>CM069161.1:15068349-16268349 GCA_035221665.1 Okamejei kenojei
ATTAATCTAATTGCATCTCTGCCTAAACCCATTCCATTCTTCCAAATGTGGGTTGCCTAGATAGCTGGAGGTGCTGCCAGAACTCTGAGCTCTACTTCACTACCATCTCTTCCCATCCTAGCCAAGCTTAAGGCCAACATTTGAACTGTATATTTGTGATTGGAAATGTGGCCAGTGTTATACCATTGGAAGTGGTGCTGCGATCCTTGTGTTAGTTAACAATATAAAATTGTAATGTATATGAATAGTAATTTTGTTGATGGCAGAGCAATAGGTGGTGTCAACAATGAGGAAGATAGTCTGAGGTTACAGTATGATGAGGATGAGTGGCAGGGTGTGCCCTACCTGGATGCACACCTATTTCTCATATTATGCCACCCCTTTTCCCTTCTTTCCCTCGACCACTTCCATCTACATCCTATCCCATTCTCTGGTCTTGCATTTCACAGCTCATCTATCTTTCTGCCATTTGCAATTTGGTTACTCATTCCAATCTTCAAAGTAATTCATAAGAATTTTAAGTAGCCGAGCTGCAGAAGAGATCCCCTTCCTACTAGTTTTCAGTCATCCACATATACAACCCTCTGTATTCCAAACAATCTAATTGCTGCAGCTCTTATTTCATAGGCCTGAAATATTTCTGTGCACTGTCTCCTATCTTTGCTGTGTGTGTGTGGTTGTGCTCTCCTATAATTCTCAGAGCAATGTATCTGTGTTTGTGCCATGAATATGTAGTGAGCTTACTCCATGACCAGTTACAGCTGATGGGCTAGGGCATTGTGGGAATACAGAAAGTTTACCACCTGGATAAAAATTGATATAATCAAAAGTCTGATATTGTCATATTGCAGACATTCAAACCCAAATTTGAAGTCTGTTCTGCGATTTTTGCTTTTCCCAACATCAGATTTTCTAATGTTATTATAATATGTCAAATATAAATGGTTATTTATTTTAAATTGGATTTTAATGCAGTCCCTCGTCTGTATTTCTGTGTAGCTGGGGCCTTGTTCACCCGAAACTAGTCAGTGTTCCTGAACTGTGTCACAGAATGGCAGGGCTCTCTGTCAGTGCAGAGAGATTCCTGAAGAGTTTGCATCTATTTAAAAAGCAGAATCCTGGTAAGGTAAGAACATTATTACATTTTTACACTTGTTTCAGATTTCAATAGTTTGAGCTTCCTGAAGTTTTCCATAATTTAAGTGTGCATTTAAAATGTATTCTTTATTTTCCAGTACTTCTAGATTTCAGTTTATATAAGAACTAGTGATGAATGACAAGGAATTCTCCCTGTGTAAGATAGTGTGTAAGATATGAATTGACCAGGATTGTTTTGTTCAGTTTTGTCTTTTAGCTTGTGGCGTGTTCACATTCCCGGCTGTGATTGGGCGCTACATCCCAGGTGTTCTCCTGTGCTACATCAGCTGTAAGTGTGCTGCCTTTGTTCACTCGATTTATTCTAGATAAGTTGTCTGAAATAAAGTGATGCTTTTGGCTGCTTTAAAATTCATCTTCCACTTTTCAGCAGGTGAAGATCTGCAACGAAGTACTGATCGAAACTGCTTAAGAAATTAATTTGTACCATTTTGGTCCATATGACCATAAATCACTCTTGACTTTTGATTAGCTATTAATATTATACTATCATTGAGTTGTATAGCGCAGAAATAGGCCCGTAGCCTATTTCTTAAAAGCCGACCAAAGTGCCTCCCTGAGCCAGCCCCCTTAGCCCTGCATTTGGCCCATATCCCTCCAAAGCTTTTCTATCCATGTCCCTGTCTAAATGTCTTTTAGACATTGTAATTATACCCTCCTCCCACACTCCTCTTGCAGCTTGTTCCACATGCCCATAACACTGCGGAAACTTGCTCCCCGGGTTCTCTTTAAATATGTTTTCCTCTTGCATTAAAGGGGGAATGTCTAGATTTAGACACCCATACTCTGTGGAAAAAACACTGACCACCCACCTTATCTGTGGCTTTCATGATTTTATAAACTATTTTGGGTGTCTTCCCAGGGAAACAGTCCTAGTCCTTGTAGAATCTCCATGTAACCCAAACCCCCCAGCCCCAGTGACATCCTGGTGATTCCTTTCTGCACCTTCTCTTGCTGACCACAGCCATCCTACAGGAGGGTGGCAAGAACTGCACACAATGCTCCAGATGTAGTCTAGCTAACATCTTGTACAACTTTGTACAGATCCTTCATCCTGCATGCACAATTCAGCCTTTTTGCAGGTCCCCCAAAATATAGGTCACTGATTTAAGAACATAATTGTGTAGTTGACATGTTCTGCATCATTGCTTCAATATACTGGTTTAAAGGTTCTCCCAATAAATATTCCTGCCTAAACACTTGAGTATGTTATCCAAGTATAAGGTATCACGGGCAAAAACAAACCATCTATGCACCTCTACAAAATCTCTAAATCTGAGGTGAATCAGTTAGGTTGTGAAGGTATTTTAGACTTTTGGCTGCTTGGGAGCTCTTGTGTTGTGGTTGCTGGTTTAGCCCACTACCTCTCCATGCTCATTCAAGATTGCCATCCACACTAATTGCAACAGACACACACAGACACACATGCAGATATATTTATAGAATATATATGTAAACTTTGTAAATATATCTGCCTCTATCATCTCTGGAAGATTGTCCCAGATATTCACCACCTTGTGTGAAAACTTGCCCTTCAGATAGATTCTAACAATTTCCTATCTATTCAAGACCATATTTGAGAAACTTTGTATAAATTAACCCCTTGACTTCCCACAATAAAGTGAGAAATAACCCGGCCTTTCTAATCATTCTCTATAACTACAGCCTTCTATTCCAGACAGCATCCTAGTAAATCGCATACCAGATGCAGCCTTTACTACACCATCTATCAATGTTTCCACTTGCAGGGAGCGATAGACTTGCATCCCAAGGTGACTCTACATCTGCACTTCTACAGACCCTGTCATTTACTTTGTCCCACCAGAATTTCACTTTACCAACACCAAATTTATCACATCAAAATTGGAGGAGTGGTGCACAGTGAAGAAAAATATCAAAGCATACTATTGGATGTAGATCAGTTACAGGTATGGGTGGAGAAATGGCAGATGGAGTTTTACCCGAGCAAGTCCGAGGTGTTGCACTTTAGAAGTTCGAATGAAAGGGGAAAATATATATTTAATAATGAATGCAAGCTTACCATACATTTTCTTTACCTCTCTATCAACTTGTGTTGCCACTTTCAGGGAGCTATGGACGCTGACTCTGAGATTCTTCTATACATCAATGCTGTTAAGGGTCTTGCCATGAACTGTATGCATTCTCCTTGCATCCGACTTCTCAAAGTGCAACACACACCTGTCTCCTTGCTGGGAGTTGACAAGGTCCCACATGATAGGCTGGCCCAGAACGTTAAGGCACATTAGATCGAAGCCAAGCTGGCAATTGAAATCAAAAACATGCTTTGTTGCAGGTAGTGTGTGGCGAAGGATGTTTTTGTGGTTGGAAATTGTAGCTAGTAGTGCAGCACTGGATCAGTTGCAGGACCTCTGCTGCTTGTAATACATTTACGACTTAGATGTGAATGATGGAGGTTTGATCAATAAGCTTGTGGATGAAAATTGTTGGTATTGTGGATTGCGAGAAGGATATCCAAGGCTGTACTGGGTTATAGATCATTTGGGAGGTGCATTAACACCATTTCATTTAAGATATCATTTAATCCCAAGAATTTAGATGATGAATTTTAGGAAGTTGAGTTGGTGTAGGCCATGTACTGTAAATGGTAGTGTGCTGAGAAATGTTGATGAATAGAGAATTAGGGGTGCATGTCCTTAGTTCCCTGAAAGTGGCAATGCAGATTGATAAGTTGGTGAAGACAGCATTTGACACGAGTGTCTTCACAGATTAGGGCACAGAACATAGGAGTTGTGACAATGTGGATTGTGCCATATTCAAGGATTTGTTAGTGGACTGGAGTGAATATGCTGCCGTCATCACTGACTTCATGTGTGGACAAGTGTGCACTGACAAAATGGTCTGAGAATTCCCCAACCAGAAGCCGGATTGTAATACTGTAATATTCTGAGGGCTAGGTTGTGGTATTTTGGACTGGTAATCCAGTGTCGTACAAGAAGTCTATGAATGACTTCCTGAAGGTCACCAAGAGTGCAAAGAGACTATTTCAACCTAAGATGGTCAGAGATGGAAGCTCAACAGCTGTGGTAGGGGCTTGCATGTCATCACCTAGTACAAGGCGAGATCTGGTCATGTAAATGGCAATAATGCATCACCTGGATGAGTGGAACACGATGGACTCTGCCCGGTCCATCATGGCCACAGCCCTCCCCTCCATTGAAAGCATCCATGAGGCATTGCCTTAAGAAGGTGGCATCTAAATTTTTATTGTACCTGTACCTCGCCATAAGATTCAATGGCCCTTATTTTCCAATTGTAACATGATGGTCCAAATATACTTTAGATTGTTTTCTCTGATTTTATGAATTTGGGGAAGACCACATCCTGAGCACTGGATTCTGTGCAAGGTTACAATGTCATGAAATACAAAAATGTTTAATGATTTTGCTTATTCTTTGTCAGATACTGTAATGTTTACATTGTGTAGAGCTGAGACACCTCTGAGCAAGCCTTCTCTGCATTCCCACTTGTTTATTCACTAATCTTTTCCTTTCCCACAGTGATCAGCTTCCTGCTCTGCCCTTTGGCCATTTATCACCAACTGTGGAGAAAGGTTTATGCCAGAATTGAGCCCTTGCTTAAGCGTCTGGATTTCAGTGTGAAGGGATATGTGTTGACAAAACAGCACGAGCGACTGAGTGAGTAACATGATGACTAAGTAAGAATTTGAAAATTAACATTAAACTGCTCCTTCCCAGTTCCCATAGAGTTCCTTTACATTGCTGTTTATTCCTGTCCTGCCTACCCTGTCAGCTTCTCATGACCTGCATGGTTGATTCCTTGTTTTGACACTTATGCTGGTTCTATACACCCACACAGGAGAAACATCATCTCTGCATCTATCCTGTCAATCCTATTGTGAAATTTGTACTTTTTAATGAAATCGCCTTGAAGAAAAGGCCCAGTCTGGCAAACCTTCAGTATTGGGACTAAATCTGGTGAATCTTGGCAGGACTCAACCAACCTTGGCTGGACTCGCCTATACCAGACCTCTTCAAGAAGTCAGTGCATAGCATCCTCATAGCTCACACTTCCACCCAGCTTTGTATCATCCGCAAACTTAGAGATGTTACATTTAATTCCTTTGTCTAAATCGCTAATATACATTGTAAATAACTGGGGCTCCAGCACTGAGCCTTGTGGCACCCCACTAGCCACTGCCTACCATTCTGAAAATAACCCGTTAATTCCTACTCTTTGCTTCCTGCCGGCCAACCAGTTCTCTGTCATCCATGTCAATACCCTAAATACAATACCATGTGCTTTAATTTTGCATATTAATCTCTTGTGTGGGTCCTTGACAAAGGCTTTTTGAAAATCCAGATACACCACATACACTGTGTCTCCCTTATTCATTCTCCTTGTAACATCCTCAAAAGGTTCCTATTGTTACACTTCTCTCAACCCAATCTTTCTTACTGATGTATTTTATTTACCTTTCCTCGCATTTATTTTTCATTCTTGTCTTCTCAATTTTCAATCTTATTGAGGAAATGGCCCGTTGATCCGATTGTTAATAGCTTCCTAGATGACCCAAAATTGGCTCAACCTCCCATACGCTTGGGGCAGACAATATTTCAAAGCAAAGGTGTGCACCTCCACAAATTACAGGCAGTGCCTGAAGGCTGCAGTCTTTCGCCACATGCTACATTTGTTTCTATCTTTGGTTTGTTTCAGTGCGTGGCCAAGCAACTACTGTCCGAGCTGCAGATGATGGAAGTGACAGTGAAGCTGAACTAGCTGCATTCTGCCCCAAGGTAGTGTTTTCTGATCCTTCTGCTGTATATTCATGTCTTCTCATGCCCCAAATGAAGCTGTCAAGGTTCAATTATTCTGCAGAGGATACTTATCATTCTGTTAATGCATCCAAAATAAATGCTGTTCTCTCTGCTGGTTGCACAATGAATGTGTAAACTAAATCATTAATGGCTATAAATGTAACAAAACTATTTTCTTGGTGTATATACTGTATCAAATTAAATGATAGTGCAAATCTTAACTTTGTTTTTTGCTCAATGAAGCTCGATGATTCTATGTTCGCTAAGGAACTGGAAATTTCTGATGTTGAGCATTCCGATGCAGAGGTATCATACACAGAGAATGGAACCTTCAACTTGTCCCGGGGACAGACCCCAAATACAGATGGTTCTGAAGGTACGTTCTGGAGTTTTACTGAAGACAGTACAATCTTTCTAATACAACTATTAGAAATTACATTTGCAGTAGAATTGTTTTCATTAGTTGAACTGTGAATTAAATTGAGTCAGGTATGTGGTGGGTACACCGATTACGTGCCACACATCTTAAAATCATCCTTTATGCTCGGCCATAGTTGGCTTGCTCCATTTGGGATGCAGGAAGTTGCCAGAGGGTGAATAAGCTAGGGTATTTTTGAGATTCATCTCAGCTTTTTCCTATATATTTGAAAATGGATTAAACAGTGCAAGTTTCTGGCTGGGTTACAATGGTTGTAGTATATCTGATGAAGACTAGGTTCCTACACTTGCATGTCAAGAAATTATGAAATATAACTGACCTAAGATTTTGTTTAGATCTTGATCGCCATAGTGATCCTGAGGAGTCATTTGCAAGAGATCTACCAGAATTCCCATCAATAAACCCTGATGCAACTGGATTGGATGATGACGATGACACCAGCCTGGGTATTCCGACTGCATCCTACCAGCCTCTGCTTCACGATAATGTCAGCCTGTCTTCTGATCAAGAGGATATTGATGAAGATATATCCCAAAGTGGTCTGCCATCACCTCTGAGTTTTGCAGGCAGCCAGGGCCTTTCCCTAGCAGGAACGATTGCGAACAAGATGATGGCAGCAGCATTGTCAAACACTGCTCATGAGGCCCAATTGATGAATGATCCTTTGAGGATTGCTTTTCAGACTGTGCATGAACACGGAAGCCTAGAGGTGGACACTGATGCAGAGGGAGATGATTTTGAACTGTTGGATCAGTCGGAACTGAATCAATACGAGAATCTTGCCAGTCATGATCGGGGCACTCGAGAACAGTTAAAGGCAGGGTTCCTATCAAACTTTCTTCGAAAGTAGTAGGTTTATGGGTGCTGGTGTTTTCAGATACCACCGCACTGGCCCAGTAATTTAGCAGGGGAGTGGGTTGCCCCCTTGTGATGACATCTGCATAGTTTATTATCTTGATTTGATCAGTGGTTATTTTCTCACAATGAATACATTTGAACAGGCCAGTGAGATGTAGGTTTTATTTTTTTGTCATTGCTACTTTTAGTGTTCCTTCTGATTCCTTGGATTTGAAGTGACTTCCCAGAAAAATAAATGAAGCTTGGATTAACAATTACCCAACTAATATGTTGTAGAATGAACTTGGTATAGTTATGTATTTAAGAGACAGAGTTTATGCATGTATCCATGAGGTACCCATTGCACTGTAATTCCCAAAGTAAATAAGGCATATTTAATAAAACTGTGTTTTTGTGTAATGTGAAAAGTTGGTGTAGGAAAGTCAGGCTTCATTTGTTTAGATTATGATCTCATGACATCCAAAAATGCATCATAATGCATTTAATGTTGTACTGCTGGATTAAAGTTATTATTATGTTAAAGTTATGGATTAAAGAGTGAAGCAACTTGGTCCAAACTGTAGCATGTTTACTCATAAGCAATACAAGTAGGCATGCTGCTGTTTGTTTAGAATAACAGGTCATTAAACGATTCAGGCTGTGACCTTGCGGTGAGGCCAAGGGCCAGTGTACGAGAGGCAGTCGAATGAGGGGCTGCTGTAGGAAGACCTTTCATTACAAACATTGCTACTTCATCACTAACAATGTCACAAACCAGCAAGGAATTGATGCTTTCCAACTAATGGGATGTTTAATCCTTGAATAGTTTTGCAGAATTTCTTTGTGATCTGTCTTGTTTCTTTTTGCTCATGACTTTGTTCTGCAGCTGAAGATTGGTCAATCCAGTTTCAATTGTATTACCTCAAATTTTGCAAACTCTTTCAATTATTTTTTAATTAAATTGTTTGCAGGATGTGGACATCACTGACAATGCTGGCACTTACTACCCATCTTTAAGCAGTAATAAGTCGATCTTACCGAAATTTGTGCTGTTCATTTCTGTGGCAGTGGCTATCTAAACAGCATTGTTAAAAAGTTATTGCTATCTAGTATATTTGGGTGCAAAGGTTCAGTTCTGAGAAGCTGTATTTTTTTTTGCTTAAGTCTCATTATAAAATGACCAGGCCAGGTTTGAAGAAAGCTTGATATAATCTAGGCTGTGTTGTGGCAGTTTGCAGTGGGTGTGGCTGTGAGTCTAATTGGGTTTGCACAGACCTAAGATTCTGGTTGAAACACAAAGGTGACAGCAAGTCTCTGGTCTGGTTTAGGGGCAATCAAACTAACAGGTAGAGGTAGTTCTACGTAACATGATATTTCCGTACCTAAGAAAACTTGTATTACAAAAACTGTGTCATTGGGGGGAAAAGGGTCTCAGGGCTAGAAGGTTGCAGACTCATACTTTTATTTATCACCCCAACAGGATTTTCAAAATTAAAGGTATCTTTAATAGCTGTAAGCTTATTTTTTACTGCAAGCTAAAAATACAAAAAGCTGGGCGTTACATTTAATATGGTTGCATGTCAGTTGAAACGATTGCTTATTAATTTCAATGACTCCTGTGATCTTGAGGCAATGGAGTATATCTGCTGGGAGCTTATATGGAAGCAGATTTATTTTCCCGAGACTTTCTTCCAAAGACAGCTTTTTTACTGCTTGTCAATTTCCAAACATAGCTTTGAAGTGGCTTTCTAGTTCCTGACGAAAAAGCGCATATCTAATTGCCTGTTCTATAAATATATCAATCTCATTACATCAAATTCATGTTATAGACATATGTTATAGCAGAAAATGGTGGCAGATGAAGTTGGGATGGTTCACTATTGTCTGCCGTAGAACAATGCTATTGTATACAAGCCATCTGAGATTTTTTGCAGCTTCCCTTGAGCAACAAAGTAGACCCTAACTGGTGATCTCAGCACAGTATTGCATTGCCTTTCAGCAGCAAAATACATGGCTTCCATCTATTTGATCAGAGGAAACAAATAAAAATGTTAATGAAATATAATACTAGATTTTGAGCCATGATATATTGTGGGATTTAATGCCAGAATCAAAAGTTCCGCATGACAAATGCTTAATATATTTTAATGCTCATTATTTTGACTTCTTACAGAACTTTATTGTTGTTGGACTATAGTTTGACCTGATGCGTTTTCATAAAACTCAAGATCTAGTGGGTGTTGGCTATCTGAATAAAAGTGTAAATATTTGGTAGGTCAGCAACATGGTTTATATTTCAGCTTCAACCTTTCAACACTAAACTCTTTGTTAAACTTTAATGTTGAAAGATTGCGTAATAGTAATATTAATTGTGGAGGATTAGCAAGCAGCTGGCAGCACAGGTATTGTGATCAGTGACGTATTGTGATGTATATGAGTGAAATTGTGGTTGTGCATGACAGTTTATAAAACCTTTCCTGCAAATCTATTGTCCTGGCCTTGTGTGCGCGATGAATATAAAACTTAGAGCAGTGTGATTAGTTTGCATCTGCATCTGTTTTCAGACAAGATTTATTTAATGTTATATTCACTGGGTCTGGTAGTTTTTTTGGTCAGAGCCACTTTTAATTTCATCCATGGTAGCTGTTAGAAATTGTGAAGGAGAACTGAAAATCAGCAGATTCCAACTGCTCCTAAATTAAAAGCTGTAAAGAATGGGGTTGATCCTGCAAACCTCTAGAAAATTGTATGAAATTATGTAAATAGTAAGATTTATTTGAAAGTTAGTGAGCTTAAGCTTTGAGAATTTGAGGCAAAGCTGACAACTCTTTTACTTCTGTAACTGTCTGAGTAATTCATTAGGAGCCCAGGCAATTAAAATATCTGTAAATACAAAATGGATTGAACTGTTATGTGGAATATGCAGCATCTGTGTGCACTGTATTTTCAATGTTATTTGATCTTCAAAAGCACTTTGTGTACTTAAAAAATATTTCAACCTGTTCATTTTCAAAGACTAATTGACTTGATCCATTTGGATTTCTTTTTGTAGAACAGTCACTTTATTTTTGAACCATTCATTAAAGTGATTTTCTAAAAATGTCAATGGAATTCTGAGGGCTTGATTTTCAAATGTTTCTATATTTACATGATCTAATTGCTATCTACTGGATGTTGGCCATTTTAGAATTTGAGTATTGAATGCGTCTTGCTGTTGGCTGCAAATAAAAAAAGTTCTAAAAGAACTAAATAAATAATATTCCATGGAAGAATGAAGTTGAGAACAACTGAGTATGGAGAGACATTAGGGGTACACAAAAGTCTGGAGAAACTCAGCGGTGCAGCAGCATCTCAGGAGATAGGCGACGTTTCGGGTCGAGACCCCCAAAACATTGCCTATCTCCTTCGCTCCTTAGATGCTGCTGCACCTGCTGAGCTTCTCCAGCTTTTTGTGTACCCTCGATTCTCCAGCATCTGCAGTTCCAGAAAAAGGGAGGCACAGCGAGACATGGGTGTCCTTGTACGCAATAGTAAGCGTGCAGGGTCATACAGCCATGATCATATTGAACGGTGGTGCTGGCTTGAAAGGGCGGAATATCCTACTCCACCGATTTTCTATGTTTCTATTCCAACATCCATATGTAATGCATAGACTGATTAATGCCAGTGTACCAAAGATTTCTTTAACATAATCTTTAGGGTAACCATATTATTGTCGGTTCCTCACTTGCCCCATGGTTAACTTGCATTTTTGGTTTCAAGAGATAAGTGTGCTTTATTATCATATGTCCAGAAAGGCAACAATTACTTTATTTCTTGCAGCAGTACAACAGGTTTCTAAACACAGTACCCAATGGATTATATAATAAACAAAAGTTTCATAAATAAAAGAAGCCATACTGCAAAAAACCCCGATATAGTACAAATTATTTTATTCCTCACTATTAATTAGACAATGTATAATAGTTGCAATAGTATGCCATTCAGCGTGATCCTGGCTGATATTCCACAATCAGTACCCCGTTCCTGCCTTCTCCCCATATCCCCTGACTCCACTATCTTTAAGAGCCCTATCTAGCTCTCTCTTGAAAGTATCCAGAGAACCAGCCTCCACCGCTCTCTGAGGCAGAGAATTCCAGACTCACAACTCTCTGCGTGAAAAATCGTTTCCTCATCTCCTTTCTAAAGGGCTTACCCCTTATTCTTAAACTGTGACCCCTGGTTCTGGACTCCCCCAACATCGGGAACATGTTTCCTGCCTCTAGCGTGTCCAAACCCTTAATAATCTTATATGTTTCAATAAGATCCCCTCTCATTCTAAATTCCGGAGTATACAAGCCCACCCGCTCCATTCTCTCAGCATATGACAGTCCCGCCATCCCGGGAATTAACCTTGTAAACCTACGCTGCACTCCCTCAAAAGCATGAATGTCCTTCCTCAAATTTGGAGACCAAAACTGCACACAATACTCCAGGTGTGGTCTCACTCGCGCTGTACAACTGCAGAAGGACCGCTTTGCTACTATATTCAACTCCTCTTGTTATGAAGGCCAACATGCCATTCGCTTTCTTCACTGCCTGCTATACCTGCATGCTTACTTTCATTGACTGATGAACAAGGACCCCCAGATCCCATTGCACTCCCCCTTTTCCCAACTTGACTCCATTTAGACAATAATCTGCCTTCCTGTTTTTGCTACCAAAGTGGATATCCTCACATTTATGCACATTAAACTGCATTTGCCATGTATCTGCCCACTTACCCAACCTGTCCAAGTCACCCTGCATTCTCATAGCATCCTCTTCACAGTTCACACTGCCACCCAGCTTTGTGTCATCTACAAATTTGCTAATGTTACTTTGAAACCCTTCATCTAAATCATTAATGTATATTGCAATTCTGCATTTCAACTTAAAAAAGGACCAGTTTCCTTTTGCGATTGTCATCCTCTTAATGTACAGGTAGAATCACTTGAGAAGAAGACATTCCTCCAGCACTTTATTTTGCTCTAGAAAAATGTTGAAGCTTTTTTCAATATATAGCTATTCTTAGCATTTTATTTTAAAGTCCTTGTTTCTAACGTTATCCTACTCAACCACACAACTATCCTTCCTGAGCACAGAACAGCCCAGCTCTAAATGTATGGATACTTCCTCCGGTTGAATTCTTGCTGCAATCTCCTAGTAGTCTGTGGGCCGAGGAGCTTTTTCGTTCAAGTTCGTGACCCAACTCGTGGAACTACCTGAATCTTTAACATATTGTGTAAAAATATTATATAAATCATACCCGAAACTCGTCAAGACCAAAACCATCACAAAACTCCAATTTTCCGAGTAGTAATTGTCCAATCAATGCGCGTTTGACATTGCGGTCAGACGCAAATTGACCAATCCTGCGCTTTGTTTTATGGTCGCTAGGCAGCGAGGACCTGGGTTCATGGCTGCCTCCTCATTACATCAAAACAATAACAAGGTTTCCAAGGAATAAAGGTAATGCTAATCTTGCTGATAATTTTTCAATTGATTTATCTTTACAAAGTTACGATGTGAACTGTTAATTAAAAATGATAAATAACAAATATAGAGTTAGGGTTAGGGTCAGCCAGTCGGATATTCGTCAGTCAGTCGGTCGGTCGGTCAGTCAGTCGATCAATCAGTCAGTCCGTCGGTCGGGCTTGTCGGTAGGCTGATGTATGCTGTGGAGGATCGGTCGGGCCGCAGGTGGGTGGTGAGAGTTTGTGTCGGGCCGCTGGTGGGTGGTGAGAGTGGACAGCCGCCGGTGGATGCTGTGAGTGGTTTGTCGGATGGCCAGTGGGTGCTGCAAGTGGTCGGATGGCCGGTGGGTACTGCAAGTGGTCGGATGGCCGGTCATGCTACGTGTGGTCGGATGGCCGGTGGTGCGAGTGGTCGGTCGGGCAGTCGGCCGGCCGGTGTTGCAGCGAGCGAGCAGGCGGACGTAAGGAGCCGCCACTATGGGAGTGCTGAAGGCGGCCCGAGTGGCGTGTAGGGCAGTGCTGATCCCCACCACCATTACCATGATGATTCAGAAGGGCATGCTGGCCGAGGTGGACGCGCTGCGGGGCCACACGTACGGAGCTGCAGTCGGTCCCAAAGCGGCACCAGTTCCAACCGTGGGCAGCTCTGTAAGGCGGCGAGTTAGGGTTAGGCATTTTCATGTCAGTGGAAGATGCCTTAGCTCTCTCCCAGCCTGGCACTGCCCCAGTCCCACTATGGATATGACCCCCACTCAGCACACTGGCAGTCAGTGGGGTTCAGTAAACGGGGGAACCCAGAGGATCTGCCATTAATTAGGGTGGTTCAGGAGCCGGACCTCTGCGGCAGTCTCATTCAAAATACACACTCACAATTATATTAATTATATTATTTTTATATAATACTAGACCAAGTGCAGACTCGTCTTCCAACGCGCGGTTGCGGTGGGGGGGGGGCATGCGCTGTCACACGCACTAACCACCCCCACACACGCTAAATACCCACCTTGATATATGAATTAGTAATTTGCTCCTTTTTCACCATAATCGCCCTATTCACTGTCGCATAGCCCCCAACTCGCAGGCGGGTATAGAGAGGGAGGGGGTGGGGTAGAGAGTGAGGGCAGAGAGAGAATAGGGAGAGACAGAAAGAGAGGGGCAGAGACAGAAGGGCAAGAGACAGAGTGAGAGGGGAATGGAGGGGAGGAGGAGAAAGAGGGTGGGGAGAGAGATGTGAGGAGGGAGAGAGGGGGTCTGGGAAGGGGGTAGGAGTAAAGAGGATTTAGGGGAGAGAGGGAGATGGGAAGAGAGAGAGAGAGAGAGAGATGGCGAGGAGGGGGAGAGAGAGAGAGAGGGAGAGGAGTGTGGCCGGGCGGCAGGTCGTGGGGACCCGAGTGAGCTCGGAGCGATCTGAGGACCAAAGATCCTATAGCGAGCTACAAGCTCTTTGCTGAGGACTGCCAAAAGCTACCGCCAGCGTTACAGAGGATCGTACTGCGAACACGGACCGAGAGGAATGTCTTCCACTGTGACGGGCAGAGAGGAGAGGAGAGAAGGTGAAGGGGGGGGGGGGGGGGCAGGGGAGGGCGAGTGAGTGGGCTGCGAACAGCAGAGATAGAACTGGCTTAACTCTCTGCAAACCGGCAGCTGGGGGAGGGGCGGGGCTTCATGAGCTGCACGGGCAGCGAGGAAACTTCCCTCACTTGATGCGTCGCTCGCCCATAGCCGCTCGCTCACAGCCGGAGGCAACCGGCTTGCTTCTGAATCCTCTCTGTCTTCCCCGCCTGAACGTAGAACATGGCGGCGCACGGCCCTTATCGTCGCACGGGGCACGCGATGAGAAGGTGGCCCTGGAGGCCATTACTCCCTCTGGATCTTTGGTCCACAGCATTAAATAACTGAGTGTGGGGGGGGGGGGGGGTGGGGGTGGAAAGTGCGCCTGTGCGTTGAGAGCATCTTCTTTAATCAAGAGTGGGGGTGGGGGGTGCCGCGAGCAAGGGCATTGTGACATCCACAGCTGCCGCAGCAGTTTGATTTTTAAAAGACAGTCGGTTTTGTTAACAATTTTATTGAAAATGTGGCGAGATAAATGACCAAATTTACAGAGGAGTAGATTTCTGAAATCATAAGTTAAATCACTACCGAAATATGTAAAAATCTCTGCGTTTTTGCCTGAGTTTTCGAGGAAATATGTTTCAAAGGCAAAATGACACACACACGCACAGAGTTTTAAAAGTATTTACTAGACCAAGTACAGACCCAGAGGCACAGAGAGTGACACAGCGGCATACAGAGAGGGACATGGAGGCACAGAGAGGGACACGGAGGCGGACACGGAGGCTCAGAGAGAGGGACACACAGAGAGGGACACAGAAAGGGACGCAGAGGCAGGAGAGCTTCCTGCCTTTTGGAGCTGGGGTTTCTGGATATCCGCTGCCTTTTGGAGCTGGGGTTTCCGGTATCCGCTGCCTTTTGGAGCTGGGGTTTCCGGGTATCCGCTGCCTTTTGGAGCTGGGGTTTCCGATTTGCGGGGTATTTTCAGCGGGCGACCCTGCTGCTGCGATCGGGCGGACAATCAATAGCAGCAGAGGGGTGGCCGATCATGGCTTCCGCGACGGGAAGACTTTACTCACTGCGCCGGGGAGAGAGAGAAAGGGAGAGAGAGAACAGGGCCCGCCTGCTGCTGCGAGTGGGCGGACGGTCAAAAGCAGTAGAGGGCCGGCCGATCGAGAGAAGGGGGGGGAGAGAAGGGGGGGGGGGAGAGAAGGGAGGGGGGAAGAGGGGTACGCCCTTGCAGCCAGCCTTCGGCCTCAGAGTGAGCCTCAGCTCCATGGCCTCGCATCCTCAGCACTTAAGACCCCGAGTATGGGGAGGGGGGAGTGGGGGTGAAGGGGGGGAGAGGAAGGAGATGATGGGGGAGAGAGGTGAAGTGGGGGGGGGGGTTGGATTGAGCGGGCAAGCGGGCAGGCAGGAGTCCAGCAGCAGGAGGCGTGGCACGAGCGTACTTGGAGGCATACTGGAGTCCAGCAGCGGGAGGCGTGGCGCGAGCATACATTGTTAATGGAGTCCAGCAGCGGGAGGCGTGGCGCGAACGTACTTGGAGGCAAACTGGAGGCAGGTGCGCCTGGATTGGTCGGCATGTGGGCATTGTGACATCAGCAGCTGGTAAGAGCCGTTTAGATCTTAAAAATTGAGTTGTGTTTGAGTTCTGTGTTCAATTTTCCTCAAAATCTGGGGAAATAATTGACCAAGGATGAGCGAATGTAAAAGTAAAATCGCTAGCGAAATGGAAAAAAATGTTGGCGTTCTTGCGTCTGGTTTGTGCGGAGTAACGAATCAAATGCAAAACGCCGTACAGCCACACACACACAGTTTTAAGTGTATAGATAATTATACATAATTATATTTGATTAGTGATATTCACAAGTTATATCTATATATCTATATTTAAAACTGTTTGTGGGTGTGTCACATTCTATTTTATTTTCATGCTCCACCAAAACCAAAAGCTCAAACTCCGCCATTTTTTCCATTTTGCTAGACATTACACTTTTACATTCACTAATGCTCTCCTCATTTAGACATTTTTATGTACACAATTTTTAATAAAATCCTTTTCCGCCCCCCAATATTTCAAAATGTTAAAAAAATCAAACTGCTCTCACCCATAGAATGTTGGTGAACATTCCATTGTGTGATGTCACAATGCCCAGTGCTCACAGATGTCCAATCGGAATGGATCTCATTTACATCTGCCTTTGCTCCAGACCCAGCGCCCCCCCCCCCCCCCCCCCCCCCCCCCGTCTGATGTTGCAGCACGATCCATTCTGTGATGTCACAATGCCACCCCTCACAGATGTCCAATCGGAATGGATCTCATTTACATATGCCTTTGCCCCAGCCCCAGCGCCCCCGCCCCCCCCCCCCCCCCCCCCCCGCAGCCTGTCGAAGCGCGTGAGCTCACGTGTTTTGGGAAATAGAGAAAGAGGATTGGGGGTGATAGGGAAATGGGTAATAGATGGACTTGCCCCCTCCCCCACCTCACCTAAACCGCCCCCACTCTTTCCCTCTCTCACCTCCCCCCCATCCCCCCCCCTCCCCCCCCTCCCACCCCCATCCCTCCCCCACAATTCTCTCCCCCTTCCCCATCCCTCTCTCCTCCCCCACCCCACCTCCCCCTCTCCATCTCCCATCACTCCCCTCCTCACCCCTCCCTACCCCCATCCCCTCTCCCCCACCCCTTCCCTCTCCCCCCACCCCTCCCCACTCTCCCCCTCCCTCCACAAACTCTTCCCCCCTCTCTCCCCTACCCCATACTCCCTCCCCTCCCCCACACCTCACTGCTCTCCCCTCCCTCCCCTCCCCCCCATCTCCTCCCACCCCTCCATCTCCTCTCCTCCACCGTCCCCCCCACCCCACATGCAAACTCCTCCACCCACCCCCTTCCCTCTCTCCACCACCCCCCCTTACCTCCCTCACCCCCCACCCCTTCCCCCTAACCCCTCTTTGTCCCTCTTCCACTACTCCCCCTACCCCTCTCCCGCCCACTCTTCCAGAGGCTTCTCTAAAAAAGTACCCCACCCCTCTCCTTCCCCACCTCTTCTCCCTCCTCCACCCTCTCTCTCCTCCTCTCTATCCTCCCCCAATCCCTTTCCCCTACCACTCTCTCCCTCTTCACCCCACTCTCCTCCCCCTCCCCCCACGTCCACCTCTCCCCCTCCCTCCCCACTCTCCACTTCTCTCTCCCCCACCCCCACCCATCCCCATCTCCCCCCCACACCTCTCCCACCCCACTCTTTCCCCTCTCCGCTCAACCTTCCCCCCCACTCCCCTCCTCCCCCCACCACTCTCCCCTCCCTCCACACTCTTCCCCCTCTCTCCCCTATCTCCTACCCCCCCTCCCTCTCACCTCCCCACTCCACCACTCCCCGTACTCTTTCCCTCCCACTCTTCCACTTCATTCCCCTCCCCCCACCCCACCCCTCCCTCCCCACCTCTCCCTCCCCCACACCTCTCCTCCCCCTACCCTCTCTCCCCCCTACCCCTTTCCCCTACCCCTCTCTCCCTCTTCCACCACTCCGCCCTCCCCCTCTCCCACTTCCACCGCTCCCCCATCCTCTCTCCTCTCCCCCACCCCCCTGCCACCCCTCCCTACCCCCCTGTCCATAAATCTCCCCCGCCCCCTTTCCCCTACCCCTCTGTCCCTTCCACCACTCCCCCTACCTCTCCCCCCCCTTCCCCCTCCCCCCTCCCTCCCCACTCTTCCACTTCTCTCCCCCCCTTCCCCCACCCCTCTCTCTCACCACCTCTCCCCTCCCCACCCTCTCTCTCCCCCCTCCCCCTCCCTCCTTATCTCCTCCCACCCCTTTCCCCTACCCCTCTCTCCTTCTTCCACCACTCCCCCCCCCTCCCCTCCCCCACCACTCCCCCTCCCCCTCCCCCACCACTCCCCCCTACACCTCTCCCCCCCCCTCCCCACTCTTCCACCTCTCTCCCCATCCCCACCCTCCCCATCTCCCTCCCCCCCACCCCCCTCTCTCCCCCTCCATTCCCCTCTCCCTTCCCCCTCTCTCCGCTCTCCGCCTCCCTCCCCACTCCCGCCCCTCCATCCTACCTTCACTCTCCCCCTCCAACCACACTCTTCCCTCTTCCCCACACTCTTCCCCCCCACCCCCTCTCCCCCCCTCCCCCACCCTCACCCCCCCCTCTCCTCCTCCCCATCCCCCTCTCCATCTCTCTCTCCTCACCCTCTCCCTCACCCACCCCCTCCCCCACCCCTCTTTCACCCCCACATACCCCCACCCCTTCCCCTCTCTCTTGCACCACTCCCTGCTACCCCTCTCCCCCTCACTCCCCACTCTTCCCCTCGCTCTCTCCCCCTTCTCCTCCCCACCTCTCTCCCCTTCCCCTCTCTCTCTCCCACCTCCTCTCACTCTCCCCCCCTCTCTCTCTCCCCCTCTCCTCCTCTCTCTCCCCTCCACTCTCTCTCCACCTCTCCCCTCCCCTCTTCTCCCCTCCACCTCTCACCCCCCCTCCCCTTTCTATCCCTTCACCCCTCTACCACCCCTTCCCCTACCCTTGTCTCCTCCCCGCTCCCCTCTCCCCTCCCCCATTCTCATCCCCCTCTCTCTCACTTCCCTCTCCCCTCCTCCTCCCCCTCCCCACTCTCTCCCCATCTCCCACTCCTCACTCTCTTCCCCATCTCCCCCTCCCCACTCTCTCCCATCTCCACCTCCCCTCCTCCCCACCTCACCCACCCATCCTCTCCTCCTCCCCTCCACCCCCCTCTCCCTCTGTCTCTTGCCCTTCTGTCTCTGTCTCTCCCCACTCTCCCTCTCTGCCCTCACTCTCTAACCCCCCCCCCCCCCCCCAGACGCGCCTGTGAGTTGTGGGCTATGTGTCAGTGGATAGGGCGGTTATGGGGTAAAAGGAGCAAATTTATAATATTAATATAATATCAAGGGAGGTAGTTAGCGTGTGTGCAGGGTGGTAGTTAGTGTGTGTGACGCGACTTGCTGCCCCACGCAACCGCACGTTGAGGGAACAGACCCAAACTCTGTGTGTGTGTTTGTGGGTGTATGTCACATTCCATTTTTTTTTCACATAAGATTTTTGGCCTTTGATTCCATGGTCCGCCAAAACCAGAAGCGATTTTTTCCATTTCGCTAGCGATTTCACTTTTACATTCACGGATCCATTACATTTAGACATTTTTATGTACACATTTAAAAAATAAAATCCTCCTTCCCCCCCCCCCACACTTACTCATTTTAAAATCTAAACGGGACCTCACGAGCTGCTGACGCCCCAATCCCACACTCTTCCCCCTCTCTCCCCTACCCCATCCCCTCCCCACCTTTCCCCCCATCTCCCCCTCCCTTCCTCCCCCCCCTCTCAGCCGCCTCTCTCGCTTCTCTCTCCCATCCCTCCAATCCCTCCCCCACCCTCCCCCCCTCAACCCCACCCTCCCTCTCCTACCTCCCGTCCACACCCCTCTCCCTCTGGCTCTTGCCCTTCTGTCTCTACCCCTTTCTCTTTGTCTCTCCCCATTCTCTCCTCTCACTCTCCCTTTCTCTGCTCTCACTCTCTACCCCCCCTCTCTCTCTCCCTCTATCTATCTCTCTCTCTCTCTCTCTCCCTACCCCTCTCTCCCCCCCCTGCTCTATTCTCCCTCCCCCCCCCTCTCCTCCCTCTCTCTCCCTCCCTCCTCCGGTCTCTCTCCACCCGCTCTCTCCCCCCTCTCTCTCTTCTCTCTTCCCCTCCCTCCTCTCTCTCCCCTTCCCTCCCCTAAACCCCCTTCCCCCTCCTCCATCTCTCCCCTACCCCCTTTCCGTCCACCACTCCACTTCCCCCCCCACCTCTCCCCCTCCCTTCCCCCCACATCTCCCCCTCCCTTCCCCCCCACCTCTCCCCCTCCCTTCTCACCCCATCTCCCCCTTCCCTTCCCCCCCCTCGCAGGCCCCCCTCTCTCCTCCCTTCTCTCTACCACCCTCCCCCCTCCCTTCTTCCTCCTTCTCTCTCTGCCTCTCTCACTGTCTCTCCCCATTCTCTCTCTGCCCTGACTCTCTACTCCCCTCTCCATCTCTAGACACGTTGGGGGCTATGCGTCAGTGGCTAGGGCGGTTATGGGGTAAAAGGATCTAATTAATAATATTAATATAGTATCGAGGGGGTAGTTAGTGTGGGGGCATGCCACCCCCCCCACCCCCGCAAATGCGCGTTTGGGGAACAGACCCAATGGGTCTGCACTTGGTCCAGTATACTTTTAAAACACTGCGTGTGTGTGTGGGTGTATGTCAGATTTTTGGCCTTTGATTTTCACAGCCAAAAATTGGCTGCCGGCCCGCACGCTTGCAGTCCGAAAATCCCGTGCGTCAACGGCCTGTTGGCCCGCAGGCGCATTGAGGGTGTACGCAGCGTCTCGACGGGCGTACACAGCGTCTTGATGTTGTAGGCAGCGTCTTGAAGGCATACGCCTGGCCCGCAGGCTCACTCGGCATCACACCCGCCCACCCACTCCCCCCTTCCCCCCCCCTGCCCGTACGCGGGGTCTAAAGCGCCGAGGATACGAGGCCTCACAGTCCCTGATGGGGCCACTTTCACAGACTTAACTGTGAGCGGCTCCCACGTTTAACCAGGGCTCTGGGAACTCGGCATCTGATGGGGACTAGGAGGCTTCCAGAGGGAAGGCAGGGACAACTTACAATCCAGCAGCAGAGTGGCTCCGTTAATGGATTCATTCCACAGTAAGTTCAGTTCGGTAACAACCCCTCATCTCCTCCTCCCCAACCCCATCTCCCCCCCCCTTTCTCCCTCCTTCTTCTCCCCCTCCTGTCCCCCCCCTCCCCCTTCACCCCACATCTCCCGCTCCCTTCCCCACCTCTCACACTCCCTTCCCCCCACCTCTCCCCCTCCCTTCCCCAACCTTTCCCACCCTCCCTCTCCTCCCCTCCACCCCTCTCCCTCTTGCCCCTCTTTCTGCCTCTGCCCTTCACTCTCTCTCTGCTCCTTCTCTTTCTGCCCTCACTCTCTACCCCCCTCCCTCTCTAGAAGCGCCTGCAAGTTAGGGGCTATGCGTCAGTAGATAGGGCCGTTATGGGGTAAAATGAGCAAATTAATAATATTTATATAATATCAAGGGTGTAGTTAGCGTGTGTGTGGGGGGAGGGTAGTTAGTGTGTGTGACGCCGCATGCTGCCCCCCCCCCTCCCCGCAACCGCACATTGGGGGAACTGACCCAACGGGTCTGCACTTGGTCTAGTATGTGTGTGTGTGTGTGTGTGTGTGTGTGTGTGTGTGTGTGTGTATATATATATATATATGTTTTAAATAGATTGCAGCACGGAATTAGGTTCACCATGGTGTAATATGGGCATTCGACACTAGATGGCGCTTACTTTTCCAATCTCATTTTCTAATTAGTTTGTTTCACCTCGGCAGGATTCCTCCAGTCTCTCCATCACCTTTGGAAAACTTTATTGCTGTTTATTAACATGAGGACCAAAGTTGTGCCAATGAAAGTCAGAAGCCACTATGAGACTTAGAAACAAGAATAAACTGTTAGAGACGTCAGCCAAACCTTAGGCTTACCAAAATCAACTCTTTGGAACATCATTAAGAAGAAAGAGAGTACTGGTGAGCTTACTAATCGCAAAGGGACTGGCAGGCAAGGAAGACCTCCACAGCTGATGACAGAAGAATTCTCTCTATAATAAAGAAAAATCCCCAAACACCTGTCCGACAGATCAGAAACACTCTTCAGGTGTGGATTTGTCAATGACCACTGTCCGCAGAAGACTTCTTGAACAGAAATACACTGCAAGATGCAAACCACTGGTTAGCCGCAAAAATAGGATGACCGGTTACGGTTGGATGGCCAGACGAAGGTTAACATATCAAAGTGGAGGCAAGAGCAAAGTATGGAGGAGAGATGGAACTGCCCAAGATCCAAAGCATACCAACTCATCTGTGAAACATGGTGGTGGGGGTGTTATGTTCTGGGCATGTATGGCTGCTGAAGGTACTGGCTCACTTATCTTCATTGATTTAAACAAATGCTTCAAAACTCATTGGCCGGCAGTTCATTCTACAGCAAGACAATGATCTTAAACATACTGCTCGAGCAACAAAGCAAAAATGGCCAATTCTTGAGTGGCGAAGTCAATCACGCGATCTGAACCCAATTGAGCATGCCTTTTCAATGCTGAAGAGAAAACTGAAGGGGACTACCCCAAAACATGCATAATCGAAAGATGGCTGCAATACAGGCCTGGCGAAGACCAGAGAAGATACCCAGCATTTGGTGATGTCAATGAATCGCAGACTTCAAGCAGTCATTGCATGCAAAGGATATGCAATAAAATACTAAACATAACTACTTTAATTTACATGCCATTGCTGTGTCCCAAACATTATGGTGCCTTGAAATGGGGGACTATGTATAACCACTGCTGTAATTTCTACATAGTGAACCAAAATGCATGAAAATGGCCTTTATTGAAATCTGACAATGTGCACTCAGAGCTCCTGTGGATTTTGAAGAGACAGCAGCAAAGAGGAGCAGGAAAAAGCACTGATTGGCTCTAGCCCGAGTGGGAGGAGAGTTAGAAGTGAGTCAGAGGGGGAAAACAGTTTAAAACTGAGGAATTTGGTTTGTAAATTGGTAAATTAGGCAATTTATCAGGCAATTTAAGCAAGACGGCTCTCAGGAAGCGGCAGTGAGGGAGTGGCCTTGTGAAAAAAGTGTGAGTCTTTGGCGAGGAGGCTACGCATAAAGCTCGATAGGACGGAACACGGTGAACACATGTTGGGGCAGATGAGACAGTGTGAGGCTTGCAGAATGTGGGAGCCCAGGGACACAGATGGAGCCTCTGGCTGCTACATTTGTGGCAAGTGGGTCCAGCTTCAGCTCCTAAAGGACCGTGTTGGGGCACTGGAGAAGCAGCTGGATGACCTCGGGGCCATCCGGGAAAACGAGAATTTCCTGGGCAGAACCTATAGTGAGGTAGTCACGCCGCGGTTTACGGGAAGAACCAAGTTGTGTGACGGACAGAAAGGGTGGAAATCGTGCAGTGCAGAAGACTCGGGTGGCTGTGCCTAATGAAAACAGTCCAGGGAGATGATGTTTCCAGTCCGAGTGGCAGACACATCGGTGGCTCCAATCCTGAAGATGGGACTCGACCGGCGAGACCAACGTCGGGCAGAGCCCTAGTGGTGGGTGACTCCATTGTCCGAGGAATGGACAGGCGATTCTGTGGCAGCAAACGAGATGCGAGGATGGTCTGTTGCCTCCCTGGTGCCAGGGTTCAAGATGTCATGAGCCGAATTCTGAACATTCGAGAGAGAGAAGGTGAACAGCCGGCAGTAGTTGTGCACGTAGGCACAAACGACATCGGGAAGAAGAGGAAGGAGGTTCTCCAACATGAGTTCTGACAGTTGGGAAGTAGACTGAAATGCCGGACTTCTAGGGTGGTTATCTCTGGATTGCTTCCAGTACCACGTGCTAATGAGGACAGGAACAGGGAGATAACCATATAACCATATAACAATTACAGCACGGAAACAGGCCCTCTCGGCCCTTCCAGTCCGTGCCGACCATTTGTTTTCCCCTAGTCCCATCTACCTGCACTCAGACCATACCCCTCCATTCCCTTCACGTCCATAGATAGGGGATCTGAATGTGTGGCTGAGGGGCTGGAGCAGGGAGCAAGGATTTAGACTAAGAGGGGGTTGCACATAAGGTCACCGGGTCAAAGGGCTTGACGCATGGAGCCGGACAATCCATCTGGAGGACATCCGTAACTTCCGATATATGTTATGAATGCAAGAAACTCATACTTTCCAACCTGTTAAAAACCGCCAAAATGTTGAATTTTTGCACTGTAAAAAAATTGTGGAAGTCGGGGTAAGTGTGAGAGACATGTACCCAACTTCAGAATTCCAAAAGTGAAGCGAAATGAAGGTAAAGAGAAGCGAGAGCTGAAGGGACAACAACAGCTAAAGTGCTTGGCGAACATTGGCCGTGCAGATATCGGAAATGAAAATATTGGGAATTATCGCGTTTGCTCACTGCATTTCATCAACAGTAAGGCATTATTTGTGGTTTTTCTTGATTCCTTTCGTATTGTGGCGTCAGCATAAACACGGGCCACTTATACTCGAACCCTCGTCAGGAGATACGAGGTCGTGCACATGACGTCATGGGCTAGAGGGAGTGTCCTGGTACTTAAGGTCTCTTACCTCGAGACCTAGAGCAGTGAACAGGTAGCTGAGCCTGAGAGTACAACCTCGCTCAGCTACAGCAACATTGTAATATGGTTAGCGCACCAACTTAACGTGTCAACAACTGAATAACAACACTTTGGACCTGCCTGACGTCTCGCCTTTATTCACCACGTATGGTGCCGCTACAGTATCTTAAAAAGTCTCAGAAGTGATAAATCTGGCTGTAAATTATGATTCAGAGGCGTATTCTTTTTGTATGTAAAAACGCACTTGAGAACCATGGGCGATTTTAAAATTTTACAGCCAGATTTATCACTTTTGAAACTTTTTAGATGCCAAAGGAATCAAGAAAAAACACAAATAATACCTTAGTTGATGAAATGCAGTGAGCGAACAGCCAATGTTCGCCAAGCACTTTGGCTGTTGTTGTCCCTTCAGCTCTCGCTTCTATCTACCGTCATTTCTCCTCACTTTTGGAATTCTGAAGTAGGCTAAATGTCTCTCACGCTTATCCCGATTTCCATAATTATTTACAGCGCAAAAAATAACAATTTTGGCGAGTTTTAATGGGCCCGTTACGCTGGAAACAATGGTAAGTGTTTACCTGCAGTTCATCATGTGTACTCCACTTGGCGTAACGTAGCAACGGTACGGGTCATGGGTCGTGACCCGTCTGCCGTGAAACCTCCCTATAGACCACTGGGATCTCTTCTGGGTAGGGGTGACCTGTAGAAAAGGGACGGGTTACACCTTAACAGGAGGGGGACCGACATTCTGGCAGGCAGGTTTGCTAGGGCGACACGTGTGGGTTTAAACTAAATAGTGGGGGGGAGGGATTGACAAATTGGGAGTATGAAGATGGAGTTGAAGGGGAAGTGGCTACAGGAAAAATTACAAAAGATTCTCGAATTAATGGGAAGGAAAGCTTGAGAATGGACAACAGAGTAAGGTCAGGGCCAATTGTGAGCGGTGCGAGGGGGGAAGTGAATACGGTGGTCAAAGTGCTGTATATGAATGCGCGAAGTATAAGGAATAAAGTGGATGAGCTTGAGGCTCAGTTAGAAACTGGCAAGTATGATGTTGTGGGAATTAATGAGACATGGCTGCAAGAGGGCCAGGGCTGGGAAATGAATATTCAAGGGTATAGCTCCTATCGAAAAGACCCTAATGGGACTAATCTACAGGCCCCCAAACAGTAGCCTGGACATAGGGCGCGTTGAATCAGCAGTTAAAATTGGCATATAGTAAAAGTAATGCTGTGGTTGTTATGGGAGATTTCAACATGCAGGTAGACTGGGAAAATCAGGTTGGTACTGGACCCCAAGAAAGGGACTTTGTCGAGTGCCTTCGTGATAGATTCTTCGAACAGCTGGTATTGGAGCCTACCCAGGAGAAGGCAATTCTGGATTTAGTGTTATGTAATGAACCGGATTTGATATAGGACCACGAGGTTAATGAGCCATTAGGAGGCAGTGACCATAATATTGTCAGGTTTAATCTAAAATTGGAGAGGGAGAAGAGTAGATCAGTGGTGTCAGTGTTACAGTTGAATAAAGGGGACTATGGGGCCAGGAGGGAGGAGCTGGCCAAAGTTGACTGGAAAGATACACTAGCAGGGATGACAGGGGAACAAAAATGGCAGGTGTTTCTAGGAATAATACAGAAGGTGCAGGATCAGTTCATTCCTAGGAGGAAGAAAGATTCCAAAGGGAGAAACGGACGACCATGGCTGACAAGGAACGTCAGGGGCAGTATAAAAATTAAAGTGAAGAAGTACAATGTAGCAAAGATGAGCAGGAAGCAAGAGGATTGGGTAATGTTTAAAGAACAACAGAAGATAACCAAAAAGACAATATGGGGAGAAAAGATGAGGTACGAAGGTAAGCATATAATATAAGCAAGAATATAAAGCAGGATAGTAAAAGCTTCTTTAGGTATGTGAAGAGGAAAAAATAAGTTAAGACCAAAGTTGGACCCTTGAAGACCGAAAAAGATGAATGTATTATGTGGAACAAGGAAATGGCAGATGAGTTGAACAGGTACTTTGTATCTGTCTTCACTAAGGAGGACACAAACAATCTGCCTGATATAGTATTAGCCAGAGGATCTGGGTTGACAGAGGAACTGAAGGAAATCCACATTAGGCAGGAAATGGTGTTGGATAGACTGATGGGACTGAAGGCTGATAAATCCCCAGGATTTGATGGTCTGCATCCCAGGGAACTTAAGGAAGTGGCTCTAGAAATCGTGGAAGCATTGGTGATTATTTTCCAATGTTCTATAGACTCAGGATCAGTTCCTGTGGATTGGGGGTAGCTAATGTTATCCCACTTTTTAAGAAAGGCGGGAGAGAGAAAACAGGGAATTATAGACCAGTTAGCCTGACATCGATGGTGGGGAAGATGCTGGAGTCAATTATAAAAGATGAGATAGCCGAACATTTGGATAGCAGTAACAGGATCGGACCGATTCAGAATGGATTTACGAAGGGGAAATCATGCTTGACTAATCTTCTGTCATTTTTTTAAGATGGAGTAAATGAGGTGCTAGAGGAGTATAAAGAATGTAAAAAGAATCTTAAGAAAGAAATTAGAATGGCTAAAAGAAGATATAAGGTTTCTTTGGCATGAAAGGTGAAAGTAAATCCAAAGGGTCTCTACAGCCATATTAATAGCAAAAGGATAACGAGGGATAAAATTGGACCATTAGAGAACCAGAATGGACAGCTATCTGAGGAGCCAAAAGAGATGGGGGAGATATTGAACAATTTCTTTTCTTCGGTGTTCACCAAGGAGAAGAATATAGAACTCTGTGAGGTAAGGGAAAAAAGTAGAGTAGCTATGGAAACTATGAGATTCAAAGAGGAGGAAGTACTGACACTTTTGAAAAATATAAAAGTGGATAAGTCTCCAGGTCCTGACAGGATATTCCCTAGGACATTGAGGGAAATTAGTGTAGAAATTGCAGGAGCTATGACAGAAATATTTCAAATGTCATTAGAAACAGGAATAGCGCCGTAGAATTGGCGTACTGCGCATGTTGTTCCATTGTTTAAAAAGGGTTCAAAGAATAAACCTAGCAATTATAGATGGTCTATAATTGGTCTGTTAGTTTGATGTCAGTGGTGGGCAAATTAATGGAAAGGATACTTAGAGATAATATATATAAGCATCTGGATAAACAGGGTCTGATCAGGAACAGTCAACATGGATTTGTGCCTGGAAGGTCATGTTTGACAAACCTTCTTGAATTTTTTGAAGCGGGTACTAGGGAAATTGATGAGGGTGAAGCAGTGGATGTTGTCTGTATGGATTTCAGTAAGGCCTTTGACAAGGTTCTCCATGGAAGGTTGGTTAAGAAGGTTCAATCTTTGGGTGTTAATGGCGGAGTAGCAAGATGGATTCAACAGTGGCTGAATGGGAGATGTCAGAGAGTAATGGTGGATGGCTGTTTGTCAGCTTGGAAGCCGGTGACCAGTGGAGTGCCTCAGGGATCTGTGTTGGGTCCACTGTTGTTTGTCATGTACATCAATGATCTGGATGATGGGGTGGAAAATTGGATAAGTAAGTATGCAGATGATACTAAGATAGGTGGTGTTGTAGATAATGAAGTAGATTTTCAAAGTCTACAGAGAGATTTGGGCCATTTGGAAAAGTGGGCTGAAAGATAGCAGATGGAGTTTAATGCTGATAAGTGTGAAGTGCTACATCTTGGCAGGACAAATCAAAATAGGAAGTAAATGGTAGGGAATTGAGGAATGCTATGGAACAGAGGGATCTAGGAATAACTGTGCATAGTTCCCTGAAGGTGGAATCGCATGTAAATAGGGTGGTAAAGAAAGCTTTTGGTGTGCTGGCCTTTATAAATCAGAGCATTGAATATAGGAGTAGGGAAGTAATGTTAAAATTGTACAAGGCATTGGTAAGACCAATGCTGGAGTATGATGTACAATTTTGATCGCCTAATTATAGGAAGGATGTCAACAAAATAGAGAGAGTACAGAGGAAATTTACTAGAATGTTGCCTGGGTTCCAGCAACTAAGTTACAGAGAAAGGTTGAACAAGTTAGGTCTTTATTCTTTGGAGCGCAGAAGGTTAAAGGGGGACTTGACTGAGGTCTTTAAAATGATGAAAGGGATAGACAGAGTTGACGTGGATAAGCTTTTCCCATTGAGGGTAGGGAAGATTCAAACAAGAGGGCATGACATAAGAATTAAGGGACAGAAGTTTAGGGGTAACATGAGGGGGAACTTCTTTACTCAGAGAGTGGTGGCTGTGTGGAATGAGCTTCCAGCAGAAGTGGTGGAGGCAGGATTTAAAAATAAAGTGGATAGGTATATGGACTGGAAGGAAATGGAGGGGTATGGTCTGAGTGCAGGTAGATGGGACTAGGGGAAAATAAATGGTCAGCACGGACTGGAATGGCCGAGAGGGCCTGTTTACTTGCTGTAATTGTTACATGGTTATATGTAACTAGGATAATGGACAAGGGAGAGCCGGTGGATGTAGTTAGTGGGCAAAATTGGGGCACATGGTATAGGGGGTAGAGGGCTGACATGGATAGAGAAGTGGTTGGCAGACAGGAAACAAAGAGTAGGGATTAGCGGGTCCCTTTCAGAATGGCAGGTAGTGACTAGTGGGGTACCGCAAGGCTCGGTGCTGGAACCGCAGCTATTTACAATATACATCAATGATTTGGATGAAGGGATTCAAAGTAACATTAGCACATTTGCAGATTACACAAAGCTGGGTGGCAGAATGAACTGTGAGGAGGATGCTATGAGAATGCAGGGTGACTTGGACAGGTTGAGGGAGTGGGCAGATGCATGGTAGATTAAGTTTAATGCGTGTGAATGTGTGGTTATTCACTTCGGTAGCAAAAACAGGAAGGCAGATTACTATCTAAGTGGTGTCAAGTTGGGAAAAAGGGAAGTACAACAGGATCTGGGGGTCCTTGTACATCAGTCTATGAAAGTAAGCATGCAGGTACAGCAGGCAGTGAAGAAAGCGAATGGCATGTTGGCCTTTATAACAAGAGGAATCGAATATAGGAGCAAAGAGGTCCTTCTGCAGTTGTACAGTGCCCTAGTGAGACCACACCTGTAGTCTTGGTCCCCTAATTTGAGGAAGGACATTCTTGTTACCGAGGGAGTGCAGCGTAGGTTTACAAGGTTAATTCCTGGGATGGCGGGACTGTCATATGCTGAGAGAATGGAGCAGCTGGGCTTGTACACTCTGGAGTTTAGAAGGATGAGAGGGAATCTCATTGAAACTATAAGATTTTTAAGGGCTTGGACACGCTAGAGGCAGGAAACATGTTCCCGATGTTGGGGGAGTCCAGAACCAGGGGCCACAGTTTAAGAATAAGGAGTAAGCCATTTAGAACGGAGACGAGGAAACACTTTTCTCTCGGAGAATGGCGAGTCTGTGGAATTCACTGCCTCAGAGGGCGGTGGAGGCAGGTTCTCTGTATGCTTTCAAGAGAGAGCTGGATAGGGCTCTTAAAAATAGCGGAGTCAGAGGATATGGCGAGAAGGCAGGAACGGGGTACTGATTTGGGATGATCAGCCATGATCACATTGAATGACGGTTGTGGCTTGAAGGGCCAAATGGCCTACTCCTGCACCTATTGTCTATTGTCACTTTAACCACATGTGATTTTTTTTTCTATTACATATCTCAAATTGTGGAGTACAGAGGCAAATAAATAAATAATTGGTCTTTGTCCCAAACATTATGGAGGGCACTGTAGAACATTTGCCACCCTCCAGTCTTCCGGCACGTCTCCTGTATTTAGTAGATTTTAAGGTGTGATGAGTGAAATGAGTTGAGGATTGCGCTGGAATGTGGATCGAGGTACGGATCATCTCTGATCGTTTATAAATGGAGATTATGATTCTGCTTCTCCAAGTTCCGTGCCTACTGCGCCAGGCTGAGCAAAGATACTCTCTGTCTCGCTCACCGTAAACTTCTGCCAAGTTGGCCTGCTCCGCTCACACCCATGCTAACACCATGGGCAAGTTGAAATATCGGCAAGTTTAAGAGTATGTATTCACAACTACTTCCAACTGCTTACCAGCATGGTTTCACTTTTGGAGAGACGCAAGGTCCTTTCCCACAGCGCCGCTCGGCGGTTTCCGGCTGCGCTCGGTATTTTCCGGCTGCGCTCGGCGGTTTCCGCCTGCACTCGGGTCTGATCGCTGTCGTGCTGCCGGCCGTTGGGCTCGGGCAGCTGTTTAAATTTGAACCGGCCTGGGCCTGGCTTGTGTGTGATGAGAAGGTGTGTTGCTGGCTCTGCGCTGACTGAGAGTCGTTGATGATGACGGTGCTGCAGGAACCTGTTCAGGTAAAGTTTGTTGGACGCTTTCGGCCCTTCTCCCTGGCACGGCGGGCGGACAGGCGGCCGGTCGGCCGGTCTCGGCTGCCCGCTCGTATCTCCTCACAGGCCGCTTCTCCTTCCACACGGGGTCCGGGCCTGAACTCGAACTCGAACTCGCCATCCAGCACGGAGAGGAGTGGGGCCGCAGCCCGGCCCGGCCCTGCCCTGCCGTCCGGCTGCCTGAGTCCGTGCACCCGAGGGCCGAACAGGACTGGTCACCGAGCTGGTTTCGCAGTTGTGACCCCAAGTTTGGTGGAGCAGAAGCGCTGAGGGCCCCCTCACCCGGAGGAAGGACGGAGGTGATCCTCTGACCGGTGTGACCCTACCTGTGGTGGGCACCGTCGGGTTCAAGCTTTACCCCCATCCCAATTAACCCGAGTGACACATGCTTTTTAGTTTAAAAAGAAAATGCTCCTGGCCCTACATTTTTCTCAATGATGCATTAGTGTAAAGCAGAGACATTCCGAGATGAGTTCCGGCAAATGTGGAATGCAGCCTTGCCTCGGTTTCCGAAGAAGACCCTACTACCTTTCATGAAAATATGATGCACGAAGTTGCTGGAAGAGGCAAAAGTGTGTCCAGCACGGTGGGGGTGGTGGTGTATTTGGTTCGCTGATCATCAATAGCACGAAGAATTCTTAAATTCTGAATTAAGAATAATGTTAGATTGTCAGCTAAAATGATTCACTATGCAATCTGTGTGATATTTTTAGTAAGCAGTATGTTTGTTCCTTTCTTGCCATCTGTGTAGCATGGTTAGCTAAAATAAATGTTGCATTTGATCTGTATCCAGATCCTGGACATAATCTGATCTGCCCCTTCAGAGAATACTGCATTATTTTGATGCTGTCTCTTGAAGAAGACAGTAAATCTGCACTGCCTATTCTGGATGTGCTTTGATGATCATTTATAGAACATTGGTGTTGCCATGACTGGAATGTTTTATCCGGTACTTGGTACTATCGTTTTAGGAAGGATGTGATGTCTTTCAAGAGGATGTGAAAGAAATTTACAATATGACCAGGGAGCATGGTTGCATGGATAGACAGGAAGAACTAGAGTTCTCTTTGGGAGAAGATCTGACAAATAATCAAAGGAATAAACGTTAAATAAGAGAAAAGCTATTGACATAGGTGGAGGGCATAGAATGGAGATTACAGACAGAAAAAGCAATGTTAGGGTGTGGACCGCATTGCTAGTAATACTGAAGATTGGGAACATCTTAGAATTCAGATGATCAAGAATTTGACAAGGAAAGGGAGAAGAAGGGATATGAGGGGAAATTACAAAGACATTTAAAAGACAATGCTACCAAAGGAAAATGTAGTCCCTCACAGAGTTTACTAGAGAATTGGGGTGCTGTGCAAATAAGGAGATTTTTAAAATAGTATTAATGATGAAAAACTAGAGAAATTGATGAAAACCAATTATTTACATCCAAGGACTTCGAAGGAGGTGGTTGTAGAGGTGTTGGTTGCTCTGGTTACCACCTTGCAAGCTTTCAATGGCAAATACTTTAAGAAGGAAGAGGGAAAACAAGAAACTACCATTCTGTTAGGCTAGAAAAAGCTGGAACATTTTGTGAAACGTGACATTGAGACACCTTCAAATTAAAAATGCAGCAGAGTTAACGCGAATTTTTGTTGCACTAATTTATTGGAGACTACTCTAGTGCTCTGCTGCACTAGAAACCTGGATTCAATCCTGATCATGGGTACTGTCTGCGTGGAGTTTGCATGATCTCCCTGTGATCACGTGTTTCGTCTGGGTGCATTTGTGTTTCCCCACATCCAAGGGATATGCAGGTTGACTGGCTGCTGTAATTTGGTCTGAGCATGTAAGTGGATAGTAGAACCTGTGGGTTGTAGATTAGTATGTGTAAAGAATTTTAAAAAGATTAGTGTAAGTGGGTGGTTGATAGTTGGCATGGAATGGCATGTTTCTGTGTTGCATATCTGACTGGTTGAGGATGTGTCGAGTAGAGTAGATGAGAGGGAGTCAGTGGGTATGGTGCTTTTGATACGACCCCAAGCAGAGAATGTGGATTTGAGGTTAAATTGCTCATAATAATTGATAGAAGGAAGATCTGCTTATTCTTACGGTTGGTTGACTGGCTTGTGGGCTGCTTTGCCCCAGACAATTCACAATCTGCACTTACAATTTGTTGAGTGGACATCATCTAAGATTTTCCAAGTTTGCTGGTGCCTCGGAACCAATTGGGAATAGGTTGTAATGAGGATGCAAAGAGGCATAAGGAGATATTGACGGTGGTGACCAAGCAAGAAAATTATGGAAAGTTGTAATTCACTTGGGCACATAAAACAAAAAAGTGTATTATATTTTAAAATAATGAGTGATTTGTAAATATTGATGTTTAGAAGCATCTGCATGTACTTACAAACAATTCTAAGAAACATGCAGCACAGAAACGGGCCCCTCAGCCCAACTGTTTCATTCGCTTGTGTTTGGTCCATATCCCTCTGAGTTAAAGAAATTTAACGGAGATGTGCGGGGCAGGTTTTATTACAGAGTACTGGGTGCCTGGAACGTGCTGCCAGGATTGGTGGTAGAAACAGATATGTTAGTGGCACAAAGGAGGCTCGGAAACATAGAAAATAGGCGCAGGAGTAGGCCATTCGGCCCTTCGAGCCTGCACCGCCATTCAATATGATCATGGCTGATCATCCAACTCGGTATCCCGTATCTGCCTTCTCTCCATACCCCCTGATCCCCTTAGCCACAAGGGCCACATCTAACCCTCTTAAATATAGCCAATGAACTGGCCTCAACTACCTTCTGTGGCAGAGAATTCCAGAGATTCACCACTCTCTGTGTGAAAAATGTTTTTCTCATCCGATGGCATCACTCAGAGGTGCCATGAAAAATGGTCCTAAAAGACTTCCCCCTTATCCTTAAACTGTGACCCCTTGTTGTGAACTTCCCAAACATTGGGAACAATCTTCCTGCATCTAGCCTGCCCAACCCCTTAAGAATTTTGTAAGTTTCTATAAGATCCCCTCTCAATCTTCTAACTTCTAGCGAGTACATGCCGAGTCTATCCAGTCTTTCTTCATATGAAAGTCCTGACATCCCAGGAATCAGTCTGGTGAACCTACTCTGTACTTCCTCTATGGCAAGAATGACTTTCCTCAAATTAGGAGACCGAAACTGTACGCAATACTCCAAGTGTGGTCTCACCCAGACACTGTACAACAGCAGTAGAACCTCCCTGCTCCTATACTCAAAAAAAGGCTTTTAGATAGTCAGATGGATATGGAGTACATACAGACATCATGTTTGACAGAGACTTTGTGGGCCAAAGAACCTTTTTGTTCTGTTTTTTTTTTACTGGAAAAGTGATAAAGCAATTGTAGTTCAAATTGCAGAGGACAGAGAACTTTTTTAGTGCCTCCAATTTAAAATAAATCTATTCCTGTCATTTTAAAATAAATTTGAAAGGTCATTTAGCTTTAATTAAAAGGAATCTTAACATGACATCATCATCAACATGGATGGCATAGTGGCACAGCGGTATAGCTGCTTCCTCATCGCACCATAGTCTTGAGTTCATAGAAACGTAGAGAAATAGGTGCAGGAGTAGGCCATTGAGCCCTTCGAGCCAGCAGCGCCATTCTATATGATCATGGCTGATCATCTAAAATCAGTACCCCGTTCCTGCTTTTTCCCCACATCCCTTGATTCTTTTAGCCCTAAGAGCTAAATCTTTAACTCTCTCTTAAAAGCTTGATCCTCACTGCGGGTGTTGTCTGTGCAGAGTTTGTACACTCTCCCTGTGACTGTGCGTTTTCTCCGGGTGCTTTGGTTTTCTCCCTCATTCCAAAGACATGCAGGTTTGTAGGCTAATTGGCTTCTGTAAATTGCCCTTAGTTTATAGGATGTAAAAGTGGGAAAACATAGAACTGGTGATCAATGGTCGGTGTGGGCCAAAGGGCCCACGTTTCCACCCTGTATCTTTAAACTAAACTATCAGAGGTGCCATTCAAATGAATGTTTTGACAAAAGCTGAGTTGTGAGACACAAATTGCATCTTGCTTCTTGGTTCAGCCGGGCTGAGCTATGCCTCGAGGCTCAGTTTGGCGTTGACTACATTGTATAGATGCTTAAGTCAAGAATCTACTTCTTAAGCAGTGATCTACTAAGCAGTAATGTTTTGATCAGCCATGGAGAGGTTGTCCAATGTTTAGTTTCCTTAGTTTTTATTATCCTGTGCTCATCCAACAGTTGTTCTTTTGATAACTCCACTCTTAATACTTTTGACATTTTTGGCTGCTTCCCATCTTAAATCTGCGTAAATTGTTAAAATTCTTCAGATTAAGTATTTTTCTTTCCCAATCCCTCTCATCTCTCCTTTCTTGTATGTAATTGTGGTTCTTGTATCTATTTAAATTTCCACTTTTTACTTCAATATTTAGAGCTTCACAATATTCAATCTTGCACCTGATTCTGAGGTGGAATCCTTGCATCCTAGCTCATGTGACTTTATTCTTGTCCAGTAACATCAAACATCAATTTCTTTCTACGAGTTGCAGACTTTCAAAGTACAGCTATCATGTTAATTGTGTCTGCTTGACTTTATCAAGATTGAGCATTTAGAATTAAAAAGGATGTCTTGGAGCAAATAAAGAAGGATAAATCCCAGGGCATGATGAGGTGTATTCAAGGCTGCCCTGGGAGGCAAGAGAGATAGTTACCGGGGTACTGACAGATTTAAAAAACTTTGATAGACATAGGAGAGGTACCAGATGACTGGAAGAAGATCAGGAGGAATCAATTGGTTAAGTATGGGTCTATGAATTTGATTTCTGTGATAGGGAAATTATTGGAAAAAAAATCTCAGAGATGAATATATTTCCACTTAGAAAGGTAGGGATTAATTGGGCATAGTTTACACGGCTTTGAGAAATCCTGCTTATCAAATTTGAGTCAATTTTTGAAGAAGTAACTATAAGTAGTAAGTTAAGGGTAATGTAATTGATATTGTGTCATGAAATTCAGTATGGCTTTTGGCAAAGCCCTGTATTATAGACTCATCCAAAAAAAAGTTAGAGCTTATGGACCCAAGACAAGCTGGCAAATTGGATTCAAAATTGACTGGGTGGTAGGAGGCAGAGGAAGATGTTTGTTTTTACTGATTGGAAGCTTGTGACCAGTGGTGTGCTGGGACCTGTGGTGTTTGGGTTAAACGTTAACACCTCATATCAATATGGGAAGTATGATTAGTAAATTTGTAGATCACACCCAAATATTTGGTGTTGTGGCTAGAGAGGAGAGTATTCTTGGAATGCGGCATAATATTGATCAGCTGGGACGTTGGGCAGAGCAATGGCAGATGGCATTTAGTCTTGACAAGCGTGAAGTAATGGGCTTCGGAGGGTCATATAAGCATTGGGCATGGGTGATAAATGGCAGGGTTCTTGGAAGTGTTGATGACCAGAGGAACGTTGCCTATTTGTCCATATATCCCTGTCCATATATCCCAGATACCCAGAACAGGTAGAAGAATGAAGATCAATAGGATTCTTGGTTTCATCACTGTGGTGTGGAACACAAGAGTTGGGACATCAGGATAAAACTTTATAAAACGATGTTTAGGCCACACGTGACATACTGTGTGTTCTGGTCACTGTACTGGGGGAAGGATTTGATTCATTGGGATGTTGCCTTAAATTGAGTTTTTCAGTTGTAAGTAAAGATTGGACAATGCTGTGTTTTTCTCCCGCTTGAGTTAGAGGAGGTTGAGAGGTGATCTTGCAGAAGTGTACCAAATTGTGAGGAGGATAAATAAATGGGTAATAACAATCATTTTTGTGTCCTTGCTAGCCGAGGCTAAAACGAGGGCATTACTATAAGGTGTTTGGTTGAAGGTTTAGAGAGGATTTGAGGACAATTGAGCACTCAAAGTCTACGGAGCAAATGTGGGTAACCAGTACAGACTGGTACACAGAATGACAATGATTGGCATGGACATGGTGTGCTAATGTGTGTATTTCTGTGCTAATTGAAAGTACCTGCCTCCACCACTTCTTCAGGCAGCGCAATCCAATTTCTAACCACTGAGATAAAACATAATTCTTCTTTAGATCTCCTCTAAACCCCCGACCAGGCACCTTGGATCACATCTTGTATGTTCTGTGCTGCATGACTCCGATTCCTTTTCCTATTACTTGCAAATGGGCTATTTTCTTTTCACCCTTATCTCAGACATAAAATTGAAAATGGGTACTCATATTTTCCAGTTGAAAATGTAATGCATTTATTTTCAAAATGTCATGATTATTAATAGTTTGTCTTTTATCAACAGGCTGCTATTTGGCAGGCGCTTAACCACTATGCTTATCGGGATGCGGTCTTCATTGCAGAAAGGCTCTATGCTGAAGGTATGTAGGAAACAGCCTTGATGTGACTGCATGAACTATATCACCCAAGGCTGAATGAACAACTGATAGTTAAGGTAACGTGTTTGTAATTTGCTTTTTGCTTGTGGTCATCAGCTAAGATCCTCAATTTAAACTGGTCATTGCAATAAAAGAGCCCTTTTGCTGCAGCTCAAAGCTCTGAGCCGTGTATTGCAACATAACTTTTTTTAGAATAAGAGCAGATTTTTTTTAAATCCTAATGTACTTGGAGACATCTACTGCTCTCCATTTTGAACTTGTCCTTGTCACTTCTTTCTCTAACTCCATAGACTGTGATCTGAGCTAAATAATGCAAGATATATGCGTTCTATAGCCGCATTGGAAATGGAGATTAATTTAATGTTGTGATAGTGATATTTAAGTGTACGTATAAGGATGATGGAATGGAATCCCATTCTCCATGCATGATCTCTGCAGCTCTTAGATCTAATGGGGAAAAGTGAAAAACCAACTGGAAATGTGAATCAATTTGGGTGTATTGTGGGTAAACTGTGGATTTTTTTTTTCTCTTTGATTAGCCCTGGCAATTGCTCTTGTCCTTGAGATTTTTCTTCTAACACTCAGTTGAAAAAAAAAATCAAGTAATCTGATGTTAACTGCACAAGCTGGCAGTCCATTCCAGAGGTTTTGTCTGGTAAAAGAACTACCTACTGGCATCCTGCTAACTACGACTTCGAACAGTTTAAAATTATGAGCCGCCTGCCCACCACTGCTCTTCCATTGTGATCCTCCTTGCGTACAGTCATCTAGCTTCTGTGGCTTGCAAACATTTTTCATATAATAATTATTCTGATGCATCAACACCGTGGAATGCTTTCTACAGTGAATTAATTAATGACTTTCCTCTGCATTCGTAGCGGGGGATCAATATCCAATTATCGATTGCTTCATGCAGCATCCTATCCATTTTGGTGTACCTATATATAAGAAATGGTGGTAGAAGTACACTATTTTATCCTTTTTGATTCTGCTCTACCATTCATCAAGATCCTGGTCAATTTTCTACCTTGACCCCACCCTCATTACTCATTACTTTTTGTTAAATTATATGTAGACATATCTCTTTTGAATGACTGATCTTCCATAGTTCCCTTGGGTAGAGCATTCTGATAATGTCACCCTCTGCGAGAAGAGTTTCTCCTTTTTCAGTCCTAAATTGTTCAGCCCTCAAATCCTGGTACAAAGACCATGAACCCTGGCTCTAAACTCTTTATCCAAGGAAAACTTTCACTTTAAACTCGTTAAACTTTATCATCCAGATCGTTAATATAAATGAAAAAGAACAGTGGACCCAGCATCAGTTCCTGCGGCACACCATTAGGAACCTCCAATCTGAATAATGGCCTTGAACTACCATCCTCTGATTCCTTCCACAAAGCCAATTTTGTATCCTATTGGCTGACTTTCTTTGGGTCACGGGTAATCTGATCTTCCAGACTAGTTTATCATATGGGACCATTTCAAAGGTCTTGCAAAATCTATATCGATAATGTCTAATGCTTTGCCCTTATCAATCATTTCATTATTATTTTTTTAAATTTTGTACGCGAATGTTGATAACATTTATACATGACAATGATTGCCATGTTCTTGTCCACTCACTTGGCTTGTCTACATCCTTCTGAAAGTTTTTGACATCCTCTTCCCTATTCACAATCTTTTCTTGTCAAGAAACTTGGAAATATGACATTTGGTCACTCGGTCGTAAAGTTGATGTAGATATTGAGATGCTGGGTCCTTGGTCCAATCCCTGTAATACCACAGTCATCACATCTTTCTAACTTGAGAAGGATCAATTTATTCTTACTTTTCTTTTGTTTGATAGCCAATTCTCTATCCAAATCTATATATCACCCTGGTTACTTGTTGACCAATCTCCATTGTGGAACTTTATTGAAAGCCATCTAACAGTACAAATATACCATAGGTAGTGACTTAATTGAATCATAAACTGTCCCTTTGGCCCACTGCCATGTTCAAGCCTAGCATCAAGTCCTTATCTCTGCTAATCCCATTTAATATCACGTTCACTGGTCACCCCTTATCTATTTGATGCATCCTCAATGAACTCTAATATATTTAGTGTCAAATGTGACCATCATTTATGAGATCATAAATCCATGTTGAAACTGCTCAATCCCATTTTTTTTTTCCAAGGTATTCTGTTATTGCATCCTTTACTATATATGTGAGCACATTATTTGCTTTTAGACGTATTGTAGAAGAATGCGTCTTTCTTTATCTTTATGTCTCTACTTTCATAATTTTCCCAAAGGCATGCATGTTGCTATGTTACTTGGCCACAGTAAAATGCTCCGAGTATGTAGATCAATGGTACAGTTGACGGGAATGTAGGGAGAATAGATAGATTACAAGAAAAAGTAGTGGAGGAATGTGCTTGCTCCATAAACTGGCTAGACTGAATGGACAGAATGACCTATGGCCTAAGGAAATTTGGAAAACTACTGTGCCTATTATTGACATCAAAGTAACATATAGTTAGCCTGGTTATGCATGCCTTGCTTTGAAACGCAGACCATTTTAAATATTTCAAGTCTCTCGGAATCTTTCAGCGAATGTATGGGTTGTGTAAAAATATGGGCAGTCTGCTGTCTTTAGGTTTATTGGCCTCCGATTGTTTTTCAAACCTTTGGATACCTGTCCAGTAATTATATCCATTGTGCCAGTGTTTCATGTTAGTTTTTCTATATAAAAAAGCATTATTGCATCATAAAGGAATGTTAATTTGATATGAATCCTGTCAGCTTTATTAATGTGTTCGTTAAATTCCGTTGGTTGAAAGAATATTGTTTTGATTGAACAGTATGTGATTTTGGTGGCATTTGATAATGTACTTGTCCCACCATCGAGATGTTTGACTTTGAAAGACATAAAAAAGTAACATAAAAATTGAGGACAATTTTCCTTTTGAAAAACATTTCTGAGTACCACAACAATCTGCAGGTCATACATTTCAATTTCTATTCACTCAATGAAATGTAATGTTGTCTAGTCCATCAGAATGTTGATCAGTGCCCTTCCTCAAAGAATGAACAGTACATATTTTTTAAAGAAGGAACTGCAGATGCTGGAGAATCGAGGGTACACAAAAAGCTGGAGAAACTCAGCGGGTGCAGCAGCATCTAAGGAGCGAAGGAGATAGGCGACGTTTCGGGTCGAGACCCTTCTTCAGACTGGTCAGGGATCAGGGAAACGAGAGATATAGACGGTGATGTGGAGAGATAAGGAACAATGAGTGAAAGATATGCAAAAAAGTATCGGTGATAAAGGGAACAAGCCATTGTAAGCTGTTTGTGGTGTGAAAATGAGAGGCTGGTGCGACTGGGGTGGGGGAGGGAGATAGAGATAGAGGGAATGCCAGGGCCCGAGGGCTGAGGGAGAGGTGGGAAGGGGAGGAGACAGCAAGGGTTAACAGAATTGAAAAATTCAATATTCAAGCCCAAAGGATGCAGACTCCCCAAGCGGAATATGAGGTGCTGTTCCTCCAGCTTGCGGTGTTGCTCACTCTGGCCGTGGAGGAGGCCCAGGACCGAGAGGTCGGATGTGGAATGGGAGGGGGAGTTGAAGTGCTGAGCCACCGGGAGGTCGGGTTGGTTATTGCGGACCGAGCGGAGGTGTTCGGCGAAGCGATCGCCAAGCCTCCGCTTGGTCTCACCGATATAGATCATCTAGCATCTGGAGCAGCGGATGCAGTAGATGAGGTTGGAGGAGGTGCAGGTGAACCTCTGTTGGACCTGGAAGGACTGCTTGGGTCCCTGAAAGGAGTGGAGGGGGGAGGTGAAGGGACAAATGTTGCATTTCTTGCGGTTGCAAGGGAAAGTGCCCGGGGAAGGGGTAGAGTGGGAGGGGAGGGAAGAATGGACAAGGGAGTTGCGGAGGGAGCGGTCTTTGCGGAAGGCAGACAGGGGGGGAGATGGGAAGATGTTGGAGGTGGCGAAACTGGCGGAGGACTATATGTTGTATTTGCCGGCTGGTGGGGTGAAAGGTGAGGACCAGGGGGACTCTGCCCTGTTTGCGAGTGGGGGAATGGGGAGCGAGGGCAGTGTTGCGGGGTATGGAGGAGACCCTGGTGCGAGCCTCATCAATAGTGGGGGAGGGGAATCCCCGTTCTCTGAAGAATGAGGCCATTTGTGATGACCTGGTGTGGAACACCTCATCCTGGGAGCAGATGCGGCGTAGACGGAGGAATTGGGAATAGGGGATGGAGTCCTTACAGGAAGCAGGGTGGGAGGAAGAGTAGTCCAGGTAGCTGTGGGAGTCAGTGGGTTTGTAGTGGATGTCGGTCAGGAGCGTATCACCTGCAATAGAGATGGTGAGGTCAAGGAATGGTAGGGAAGTGTCGGAAATGGTCCAAGTGTATTTGAGTGCCGGATGGAAGTTGGTGGTGAAATGAATGAAGTCACACAAAAGGCTGGAGAAACTCAGCGGGTGCAGCAGCATCTAAGGAGCGAAGAAGATAGGCGGCGTTTTTGGTCGAGACCCTGTCTGAAGAAGGGTCTCAACCAAAAACGCCGCCTATCTCCTTTGCTCCTTAGATGCTGCTGCACCCGCTGAGTTTCTCCAGCCTTTTGTGTATCCCTGATAGTTTACCCACTTAAATTCACAGGCCATTGCAGTGATTTTCAATGGTGTTCACAGCAGATAGATAGATAGATATATTATTGTAATTGGATTTCAGAAAATGTGTATTATGCGTTTTTTAACTGTTTTCATTTTATCCTGCAGTTTGTTCCGAAGAGGCTCTTTTTCTCTTAGCAACCTGTTACTACCGTTCAGGGAAAGCATACAAAGCCTACCGGCTTTTGAAAACTCATAGTTGTACTACTCCACAGTGCAAATATCTTCTTGCCAGATGTTGTATGGATATCGGCAAGTAAGTACAAATAAATGAAAGTTTTATTCTCATAATGAGGCAATGAGTGTACAGCCCTAAAATGATGTGGATGAAAATGCTAACAATGCATCTTATCTGTTTAGTTTTGTTCTAGGATTTGTGTGATATGTTAAGGATGACTGATTTTCTAAATCAATTTGATTCCCATGTGGCGTCGAGAATAATATCCTGGTGGCTTGTCTGGAAATTGGGTATTGACAAGGAAAATGTCATACAGCGTGGAAACAGGCCATTTGACCCAACCTGTCCGCACCGACCAACATGCCTCATCTGAACTTGTCTCACCTGCCTGTGTTTGGCCCATATCGATGTACCTGTCTGAATGTTTCTTAAACGTTGTGATAGTACAGGCAGCTTGTTTCATACACCCACTACCCATTGTATAAACAAAAAGAGTTGGCCCTCGGGTTCCTATTAAATCTTTTTTCCCCCTCTCACCTTAAATCTATGTCATTTGGTACTCGATTCCCCTACCCTGGGCAAAGACTCTGTGCATTTACCCGATCTATTCATGTCATGTTTTTGTACACTTCTGAAAGATGACCCCTCATCCTGTGCTCTAAGGAATAAGATCCTATCCATCTCAACCCCTCTTTATAGTTCAGGCCCTTAAATCCTGAGAACATCCTCGTAAACCTTCTCAGCACCCTTTCAAACTTGACAACATCTTTCCTATAAATGTGGTGACCAAAACTGAACACAGTGCTCTAAATGTGGCCTCACCAATGTTTTGTATAACTGTAACATGACCTCAATTTATATAATCAATACTCTAACTGATGAAGGCCAATGTGCCGAAAGCCTTTTTAACCATCCTATCGGCATTTGATGCCACTTTCAAGGAATTGCACCATCAGATGGAATGTGTGAGCATAAAGGACTTTTAAAAAAAAAAATGTATTGTCCTTCAACAGTGCTGAAATATCACTTGGATTTGTTTTGTTAGATTGCCTAATGGAGATAATCAGACTTTAATATGTTGTTCTTTGACTCGTTGCATTGATTATTTTCCCTCTGAACGTGTATTTAGAAGTTAACCTGGAATTTCTTATCTTTTAAAATTTAATTGGTTTATTATTGGAGATGGCTATTCTACTAGTTATGGGACAATTCCCAAATCTGGAACATAATTATTCCATGCCCCAAAGGACTATTCAAGTATAGAGCCATACAGCATGAAACTGGCCCTTTGGCCCAACTTGCCCATGCTGAGCAAGATGTCCCATCTACATTAGTCCCACTGCCTGCGTTTGGCCCATATCACTCTATCCATGTATCTGTACAAATGTTGTTTAAATGTTGCTATAGTACTTGAGTCAACTACCGTCCCATATACCCATCATCCTCCAAAAGGAAAACATTGCCTCTCGGGTTCCTATTAAATCTTTTCCCTCTCACCATTAACTTGCGTCCCCAGGTTTTTGATTTCCCTCCTCTGAGTAAAAGTCTTCCACATCCTCATTCAAATTGTTGATATAAACCACAAATAACAATGGGGCCCAGTACCCATCCCAGAGGCACATCACTAGTTACAGTACCCCAGTATGGAAAAATAACTTTACACCATCACCATCTGCTTCCTTCCATGAAGCCAATTCTCTATCCAGCTAGCTAGCTCTCCCTGGATCCCATGCACCTAACCTTCCAGGCAGCCGAGCATGTGAAACCTTATCAAATGCCGTGCGGAAGTTAGGTAAGTATCTTGGAAAGTTGTGCAAGTGTTTTTTAATGAGGTTTGGTCCGATCTGTTGTTTAACTTCAACCTAATGTGCCATTGTGCTGTGGTTGAATTGTCCAGTCAGGTGGTGTCCTCATTAATTTTATTTGTTTGTGAGACATGTTAGAGGCAATTGTTCTGCTAATTTAGATTAGATGTCCTTTCGTGGTGGAACCAAACATCTAGACTTGAAGGTGAACACAAAATGCTGGAGTAATTCAACGGGACAGGCAGCATCTCTGGTTAGAATGAATGGGTGTCGTTTTGGGTCTGAAGAAGGGTCTTGACCTGAAATGTTTCCTACACTTCAAAGGACTTAATCTCACCATGTAAATTGATTGCTAATTATCAATAGAGTTATTTTTGATTTACATTGTCCATATGGATAGTCACTGTTGGTCAGGCAATGATGAAATTTGAAGAAAGAGGAAAAGGAAATGTATTTTTAAATACAGCATTTTAAACTCTGGGCCAAGGTAACTTGAGTCCCATAAAATAATGATTGCTTCTTATTTCTCTAGACTGGCCGAGGGAGAACAGATTTTAGCTGGTGGAATACTGAACAAACAGAAAAGCCACGATGATATTGTTACAGAGTTTGGTGATTCAGCTTGTTTTACATTGTCTTTATTAGGACATATATACTGGTAAGACCATGTGAATTGAACTGTAAACATTGATTAGTTTTGAGCCAGGAATCCGGGAACTAATTGAAGAATTTGAAGATTCCATGAAAGGGATATAATTTAGCTTGACTTTGTGATTGCCAGATATTTTGTATCGATAAGAGTAATATCAAATTAGTGTATTGTGGTGTAACCCTAAGTTTATTGCACCATTAGCCAAAGTTTTGAAACATTGACTTAAATAACCAAGTTCAAATTCTACCATTCACAGCTGGGAAATTTAAATCCAATCAATTATATAAATTTTGAATTCAAAACATGATAGATTTGTAGAGATGCAAGACTCTGCGGATGCTGAAATCCTAAGCAAAAGATGCACTGCTAGATGCATCAGTGGGTCAAGCAGCATATATGGTGGCAGATAGATAGCTCATGTTTCAAGTCAAGACCTTGCATCAGGTCATTGGGATATATTTTTGGTTATTTAAGGAAGTAGGAATTGTGTTGAGGTTAGCCACAGTCATATGACTTGGCAGGAGGTTGAATGGCCCACTCCAATTTCTTTCTTTCTTGTGCTCTTAATAAAATATTCAATCATACTTGTTATTTAATTCGCTAATATTTTAACTTCACCTCTTTTAATAGTTAAAGGTAACAGATATTTGTAAATATTACAGAGTGTTCCTTGAAAAATGGGCTAATTGCAGTGCAGCTGGGATTTAATTACCGTAATAGGGATAAATGTCTATTCCATCCACGAGGATTTTGATGGTGTGGGCTTCGATATTCAATTTCAAATCTTAGTTTGCCTAGGTGATGGTAGTCATGCTTTGGAGAACAATCAAATTTAAACAAGTAGAAAAAAGTACACCTTGGCTGACTATTGAGGGAGAGGGATGATTTGATTGATGATTTATTGTAAACTGCTTGTTAAAGCTTCTAATGAGATTTGAGTCGCCTTGGTTTTGAAGGGGTGAAACTGATAAATACTATTCCCATGGCCATAAAACAGAATTATTAATTGGCCAAATGCAGTGTTGGATTGAGTGGAGCCTATAGAATAGAGAGGGTACCCAAATTTGAGATGTATTTGAATAATTGGTTTTTATAGTGTTTGAAATAAGAACTTGGCCTTCCAGTTTTAGCTTCACGTGGTTCAAGAGTCATGTAAATGAGGCGAATTCCTGGAAATTGATGGCAACATTGTCATTCATGACAAACTAAATTTCCTGTCCTTACACAAAATTACTTTGCATTGCACAACTTTTGTGTATACCTTTATCTTAGTTTTTTCTGCTCAACTCCCATTAACATTTTTTTTAATGTAGAATCCTAACAGAAATATGATCAGAGACTTCTAAATTTGGGCAGATAAAGATATTTGAATGGACTATAGAAACAAACTAATAAGCATTACTATGAGGAGGTGGAGAAAACCACGAGGTTGCAGAATACAAGCACCTTGGTGCATTGGAGGTAGGGAATGGATTCCAGGTGTATGCAACCTTGAATGTGAGAATTGATTTGTAAGCCAAAAAAATGCACACCTGTTAGGTTAAAGCACCACAAGAATGAATTCCATATGTAGGATCTGAGGAGGAGTAAATTATAGGAAAATAATTAAATGGGCAGTTATAAGTAGCAGTTTGGGAATCTTGCTGCATCAATCACATTTGGTTAACAAGTGACATCTGGCTCTGCTGTTTTGATTTTTTTTTTCCTCTCACTGATAATGGGAAGCCCTAAAATGCCATTATCTTGTGGCATGGTGTTGGTTTCAATCCACTTTTGCTGAATGTGCTGATCCCTTCACTGCTGTTACTCCATCTCGCTGCAATAATCTAGGTAGTGGAAACAACTACCTAGATTATTGCAATGTCTCATTTCAGTAATGGTATACAAATGTTGAGTTCAATTGTGATGAATTCAGCAAAATTGAGTTAAAATATGTGAGCTTGGCTATCATTTGCTACGCTCAGATGTTGTGTTCTCATAATTGTAAATATTTGTTCTTACAGTAAAACAGATCGAATGGCAAAAGGAGCAGACTGTTACCAAAAAAGCCTTGGTCTAAATCCCTTTCTTTGGACCCCTTTTGAATCCTTATGTGAAATAGGTATGTAGATAACATGTTGTTCTTTTTTCCAATTTAAACAAAAATCTGTTGAAACTGAATACTGTCTCCATCTCTCCCTTTTTAGGTGAAAGGCCAGATCCTGAACAAACATTTAAATTAACATCTCTCCAGAATTTTAGTAGTTATCAGCCAAGTTTATGTTTGCCATTAGTTTTGAATCATGGTGTGCAACATAGGCAATCTGACACTGTCCTGATGGAAACGCCACAAGACACTATCGTGAGTTTGATTTAATTCTTTCTTCCAAACAGCTGCAACTTCATCACTAAAGCTTGTATGTCCTATTTCAAATCCTTGACGTTCTTCTGAACGCATGTTAACAAGTCAGTGGCACATTTTAAATTAGCGCTTTCTAATTCTACTCTGGTCCTAAATACCTTGCAATTTAGAAGGCCTGATTTGATAATTGGCTCACCTGTTAAAGTTTAAAGACTGTTTGATACACTTCATGGAGAACTATTAATGCTTTGATGCTTAAACATAAGCTTTATTTTTAAAAGACCAGACAAAATACAAATTTGTCTGATGAGAAGCAGAGTTGTAGGAGCATCTCAGATTTGATGTTTAAGTAATTAAAAGTGTAGCATTCTATTCCTGAATCCACGTCTGAAAGTCGGTTTCTCAGCGACCACTCTTTGTTGAACAGTTCCATAGCTTTCAGTAAAGGCGATTAAGTCTATGTTGCAACCCCAGGAAGCACAGTAGTGCAGCTGTTTCATTGTAGCTCAGTTTTTGATCTATGGCACTGTCTGTGTAATGACTGCCAACCGGTGGTACTCGCTTCTGTTGTGATTAAGTATTTTGAGAAGTTGGTAATGACGATTTTTCAGTGGCACAGTGTGTAGAGCTGGTGCCTCACAGGGCCAGAGACCTGGATTCAATCGTGTATGTGGACTTTGCACATTCTCCCCATGACTGGGTTTCGTCTGGAAGGTCCGGTTTTTCCCACATCGCAAAGACCATGGCTGAGGGACCATGCACCACTCTTCATCTGTGGAAAAGTGGTAGAGAGAGTAAATAGCTTCAAATTGCTGATGCAATTGCAAAGACAGTTCGCCAACATCAGACGTTTGAGGAGTTTTGGCCAGAAGAGAGCATACTAACTGATGGCACCATGTTCAGCCTGGTTCAGTAATTTGAAAACTTAAGAACGATGGAGGCTGTAGAAAGTGGCGACTTTGCCATTTCAGTGGTGGGGACGTCTATCGCAGGCATTGACCTCCCCACCATCAAAGAGTTCTACAGACAGTATTGCATCGAGGACCCACACCGCCTTGGCCATGCTCTTAGCTTGCTGCCACTGACAGGAAGAAGGTACAGGAATATAAGAACTATTATCTCCGGGTTCATCAGGCTCGTGAACCACCCTGCACAATCCAAACCACAATTCTCCATTGGTACCAAACTACTATGCATTTAGCATGAATAAGATTGCACTACGTAATTTGCGTACTTTGCTTGGCAATATCTGATGTCTAGAATGACAGAATTTTTTTTGTTTATTGTACATTTGTGTTGGGTTAATGTGCTTGTAAAGCTACAGCAAGTAAACATTTCATTTTTATGATCGTGGTACAAGTAAAAATTAAACACTCTTGACCTTTGCTATTAAATCTACAATTATCTACAAATAAGACTCATCAAATTAGCATGTTCCCCCTGTGGCAGCATAGGTTTCCTTTAAGTGATTTAGTTTCCCCTCGTATACTGAAGATGCGTGGATGGTAGGTTAATTGGCTTTTGTAAATTGTCCCGACTGTAGGTGGGTGGTAGAATTGATGGAAAGATAGCGGGAAAAGACTACAGGGATAATTAATAGTGATGGGATTGCTCCGTCATTGGGCCAAAGATTCTGCCTCCTATGTCATAGGGAAATATTAAAGCTCTCCTGATGTTAATGATATTACTTCAAACAACCAAGCAGTGAGTCTCATGGATACATAGACAATAGGTGCAGGAGTAGGCCCTTCGAGCCAGCACCGCTATTCAATGTGATCATGGCTGATCATCCACAATCAGTATCCCGTTCCTGCCTTCTCCCCATACCTCTTGATTCTGCTAGCCCTAAGACCTCTCTCTATCTATCTTTTGAATGCATCCAGTGAATCGACCTCCACTGCCTTCTGTGGCAGAGAATTCTACAAATTCACAACTTTCTGTGTGAAATATTTTTTCCTCCTCGCAGTTCTAAATGGCCTTCCCCTTGTTCTTAAACTGTGACCCCTGGTTCTGGGCTCCCCCAACATCGGGAACATGTTTCCTGCATCTAGAACGTCTCCTAGACTAAAGTAATGTACTAAAGTGTAGGAATTAACTGCAGATATTAACTGCAGATGCTGGTTTAAATCGAAGGAAGACACAAAATGTTGGAGTAACTCAGGATGACGGGCTGCATATCTGGATCCATTTCTTCTCTCCAGAGATGCTGTCCCTCTGAGTTACTCCAGCATTTTGTGTCTACCTTTTAATGTACTAAAATATTTGATTGAATTGTACATCATAGAAACAAGCTGTTCAGCCCGTCAAGTCTATGCTGACCATCAATCACCTGTTTGCTGCAGTTCTAAATTACCCCGTTTTACATCCACCCTACACGCTACGGGCAATTTATATAGCCCAATTAACCTACAAACCTGCATTCCTTTGGAATGTGGGAGGAAGCCGGAGTATCCAGAGGAATTATAGTGGTCACCATGAACATCTAAACTCCACACAGATGGCACTCGATGTCAGGATTTAACCCAAGTCTCTGGTGTTGAGGCAGCAGGTCGATCAGCTGTGCCGCTAAACTGATATTTATTTTACTAGAAAGATGATAGATTCCAAAGACAGTCGTGTTACATGCAGCAATGTTCTTGGATCTAATTTAGAACATTGTGGTTTCAAGTAAAATTCCAGAGACTTTGGCACATGTTGGAGACAGATGCTTCATTGTGGTATGCATTTGTGCTGGACTTGTTTGCAATGAGATGTTTATACATCTCTCTGAAAGTGATTGTGGAACATTTTGAAGAATGCATTTTTGCCAAGTTTCCAGATTAAACATTATCACAGAGTCAAAAGCAAAAAAAAAAAATCATGTTTCCATATGCAATTTTCGAAGTTACATTAAAAATTGCAGTTGTTAAATGAAATGTTTAAATATTGGGAATGAAGGAAAATTTGATTAGTACAGAAAAATTTACTGGAGTATCACTATCTTAATGGTGCCATGAGAGCTCAAAGACCAACACCTGTTGTATATACTTAAATTATGATGAGTGTTTCAGAGTGATTTAACATGATCATCTTGATTTGTATTCTATTCTGGCTACAGTAAACTGCTATAGCTACTGGAGCCTCAAGGAGTACTTTCCCCTCTGTTATCAGGCTTCTGAACGGCCCTACCATACGTCAGGGTACCGCTCCATTCGCCTCTACCCCATTGATAACACTAGACTTTGTCTATGGAACTGAGGTGCTACAGTGGCGAGAACTATATTCTGTACTCTAACTTCCCCTTTGCTCTATCTATTGTATTTGAGTTTGACTTGATTGCATTTATGTATGGTATATCTGATCTGTTTAGCTTTTCACTGTACCTCAGTACATGTGACAAGAATGAGCATAAACCAAGCTTTTAAAAAATTAGTATTCTTAATCTCTTCAGATAAGATTGCACATTACAATGGCGTTTTTCTATTCCCTATCCATAATTAGGACTGTATCCTTATTATCATTCTTTCTACAAAAATGTATTAGCTATGGGTTATTGATTGGGGACGATCAGCCATAATCACAATGAATGGCGGTGCTGGCTCAAATGGCCGAATGGCCGCCTCCTGCAACTATTTTCTATGTTTCTATTTTCTATTCCTTCTCCATAAATTTGTGCCTGCTCATTCTATCGTGCTCTTCAATGCCCATGTAGCATAAAACTGCATTTCACAATGTGATAATTTTTGCTTGCTTTTGACTTGGTGAAAACATTTGATCCGGAAAATTAAACTGCCGGTAGTTTAGATGGAAGAGGAAAGTGGTCTGAGTACATATAAAAGTTGTTCCATGACTTGCCACGGTCACTAAAAATAACAGACCCAGCACTAGTGTTTATTTTTGGAGGGATAGAATTGAAGAACAGAAGTTATATCAAACCTTACTTGAAACCTGGTGTGCAGTAGAAATCAATGTATTCTGAGTGGGATGTTGAGACACTATGAGAGGATACAGACAAGCTTTGCAACAGGAGGCCAGATATAAAACGCTTTTTATGATTTATTTTTCAGGACTGGCTCATTGCACATGGTATTTATTGCCCAATCCCAGTTCACCTTGGAAAGGTGATAGTTAACTGCTGCCTTGAACACTGCAGTTTTTTCTGGTGAAGTTACTTCAATAACGGTTTTAGTTATTCAGAGATTTAGGATGGCGTTGAAGAATCAATGATATCTAGTAATATCAGTGATACAAGTCAAAATGGTTTGTGGCTTGGAATGGAACCTGCAGGTGATTTCAATTCAATTCAATTCAAATTTAATGTCATTGCACAGATACAAGTATGGGTACAACGAAATGCAGTTTAGTGTCAGTACGTAGTGATAGCAATGTTTAGATAAATACAGATAAATAAATACAGATGTGGGAATCTATCGGCGGGACTCCGAGTTCAGCAGTGCGATGGTGTTATTGTAGAAGCTACTCCTCATCCTGCTGGTGCGGGACCTGAGGCTCCTGTACCGCCTCCCCGATGGTAGGAGGGCAAACAGTCCATGGTTAGGGTGGGAGGGGTCCTTGATGATCTTCCCAGCCCGTCTCAGACACCGTTTTCGGTGGAGGGCATCCAAAGCAGGGAGCGGGGCACCGATGATGTGCTGGGCGGTTTTCACCACCCGTTGTAGTGCCTTCCTGTCTGCTACGGTGCAACTGCTGTACCATACCGTAAAGCAGGTGGTCAGGATGCTTTCGATGGTACAGCGGTAGAAGTTGGTCAGGATCAGGGGGGACAGGTGGGCTTTTTTGAGCCTCCTCAGGAAGTAAAGGCGCTGCTGCGCCTTTTTGACCAGCTTGGAGTGTTGAGGGACCAGGACAGATCCTCCGAGATGTGTACCCCGAGGAATTTGTAGTTGGAGACCCGCTCCACCTCAGGCCCGTTTATATGGATGGGGGTGTGTCTGCCCCCTCTGTTCTTCCTGAAGTCGACAATGATCTCCTTCGTCTTTTGGGAGTTGAGGACGAGGTTGTTATTGGCACACCAGGTTGTCAGGTGCTGGACCTCCTCCCTGTAGGCTGACTCGTCGTTATCGCTGATCAGTCCTACCACCGTGGTGTCGTCGGCAAATTTTATGATGGCGTTGGAGCTAAACTTAGGGATGCAGTCATGGGTGAAGAGAGAGTAGAGGAGAGGACTGAGCACACAGCCCTGTGGCACGCCAGTGTTCAGTGTTATAGTGGAGGAGGTGAGGTTGTTGATCCTAACAGACTGTGGTCTGTTAGTGAGGAAATCCAGTGTCCAATTGCAGAGGAAGTGGAGATGCCAAGACCGCTGAGTTTGGTGATCAAGCTAGCGGGTATGACAGTGTTAAAGGCGGAACTGAAGTCGATGAACAGCAGCCTGATGTAGGTGTTATTGCTGTCCAGGTGGGTCAGGGCAGAGTGTAGGGCCGCAGAATGGCGTCTTCTGTTGACCTATTGGTCCGGTAGGCAAACTGATGGGGGTCCAGTGTGGGGGGGAGGCTGGCTTTGAGGTGAGCCAAGATCAGCCGCTCGAAGCACTTGGCGATGACAGGGGTGAGTGCCACTGGCCGGAAATCATTGAGACTCCCTGTCGCTGATTGTTTGGGCACTGGCACAATGGTAGATGTCTTGAGGCAAGTGGGGACGACACCCTGGGCCAGTGACGGATTGAAGATGTCAGCGAGGACCAGGGATAGTTGTCCAGCACGTGCCCTGAGCACCCGCCCGGGGATGCCATCGGGGCCGGCAGCTTTGTGCTCATTCACCTTGCTCAGTGCATCTTGTACAGCAGAGGTGGAGAGACTGAGGGGTTGTTCATGCGGGGGTGGAGCAACTTTGATGGCAGGAGTTTTGTTGTCCCGGTCGAAGCGGGCGTAGAAATAGTTTAGCTCGTCAGGAAGGGAGGCATTGTCTGCAGGTGATGGTGTTACAATGTACCCAAATCTATCTTGGTAATATGGATTGTGGGTTTGGGATATGCGATTTGAGTAATGCAGCCAAGTAACTTGAGTGTATTTCGGGAATGTTTCACATTTCAGACATTGGTGGTGGAAGCAATAATTTTTAACGGTGCAGGATGGATTATCAGATAGACAGGTTGTTTTGCCCTGGATGATGTCAAACCTCTTGAGTGTTGCTGGAAGTGAACTCTCCCAGGGAAATGGGGAACATTCCTTTATCCTGCTGACTTGTGTTATTTAGCATGTAAAAAGTTACTTCTCCATGAGCTGCTTTTGTAGCACACAATATGTCTATGGCTGGTCCAGCTGAATTTCAGGTCAAAGGTGTAGCTAGTGGAGTACGCGACCTTCAACAACATAACATGGGGGATGGGTTAGTCGCTTTCATGTTGGTGTTTATCCTATATGACCACTTGCCGTTTGTTTCTTGATAGTTAACACTAATCAACTCGTAGCAGAGCATTTTCTAGTTTTGCTGCATGCAGACATGGGTTACTTCAATTCCTGAGAAGTTGCAAATAAAGTTAAATACTATACAAGCAACAAGAATTCCTGCCTCTGACTTTGGGATCGAAGGAAAGCAATTGATGAAGCAGCTGAAGATACGCGGGCCAATGACACTTTGTCAAACAACTCTGTACCAAGGCTGTTATATTTGATTTCTCATGACTACAAACCTATTCATTTTGAGAGGTATAACTCCACCTGTTGAATTGCTAGACTGACATCCTCCTTGATCTCCTTGACGCCCATCAACTTAAATTTCGATGCTCCTTGATCCTCACCGTCAAATTTTGCGTTGATGTCAAGGGCAATCATTTGCACAATATTACAATTCAACTTGCTGAGATTTAGAGCCAAGTAGTTGAGATAAAACTCAAATTGGGAATTGGTGCGGTGGCTATTGGTTAGTACATTTTTAAAAATTCCAGCCGTTTAGTTGCTTTCATCATATGGATTGTGAGCAGACTGAGAGAACAGAAATAAAAGTGGACTACATTGGTCTTGATTTTTGTGAATTGGACACATCTGGACCATTTTTCACCTTGGGCAGGTGCTAGTTTAGTAACAATGCTGGAATAGCTTGCCTGGAGATGCAGCTAGTTCTGGAGCATGGGTTTTCAGTACTATAGTCTGGACATTGCCTCAGATCTTAAACTTTGCTTTATCTGCTGCTTTGAGCTGGATGTTTGTGGGTTGAAAATAATTAGTTTTAGACTGAGTTACATAACAATGGGGATCTTGGGAAGGAGAGGGGAAACAACGTTTGACTAGAGCAATACACTGGCATGCACTAGTTTGGTCAAATGCCTGTTTTTGTCATTTTTCCCGTTATTAGTAAAAATGGCATTAAAAACATTGTATGTACATCTACTTGTATTTAGTCCATTATTTGCTGTTTACTGTTTTTTACCTCCTGTGGGTTTAAATAAATACTGAGAAGAGTAATACTTTGAGTGCCAGTGTCTCCTATTTTCCTGTAGCTGAGAAACAATAGATAACAATAACTATATTCCTTAACTGAAGCCAATTTTGTCCATGCTGCTATTGGCTTTTCATTCCATGGATGTAATTTTTATTTTTAGCTGACAACCTTATTATGTGGCATTTTAGCAAATGGCCTTTGCAGCAGTTCTAAGCATAATTGTCCGCTTTGTTTCCCAAATTCCATGCCTAGTTATCACGATTAAATAACCCTCCTGAATTTTTGTTCCATAAAACCACTGTGCTTGGGGGTGAGGGGGGGAAACCAAAGAGATTTGTCTCGTCTGCAAAATTCCTTCCTAAAAACTCATTTTATTGCTTGACAGATCTGTTCTGCCATTTGGAATATTGACTCGATATATTTTCACAATTTTGCCTTTATCCACTGCACCCTTACCGATCTTTAGGTTGCACCACTACATATGTTTTATAATGAAAACTGCTTCAACTGTTTGAACACTTTATTCCTGTGTCAAGCTAATTTCAGATTTAGTCAAATTTAGTTGGTTTAATAATATGGGTATGGTTATGTTAACTATGTACTCTTATTGGTAGTAAGATTTTATTTATAGTAAGTAAATTTTATTTATATAGCACGTTTAAATCAACTCCTGTTGAAACCAAAGTGCTTTACATAAAATAAATAATAAAATAAATAATAAAGTTTCCGTACATCCATAGAAAAATTGAAAATAAGAAAAATGACACAACACATTATAGAATTCAACATGAATGTCCCCCCACAACAGAATCAAAATTTTCCACTGTGGGGAAAGGCGTCAAAAAGTTAAGTCCTCTTCCTCTTATGAGCTAAAGCATGTAGTTTCCCCCCCATCCAGTTACAGTAGATTTACTTGCTACAGGAAAGCGTGAGTCAAGTCTACCCCAGCAAATTTACCAATTACCTTTTTTTTAATTTGTAGGAATTAAACAGATTGAATCTTGAATCTTCAGCCAACTCAAAATATTCCTCAATGATGACGGATTCTTCGGTATCGTTAATTGATCCTTCTGTTATTTCTCCTGATGCTCTGCCACTTGGTTCTGGAACATCAGTTTTGTCCAAACAGCAAGTAAATAAACCAAAGTCTGGAAGGAGCTTGCTTGGTGGTCCTGGAACTCTAAGTCCTCTAACGCCAAGGTAAAATTTTGCATTAAATCTGTTGTTTTAAAACCAAACTGTTTTGTGTTCATTCTTATTGCCTTATTCCAGATGTATCCTATTGTTGGATTCTGGGTATGAAGCACAGCTTTTATAATCGGTATGTAGCTCCTTGGCCACAGGAGTGTTTCCACCTCACTCCATTTGGCAGAACCTGTGTTGGTTGTGATGTCCCCAGTTTCTTATTTTGCCTAATACAATGTTACTTGGTAGATTGTATAGCATATTTCTATGATTATGGATGGATTTTGCCTCTACTGAAAACTCTTCTATTCATGAAATATGCATATAAACAGAGTAAAGACACTGAGGGCTTTGGTCCCTCCCTCTCGACACTGATGTTTTCTGGGGCATTCCTCTCTGATCGTGAATATGTTTTTTAACCTATTCCACCAACTGCCTGTGATTTAGGCATTTAATTTTCTGCACCTTATTTGTCTAGGTAACAATTCCACCTTTGCAGAATAGTTCTCATAATTTTAGGGGTTACTTATTTCCCTTGGCAACAGTTTTTCTAATTTTTTTTTTAATGCAGCTCCTTCTTGCTTCTGTAATAATTGTTCTACTCCGTTACATTACGGAACATACTCCCAGGTCACATTTTCCCCACTAAACATCTGGACACAGTACTCAAGATAAAGTTTAACTTGTCTTTTTATTAATTTTCCTTTTCAATTGGATTGAAAAATAACAAATATGGTTACTTTTTTTAAAGAGTAGGAAAAGGCAGGAAATAACATGCCAATTAACTTAACATCTGTCATGAGGAAAATATTAGTAACTGTTCTTAAAAATATTTTGGTAGGGCACTTCCAAAAATTCAAGCTGATGTGGTAAAGTCAAAATGGTTTTGTGACAGCAAAATTATGTTTGAACAATTTTTATTGGAATTTTTTTAAAGAAAGAACAGAGGAACATATGTTCTGGATAAAGAACAACCCGTTTCACAGCCGCTCGATAAGAGGCTGTGTTATAGGTCAGTACATTCCAGACTCCAGCAACTTTGTGGGGGTAGGGAATTCCCTTTCAGATCCCCTCTAAATCTCCTGCCTCATCTAAATTGCTGCCATCTTATTTTATTTATACCCAGCTGGGGAAGACAATTATGACCGTATAGCCTACCTTTAATGCAGAAAAGAACTGCAGATGCTGATTTAAATCGAAGTTAGACACAACATGCTGGAGTAACTCAGCGGGACAGGCAGCATCTCTGGAGAGAGAGAAGGAATGGGTGATGTTTCGGGTCGAGACCCTTCTTCAGACCTATCTACCTTTAGGCCTACCTTTAGTATTGATTTATTATTGCCATGTGTACCAAGATGCATTGAAAAGCTTTGGGTATGCTATCTAAGAAAATCATACCATATATGAGGTGCTGGCTCGAAGGGCCGGATGGCCTACTCCTGCATCATATTGTTTATGAGTTCATCAGGTAATACAGAAGAAAATAAACAGAGTGTAAACTCTAGTGTTACAGCTGCAGAGAAAGTGAAGATTAAGAAAAAGTGTGGGGGCTGCAACATCGTAGATTGCAAAATCAGGAATTCATCCTTAGTGTATGAAGGTCCTTTCAGGAATCTGATAAAAGTGCGAGGGGAAGAGAGCTGATCTTGAATCTGGTGGTGCATCTTTCCAGACTTTTGTGTTGTCTGTCTTATGGGAGAAGGGTGAATAACTATAATGTTGTCTGCTTTTCCAAGGCAGGTGGAGTATGTTAGTATAGATTGAGTTGATGGTGGGAGGAAATGGTTTGTGTGATGGACTGGGCTGTATTCACAACTCTCTGTGGTTTCTTGCGTTGGGTAGAGCAGTTGCTGTACCAAGCTGTGATGCATCGGGATAGGAGGCTTTCTATGGCTCATTGGCTGGAATTATTGAGGACATGCTTGTGGGGAATATAAAAACTGACTCTAAAAGCTTCTTCAGATATGTATAAAGGAAAAGATTAGTGAAGACAAATGTAGGTCCCTTACAATCAGAGACGGGTGAGTTTATAATGGGGAACAAGGAAATGGCAGAACAGTTAAACGAGTACTTTGGTTCTGTCTTCACTGAGGAAGACACAATCTCCCAGAAATAACAGGGGGCCGAGGATCTAGTGGGTGGGGGGAACTGAAAGGATTCCTCATTAGTCAGGAAATGGTGTTGGGTAAACTGTTGGGATTGAAGGCAGATAAGTCCCAAAGGCCTGATGGTCTGCATCCCAGAGTACTCAAGGATGTGGCCCTAGAAATCGTGGATGCATTGGTGATCATTTTATAATGTTCTCTCGACTAGTTCCTGCAGGTTGGAACTAATCCAGATGTTACCCCACGTTTTAAGAAAGGAGGGAGAGAGAAAACTGGGAATTATAGACCAGTTAGCCTTACATTGGTAGTCGGAAAGTGTTATAGCAGTGCAGTTGGAAAACAGTGATGGGATCGGTCAAAGTCAGCATGGATTTATGAAGGGGAAATCATGCTTGATTAATCTTCTGGAATTTTTTGAGGATGTAACAAGTAGAATGGATAAAGGAGAACCAGTGGATGTGGTGTATCTGGACTTTCAAAAAGCCTTTGACAAGGTCCCACACAAAAAAATTAGTGTGCAAAATTAGAACACATGGTATCGGGGGTAGGATAATACAATGGATAGAGAACCGGTTGGCAGACAAGAAGCAAAGAGTAGGAATTAACGGGTCCTTTTCATAATGTCAGGCAGTGACAAGTGGGGTGCCGCAAGGCTCGGTGCTGGGACCCCAGTTATTTACAATATATATTATGGATTTAGACGAGGGAATTAAATTTAACATCTCCAAGTTTGCAGATGACACAAAGCTGGGTGGCAGTGTAAGCTGTGATGAGGATGCTATGAGGCTGCAGGGTGACTTGGATATGATGGGCAGATGCATGGCAGATCCAGTATAATGTGGATAAATGTGAGGTTATCCACTTTAGTGGCAAGAACAGGAAGGTAGATTATTATCTGAATGGTGTCAGATTAGGAAAAGGGGAGGTGCAACGATACCTGGGTGTGCTTGTACATCAGTCACTGAAAGTAAGCATGTAGGTACAGCAGGCAGTGAAGAAAGCTAATTGCATGTCGGCCATCCTTGCAAGAGGATTTGAGTTTAGGAGCAAGGAGGTCCTACTGCAGTTGTACAGAACCCTGGTGAGACCACACCTGGAGTATTGTATGCAGTTTTGGTCTCCTAATTTGAGAAAGGACATCATTGCTATTGAGGGAGTGCAGAGTAGATTCACCAGGTTAATACCCGGGATGGCGGGATTGACTTGTAATGAAAGAATGGGTCGACTGGGCTTGTATTCACTGGAATTTAGAAGGATGTGAGGGGATCTTATAGAAACATAAAATTCTTAAACGATTGGACAAGCTAGATGCAGGAAAAATGTTCCTGATGTTGGGTGAGTCCAGTACCAGGGGTCACAGTTTAAGAGTAATGGGTAGGCCATTTAGGACTGAGATGAGTCTTCACCCAGAGAGTTGTGAATTCTCTGCCACAAGGCAGTGGAGGCCAATTCATTGGATGTTTTCAAGAGAGAGTTACATTTAGCTCTTTGGGCTGAAGGAATTAAGGGATATGGGGGTAAAAGAAGGAACGGGGTTCTCCTAAACTGAAATGACCACCAGGGGCGCCACACGTTTGGCAGCCCTGCCAACAGTCTGTTTTTTATTTTTATTGTTAAAAGTTTGTGTAAATGTTCACCAGTTTGTTTTATGTGGGGGGAGGGGGTGGGTGTTGGGGGAAACTTTTTTTCAGTTTCTTACCTTGACTGAGATCAATTTTGGTGATCTATGGACATGTATTATCAAGGTCCATTTGTTCATCAACACTCCCTAGGGCCATGTGTGTGCCCTATATTCATTTGACCGTATAAAATGCACCAGTTTGCACTTTAGCTGTGCTATGCCCAACTTTCCAAGTAATCAATATCGTTGAGAATCAAATGTTTAATTGGCATATGCACTTATGAACAGAACAATTAAATGCTGACTTGTGGCCGCTTTGCAAGTTAATTATCTCAACAAAGCACAAAATGCAATAAACAATAAATAAAATCATTTTGTAGCCTAACACGGCCCTCCTTGCGTTCTGCTACACCACATAACTTCATGCCATCAACATTCACATTCTAAATTTTACTTCGGAGTCACGTGAGTGACTACATGAAGACCCCGCCAGCACGCATGCGCAACATCTCGTCGAACGCATTGCGGAAGCGACAGTCAGGAGGAGCGCTCCTTCAGTGTAAGTTTAAAAAACAAGCCGGAGGTAAGTACTTCCCATTCTGGTAGAGTTTCGTGGCGACTCTGTGTGGTGTGTTTTTACAGTGGAAGAAAGAGCAGCACCATGGAGTCCAGGAAATCGCAGAGAGCATCGGCAAAAATCGCTGCTGTGGAAAGCAGCCAGCAGCGTGCCGACTCTCCAGAGCTGCAGGTACATCCAGCAGCCCCCGACTTCTCGCCGCAACAGACCGCTGGTGCACCGCGGTCCGGCGGCAAAACCACCCAGAGGTCAGACAGGTCCGTTGACTCGGCTGGGTCCGGACCTGAGGACACCCCGTTCGCTGATAGCGATGGTGGTCGTCTTACCCACATGGAGAGGATGGTGGAGCAATTGCTCCAGCGTGACCTGCTTTTGCAGGAGCAGAGTCACAGTGGGTCTTTTCGCAGACCCACGGCAGCATCCTATCAAGGAATGCCAAATGTCTCACTCTCTTTGCAGGGGAGCATTAGGGGTCAGAGCTGGGCTGACCTTGAAGAAGGGGACATGGCTGAAGACTTACCTGTGTCAGGGGTGCTGCAAGAAGAATTACTAGGTATGGTCAACAAATTCGCTATGCCTACCCAAAAAGGGCTTCCATTGCATCCTAAGCTGGCAGCCAGTATAAATTACATGGCAACAAACCAGCTGCAGGAACAAGCAATAAACAATATGGCAGAAAAATACCTTGCGCCAGAGAATTGTATTTCTCTAAATGTGCCTGCTGTCAACAACCCCATTTGGGGCAACATGAGCCCGACCATAAGGAGCCAGGAGGTGAAACTCCAAAGAATCCTCAAGCTACTGGCTGCTGGGATTACGGCAGTAGCCAGAACAGTTGATAGGGTTGAGATGCCTGAAGAGCTGCAAGATGCTCTAGCACTCCTGTGCAATACACTATTTAAAATTAACAGCTACAGTAAGAACATCATAAAGCCTGCACTCAATCCCAAATTTGTGGGATTATGCAGGCCCAGCAGTGCACAACCGCCAACATTGCTGTTTGGGGACAACCTCCCAAAGCAGGTAAAAGACCTGGATGGGGAGGCCAGGGCAATCGGCATGATTAAGGTGCCGAACACCTCCAAAACCCCATATCAGCGGCGGCAGCACCCCTACACATCCACCAGGCACCGTTACAACGAGAGACCATCTGGTGGTGAAAGTTTGAAGGCCGGCCCACCTGCACAACGGTCTTTTTTAGACCATGGCCCAGCCCGGCCTTCTTGGAAAATGCGCCATCCCCACACCGCAGCAACACAACAGAACAAGAAGCAAGGACAGAGACAACCAACACAGCACTGCCGGTAACCTTGGGAGGTAGGTGGGTCTGGTTGCCTCGAAAACATTGCGTGTCTAGACTCATCACGGATTGGGGGACGGTTGCACTTGTTTCGTCATGTGTGGAGCACTTTTATCTCTGATCCTTACATACTCCGCAGTATTCAGGGATACAAAATTGAATTTGTTTCCAACTCCCCATCCCAGTTCAGCATACGCCTAGCCGGAAGTTTATACTTTCACAAAAAGAGAGAACAGAAGGCCATGCTGAACTTTTAAGATTAAACGCAAAAGGCGTAATTGAGAAGACAAACAGAGAATCTCAAGAGTTCGTATCAAACATTTTTACCAAAAACAAAAAAGATGGCAGATGCCGCATCATTATGGATTTGACCGAACTGAATACTTCCGTTCAGTATGCCCATTTCAAAATGGACACGTTTATCACAGCCAAACAGCTAATCCCTGACAGGTACTACATGGCTTGCATCGACCTAAAGGATGCATACTATTCAGTACCAATACACAAGTATCATCATAAATATCTGAAATTTGTCTGGATGGGACAGCTTTGGCAGTATAAGGCCTTACCCAATGGGTTATCATCGGCACCCAGGCTGTTTACCAAATTGTTAAAACCAGCTTTAGCATTTTTGAGGAAACAAAACCATATTGTTATGGCCTACCTTGATGATATTCTCATTGTAGGGGAAAATTTAGAGTTGGCTACATTGGCAGTATCAGCCACAAAGCATCTTTTTCAAAAGCTGGGATTTATCATTCATCCAGATAAATCAAAATTGAGACCCTCCACTACCATGGATTATTTAGGATTCACTATCGATTCTGTTCAAATGTCTATCACCTTGCTACCAAGCAAAGTGGCAGACTTGACGGAAGCATGTAAAAGCCTCACTAGCATCAGAAAACCATCCATTCGGCAAGTAGCCAGAGTAATTGGGAAACTAGTGGCTGCATTTCCAGCAGCACAATTTGGACCACTCCATTACCAAAATCTACAAAGAGCAAAAATATTAGCTCTTAAAACTCATGCTGGCCATTTTGATAGGCCTATGGAACTACCAGGGAAAGCAAAATTAGAGTTAAATTGGTGGATAGACAATATTCAGCATTGTTCAAACCCCATCACTATCATGAACCCCTCAGTTACATTACAGACGGATGCCAGTGCAAAAGGTTGGGGAGCAACTAATACCACCTCTAGTTGTGGTGGCAGATGGAGTGCACAAGAATTAACCCTATTTAGAGCACTAGGGATTAATTATCTAGAAATGCTGGGAGCATTTCATGGACTCCGGGCCTATTGCTCAGACATGCACCATTTGCATGTACAATTACAGATTGATAATACCACTGTGGTGGCCTATATTAATCATATGGGTGGAATAAAGTCGATATGTGATGAATTGGTTAATAATATCTGGCACTGGTGTCTGGAAAGGAATATTTGGATCTCAGCCACTTACCTTCCAGGTAAGCTAAATACAGTGGCGGACACCAGGTCACGCAAATTCAACGACAACACCGAATGGATGTTGGATCGGAAAGTGTTTGTCGATATAGAACGGTATGGGACACCGGATATCGACCTTTTTGCATCCAGATTAAATCACCAACTACCAACATACGTTGCTTGGGAACCAGACCCTGGGGCAGCAGCGATGGACGCTTTCTCGCTGCATTGGGGGGATTTGTTTTTCTATGCATTTCCCCCTTCTGCCTCATCAGTCGGGTCTTACAAAAAATCAAACAAGATTCTGCAACGGGTATTTTGGTTGTTCCCGACTGGCCTACCCAACCATGGTTCCCAGTAGTAGAAAATATGGCCGCAGAACCCTGCATTCGGATCAACAAACGTCCAAGCCTTTTGGTACACCCTGTGACGGGAAAGTCATCTGTGCCATGACCGAATAAACCTGTTGGTTTGCAGATTCTGAACAGGCCATTTCTGGACTACGGACTCTCCGACAGGACCATAAATGTCATCACAGCGTCGTGCAGTGAGTCCACCAGAAGACAATATCTAACATATGTGAAGAAATGGGAAGTGTTCTGCACCAGAACGAACACTTCATACGACACAGCCACCATCACTGAAGTGCTGGAGTTCCTGGCTACCCTTCATTTTGATGAGGGATTGAGCTACAGCGCCATTAATTGTGCCCGTAGTGCCCTATCCAATTATCTGGGCCGAGGGTGTGATCACCTGGCTGTGGGATCACACCCACTGGTATCTAAACTGCCGAGGGGTATATTTAATTCTAATCCCCCAGGCCCAGATACACCCATACATGGGACATAGGCATAGTGTTGACTATGCTTCGAGGATGGACACCTATATCGGGACTTACACTGGATAAATTAACCTATAAAATGGTTATGTTAATGGCACTTGTAACAGCACAACGGGTCCAGTCCTTACATAAACTAAGTATGGACGCCATATATATCACTAATGGCACGATAATCTTCCTTATACAGGGGTTACTTAAACAGGATAGACCTGGATCCACTGGCCAAAAATTAGAATTTCTGGCCTATCCTGCAGATTGTCGGCTCTGCATTGTGACATATATATTGCGATATATAGTGGCCACCAAGAGTCTCAGGGGCACGGAGAGGGCTTTACTCATTAGCCACAAACGCTCTCACCATATGGTCACAGTACAAACCATTTCCAGATGGTTATGGGTGGTATTGGGTGCAGCGGGGGTGGACACTAATATTTTTAAATCTCACTCCACCAGGGCTGCATACACATCGGCGGCAAGGATGATGGTAGTTCCAATGGACCACATCCTTGCAACAGCGGGTTGGAGTAATGAATGGACGTTTCAGCGCTTCTATAATAAACCCGTGGCCACTCCCGAGACATTTGCGGGAAACATTTTAAGTTTCATGATCTACCCCAATGTAGGGGCATTATTATTTTAGGTATAAAATAAATACCTTTTTGTTTTTCAGCACAGTTTCATGTCTGAAATACGTTACACCCTCCATTTCTTAGCATGGCAGTGTGTGAGCATAGACTCGTTCCAGGGCATGAAATCACAGAGTTTTGAAATCTTCACGTAGTCACTCACGTGACTCCGAAGTAAAATAGTAAGATTACATGAGAACTTACCAATTTGAAGTTTGATCTTTATTTAATGAGGAGTTACGATGAGGGATTACGTGCCCTCTGCTCCCAAACCCTCTATTATAATGGTCAACTGGTATATAAAGTTATCTCTTATCTTATTATGTTAGTCAACTTTGGTATCTGTGATTTCACACCACTGCTTTGAAGAATGCCGCGCATGCGTGCTGGCGGGGTCTTCACGTAATCCCTCATCGTAACTCCTCATAAAATAAAGATCAAACTTCAAACTGGTAAGTTCTCATTTAATCTTACTATTTCTACTCGTACTTCCTGCATTCACATTTAAGCCATTAACATACAAGGCAGACATCAAGAGTTCCAGCTATTATCCTTGCGGGATACTACTGATCATAATCTTCCAATCAGTAAAGCAACCTTCCTTCAACATCCTCCACCTCTTAATTCTGGAGGCATTACTGAAGTCCATGTAGACAGCATCCCTCCTGAATCATCCCTTAAGTAACACATTCATCTGATCGATCCTCTGCTCTTTGTTTGCAGATGGCACAGGTCGTAATCCAGGGATTACAATTTAAGCTTTGATCTTTAACCTTCCATCTAATTCCCTTAATTCATGTTGCAGGACCTCATCCCTCTTTCCATCTATTGTTAATACATGTGTGTGCCATGATCTTAGGCCGATCACATGCTCCTGCCAGAGGCAATATATCATCTGGGAGTCTAATTTAAAAACACTCAAGTGTTCCCTTTGCTATCAAGTTCCTGACTTCTGTAACTTGCACGCATTTTCCTCCCCTGATGTCCAACAGCACCAACTATGGACCACAAATTTGGCTGTTGCTGTTTTCTGCTGCCATCTCCCCCCAAAATACCTAAAATGGTATGCCTGTTTAAGAGACTGGTGGCCACAGTATGCCTACACCTACTGATCTCCCTGATGGACCAGTTTGCTAACTCTGCTGTCCACTGAGTTTGCAACATTATGGATGCTGTATGATTAGTTTGAACTATCCTGTGTGTTTAGTTAGGAGCTGCAGCAGAATACAGTTTGTGCACATTTGCTCGTTGGGAACATGGGACATATCCCTTAATTACATTCTAATTATGAAGCAGCTGAACTCTGCTAATGACCATCCTCTGCTTTAAACACCAACCACACCACTGACTTTGCCCCATTTTAAACACTAAACAACTGCACTCTCAAGTCCCTGAAACAATGAAAAAAAATCTGAAAAAAGCCACCTGATTGATACTCTCCAATTGTCCACCTTACCAAAGCTTTGTGCAAAATCACGCTGTGGTTTATTACTTATTACCTGGAATGATAAATAATCAGAGGAGGTAGTGGGAAGAATGGGATCGTAACCTGTGGATCCAATGGGCCAAATAACTACCTTCTGTGTTATTACAAGTATCGAAGGGTCATCAGCGTAAAGGTAAACTGTAAGCTGGAAATGAGATAACGTTTTGTGTCCTGAGGATTTAAAGTCTGGAACTCCTCAAAAGGCAGTAGGTATTGACTTTGTTTTTGTTTTCAAAGATGAAGATAAATTCTTGATTAAGAACATCTGGCACACCTGGAAACTTGCACTAATTCTAGAAACAGATCTCAATCCACCTTCATTTTTCCCCTATTGTCCCTTATAGCTGCCTTGACTATTCATCCCAGTTTCTGAAATACATCAGAGCAACGCTGTATTTTTGTTTAAAACCTCACTGATTATCAGTCAGTAATATTCTCAACCAAATTAATGCTTGAGTTGTGTAATCCTATTAATGGACTAGTGAGCTCATTGGAAATTGGAATGACAGTTTATAGTTCAGTGGAAAGGTTTGCTTTTGCTGTTGCTGTTAAGGATTGTGATGAAGCCCTTCCACAAACAAATGGTGTGTGATTTTCTTAAACTTTTTTTCAGCTTTGGTGTCTTGCCCCTGGAGACACCAAGCCCAGGGGATGGTTCCTTTATGCAAAACTATACAAATTCTTCTTCTGTGATTGATTCATCCTCTGCAGGATGCCCCACAAAAAAGGTAAGGTTATATATTTTAACTCATTCATGTTTTAAATAAGGAAGAGAATTTAAACACTTTGTTTTGCTCGCAATGTACGTTACTTGTGTTGGCAGGTATTACTGAAAATTGATTCCTATCTATCTTCTCCCTTCATAACTCGAAAGTCTGTGGCGAGAATAACGCAAAGTGGAACCAAGTCTGTATTCACACAGAGTGGAAATAGTCGCGATGTAACTCCAATTCCACTGACTCAGACGCAGACTTCAGGTCCACAGACCAGGTTGGCATGCAGCTATATATTGTTGTGTCTAATTGATTTTTGGTGCATACTGTGCCGATTGATTTGTAAGAGCAAATGAAACAACAGTTGAAATTTTTTTTAATCCAGCTTTTGTAGTTAATCGTTACTCCGCACAAGTTTCTTGCATTATTCCCATATCATTCAAATCCCCCGATATTCAGAAATCTATTGATCTCTGCTTTGAATGATAGCGATGGTTTAGCCCTCTAGGGTAGAAACTGTCAAGGATTCACTATCCTTTGTGGTGTTCCTTATTTTGAGACTATAGACTGAGATTGTAGACTTAGTTCTCAGCCAAGGTGGGTGGGGTCGAACAAAATGTTGATATTTACCCCGATTTCTCCAAGCATTGTTTGTAAGCCTAGTTTACTCCTTGTTGTTGGGGTAGGGGTGCGGAAAGACGCAATATGATATATAGAGTCGCTGCTACATCTCAGAGGAGAAGATGCACCAATCTCATTTCTCCCTCCCCTTCTCTGCCTGCAATTTATTCTTTCTCATTCATCCATCAATTCCCCTTTGATTCATTTGGTCATTAATCTGCTGCCAGAAATAATTTATAGTTGTCATTTTAACCTACTAACACACCTTTGTGAAATGTGAGAAGAAGCAAGAACACCTGGAGGATTTACAGCAGGTCGTGTAAAGTATATGCATAACAGAATTTGAGGTTGGGGTTGAAACTGGGTTGCTGGTGCTGTGGAGCTACGCCACTAATTGTGGTGACACTTTATCACTTGTCATACAGCTCACTAATCATACTGGGAGCCAGCACAGTAAAACTTTATATTTTCTTAAGAAGTACTAAATGACGGAAAATGGAATTAAAGCACCTACCACTTGTGATCTAATAGAATGGTGAAAGAGATTTGAGGTGTTGAATGGCATTGTCCTAATCGTGTGTAAAATAATTCTGTCGCAACATATGTAGGCAATAATTGTAGCATTGCAAATAAATAATGTGTAGATTTAAACTGTTCCACACTTGATCAGAGAAATTGATATTGCACTTTAATACTGACCGCGGCAATTTGAGACTATCAGCAACAATAAGATAGACAAACACTGAGGATCTCCTTAGAACAATTAATTGAGTGCCTATATGGCACGCATGCAGATTTCAGACGTGTAGATGTTTGTTGTTGAGCTCTCAAGCATCGAGAACCATAGTTGAATTTGCAACGTTTTTGTTCAGTTAAAAAAACGCGATAATACTGTTTGCTACCCCAAGGAATTTTAGTACTATTAAACTTGTTTGTGATTTTTCTCTTTAACTTGTTCAGTGCAGCACAAGTACTATTTCCAACAAGTACTGCTCCCACAAACGCACCTTGCAATGCACCGCCCCGCCGAAGTTCCAGGCTCTTTACAAGTGCCAGTTCAACTACAAAGGTAAGAGATTCCACCAGGTGTTAATTGCAGTTGCTGTGAACACCTCCCTTACTACATCTCATTTATGTTTTGAAAGTATTTGCACTATTCTACCTTAACTTGGTTTAAAAAAAAAGGTTACAGTAGAATTATATAATTAGCTTTTCACATAAAAGGATACTAGAAACACTTAGCAGGACAGCATCAGTGGGGAGGAGATAAATCTAATGCTTAATACCTTTTCTCTGCCTCAAACAATTTTTCACCATGTTGTTTTGTGTTGCATTGATCTATCTTCAAGATAAAGAATGGGCATACCACTTTTTGTCGTAGTTTTCTTTTTGTAGTTCCATCTATTAAAATGGCTTCTACAGGCTTCTAATTCTCACTTGCAATCTTTAACACACTGAACATTAGTCCACATTTTTGTCGAAATCTGGTGAAGGCATTCAATATATCAGTTGCTTCCCACTCCTTTAGTGGCGCTAGAACGGGCGTGTTTATTGCAGCCATATTTATTACGATACGTAAAACGATGCCGTTCCAATAGTACGTGTCAAGTTAATAACAGATTCAATCATTTATAAATATTTAAGTTTGCAGTGTGGTTACTCGTTTTCACTGGCATCGAACGACATAACAAAGTAATCTTTTGTTGAATATGAGTCTTCAGTGGCTGTTTAAAGGAATCTTTCACCCCAGGGGAGCACCATTTATCTTCAATGTCCGTTTCCTTTTAATATATCCTCAAGATGTTGTTGTTACATGCGATTTTACAATTTTGATCAATTTTCTCCCTTGTTATTAGGCTTGTAGTTATGTGCTATTTGTTCCCGATTCCCAGTCACCCAGCCTACCACTAACGTTTTGTCACTTTATATCTTTAGTTTTTGAGAAACATTTCTTAACCTATGTTTATTAATCACAGATGGATTCATATTTCTCAATGAGTCCTTCTTTCTGACTGAGATAAAATTTCTGCAGATGGCATTAAACCGGAAATTAGAGAAGCATGAAGTAAGGATAAAAAATGCTGGAGTAACTCAGTGGGTCGGACAGCGTTTCTGGAGAACATGGTGACATTTTGAGTCGAGACCTATCTTCAGACTTATTGTGGAGGGGGGGTGAGGAAAGCCGGAAGAGAAGAGGAGCAGGACAAAGCCTGGAAAGTGATAGGTGGATACAGGTGGGGGAGTTGATGGGCACATGCTTGGGCAAAGGCCAGAGATGGAAATTCAGAAAATTACAAAATAAGGATGGCTAGTTGCAAATTGTGAAGCCAGAGGAATTAATGTAGGGAGAGGGGAGAAATGGGTGCAAGTCTGGATGGGGCACAGTGAAGAGTAGGGGGGGGGGGGGGGAGAAAAGGGGGGGGGAGTGGTTTGGGTTAGTTACCTAAAATTGGGGGATTTGGTATGAGAGTTCCAAATATAAATGTTTGTGATTGGTCTTCATAGAATCTTTTTCTATGAAATTACTTGTGCTATATTGTTGAGCATGATGAATATAAAATCTTATATTCCCAGGATGGATTCACAGCATATTGTTTGAGACACTGTCCTGAATTGGTGTCAGGGCATTGATCTTGACTTTGTTCCTATCTTTGCTAATTCGATGTGCCCCATGGACAAGAAAGTTGAAGTCTCTCATGATTATTGTGCCACCTTTAGTTACAAACACTTTAAAAAATATATATATTTCCTTGAACAGTATGGTTAGTCATAGGGTGGCCATAATCCATTCACATCCATCAAAGTTCGTTCCATTTGTCTGTGCCTGGTCAGATTCCTCTTAAACTTTTTCCTAACCATGAACCTGTCCAAATGTTTTAATTGTTCATTATATCAGTTGCTTCCCAGTCCTGCTCAAGTATATCATTTGGTAGCTTGATTCTGATTGCTTCTTTTTAGATCAAGGTTATTTCTCACTGCCATCCTAAATCATCTTTATCAGCAGATCCGCCCCTTCCCTCCACCTCCACAATACTTTGTGTCCTAGCAATTTTTTCCGATTCATTTTCAGCTTTTGTTATCTTGCAATCATAATGGCTGTTAGATCTGAGCTATTAGAACTTCATTAATGTGGTGGGTTTCAAGTATCTACACACACGTTCAAGTATGTATTTGCTTTAAAACAGGAAAATAGTAAAAAGCTGAAGATGAAGTTTCCACCTAAAATTCCCAACCGAAAGCCAAAAAACAAAACCAATAAAGGAGGCATAACGCAGCCAAACCTCAATGACAGCCTGGAAATCGGCAAGCTTGACTTCTCTGTCATTCCTGAAGGCAAAATCTCCTCAGTCACACCTCAAGTGCAGGCCTTCAATATACAGAAAGCAGCTGCAGGTAAGCTTTATCTTAGCTGATGAGCACGTTCAGTCTATTTTCACAGAATCAATGCACTGCTAGTAATGAATTCCTCATAGTGTGGGTAGGTGATTCGAGGCATTTTAATGTAAAGTAATTTGTTCATTTTTCCATTTAATATTATTTGGTGGAAATGTTTCCCGTAATATGATTTTCGGACTTTTTTTGCTGTCCTGTTTCTTTGATATTGGATACTGGGAGTGTGCTAACTGACATTCATTTGCATTTACATAAATTGCTGCAAGCCACATCAAGGTGGATCACAGGTGTTTATCAAGATGTCCCACTTACAGCAGCAGTTAGGCCAATTGGCTGAAGGCTTCTGAAGTGACAGAGAACTTTAACAGGAAATTTAATAATAAAGGGCTTTGCCAATTGAAGGCATAACTATCAGAGGTGTTATGACTTAGTTAAGAACATTAGATCAAAATTGTACCAGAGGAATCCAGCACATCTCTGGGGAACTGATAAATAGTATGAGATGACCCTTCAATCTAAATTAGCCAAGACCTAAGAACCTATTAAGTGAATTAACCTGTGCAGATTCAATCTTGGCCTTGCCCAAACCATGTGATCTGCCAGTTAGGTGAGAATTTCACATTCACATTTATAATGGTCATCCGTGTACCAGGCATGTGTGATAGCTCCAGGAACGGGTTCCATCCTGACCTCTCCCCTTTTCTCCCTTTTTGCCCCAGTTAATCTGTTTTCTTCCCACATCCTATGAACACATGAAAAATCAAAAGGGGGTGAGCATTAGAGAAAATAATTGGAAAGGCATCAGTCAGTGGAGGAGAAGTAATGGGACTGCTTTGGGAGCTGCCCTTTGGGAGTAATGGAACAGATTGTTTTCTTTCCAATGTATAAGTAATGTTCCTGCTCAAGCAATTGTTGACTTTTCGGCAGGAAGCAAACAGTTCAAGTGCATGTGAATCCTCGGGTTAGTAGTTGGGTGTGCAAACAGTTACTGGCAGTTCCCTCGATTGTCCATCTTTTTAATTGGTCTTGCCAGCAACCCTACAAATGCTTCAGTTTTACTGCTGAAACTAATTCTTATGCAAACCATTGCCACTTCTTGTTGTAAAAGCTGAACATATTATATACAGCTGCTCATTCAACTTCTTGTCCAGAACACATTTGGGTTTTAGTCACCTGATGAATGATTTGGGGTTTGAAGTTGCAGTCAATTTGATTTTTTTTAATTGTGATGTTGCATGAATTTCTCTGAAAATTGATAGCCATGACATGGAACATATTTTATTCTGATTGTAGAAAACGTGTAACCAGTAGTGCACTGTATGTAATGCGAAATAATCTTTGCGACTGATCAGATGATAACAGTTCACTTCAATAATCAGTCGAACCAAAATGGATCATGCAGTATTGTGCTTAGAAACTCTGACCCAGTTTCAAACCTATTTTGGTTTTTTGCTGAAGTAACCATGTTGCAAGGGTTTTGTTCTAATGTTTTTGACGCACTGGACCTTTGGTCTACCAATAAAACTTTTTTTTTTTTTTTTTACTCTACTTTGACAATGCCAGATGGACTGATGAGCCTTCTGCGTGAAATGGGGAAAGGATATTTGGCACTTTGTTCATACAGCTGTAAAGAAGCAATTGGTATCCTAAGTCAGCTACCTTCGCATCACTACAACACTGGTTGGGTACTATGTCAAATAGGAAGAGCACATTTTGAGCTGGCTGAATATATGCAGGTAAGTGGCTGGCTAAATTAATAAAATGCATAAATGAATGTTTTTCAAGGGGGAAATCAGGATGACTTTGCTTATTGATGGAATTTTAATGATGACTGAGAAAGCACAAAGCTGCCTGCTCAAAGACCAAAACAGTTTCCCACAATTACAGGAAATGTCAGATTTTTAAACATTACTGCAGGAATGGTTCTAAAGAAGGAACTTGTAGGAAACTGTTTAGAAAAGATTATTTAAGCAAAGCCACTCTGTGTGAATAAAGAAAAAAACATCAGCTGAGCCACCCACAAGACTGAGCAGCTTTCTATTTAATCTTGTTGGTGAACATGCTGTATTTAATAAAATAAGCATTATTTTGTATTAGATGGATAAGGATTTTTTCAAGCACTTTTGCCTTGGCTGCAGCTTATCTATTGTCCTCCTTCCCCTGCTCGAGCCTCGTTTTCCTCACCACTCACTTTCAACAGGCGTGTATTTTCTGTTTTTATTTTTTCTCCCCTTCCCTGCCCACTCCCACAAACTCATTAAGAATGATCTCTTACTCCTAATGATTGTTCACCACAGAATAATGACCGCATGTTCAACTGAATGAGTTGTTTAATCAAACATTAGATACACATAAGGTTTTTATGGATGCTTTTAAATGGGGAGGAAGAATTTCTTCAGTCCAGCCAAAATGACCCTCAATAAACTACATCATTCCTCTAATCTAATGGTTCTGAGACCCCTCTTCTCCTCCCCCCCCCCCCCCCCCCCCGACTCTGGCTCTCAAACTCTGCATCACAAAATGACAGTTAACTCTTGCCATGATGTGCTGAGCATCATGGATTCACATCTTCTCGGTGTCTACTTCAGTCCAAGCAAGGGCTCTTTCAGCTGCCCAATATAGTGTCCGAGCATAGGTGATACGAGCCGGGCATGGGCAAGTGTGACTAGCACGGTGAGATAACTTGGTCAGCGAGGAGTTGGTTGAAGAGCCTCTGTCCGTACTGTATAGCACAGAGTCCTCATAACAGCAATGAAGGGAGGAAAGTAGGCTAGTCAGTAGGAACTGCTGATTTGTCCAGCAGATGCTTAAGACTTGCCCTCCTGAGCCACACTTCCCCAGCCCTGTTCATATCCTGAGTCTTGGGTCTCTGACTACTTACCTTCCTCATTCTTTTTTTTTTTAAATTCAAACTCTTCTGTACCATCACTCTGTATTGAAAAAAATCTTGTTCTAGGCAGAGAGGATATTTTCCGAAGTAAGGCGTATCGAAAGCTATCGAGTGGAAGGTATGGAGATTTATTCCACCACATTGTGGCACTTGCAGAAGGATGTCTCGCTTTCTCTCCTCTCCAAGGATCTGACCGAGATGGATAAAAATACCCCCGAGGCGAGTTATTTTTCAATTTCTTCATGGGTTTTTTTTTTGTTCTATCTGGAATTAACCTGATGAAAAAGTAAATTGTGAAATGAATCCGAAGAGCATAAGAACGGTAGTGGACACCTGTCTAAAGCCTGCGAGATCATAGAATAAGATCATCATTGATCTCAATCTGAAATTTACATTCCCATTTGATCTCAATATACCATGTCATCAATATATTATTTTTGTCCTTGAATATACTCCAATGATCATATCACTCTGTGGTAAAGAATCCCATATAAACACAGCTGTAATTTCTACATGGTGAAACCAAAATGTATAAAAATGGCCTTTATTAAAATCTCACAATGTGCACTTTGACCACATGTGATTTTTTTTTTTTTTTTTCCTTATTACAAATCTCAAATTGTGGAATACAGAGACAAATAAATAAATGATGGGTCTTTGTCCAAAACATTATGGAGGGCTCTGTATGTCCTTGTGTTTTGTTTAAACTACCTACAGCATGGTCTCAATCCGAAACGTCACCTATTCCTTCGCTCCACAGATGCTTCCTCACCCACTGAGTTTTTCCAGCATTTTTATCTACTTTCGATTTTTCCAGCATCTGCAGTTCCTTCTTAAACATACAGCATGGAATCGTCACATTTGTTCCCCCACACGTTAACCTTATCCGAGTTCCTGATCTGGTCCCTGACATTCGCAGTTATTTTTGCACTTGATTAAAGTTTATTTGCATCTCTGTATCAGTCTTAATCCTTTACCCTCTGGCACCTTGCAAATTTAATACCATTTGCATCTGGTGTCTGATCAGCTTTCATTTACATAGAGCTGCAGATCCTTCATTTCGCCCCCCCCTCCCCCCACTCTATTCCTAAGCTCTGAACCTCTTCGTCTGGCTCCATTGTTCTGTTTATTTAGAATAAACTTATTGAGCCACCCTGATTTAACTTGACCAATGCACTCTTGGTATATGGGCAGTGTTCAGAACTCCTCAAATTAAAGATATATCAACATTTTGCCAGCTCTGAATCTTTTAGAGGAAATCCACCTGATTAAAGTAATGGTGTCTATCTGTAAAATTTCTCCTTGAGTATGCAATATATGCTACTCTAGACGATGAAGTGGAGGTAAATCGAGCAATTCCAGATGTTAAATTTATATTTAATATAAGAATGGAATTGTAAGAAATGTTGGTATGTTTGCTGGCTTTTTTTCTTTTGTTCTTCGTTTGTATCTTCGGAATAGGTGCTACCAGTGTCGCTGTCTTGAATTATTCTCTCCTCCTAACAGGCTTGGTGTGCAGCAGGGAACTGCTTCAGCTTGCAGCGAGAGCATGACATAGCAATCAAGTTCTTCCAGAGAGCCATTCAAGTCGATCCGAACTTTGCTTATGCATTCACTCTGCTTGGTCACGAGTTTGTATTGACAGAAGAGTTGGACAAAGCACTGGCATGTTTCAGAAATGCAATTCGTGTAAACTCTCAGCACTATAATGCCTGGTAAGCACAGGTGCTGTATGTCTGGGCAAAGCTTCTAATGGGTAACTTCTAATAGGCTCTATCAACATTCCTTTCTCTGGTGTCACAATTCATAACTCTTCAATCCTTTTGTGTCTCACCGTTTTCATCTCTGGTCTTTGTCCAACTATCTGCCCATCAACCCCCCCCTCTTGCCTGTTCACTGCCATGCTTTGTACTGCCCTCCTATTTTCTAGCTATCTTCCCCACTCCCTATAAACAGTCCGAAAAAGAGTCCTATGCACGTTCTCCAAGAATGCTGCCTGACCCACTGAGTTTCTCCAGCACTTTGTGTCTTTAGTTGATTCCTTACTGCCATTTGAAGTGACTAACATATCCCTGGTTGAATCGAACCATTGCATTTATATGCTTTTGGAGTAAAACTGGAAAGGGAGTATGATCGTCTTCAAACAAATAATATCCTTGATTGTGAGATAGACACTAAAATCTGGAGTAATTTAGCGGGACAGGCAGCATCTCTAGAGCGAAAGAATGGGTGACGTTTCGGGTCGAGACCCTTCTTCAGGCTTGATTGTGTTATGTGGCTGCACATTTGGTTAATGTAGTAGTTGTAGAGAAATTGACTGTCACATTTTCTACTTTGTAATATTGGCTATACATGCATATAGTACTTGGGATATTGTAGTTGTGAATGGCAGAAAATATGTAAATGGTGACAAAATCTTCAGAAAATTGATGAAGTAGTGCAAGAAGAAGCACTGACAAATTGACCAATCTCATAAGAGAAGGGGCACCAGAAATTTAATTTTAATGTGGAAGATGGAAGGTTTTGGTTGATCAAAGCAGCAACAATTGTGCTATGAGTGAAGGGGGAAAAGCACCTTGTGTTGGTGGGTGAGGGATGAATGTGATCGCATGGACTTGGTGGGCTGAAGAGCCTATTTCCTTTCTATACTTTTCAGTCAATCAAAACAAATGGTGGAAATAAAAGCCAAGTTTAAGTCTAACTTAAATGTCACCCATTCCATCTCTCCAGAGATGCTGCCTGCCCCACTGAGTTACTCCAGCATTTTGTCTCTATCTTCGGTGTAAACCAGTATCTGCAGTTCCTTCCTTCCATGTTTAAGATTTGTTTGTAGGATTTGGTATATAAAGGTTTAGAAGTCGAGGTAGAAACAGGACTTTCTTGATAATGCTGTTCAGTCCCATCTACAAATATGATCCCACATTCTGTGCTGGCTGCCTCTGTCAGCTAAGCATTTGCTATCATCGGTCTGGGTATTGAATACCCTGACTGATGATAGCAAATACTAAATGTAGAAGTCATTGGTGAGAACACACTTGGAGTATTGTGTGCAGTTCTTGTTGCCCATCTATAGGAATTATGCCATTAAGCTGGAAAAGATTTGCAAGGATCTTATTGGGACTAGCAGGTTTAAGGAGATGCTTGTTAGGCTGGGACTATTTTCCCTGGAGCAAGAAGATTCATGGGTGAAGTAATTTTTAAATTTTTTATTTAAATTTAAAAAATTAAATCATGAGGGATGTAGATAATGTGAAAGGTCAGTCATGTCCTCCTGGGTAGGGGATTCTAAGATTAGAGGACATATGTGTAAGGGGAAATTTTAAATGGGATTTAAAGATTTGCGTGGCATTTTCTTTCCACAGAGGGTAGTGAGTAAATGGAATGAGTGGAAGTGGTAAAGGCATGTACAATTATGACATTTTAAAATGCTTGGATATATGTTGATAGGAAAGATTTGAGGGATATGGTCCATGCATAGAAAAGGTAACTAGCCAGTCTTTTCCCTACAGTAAAGGGAGTCTAAAATTGGAGGATGTAGGTTTAAGGGGAAAGGCTTAAAAGGGACCTAGGAGGCAAAATTTTCAAACTTTTCTCACAGATGGTGGGCATATGGAACTATCTACTCGAGGAAATAGTGGGACTGGGTACAATTATATTAAAAAGAGGTTTGGACTGGAAAGTGTATAGAAAAGGTTTAGTAGGGTATAATCAAACTCTGGCAGATGGGACTAGGTCAGACCGATATCTTGCATGGCATGTACGTGTTGGGCCGAAGGGCCTGTTTCCATGCTATGTAACTGTTTCTAAGAAACTATTGGAAATTACTAATAAGGAGGATAGTTTGCAACTTCAAGATTATATGGATGAACAAGTAAATTGGGCAGACAAGTGGCAAATTGGATTTAATCCAAAGTAGTGCATTTGGGGAGGTGAATCTCAACAAGGGAATAAAAGATGGAGGATATTGAGTGGTACGTTGGAACGTAGATATGTTGGAATGTATGTATCCAGATATACTGAATGACTTTCGAGTCAAGTATGTGTTCACATATCACCATGCTCTGCTACCCTGTAGAACTTGGCAAAATTCCTTACACTTGAAATAATATCTCATTGAAAGTGATAGAGGTTACATAATTCCGGAAGCTGATTTGCCATGAATTCTAACTAATGTTATACCAGCCATCAAATATCGAGGCCAAATTGCATTCACGGCAAAGCCAGAGAGCAATCGGCAAGACAAATATAGCAATGTATTGAAAGGGAAGAATCTTTTTGGAATGTTGAAATATGCTTTGACTAAATTTATTTGAACAATTTCTAAATATACATTGTACAGGCCATATGCAATATCCGTTCTGGTCTTCTCTAATAACTCTCTTCCAGTTGCTGATTATATTGCAGCACAAGGAGTATTCTGGATAACTGCCTGAGGTTCTTATTTCCAGTCTTGGTAGAACAAGGAACTGCAGATACTGGTTTACCAAAAAAGTCACACAGTGCTGGAGTAACTCAGTGGGTCAATCAGTATCCCTGGAGAACATGGAAAGGAGAGGTTTTAGGTCAAAATTTCACCACCATGTTCTCCAGAGATTCGGCTTTACCCGCTGAGTTTCTCCAGCACTTTGGCTCTTCCTGTCCTTGTGTCTGATTGGCAGACATTCTGCATTTAGCAGTTCCAAAGATGCCTGCAGTTAGAAAATTCCTCTAGAAACATCTGGGATTAGTGTTTGAAATTAGGAGAGACATTCACTGGATGAGTCAAGCGACAACGTAACTCAATCATTCTCCAAATGACTGATGACATTCCAGGTTACTCCATCACAGCCTGAGTGCATTTGGTCTTGCCAGGATGAAACCCACTGGAGGGCTGGAAACAGTGGGAGAGAGAAGCCCTAAACTTCTGCCCCATTAAGTTGTTATCATGTCAGACATCGGCAAGGAGCCCCCCTCATTGCCATCCACCATCCTCTCTCGGTTGATGAATCAGTGCTGCTCTATATGAACAACTCTTGGAAGAAGTGCTGAAAGTAGTGATGGCACAGAATGATCTCTGAGAAGGGGTGCTTATCACCAAAAAATGTTTTAAGTCCTGAAAGGCATAGAGGCCAGATGAGGCTGTTGGTGAATGAACCACTAGGGACATCTATCAATAACACGACTCATTTATATGTAATCTACATACTTACCAACCGTATCTCCTAAAAATCATCAAATAGCAAAGATCCCAGTACCCGCCCCCCTTGATACACTGTTGGTCACTGACTTGCAATCACAAAAGTAACCCTTCATTATTACCTTCTGTCTCCTATGGCCAAGCCAACCTTGGATCCAATTTTCCAACTTGCATTTGCACTGGCTTTAACCTTCTGGACCAGTCTTCATTGTGGGACCTTGTCAAAGGCCCTCCCCTAGTGCATGTATGGTATCCATCATCTCCCTTGCATCACATGGCAGCTTGAGATGCATCTGTTCATGCTCTGGGGATTTATCCACCATTATGCCTGCTATGCATCAGCAGCAGCAAAAAGGTGCACGGCCACAATCTGTAACCTTACTGTCCATTATGTCCCTCATTTTCATGATCAGCGACAGCAATAACTCTGGTTCAATGAGGAATGAAAGGCAGCCTCAAGTGTACCTAAAAATGAGAAGCCAATCTGGTTAACCTGCATGCTGGGTTCACGTTCGCACCAGACAGCAACACGGGAAACTGTAGGCAGCCATGAAATCTTAAAATTAATGGATTAGATCAATGATACAGCTGGAAAGGCAACATCTCTGGAGAGAAAGAATGGGTGATGCTTCGGGTCAGTCTGAAGAAGGATTTCGACCCAAAACATCACCCATTCCTTCTCTCCAGAGATGCTGCCTGTTCCGCTGAGTTACTCCAGCATTTTGTGTCTACCAGTATCTGCAGTTCTTTCCTACTTGGGTCAATTATACAAGTAGACCAATTAGTGCATAAACAGCCTGCATATCTAGTTGCGAAAGATGGTAGATGATTACAAAGTTAATGGGAGGAAGAGTCTTCCTGAATATCCCCATCCTCCATGATTGTGGAGCCAAACATGTAAAAGCAGAAGAGAACATTTGGACACATACATGAATAAGAAATGTTCAGGGGGATATGGGCAAAATGCAGGCAGGTGGGACAAGTGTGGGTGGGGTATGGTGGTTGGAGTGGGCAGTTTGGGCTGAAGGACCTGTTTCCATGCTGTATTACTTTTTGACCATGCTTGTTGATTGCAAAAGCAGAAGGCTTACACATTTGCAACCATTTTCAGCCAAAGATCTGAATGTATAATGATCCATCTCTGGTTCCTGCTGAGATCCCCACTGTTCCAAAACACAGTCTTCAAATAACTTGATTCACTGGAACAGCTTTAAACACAGGTTAAGGCTGGAGAGGAAGATGACATTTCAGCAGTGGCACTGACGATGTGCACTTAGCATCCAGCTGCACCATAAGCCATGATGTTCCAGTACGGTACAGTTACAACACTGGTATTCCAGAGCTGTAGTGATAGAGGCTGCCCTTTACGTCAAGGCAGCATTTCACCAACTGAGGGATCAATGAACTCTCATCATTGGTCATCAAGGGATTTGAAAGCCAACAGTTGGAGTCATATCTCTTGCAAAGTTGAAGTTTTCCTCATCTGAACCATCCCTCTCTGCCTTTCCCATTCTTATTGCCATAAACATCAATTTTTTCACTTGCTTGTTGTCCATATCACCAAATGTGCATTCATTTTAGTTTGTGCTTAGATTGTGAGGGTTTCAACTAATTTGTACAATTTTGTTGCACAGGTAAACCAAACCTTTAGAGCAAAAGACTTTAACGGAAAAGATAAACAACAAACCCAAGCGCTGTTGTCCCCCCAAGTCTGTAATGCCCTCTGAAACCGAGAATGAGGCTTGTCATTTTCTCTCCCTGCAGGTATGGTTTGGGGATGATCTACTATAAACAAGAGAAGTTCAACCTAGCAGAAATTCATTTTCAAAAGGCTCTTAATATCAACCCCCAAAGTTCTGTGTTGTTGTGCCACATTGGTGTGGTAAGTAAATAAAAAACACAGGGTTTTCCTTGTTGGTGCTGAATTCCCTTACTCTTGTTCTATTTTGAAGCAAATGTAATCTCTTGCAGCATTGATCTTTTCCTTTTGAATGTACACTACCACACCCAAGTGACCATGGCTAGTGTGTGCATAATTGTTTTGGCAAGAATGTGGTCATTGCTGTTAACAATTATTGGTTAGACTGACTTATCAAGGGTATTTGCTGGAATGTGGTACCACCTGTTCCAAGTCCAGAACAGCACCATTTTTTTTAACCTGTATTGTCATCGACAAGAAGAGACATTAAATATTATTTTTTTTGCACTCGATATGCAATTGTAATAATTAGCGTGCCGAGCGGAATTGCACTGTGATGGGTAAACAAAATGTTTAAGAAAGACCTGCAGATGCTGGAAAAATTGAAGGTAGACAAAAATGCTGGAGTAACTCCGCGGGTGAGGCAGCATCATTCCTTCACTCCACAGATGCTGCTTCACCCACTGAGTTTCTCCAGCATTTTTGCCTACCTGTGATGGGTAAAGTTATTTAGGCCATAAGTGACATTTATTACAAGCAATTCAGATAAAAGCCTTTGGATTTAGTAACAGAACTGCTAAATTATCAAAGATGAGTAAGTTTACAGGTGACACTAAATAGGTGTAGTGAAATGATTATCAAGAATTACGTCAGGTTCGTGATCAGCAGAGCATGTTGGCTGACAAATGTCTAATGGAGTTTAATTTGGTTTGTTGAGGGTAGGGCAGAGAATGTTGTATACGTGGATTTTAGAAAGGTTTGATAAAGTCCCTCATAGGAGGCTGATTCAGAAGATTAAGATGAATGGGATTAGAGTATTAACTTTCAGGGTAGGTTGGACCAAGTTGGATTTTCCAAAAGTGGAAATGCCAAAGACGAGGGCAAATCTTTAAGAAGAGAGGGCCAATATTTAAAGGAGATGTGCAGGACTAGTTTTTTTTATTCAAAGAGTGGTGGGTACCTGGTACATGTTGCTATAGGGTAGTGGTGCAGACAGATACGATAGTGGCCATTAAGAAGCTTTTGGAAGGGCACATGAATATGCAGAGAATGGTGGAATATGTGCCGGCAGAGGAAATTGGTTTAATCTGCCATCATGTTTGGCATTAACATTGTGGGCTAAAGGCCTGTTCTTTGTACTGTGCTGTGTTGTACAGTTCTATGTTAAGAGTGAGTTGTTGCATTTTAGGATGTCAAACCAGGACAGGGCATTCACAGCAATTCACAGCAGAGGGATCTAGGAATATAAGTACATGGTTCCCTGCATGTGTGTCACAGGTAGATATGTGATGGAGGCTTTTGGCATGCTGGACTTCATAAGTCAGAGAATTAAGTATGGACGTTGGGACATTTGTTACAAGACGTTGGTGAGGCCACACTTGGAGAATTGTGTACTGTTTTGGTCACCTGCTTTGAGAATGATGCCAATTTGGCCCAACCTGTCCTGAATGTTAATACCCTCTGATCCAGGCAGCATTTTAGTAAACCTCTTCTGTATCCTCTTGAAAGCCTCCACATCCTTCCTATAATGGGGCGAGCAGAACTGAACACACCACTCCAAATGCAGCCTAACCAAAGTTCCATAAAGATGATGGGGGCGGGGGGGGGGGGGGGGTGTCACATGGAGGGTAGTGGGTATATGGAACAAGCTGTTGGGGGAATTGGTTGATGTGGATACTACAAATAGCATTTAAAAGATACATGGACCGGTACATGTATAGGAAAGGTTTAGACAGATTTGAGCCAAACACGGGCAAAAGGGACACTAGCCTAGATGTGGCATCTTGGTCAGCATTGCCAAGCCATTTCCCTGCTGTAGGATTGACTATCTATGACATCTGGTGACAAAGTCGAAAATTTCCACCTTTTTTTAAAGACAATTTTTGAACAAAGTTTATATTTAATGATTCACCCACCCATTCCTTATGTCCTTGTGGGGCTGTCTGATGCTGATCAGAATGTTTCCGAAAATTTGAAATGGAACTCTACTGGGGAGTATTCTACATTTGACTTTGGCTGGATAGTTATCCAGTATGTCAACAAGGTTCAAGTTGTGTTTACAATAATGGTCTAATTGTGTTTCCTTTCAGAGGAGTCAATTGAATTTACTTGGGGGGGCCCCCAGTGTTGCAAAGCATTTTGAATGAGTCACTTATGTCGACTAACATAGCAGTAGATTTGATTAACAGCAGACAAGGCAAATAAATAGTAAGATTAAACGAGAACTTACCAGTTCGAAGTTTGATCTTTATTTTATGAGGAGTAACAATGAGGGATTACGTGAAGAAGCCCCGCCTGGCGCTAGAACGGCATACTTCAAAGCAGCGGAATGAAAAACACAGAACACAATAGCCGGAGTAAGATAGTAAGGCTCATCATAGATTTAGAACTACCAGATCATTTATTTTATGAGGGTGTGGAGTGGAGGGCACGTAATCCCTCATCGTTACTCCTCAAAAAATAAAGATCAAACTTTGAACTGGTAAGTTCTCGTTTAATCTTACTATTTTACTTCGGAGTCACGTGAGTGACTACGTGAAGATTTTGAAGCTTCTGTGTTTTCCATGTCGTAGAATTCTTCCATACGACAGTCCGGCTAGGTCAACACATACATGAGTAAAACCTTTTACCAGACTAGTTTTAGTTCTTTCCATAAATCTTTTAATGATAAAAGAACATATAATAACCCTCTTTTTACATCTGAGGGAACCATTACAAAGTGATAAAAGATATAAGTGATAACATAATTGATAATATCAATCAATAGTGAAACAAAGCAAGTGATTATAGTGAACCCAACACCGCGTGTCCAAAGCCTGTCATTGTGTGAACAGGTTTATTGTAGAACTTTGAAAAAGTTTCTTCTTTACACCACCCTGCGGTTTCTAAAATATGTTCGAGTGGTACGTCCTGTAACTTTGCCGCGGATGTAGCTGCTGCCCTGGTGGAGTGAGATTTGAACACATCAGTGTCTACTCCTGCTAAAAGTAACACCTGTTTTAATCGCCTTGAGATTGTTTGCACTGAAGCTTTTGTGTGTGGTTTCTTATGCGTAATCATTAATGTTTTTTCATCACCTCGAAGAGCTTTGGTAACTTTTACATAATGATTCAAATGTTTAACTACACACAACGTTGGATAAATGGGGTAAGCTTGAAACATTACCTTTGCTCCTGTTCTCCCTGGTCTGCTTTGTTTGATCAGATCGTAAACATAGAACACAATGTTATCTGCAGTCACATGCATACAGTCTAAACGTAACATTTGTAATGTTTGCACCCTTTGAGCTGAAACCAATGCCATTAACATTACTAATTTAAATGTTAACTTTTCCAATGACAAAACTTCGATTGGAGTCCATTGCCTAAGTAAAGTAAGTACAATGCTAACATCCCAAATTTCGGTATATCTTGGTTTGGGTGGATTTTTGTTAAAGATTCCTTTCATAAATCTGGATATTAATGGATGTGATCCAATTGATTTCTGGTCAGAAATTTGTCCTAAATAAGATGATAAGGCACTACGTGCACTATTAATGGCACTATAACTTAAGTGTTGTTCAAAATGCAACTCGGCAAGGAACTCCAATATGTTTGCAATGTTCACAGTATGATAGGATATATTTGACTGTCTACAAAAATTTTCCCATTTCTTTATATGTGTCATATATTGTCTCTGAGTGCTATCTCGCCATGATGCGACTATAATATCCATAGTTCTATCCGACAATCCAAGCTCTTGTAGTGGTCTGGTCAAAACCTGCAGATTAACAAATTCATATAAGCATGTAATGGATGAATTTCTTTGGTTACTGGTTTTATCAATAAATCACTGCTGCTAGGAATTGACATATATGGTTCTTTAATCATGTTTAACATCAATGGGAACCATGGTTGTGTCGGCTAATTTGGAATCACCAATAATCCTGTGGCAGAATCTTGTTCTATTTTCTTCAGACATTGCTGAACCAGAGCAAATGGCGGAAAGGCATAAAAGAACATATTCCCCCAGTGTAGTGAAAAAGCATCTACTGCTACTGCATCTGGATCTGGTTCCCAAGACACATTTTTAGGCAATTGATGATTTAGTCTTGATGCAAACAGATCAATGTCAGGTAACCCATATTGAGTCACAATTTTACTGAAAATTACTGGGTTCAACATCCATTCTGTGTTGTCTTTAAACATCCTTGATCTATTGTCTGCCACCACATTGTCTTTGCCTGGGATGTAATTTGCCGAAATCCAAATTTGGTGCTCAATACACCATTGCCATATCTGATTGACCAAACAATCACGTGATACCGATCTGACTCCACCCATGTGATTAATATATGCAACAGCTGTTTTATTGTCTAATTGTATCAGTACATGCAGATTCTTTTTTGTAGAACAATAGGCTTTCAACCCATAAAATGCACCCAATAATTCTAAATAGTTAATACCATATGTTTGGAGAAACATTTCCTCTTGGACAGTCCATCTGCCCCCACAGCTGGTGAATGAATCTGTCGCCCCCCCCATCCGAGAGCACTAGCATCTGTTTGTAAAATTACTTCAGGCTGCTGTATCAGAATGTTTTTAGCAGCTTGTGGGACATTTTCAATCCACCATTGTAATTCCAATAAAGCTTCTTTTGTTAATTGCATAAGCCTATCAAAATGGCCTGCTCTTTTTTTAGAGCTCTTATTTTGTCCCTTTGAAGGTTTTGGTAATGTAATGGACCAAATTCTACTGCAGGAAATGCTGCCACTAATTTACCAATAACCTTTGCTACTTCTCGGATGGAGGGATAAGGTTTGTGAATGAGACCCCTACAGGTCACTAAAATATCATCAATCTTATCTGTTGGCAAAGTTACTAACGTAGTAACGGAATTAATCACAAACCCCAAATAGTTAATTGACTGTGCTGGCTGCAGCTGGGACTTAATTGGATGAATCAAGAAACCTAACTTCTCAAATAAAGTTTTAGTTGCTGAAACTGATTTTTCAGCTGATTCCTGATTACTATTGATGATTAAAATGTCATCCAGATAAGCCATAATGATGTGTTTTTGTGCTCTTAATTGTGCTAAAGCTGGTTTCAACAGCTTTGTAAAGAGCCTGGGAGCTGAACTTAACCCATTTGGTAAAGCTTTGAATTGCCACAGCTGTCCCAGCCAATTAAATTTTAAATACCTTCGAAAGAACTGATGTATTGGTACTGAATAGTACGCATCCTTTAAATCAATTGTAGCCATATAACAACCTGCTGATATCAAATGTCTTGCAGTGTTGAATGTTTCCATCTTAAAACGTTTATATTCGACAAATTTATTAAAGTTTGTAAGGTCCAGAATAATTCTGCAACCACCATCTTTTTTTACTTCTTGGAAATATATTTGACACACATTGATGCTCATGTTCAACAGTTTTTTCAATAACTCCTTCTTTAAACAATTTGTCAATTTCCACATTAATTTCTGCCTCTTCAATTGCAGAAAACATAAAACCATAAGCAGGTTTATTTTGTACCGGATAATTAACACCTTCTTTGAATGTAATAGTAGCTCCTGAAACTGTTTGTAAAATAAACCGATCAGATGTGATGGCAAGCCATTCATCATAAAACATTTGTAATCTCCCTCCAACTGGAGATTTGTCCGCAGTTTCTTTAAGAATAGAATAAATTTTTTGTACCTCTCCATATGAACGTGGTGGTCTCCTTCTCCCCGTATACGGGTGAACATTAGGCTGTGTCGAATGATAATATTTTCTTATCATATTCCTGCCTCTGTTTCCAAAATCAAATCCCCTTCTTGACGAAAAATACCTTTTTTGTCCAAAGACGAAAGGTCTCATGTGGCTAATAGATTTAGCCTCTTCATCCATTTCTCTTATTTGCTTAGGCAGGTTCTCTACAAATAGATAACCAGGAGCTTGAACACCACTTGATCGACACAGACCTGCAAACCTTGGATGAAATATGGGCCGAATCGCAATTTTCCTCATACAATTAATTTCATAGAAGAATTGCATAATAAGCCCAAAGTATCTTTTTGGATTTTATCCATCTCCAACCCCTCCATTTGCCTTCCAAAAGCAGTAATGGCAGCTGAAATCAATTTGAGGATTCATTGAAATCTTATTTCTTGTCCTCTCATGCCTGGAGTCATAGGCGTCCATATAGACGGATTAACCGTAGGTACCTTCAATGAGGTGCAATTTTCCAGTGTTTTATATAATTCTGCTGTTTCAATCATCACTAGGTTTTCTTCCATAGCCTCACCACTTCCTTCAGGTATAGCAAAATCTTTTGCCATATCAGGCACATCTGGCCTCTTTTTTATTCGTGGTGTGCACTCATAATCCACATCACCACTTGCAGGGTCTGTCTTTTGCAGCCCTGATACACTTGGAATTATATCCAATGAGACTTCCTCCGCCCTTAATCCTGGGTCTGGAGTTTCAAATTCCCAATTTGGCTCATAGCCATATTCTGTATATTCAAACCCCTCAGGGTCATTTTGGGAAACTTCTGGGTACTGTGACCCTTGTCTCATTATATTTTGGAGCACTTTCTCCATATGTTCCATTTTTAGCCATATAGCTTTATTATCCGGAGGACTTTCATTATCAGAGTCATTATCAGAAACCACGGGCCTCACGGATTTCTTTTTACTTTTTCTAGGAACATTTTCCTCCGTGGCTTGCATTTTTGGAGAAATTATAGTCTCACTAACGGGTGAATCAGCGTCCACCGGTATCGGAACCGGATCCGCACTAAACTCTTGTCCCGACTCTTTAGCTTCACCCCGGGACGATCTTTTTACCCGCGAAATTTTCCTTTGAGACTTCTCCATTTTTCTTTTTCATTATCTGACTAAATCAGTACGCCAGCGTGACTGATTTTAAATTTTACTTTCTCTTTTGCTGGTTTTACCAGCGTAACGTCTTTTTTTAGAACGTCCCCTCTTCCTTGCACTTACCTGCGGGTCCGTTCCGGCCGCTGCGAGGAGCTGCGCTCTGCAGCTCTTGCTTCTGCCGTCAGCGTCGACGTAATGCCGTTCTAGCGCCAGGCGGGGCTTCACGTAGTCACTCACGTGACTCCGAAGTAAAATAGTCTGTTTGGCTGTGATCAGAATGTGCATTGCCACCTTTTCCTTGAATGGCAGGCATTGAACATTTGGTTGGATGCTAGATGTAGCTTGTTCTTTTAATGAAAATATAGAGAACTCTGAACTTGCTCCCACTGATTGGATAATGAAGCAAACGGATGCTCATGTGCTTTATTTTCCAGGTCCAGCATGCATTAAAAAAATCCGAGAGTGCACTTGAAACACTAAATAAAGCCATAAGTATTGATCCAAAAAATCCCCTATGCAAATTCCATCGAGCCTCCATTTTATTTGCAAATGAGAAGTATAAGGTAAGTGAGCTGTCGGGTACCGTACAAGACATTCTGACATACTGAGAAGTTGTTGTGGTTTCAACATACAGTGATGTCTCTACTCTCTTTTTCATTAGGCAGCTTTGCAGGAGCTTGAAGAACTAAAACAAATCGTTCCCAAAGAGTCACTTGTTTACTTTCTAATAGGAAAGGTAAGAGATTTGACTTCCCTACTATTCAGAGACCTGCATTCAGACAGTTCTTACTCAGAAACACAATATTTCCTACAGTTATAATGTCTTGCATTAACATTATTTAGCTATCCATGGAAAATTTTGGTGATAGTCTCCAGGTTATAAGACTTGGGCTTTGTTGAATCCAAATGTCCAAATGTGAGGCTGCAAAGAAATAAATGGGAAACAATTGTATTAATGTTCATGTTTATGAAGATCAAGGCAACCTGGTGCCCAAAAGGTAGTGAACAACCTGCCTTCTGCTGATGTCTTGCAGAAAAGAAATTCAAAGCAGGGTCAATATTAATTGATGTTTTTGTATTCTCTTTCTTCCAAAAACCTGGACACCAGGCCCTCCTCCTTTCTGCCACTCTTTGCAATATTATCCTCCTTCTGGAACAAACAATAGAATGCTGGAGGGAAGTGGAGGCAAAAGGTGTAAGTCGATGTTTCTGGTCAACCGACCGACAGTCAAATGACTGAAAGGGAAGAGGAAAGTATAGCAGAATATAACAGAAGAGGGAGTGTAGAGTTAATTGTCATGTGTACTGGCAAGACAACAATTAAATTTTTACTTGCTACAATTTGTTGCAATAATGTAAAGATAAATGTATAATATTTAATACTGCAATTAATTTATACTGTAATACTAGGTAACCATAATAGTCCAAAACTACGGTCTGTAGTGCAGGTCGGAGACTGAAGAAGGGTCTTGACCAGAAACGTCACCCATTCCTTCTTTCCAGAGATGCTGCCTGTCCCGCTGAGTTACTCCAGCATTTTGTGGTCTGTAGTGCAACCTCCCTTGTCTCTCTTAATAACCTGATAGATCCCAACACCACCACCTTGATCTTAAACGGCGCTTGCATATTAGTCTTCAACATGCTGTTTCTGCTCCTATTTGATCCTTATTAAGGCAGGAATTGCAATGCGTCATAACCAACCTCTCGAAGCAGTGCATCAATGCGTCCGTATGTTTCTCAGTAGTCATTGAGGCATGTTGTCTTACTCAATTTTGGCACCAGTATTATCGGTGTCCTTTTAAAGCAAGTGGCAACCTCGGACCTTCGTCATGACAGCTTGCAGATGTATGCAAAATTTGTAGCCAATTGGTCCATGGAGGTTTAAAGAATGCGACCAGGTGTGCATCATTGGGGCGGGTGCTTTTCGAGGGCTTCCTCCTTGTGAAAGATCTTCTGATACTCACATCGATAACTGAGATTAGTGTCGTCAGGCGGCGATGGAGAACCGAGAAGGTACATCGACGTTCTCCGTTTTGAAAGAAGCATGAAACGGGCTGATAGGGTTTAGGTGGAAACAGATGGATAGGGAAAGGTATGATGGGCAGATTCCATAATGTCGACATACATCTTTTCCTTCCACAAATGCTGCTTGACCTGCTTCTTTCTTCCAGTGTTTTTTTTGTTCTAGACTCTAGTATCTGCAGTCTGTTTTTTAATTTACTTGCCTTTAGCTTTGTTGTCCCCTTTCAAGCTATGTGTTCAATTGGCCGTTGCAAATGTTGGCTTTAGCTCAGGGATAATATTCATCTAGTCACAGATTGTGTCAAAACCCACTGCAGAGACTTGAATCCACAATCAGGATGACATTCCAGTTCTCTACTGAGGGGGTACTGCACAATCACAAATTAGCTTTCTCAAATGACAACTTTTAAAACAGATCCTAGAATAGCATCGGTAAAATGGATTCAGTTTGCTTATTTTATTTCTTGTTGTCTATGGACCTTTGTGCAGAAATTGGTGACTTGATTTTCCACATTATAATTGTTACACAGCTGAAGTATTTTGGCTGGACAGTAGGTCCATAGAGACAAATTTATTAATTTCTCTGTAATTTTATACATCAATACAGTACATTGCTTTTGACTATATTTCTTAATATTTGATAAAACGTGAACTTTCTTTATAAATGAATGTAGTGATTTCCTAAGTGTTTTATTTAATCTTGTCACGGATTCAAAAATGGTTTGTTTCCCCTCAGTTCTGCTGCAGGGTCTCAACCTGTAATGTCCAACATCCTTTCCATTTTCAGATGTTGCTCAACATGCTGAGTTCCTCTAGCATATTATTTGTTGCCGAGGGCTATTCGTTGTTCTAATTCATTCTTTACTCATTTATTCATTTTCATATTGTCTGGATATACCGTTTTATTTCTATATTTCACTCTTTTTCCCTCTTGGCCTCCATTTTATCTGTTCTCTACCTAACAAGAACATTTTAATCCTGCCATATTTTCTGGTATGTTGGGATGTAGCTTTAAAAGTTTCTCACTGTTGGTTTCAATTATTTTCCTACTTATCGACATTGATTGTTCCAGTTTACCTACCAGAACCCTTTCCTTGTTCATTTTTTTTTTTTTCCTGGTCTCCTTTTAAAGTATTTTAACTCTATATTCCAATACCTTTGTTATCTCCCTGGATATGGTTCTACTCTTCCTTTTACCTCATAGACACTTGGAGTCATATAGTCCTGCATCACAAAAACGGGTCCTTCGGCACATAATGCTCATTTGACCAAATTCATTTACCAGTATGTGGTATGTTGTTTACTATTCCTTGACAATTCGATAGTTGCCCAGATGCTGCACAAATGTTGTGAGAATCTGCTTCCACTGTCTTCACGGGCGTTTTTTTTTTTTCAGTTTCCTCCACCTGCTGCGTGGAAAATAAATCTTCCTCCGATCTCCTCTAAATCTCTTGCTTCTCATCTGGAATCTGTGCTTCCTGGTCTTGGACTCCTCTCCCTTAAGGGAAATGTTTCTTGCTCTTTACCCTATCTATGCCTCTCATAATGTTAATCACCCCCAACTGGTCCATCCGCAGCCTCTGCTGCTCCAAGCAAAATAAATCCAGCCTATCCAGTCTCTTTACATAATTAAACATTTGATTCCAGGTAACGTACTGGTGAATCTCCTCTTTCAAATGTTGGTAACATAGTGGTTCCTTGTGTTGGATGATTTACTGGGTCAGAAATAATCTAAATACATTTTAAACTTCATTCTTTCTCCTGCATAACTGTTTGTGGATAATTAAAGTAGTGATTTTATTTTTAATAATTCACAATAATTCTTTTATGATGCATCACTTTTCACTTTGGTCTGTAACCAAAGTGCAGACCCAAATAATGTGACTGGTCTCTTTTTTTCTTTGTCTTATTTCAGATTATCTTTTGTGTAGTTTTGTTTTCTTTGAATTGCTATTGGTATATCGCTTAACAGATCGATTGCAATTCAAAGGTTAAAGCAGATCAGGTTTTCTGTCCCTACATGTGTATTCGAATGATTGTAACACTTTTTATGATCTTAAAAGCAGAGTGCTGTTTTTATCAACAGGTGTACAAGAAATTAGGGCAGACACACCTGGCTCTGATGAATTTCTCCTGGGCCATGGATCTTGACCCAAAGGGAGCCAACAACCAGATCAAAGAGGCTATTGACAAGCGTTACCTACCAGACGATGAGGAACCTGTAACAAATGATGGACAGCACAGTGAGGGTTACCAATATGACACAGGTTGGTATTGGTGAATGATTGCAGTATTATCAAAGCTTTCAGTGCAAATGTTGTGTTGGGTTCCAGGCCAGCCCATATATGTTCTGAATCCAGTCATGAGTATACAAAATTAAACATTAAAAAAAAAAAAATTAAAAACAATTTACAGCAAAATCCTGCACTACGACATTGATTGTGGTTCACTCTGTCCAAAAGGCCATCTGTCTAGGGTTAACTTTAGCCATCTTAGTATAGACGTTGCAATGATTGACCTGAATGTCTCTCCAGAATCATATGCATCAGCTGTCGACTTCATACTCTACTGTGGCTTAATATGGTGACTCTTCTCAAACGATCTTGGGTCTATGTAAGGTTCCATTGGCCTGGAGAAAGTAAGTGTGGTTGAAGGAAAAATTATTCAGTTTGAGATGAGTTTAGCTGGGTGAAAGAGTTGGGTGTCTGTCTGAGAGAGAAGTGGAGGCCCTGGTGTGGGATGGGAGGTGTAGAAGGATTTTAGATCCACAGTAGAAAAAAAAAGTCTGTTGAGCCCAGGTAATTGCAATGTGTCGAAATAGCAGAGGGCATCTAAAGTGTCCAATGTGACTGAAGGAACTGGAGCAGAGAGAAGGTGGAATAAATTACTTATAGGGCAAGAATGTTTTCCTTTCTTGTGGGAGGAATAGAATACAAAAGATAAGTTATGTTTCAGTAAAGAGGCAATGAGCCCACATCTGAAGTACTGTGTATCGTGGTCTTATTTAAAGGCAGATGTTTATGTGTTTGAATCAATTAGGAGAGCGCCTAGTGTACCTATATCTTAAATGGCTGGCTTATCTTATGAAGGATGGCTGGAGAGGGTAACCTCGTTTCCTCTGTAGTTCAGAAGAATGACAAGGGGCTTGTGGATTTGGAGAGGATGTTTCCTTTTATAAAAGTGTCCTGTGCTAAACAATATCCCAAATTAAACACATTCTGCGTACATTTTCACCACAAAAAAAAAACATCTTGCATATATACATCTCCTTTATCCCATTCACCTCAAAATTATGCACTCCTCGTATTTGACATTTCCTCCCTGCGACAATGATTCTACCCTGCCTCCTACAATTTTTACAAACTCCTATCATGTCCCGCTGTCCTATAATTCCCAGGATTACATCTACTTCCCTTCTTAAACAAAGGAACTACGATCCTCTGGGATCTCGTCTACATTTAGAGGATACAAATATCTTCTTTCAGGCTTCAGTAATCTCCCCACTTGTTTTGCACGATATCCTGTAATAACCCCTCAGGCCCTGCGGTGCTATCCATGCTAATGCTCTTCACCTACTTCATCTTAAATTGACCCAGCATATTGGTACATCCCGCAATAATCTGACTATTTTCCATGTCCTTCTCCTTGGTGAGTAATGCAAAGTATTGGTATCGCCTAAATTCTCTAAACTTCAAACATAAATTTCCTCCTTTATCCAAGTCGCCCTCTTGTTTTTAATGGATGTATAAAATGTCTTGGGATTCGCTTTAATCCAACTTGCCAATACCAATTCTGCCCCCCCCCCCCCCTTAATATGCTGCTCTAGTTCTGTGGTGCTTTATTTCTATTCTTTAGTGGGCCTGCCTAATATCGCCTTCATGTGCTTCCTTTTTTTTTTGACTAAACTTGCAATAGCAGCACTGATCTCATAGATGACAGAGTAGGTGTGAACAAACAACTGGCTAACTCCTTTCTGCTAATTAGTTTTAAGTTTAGTTTAGCGACACAGCATGGAAACAGGCCCTTCGGCCCACCAAGTCCATGCTGACCATTGGTCTGCATTTCACACCAGTTCTGTGTCATCCAACTTTCAAATCCACTCCCAACACACTAGGGGCAATTTATAGGGGCCAATTAACCTACAACCTCACGTAAATTTGGGTTGTGGGAGGAAACCGGAGCACCCACAGGAAGCCTGTGCGGTCACAGGAAAAATGTGCAAACTCCACAAGGACGGTATCCAAGGTCAAGGTTGAACCCATGTCTCTAACGCGATGAGGCAGCAGCTCTACCAGCTGCATCACTGCTGTACGTGTGTTAAAACATTGCAGACTTTCTAGTTAACCTCCTAAAAATCTTGTTTTTACAGCTGGAACAGATGAGTCCCAAGAAAGCAGCATGACCGATGCTGATGACACCCAGTTACATGCAGCAGAGAGTGATGAGAGCTTCAACTTGTAAATGCCATCCCAGCCAAAACATGGTTCCAGAGCAAGAGCTGCTACTCCCAGGCCTTTCCCACTCTTTTTCTCATTATGTCTGTCCTTCTGCTTTGAGCATTTTGTCTGATGCAGTTTGCCAACGTTATAAACGTAGGCTGAAGAGACCTATCACTGGGTCACTATGAAACCTGTCACCAACAACTTTTATTTTCCAGCCTCAATGATATTTGTGTTGAACAGGGGGCTTTGTTTTTAAATATACTTGTTATAAATGATCTGAATGTGGACCTGCATAACTCCCCTTTCCCTGCTACTTCTGCTCATGCAAAATTTGACCTTCACTAAAGATCCAATTATGCTGCTGTTATCAACATCTTAAAAGGGGTAAAGGGGGGGGGGGAAGGTTGGAAATCTAGTGGCTGGTGTTACCTCAGTGATTAACCAGCAGAAGGTACAGGCGGTCAAATTGGCAGCCGTTTTCGAGCAGCACTTTGTTCGTCGTGGCTAAAGTACAGCCTTTGGCCATTTAGTTGCTGTGAATGGAGGTATTCTCTCATCTCGCCCATCTCCTGTCTTTAATTTCACCATAGAGTGCAGTGCGGCCTTTTCTGTAAAATGCACACGCTGATTGCATACGATGATGGCACCATGCTGGTCTTTCTGATCCCAGGATCCTGCTGTCACTTTGTGCAACCAACAGAAGTGTTGATGAATGGAAAATGCAACGTGTGTCTGTATGTGTGGATGTGTATGCGCATGGGTGTGTGAAATCTGGTCTTTTTTTAATTTCATTTCTCATTTAAAACTGTAATTTGGTGTCTTAAGTGGATTTTTTTCTGTTGCTTATCCCTTTTAAGTTCAGATATTTGTACAGTCTTAGAAAAAGTCTTTTTGTTAATATATTTGCAACTCAGTTTAATGATGTGAAAAAAAATCCAAAATAAAATACTTTGAAAACCTTTTAACAGCTGGATGTTGATGATGGCTGTCCCCTCTTCAATAATTGGGAATCATAGAATTATTCCAGCAGAGGCCAATCGAATCGACCATTACGCTGGTAACCTCCAACATGTCAGTGTGACGAATGTGAATGAGTGACAAAGACTGCATCTCTGCAAGCATAAATTCAACACGAGTCAAATGTTTGAAGCGTAAATGTTGCACATACTTGTGGGCCTTATACATTTTACAAAGGATCCATATAACACGTTGATTTTTTGATCCTCTATATCAAGTCCTTTTATCTCAGTTTTGCAGTACAATTGCATTTATGTTTGATGTAAAGCCGTTATCAATGTCTGCTCATGCGCGGGGTAACGTGAAGTTCCTGTGCATTCTATTCTTTTTTGCATCCTGATTCTAAAACACAGATTGTACAATCCTCAGACTCCTGGTTTTTAATCTGTGCAATGACCCTCATATTTCTCATCTCAGACTGTGATGCCAAGACAGCAGAAAGCAAGCCAGCCTTCATCAGTTATCAGTTGTGTTCTGCTGCCCTGATCCAAGCATAAGTGTTGGGTGTCAGACTGTCTTTCTTTCCCTCTGCTCTTTACAAAGATGGAAATCTGACCATCCGACCAAGGTGGTGGATTTCACCATTTATTTTTGGGACCATGCTATAAAAGTCAGTCTCATTTACTTGATGCTCCTGTTAGTTACCTTGGGATACATTCACGGTGCTGGATAAATACAAGCTATGTTCCAAGCAGACAGCAGATGGCATCGTAAATCCAGTATTTTGCTGGAACATATTTTCCTTGCACAAGAAAATATTTATGGTAGAAGCTAAGGTTCTGTTCTGAGATACAGATTGATATCTGAAGGGGGTGCTGGGTGACCATGATATAAGAACAATATGCCCTCTCTCCAAGGCCCAAGCAAAATCTGCCACCATATATGAACTTGCACACTTGAAAAGGAAATCAGGAGCTATCTTTGGCAAATAAGATTAAGGCAAATACAAAGAGATTTCATAATTATATTAAGGGAAACAAGGTAACTAGAGAGAAAGTAGGCCCTCCTCGGACACTAAAGTAGTCAGAGGTATATAGAATTACAAGACATAGGGTAGATAGTCAGAACTTTTTCCCCAAATGCCAAAGACTAGGCAATATTTCCCAGGTGAGGGGTAACATTTAAAGATGTGCAATGCAAGGTTTTTTTTACACCGTGCTGGGTGACTGGAATATGCTGCAAGAGGCGGTGGGTGGTGGAGGCAGATACAACAGTGGCATGTGAGAGGCTTGTAGATAGACACAGGAATATGCAGGAAATGGAGTAATATGGATCCTGTGCAGGCAGATATTAGTTTATTGTGGCATCATGGTTGGCATGGACATTATGGACGCAAGGGCCTGTTTCTGTGTTGTCTGTAGTATGTGCACGTGACCATCCATCCTAAACCTGCAGTGCTAAACTTTACTAAAGAATTGTACATTTCTGCCCCTTTGAATTTCTCTTCCAATTCCTTGGTACAAATAGCAACACTCTGAATGGGCGACAAGGAATTCAAAAGCTCTCGGCAAGAACACGTTTTATTTTTGTGCCTTGTTTCTTAATTGCACACATCTAGGTTCAAGACCCACCACAAACTAATTCCATGTGTCGTCAAAGCCGCTTCATCCATTCAAGTGATGATCCAATTTTCTCACAAGGGTGGGATGGAATATCAGGCATATTGTCATCATCCCGTAAAGGAACTGTTAAGAAACAAACAACAAAATAATAACTGAGAGGAGAGAAATAATTAACATATTAGCTCAATGAGTATGTTAGAAAAAAGGCTGCCAAGTACACCATTGTTATAATGAAGGACATGGAATGTATCAGTGTTACAATAGATTTAGAAAAGTTCAAAGTAATCGGTCACCGAATTTCAGCAAGGGGGAAATTAAGTTTGACCAAATCAATTCAGTTTTTTGAAGAAACGTGCTGTGAATAAACAGGTACCAGCAGATGTAATATGCAGCTATGCAATATATTGATTCAACCATACTTGGGAATATTATGTACTGTTCTAGTTGTCATACGGCAGGAAGAATGCAATTAACCCCAAAGGGATGTAGAGTGCTTGAGTTATGAGAGATTAGATAGGCTGGGAGCAACGGTGGCTGAAGACAAGCCACAATTATGAAAGACTTAGATAGGAGTGATAGTCGCAATCCTTTTTCCAGGGTTGGAGGGTTTGAAATTTTACAGCATGGATTTACGTTGAGCGGGGAAAGACTAAAAGGGGAGATCAGTGGCAAATGTTTCCACACGGTGGTGGGTATATGGAATGAGCTGTCAGAGTAAATGGTAAAAGTTTAAAAAATGTTTGGACAGGGATATGAACAGGAAATGTATAGAGGAACATGGGCAAATGCAGGCAATGGAGGTTATCTATAGATGGGGCATCTTCGATGGCATGGTCAAGTTTGGCCGAAGGGCCTGTTGCCTTATAACTAATGTTCTCTGGATTCCCTGTGGCATTTGATCAGGGTCCACGTAAAAACTTATTGTAGAAAATAAAAACATGGTGTAAGAGATCAGTAATAAAGGATTGTCAAGCTGACAGGAAACAGGCGACCTCCCGCCACCCCCTTCTATATTTGGCACCAGTAAGTGGGTGATATGCCATAGGTATTGGTGCTGGGGCCTCAACCTTCCACGATTTCTATAAATAAATTTGATCGATGTGGTGGCTCAATTAGCTGCTTACAGATAGACCGAGAGCAAAATAAGTTGTGGATGTAAGCAGCTGACAAAGGGATAGAGATAGTTCAAATGAATGGACAAAGACCAGGCAAGTGAAGAACAATATCTAAATGGTGAGTTTGCAGAACTTTGCAATGCAAATGGACCAGTGAATAATTAGCAAAAGACTAGTATGCAGGTACTTAAAAAGTTAACTGAATGTTATTGTTTACGGGGAAGGGAAATAAAAAAACTAGGAGATCATGCTTAACTATGCAAGGAATTAGTGAAACTACATTTGGAGCATTATGTAGTCTTGGTCTCTTTATTAAAAGGACATAAATTAGGTCTATGTGGTTCATGAAAGCTTACAGGACCAACATCTGGAACAATCTAAGATGAGGCAAGTGATCTTGAACAGCAAAGGGGTGAGAGGTTCGCAGAGATCAGATTACAGTCAGATTTGACAAAATAGTGTATCTGAGGAACCACATCACTTTTTAGTTCATGTTCTAGGAGCAGAATTAGGCTATTCTGCTCATCAGGTTTGCTCCACCATTCAATCATGGCTGATCTATCCTTCTCTCAACCCCATTCACCTACCTTCTAATAACTCCTGACACCCATACTAATGAAGAATCCGTCAATCTCTGCCTCAAATATACCCAATGATTTGGCCCCCACAGCCATCAGTGGCAATGAATTCAACAGATTCACCACCCTCTGACTAAAGAAACTTCACAAGGAGCCCTCAGTGAGGTGTACAGTGTGGATGTACAAGATGTCACTGAGGGATGTGGGATACATCCCACAGATATAATCAATTGAAATGGACTCACCTGGATACTGTAGGGGTACAGCACAATTCATCTTTGTTTGGTAATGAGCAATGGGGCTCACCCATGGCAACATAAGAGCTGAAACCAGAGCACATGAAGGTCAAATCATTTTCCTTTCTCCCTCCTTCCCCTGTCCTCCACACCAACTTCCCCAGCTTCCAAATGATATGATCTGCCTGTCACCCCCAAAGCACCTTAATCCACATCTTTCACCCCATCATCATGCTCTTCTTTCTCTGACCCACTTTTTACCATTGTGTAGCCTCCCTTCCCTCCGCCCTGTCCCCAGACTCCCTGCTCTCCTACCCATTCCAATCCCTCAACCCTCCTTTTCTCTACTTGCCATAGAGGGAGTACAGAGAAGGTTCACCAGACTAATTCCTGGGATGGCAGGACTTTCATATGAAGACAGTCTGGATAGACTTGGCTTGTACTCGCTATAATGTAGAAGATTGAGGGGGGGATCTTATAGAAACTTACAAAATTCTTAAGGGGTTGCACAGGCTAGATGCAGAAAGATTGTTGCCAATGTTGGGGAAGTCCAGAACAAGGGGTCACAGTTTAAGGATAAGGGGGAAGTCTTTTAGGACCGAGATGAGAAAAACATTTTTCACACAGAAAGTGGTGAATCAGTGGAATTCTCTGCCACAGAAGGTAGTTGAGGCCAGTTCATTGGCTATATTTAAGAGGGAGTTAGATGTGGCCCTTGTGGCTAAAGGGATCAGGGGGTATGGAGAGAAGGCAGGTACAGGATACTGAGTTGGATGATCAGCCATGATCATATTGAATGGCGGTGCAGGCTCGAAGGGCCGACTGGCCTACTCCTGCACCTATTTTCTATGTTTCTACTCACTCCCTTACCCTGGCCCCTACCTCTTATCCTCCACCTGTTTCTCTCCCGCACCCTAACCCCCACCCAACCGCGGCTCCTCTCTCTCTCTCCCTCCCTCCTCTGTGTACCCCCACCTGACCCATTGTTCACTCACCGGCGATGCCGATGGCGAACGACGTCACGATCACCGGCTCCTTCGCCCAGGCGTTCTTCAGAAACGCCGCGATGTCTGAGTATTGGGGACGGAGACCATCAGACGGATCACAAACCGACCCCCTCCCCTCCCCTCAAGACCAGAGCCTCCCCCTCCGGCGCCAACACCCGGAGCTGCGGTCCCCGAAGAAACCCCCTGCTCACACGGCAAAGACGCCGTCCCCACACCCGACCTCAGGCCAATCTCCCCGCCGCCCCTCACCGGGACCTCGGGCTGACCTCCCGCCGACCTCCCGCCCCCCCTCACCGGGACCTCGGGCTGACCTCCCCGCCCCCCCCCCTCACCGGGACCTCGGGCTGACCTCCCGCCCCCCCTCACCGGGACCTCGGGCTGACCTCCCGCCCCCCCCCCCTCACCGGGACCTCGGGCTGACCTCCCGCCCCCCCCCCCCCCCACCGGGACCTCGGGCTGACCTCCCGCCGCCCCCTCTCTGTCTAACTCACTCCGCAGCGGCGCCATCTTCCTGGACCGTGGACCCGCCCCCAGACGTCACCCCGCTCCCTGTACGTCATCGCGTCACCCCGCTCCCTGGACGTCACTGCGTCATCACGTTACCCCGCTCCCTGAACCTCACCGCGTCAACCCGCTCCCTGGACGCCACGCGTCACCCCGCTCCCTGGACGTCACGGTTACCCCGCTCCCTGGACGTCACGCGTCACCCCGCTCCCTGGACGTCATCGCGTCACCCCGCAAAGATCCCACAGCGTAGCGAGGTTGACCACTCCTGCCAAATGCAATGGGCTGAAGCAACGGAGCGGAAGGTGGGCCTTTTTTCATCCATTTCAGTAACCCGACTCGCGGTGGAATCAGCGTTGCGGGGGAACAGTTTGTGTTAATAAATTATAATTCTGAAAATGAGGAGAAGATTTTTCACAAATAACTTTACGAGGAAGTTTCTGTAACCGGCGTTCGGCTCTGCACTAGTATCCTATGGGAGGGTACACAAAAAGCTGGAGAAACTCAGCGGGTGCAGCAGCATCTAAGGAGCGAAGGAGATAGGCGACGTTTCGGGTCGAGATCCTTCTTCAGACTATATTCCACCCTAGTATCCTATGGGATATTTGGTGCGGAGACGGAAGCCGGTTACGGAAATGGGGCGGAATATCACCCATGACCGTACTACGTCTTTTTCGTCGAGTGATCTATGTTGCTTGCTATAGGGTCTTTGGTCTCGAGCTTGTCCCGCCCCGTTCGCGTCACCGCGCTGGCCCCGCTCCCGCCACTGCCATGCCCAACAGAGACACCAAGTGCTAGAGCAAAGATACTGGAGGATAACTAGCTCCTCTAGTATCTTTGTGCTGGAGTGACTTAGCGGGTCGGTGGTGAACATCTGTGGTGAACATGGGATGAATGAATACGTTTATTGGCCAAGTATGTACAAATACAAGGAAGTTGCCTTGGTGCTCCGCTCGCAAGTAACAATACGACATACAATAACAATTAAGAATGACACATAAAACATTAATATGGACGTAAAGTTCCGGGTCAATAGACAATATGTGCAGGAGTAGGCCATTCGGCCCTTCAAGCCAGCACCGCCATTCAATGTGATCATGGCTGATCATCCCCAATCAGTTCCTGCCTTCTCCCCATATCCCCTGACTCCGCTATTTTTAAGAGCCCTATCCAGCTCTCTCTTGAAAGCATTAGAGAACCTGCCTCCACCGCCCTCTGAGCCAGAGAATTCCACAGACTCACCACTCCCTGTGAGAAAAAGTGTTTCCTCATTCTAAATGACTTACTCCTTATTCTTAAACTGTGGCCCTGGTTCAGGAACATGTTTCCTGCCTCTAGCGTGTCCAAGCCCTTAACAATCTTATATGTTTCAAAGAAATATCCTCTCATCCTTCTAAACTCCATAGTGTACAAGTGTACAAGCCCAGCTGCTCCATTCTCTCAGCATTCGACAGTCCCCCAATCCCGGGAATTAACCTTATAAACCTATGTTGCACTCCCTCAATAGCAAGAATGTCCTTCCCCAAATTAGGGGACCAAAACTGCACACAATACTCCAGGTGTGGTCTCACTAGGGCTCTGTAGAACTGCAGAAGGACCTCTTTGCTTCTATATTCGATTCCTCTTGTTATAAAGGCCAACATGCCATTAGCTTTCTTCACAGCTTGCTGCATGCTTACTTTCATAGACCTATGTACAAGGATCCCCAGATCCCATTGTACTTCCCCTTTTCCCAACTTGATGCCATTTAGATAGTAATCTGCCTTCCTGTTTTTGCTACCAAAGTGGATAACCACACATTTATCCGCATTAAACGTTATCTGCCATGCATCTGCCCACTCCCCCAACCTGTCCAAGTCATCCTGAATTCTCATAGCATCCTCCTCACAGTTCACACTGCCACCCAGCTTTGTGTCATCTGCAAATTAGCTAATGTTACTTTGAATCCCTTCATCCAAATCATTGATGTATATTGTAAGTAGCTGCGGTCCCAGCACTGAGCCTTGCGGTACCCCACTAGTCACTGCCTGCCATTCTGAAAGGGACCCATGTGCCCTAATTTTGCCCACTAATCTCCTATGTGGGACCTTATCAAATGCTTTCTGAAAGTCCAGGTACACTACATCCACTGGCTCTCCCTTGTCCATTTTCCTAGTTACATCTTCAAACAATTCCAGAAGATTAGTCAAGCATGATTTCCCCTTCGTAAATCCAAGCTGACTCAGACCAATCCTCTTATTGCTATCCAAATGTTCGGCTATCTCATCTTTTATAATTGACTCCAGCATCTTCCCTACCACCGATGTCAGGCTAACTGGTCTATAAGTCCCAGTTTTCTCTCTCCCGCCTTTCTTAAAAAGTGAAATAACATTAGCTGCCCTCCAATCCACAGATCCTGAGTCTATAGAACATTGGAAAATTATCATCAATGCATCCACAAATTCTAGAGCCACTTCCTTAAGTACCCTGGGTTGCAGACCAAGTACCCAGACCATCAGGCCCTGGGGATTTATCAGCCTTCAGTCCCATCAGTCTATCCAACACCATTTCCTGCCTAAAGTGGATTTCCTTCAGTTCCTCTGCCACCCCAGATCCTCTGCCCACTACTATATCAGGAAGATTATTTGTGTCCTCCTTAGTGAAGACAGATCCAAAGTATCTGTTCAACTCATCTGCCATTTCCTTGTTCCCCATAATAAATTCACCTTTTTCAGTCTTCAATGGTCCAACTTTGGTCTTAACAAATGTTTTCCTCTTCACATACCTAAAGAAGCTTTTACTATCCTGCTTTATATTCTTGGCTGGCTTACCTTCGTACCTCATCTTTTCTCCCCATATTGTCTTTTTAGTTATCTTCTGTTGTTCTTTAAACATTACCCAATTCTCTTGCTTCCCGCTCATCTTTGCTACATTGTACTTCTTCACTTTAATTTTTATACTGTCCCTGACATCCCTTGTCGTCCCCTTCTCCCCTTGGAATCTTTCTTCCTCCTAGGAATGAACTGATCCTGCACCTTCTGTATTATTTCTAGAAACACCTGCCATTTTTGTTCCACTGTCATCCCTGCTAGTGTATCTTTCCATTCAACTTTGTCCAGCTCCTTCCTCATGGCCCCATAGTCCCCTTTGTTCAACTGTAACACTGACACCTCCGATCTACTCTTCTCCCTCCCCAATTGTAAATTAAACCTGACCATGTTATGGTCACTGCCTCCTAATGGCTCATTAACCTTGAGGTCCTTTATCAAATCCGGTTCATTACATAACACTAAATCCAGAATTGCCTTCTCACTGGTAGGCTCCAATACAAACTGTTTAAATAATCCATCACGAAGGCACTCTACAATGTCCCTTTCTTGGGGTCCAGTACCAACCTGATTTTCCCAGTCTACCTGCATGTTGAAATCTCCCATAACAAGCACAGCATTACTTTTACTACATTCCAATTCTAACTCCTGATTCAACTTGCACCCTATGTCCAGGCTACTGTTTGGAGGCCTGTAGATTAGTCCCATTAGGGTCTTTTTACTCTTACAATTCCTTAGTTCTATCCATACTGACTCCACATCTCCTGTTTCAATGTCATCCCTTGCAAGGGACTGAATTTCATTCCTCACCAACAGGGCAACCCCACCCCCTCTGCCCACCTATCTGTCTTTTCGATAGGAGGTATACCCTTGAATATTCAGTTCCCAGCCCTGGCCCTCTTGTAGCCATGTCTCAGTAATTCTCGTAACATCATACTTGCCATTTTCTAACTGAGCCTCAAGCTCGTCCACTTTATTCCTTATACTTCGCGCATTCAAGTTCAAGTTCAAGTGAGTTTATTGTCAAGTGTCCCTGATAGGACAATGAAATTCATATACAACACTTTGACCTCCGTATTCACTTCCCCCCTCGCACCGCTCGCAATTGGCCCTCACCTTACTCTGTTGTCCATTTTCGATCTTCCTTCCCATTAATTTGAGAATCTTTTGTAATTTTTTCTGTAGCCACTTCCCCTTCAACTCCATCTTTATACTCCCAATTTGTCAATCCCTCCTCCCCACTATTTAGTTTAAACCCACACGTGTAGCCCTAGCAAACCTGCCTGCCAGAATGTCGGTCCCTTGGTGTAACCCGTCCCTTTTGTATAGGTCCCCCTACCCTAGAAGAGATCCCAGTGGTCTACAAATCTAAATCCTTTCTCCCTGCACCAGCCCCTCAGCCACACATTCAGATCCCCTATCTCCCTGTTCCTACCCTCACTAGCACGAGGTACCGGAAGCAATCCAGAGATAACCACCCTAGAAGTCCGGCATTTCAGTCTTCTTCCCAACTCTCTGAACTCATGTTGGAGAACCTCCTTCCTCTTCTTCCCGATGTCGTTTGTGCCTATGTGCATAACTACTGCCGGCTGTTCACCTTCGCTCTCGAGGATGTTCCGAATTCGGCTCGTGACATCCTGAACCCTGGCACCAAGGAGGCAACAGACCATCCTCACATCTCGTCTGCCGCCACAGAATCTCCTGTCCACTCCTCGGACAATGGAGTCACCCACCCCTAGGGCTCTGCCCGATGTCGGTCTCGCCGGTCGAGTCCCATCTCTAGGATTGGAGCCACCGGCGTATCCGCCGCTCGGACTGGAAACATCGTCTCCCCGGACAGTTCCCAAGAGGGCGTACCTGTTTTCATTAGGCACAGCCACTGGGTCTTCTGCACTCCACAATTTCCACCCTTTCTCTCCGTCACACACCTTGGTTCTTCCCGTAACCGCGGCGTGACTACCTCACTATAGGTCCTGTCCAGGAAACTCTGTTTTCCCAGATGGCCCTGAGGTCATCCAGCTGCTTCTCCAGTGCCCCAACACGGTCCTTTAGGAGCTGAAGCTGGGCGCACTTTCCACAGTAGTAGCAGCCAGAGGCTCCATCTGTGTCCCTGGGCTACCACATTCTGCAAGCCTCACACTGTCCCATCGTCCCCGACATGTGTTCACCGCGCTCCGTCCTCTCGAGCTTTATGCGTAGCCTCCTCTCCTCAACCTCATCGCCGAAGACTCTCGAGCCAAAGACTCACACTTTACTCACAAGGCCGCTCCCTCACTGCCGCTCCCTAAGAGCCGTCTTGCTTATATTGACTAATAAATTGCCTAAATTTCCTAATTTACAAATTTACAAACCTCAGTTCCTCAGTTTTAAACTTTCCCCCCCAACTCACTTCCAACTCTCCTCCCACTCGGGCTAGAGCCAATCAGTGCTTTTTCCTGCTTCTCTTTGCTGCTGTTTCTTCAAAATCCACGGGAGCTCTGACTAGGGTCGGGACCCTTCTTCAGAATGAATGTGGTGGGAGAAAGCTGGAAGAGAGGGGATGGGACAAAGACAGGCGAGAGAAGAGGAGAGGAAAGGGGATACAGGGGAGGAGGGGAGGTTGGGCCAGGGATGAAAAGAAAAAAAAGTGAGATAAGAAGAGCGAATTGTGAATCCAGAGGAATATAGGTGTGTGCGTCGAGGTGGATCACAAGGAAAAGAATGGGCAGAGGGGAAAGAAAAGGAGGGTATGTTTGTAAGTTATTTACCTAAAATTGTTCACTTCAGTGTTTATTCTGTTGGGTTATAAGCTACTCAAGCAGAATATGAGGTGCTGTTCCTCCAGTTTGTGTTTGGCCTCAATCTGGCAATGGAGTCGAGTGCGGGGAAGGGCAGAAAAGTCTCAGTTCCCCGATGCGGATTCTTCGCCATGTTCAGTGTTGTGACTTGGAACCCATCCCTTCAATGCCAAACGTCGCAAACTCAGACGTCTCTGGCGTTGTCGGTGTCATCGCTCCCCACCCTGGGAGAGGACGGCTCCGTCCCATGATAACATCATCGGCATCCACCTCCCCTCCTCCGCGTGTCCTGAACCGTGGCTTCTCCCCACCCCCGGCCTTGACCACATAGCTGGAAGGGGACAGGAGGGAGAAGTCTGGCACGTTGGAATATAAACCTGGGTCTATGGAACATTAGTTCAAGCCCTTGCACCACTACTGGACCTGTTATGCGTATCCCCACCTAAAAATGAAAAGGTTACCTTTACTGAGCCACATCTCTACAGTACAACACTACTGTGCAAAGATCTTAAAGGAACTTCAATCCAAGGGAAGACCTGGTGGCTGATTGCTGGAGTCTGAACCCAACAGATTGCACACTGGGAACACCTTCTTGGTTCCATTTCTAATCACAAAACAAGAGGTGACTATGCTACCAGTCCTTCCCACAGATCCGGTTTTGAGTCTTTAGCTTCAGGAGAGCCAAAACTCTCCAAGGATCTCTTGCCTTTCCAAGTATAGCATAATCCTGTCTCAAAGATCTTTTTCCAAAACCTTTCCTGCCACTGAGGTTTGGTTGTGAAACATTAAGCTGGAGAAGATTAAGTACTGAAATCAAAGGTCTGCAAACAAGGAAGCACACAGAATTATTTGTAAAACAAGTTTATTTTGCTGACCAAGTTTGAAGCTTGGTCTATACTGCGCAGAGCGGTGGACAGTGTTACTCCGTATGCTCCACTTCGGATGCTTCGTGGGAATGTTCTGGCATGCTCTCAGCTTTGTGCTTTTTCATTTTTGCCATGAGTTCTGCAATGGATAGAAGAAAGTTGTATTAAAAGTCTCCCAAATAATCAATACAGGCACTGGACACATCAGAACATGAGAAATAATGGCAGGAGTATCCTCCATTCATCAAGATCACAGCTGCATAAAACTTTGGTTAGGCCGCATTTGCAGTATTGTCTGTAGTTTTCATTGCCTCATTACAGGAAGGATGTGGAGGTTTTGGAGAGAATACAGGATGGAGCGTATTGGCTGTAAGAAGGACATACTTGGATTCTTTCTTCTGGACCATGAGAGGGCGAGGGGCAACGTGATAGAGAATAATGAATGGAAACAGGTCTCCTCCCCCCCAAACTGAGGTTGGACAATATCCCTCCAAACCATTTCTATCCCTGTGCTTGTGTAATTGTCTTTTCAAACAATGAGATTGTACTTGCCTCTACAGCTTCATTTGGCAGCTTAATCTCCATACTCGCCACAATGTGTGTAAAATTAGTCCCTCGGTTCCTTTAAAGTTTTACCTCTTACCTTCTTAAATCTACTACATTAGCAAAAAGACTGACCATTCACTTTATTTATGCCCCTCATGATTTTAAATACCTCTATAAAGTCGCCATTCAGCCACCTACACGCCAAGAAAAAGGCCCCAGCCTATGGAACGTCTTATAACTCAACATCCTATCTATAGCTGGGTGACAGAACTGTGCAGAGTAAATGCAGCCTCACTGACGACTTGTACAGTTGAAACATGACATCTCAGATCATGCACTTAAAGAGTGCCAAACCTCTTTTTCACCACCCTGTCTAATGGTGGCACCACTTTCATGGAAGTATGTACCTGCACCCCTCGGTCTCTCTGCTCTAAACAAACTCTCCAGGACCACTTTATTTCCAGAAGAGCTGCATTGGTATTGGTTTATTAATGTCACATGTACTGAGATGCAGTGAAAAACCATATATGATTACAAACAAACAAACAGGTCAGGAAAGAAAGGAAAGAGAATGCAGAGCGTAGTGTATACCTCCTTCTGTCACCTTTTCTGGCAGCATAATCCAGCCACTCACCACTTGTCTCGCACATCTTCTTTAAACATACCTCCTCTTACCGTAATGCTACACCATTTAGTATTTGAAAGTTGTATTAATGCTATACCTCCCATCTACTTCATTGGAGACCTTTGAACTATCTTTAATCAGACTTCAATGTTACATCTTACACTAAATGTTGTACCCTTATCCTTACCTATGCACTGGGGACAACTTGATTGTATTCATGTGACTGTGACTGGATAGCATGCAAACAAAAGCTTTTCACAGTATCTTGGTATACATGATAATAATAAACAAAACTGGTGAAGAAAACCTGCCCACCTTACCGGTTGCATCTATATATACCAGTCTCATGTCAAGACATGTGACGTCATTGGTCTCTCCTGGGTCCCAGTAGGCTATGTACTTTGCACAAAAGTGAAGGTTCTCCACCACCATCTCAGTGGAAGTAAGAATAAGTGTGAATGCACTTAGTTGGACAAGTATGGAGAATGATGCTATATGGTTAGGATTTTTTTCTCTTCAAAATATGATTCTCTAGTTTTGGTGCAAAATGCCACTTTAAACAGGAAAGTAACTTTCACGTACCTTTGGCTGGATTAAAGACTCCATTGGTCTGCTCGTTACACACATAACAGCGTTTAGATTTACGGTAATGCTGCAAGGCGCAAGTTTCACAGAAATAGTGCTTGCACCTGTGGAAGAACATGCAATTGGTTAAATATCATGGAGAGCATGACATTTCTAAATTAACAACCACCAGATTTCTGGCTAAATAATGTGAAGGCCTTGTCCTGACAAATTTACTCACTTAGTCATCACTGGGTTGGTAAATGAGGTCCTGCAGATAAAACATTTAAAGGGCATGGCATCCTCATCACTGCTCACTTCATAGTTCTCGTCATCTGCAAAGTAAAGCACACGGTCGTGAGAAGCCACACAACTGTGTTTTGTGTTCCCTGAATATGAATATGTGCAGGTTATTAGAAAAAGTTAATATGGAAAACTAAATATATCTTACAGCTCAGGAAAAATACTAGATCAGAATTCGCTCTTGCACCCAAGCTTAAGATTGTTTTTACTACTTTTAAGGAGATTAAAGTTGTTTTACTTGTAATTATAAGGGTGAGATGATTAATGCTCATACTGTAACTTGCTTTTATTTGCAGTGTGGAGCTGTTATTTCATCTTTAACGATGCTCTGAGTATTCCGAGAACAAGCAAGTGCAAAGCTGTTCTGTCTCAGATTGAAAGATTCCTTTGTCACAGTAAATACATCCTATGGATTTTGAACATGACCGGACTAACACAAGAAATGGAAGAACACCATATAAGCCTGCTTCACCATTTATCACAGCTGATATTCCCATGTCAACTCCATAAGGGACAGAAGTTTAGGGGTAACGTGAGGGGGAACTTCTTTACTCAGAGGGTGGTGGCTGTGTGGAATGAGCTTCCAGCAGAAGTGGTGGAGGCAGGATCGATTTTAACATTTAAAAGTAAAGTGGATAGGTATATGGACGTGAAGGGAATGGAGGGGTATGGTCTGAGTGCAGGTAGATGGGACTAGGGGAAAACAAATGGTCGGCACGGACTGGAAGGGCCGAGAGGGCCTGTTTCCGTGCTGTAATTGTTATATGGTTATATGGTTATTTTCCAGCACCATCCTTATATCCCTCAACTCAATTGCTAGAAATTTATTGTATTCAATTTATTACATGTTTGTTATCTATATGTATTGTGTTTACATGCCTGAAATGCTACTCCAAGTAAGAACTACAATTCACAGTTGAATGTACACAGTGACGGAGCATCCACAGTCATCTGGAGTTCAGATCTTCAAAGGTTCACCATCTTTTTAAGAAAATACATTTCTCTTCATTTTTAGTCTTAAAAGGCCTAACCATTTTTTTTCCAAACTGCACCACCTTTCCTAGATTTTTCACAGGGGAAATATCCTCCTTGCATCTAGCTTGTCAGATCCTTCAACAATTTTGTATTGGCAAAGCCTGCTCTCACCTTTCTAAACTCTGAAGAATCCAATTCCAGTCTATTCAATCTCTCATACAAAAAAACAGTGCAGTTACACAAATGCAGATTGGGAGACCACTTTGAGGTGATCCCTTGTTCAGTGACAAATACTTGCAGGTAGATAGGATGTTGTTGTTATTTCAACAACAAGGCTGTAGTGTTGCCAGGGACGGGAACTAAACATCCAAGGATACTTAATATTTACCAATGGCGGGCAAAAAGGAAAAGGAGGTGGATGGTCTTGTTAGTAAAAAGAGAGAATTAAAACTATTGGCAGCTTTTGAGATCTAGTTATCCAAAAGTAGAGAACATAGCTTTAAGGTTAGGGATGAGACATTTAGAGCGGATGCGAGGATCTTTTTCACCCAGAGGATGGTTGGAATCTGGAACATGCTGCCCGTGTCAATGGTGGAGATGGGTACTCTCAAAACATTTACAAAGTATCTTGACAAGCATTCGATTTGCCAAAGCACAGAAGGCTGTGGACCAAGTGCTTGGAAATGGGATTAGTGCACAGGGGTTAACGTGGATATTTGTGGGTTGAAGGCTCCGTTTCTGTTGTATATTACTCCTATAGTCCTGATATAGATTCTGTATGGGTGGAGCAAAGGCCTGAAATATTATAGATTTTATATAGACCCCCCCCCAAACAGTAGTATTAAATATAAAATCAGAGATGTATGCAATAGAGGTACATCTATTATGGGTGATTTAAATCTACATATAGATTAGGCAAACCAAATTAGCAATAATACTGCAGAAGAGGATTTTCTGGAGTGTCTTTGCGGTGCTGTAAGAACCATTATGAAGTATCAATGAGCTAGCAGATCACCCAAAACCGGGTACTTTGTAATTTAAAAACATTAATAAACAATTTTGTGTTAGGTCCTTGAGGAAGAATGACCATAACTTGACTGAATCTTTCACTAAGGTGGAAAGAGAGAGATAATTGATTCCGAGACAAGGGTCTTGGATTCCAAATAAAGGAAGCCATGAAGGTATGTGGCACGAGTTGGCTACGATAGAACAGGAAACATTACTGGAGCAGCAGTGGCAAACGGTTTATGGATGAATCACAATTGCATGATGCAAATAAAACAGGAAATGTGGCGTAACCATGAATTTCAAAATAAATTAATAATAGTATTAGATTCAAGGAGGAGAAATATAAAGAGGCCAGAAAAAGTCACAAACCTGAGGATTGGGAGTGTGTAGAAATCAGCAAAGGAAGACAAAATTATTGATAAGAAAGGAGGAGATAGAACATGGAAGAAAGCCTGCAGAGGTCACAGAATCTGACTGAAAAATTTTTGATTGCTAAGTGAAGAGAAGATTAGTGAAGACAAATGTAGCTCTCTTGTAGTCAGGCACTAGGTAATTTATTATAGGGAACAAAGAAATGGAAAAAAACTTAAATTCATACTTTGGTGGTGCTGTCTTCAAAAGATGATATAACAGCACCATCAGGGATGTTGAGGAAGTGGGAGGAACTAAATGAAATCAGGAAAATGAAGGGATTGAATATTGATAAATCCCTGAGGCTCGATAGTCTGTATTTTGGAATATAAGGAAGTAAGCAGCAAAAGATACGATTGGTCGCATAGTAGGTTTGCAGATGACATGAACTTTGCGGCTCAATGGATCGACTTATGCTCTTACTTTCTACGTCCGTGTCTATGACCTAACTTCTGGTGCTGTCGGTGCAGAGTTTGCACATTTTGCCTGTTACCATTTACTCCGGGTGCTCAGATTTCCTCCAACATCCCAATGATGTATGGTTTAGTAGGTTTATTAGATGCTGTAAAATGCCCTTGTAGGGTGTCGATGAGTGATAAAATTAGTTGATGTTGAAGAGAATGTGGGGAGAATAAAATTGGGATTAATGTAGAATTAATGAGTGGTTGTTGGCATGAATTCAGTGGAACGAAAGGCCTGTTTCCACATTGAATCTCATTATAGCATTCAGAATACGTTGCAACCTTCATAATACTTAGTAGTTTAACATGATATGTGATGCTGAGAAGTATGTCACTCAACTCAAAAAGCGATATGTTGTATCGCACTGTAAAGAGAGGAGATTGTTCAGGGTTACAACACTCACCATTTACACTGTAACGGCCTTCATCCAGCTCTCGTTCTATCTGCCAGCCATGCTTGTAGTCTGAGCGGTCGTGCAGGAACTTACAGCTGTCTGCAAGGAGAAGAAAACCCCATTGAACAAAGTCCATGTGTGTATACTCTGTCAGCACTGGATGCATCTGGAATATTCAATTCAGTTTGCTTTTCTCCACTGACATTGCCTGGTCTGTTGGGCATTTACTACAGCCATGACTTGCATTTTACAACTGTTATAAGCCTCTATCTACCTTCATTAATCTACCAACTAGATGGCTTCATCAACAGTTTATCACCATGGCAACCATTATTTCTGTGCTTATTTCCATTGCTCTATTACCTTTCCTTTTCTCTGAAGTTCTGACAAAGGGTCTTCAACCTGAAACATTAACTCTGTTTGTTTTTACACAGCTGCTGCCTGACCTGTGAAGTATTTGCAATTTTTAATATTTTTGTCTCAGAAATCTAGCAACTGCAGTATTTTGATTTTCCTACTCGGGGGATTTGCCTTCTTTTCCAATTTTTCCTTGCTCTCAATGCTGAGCTAAGGTGCAGGGATATCAATACTTGAAGTTCCTTGTCCAGTCCAAGCAGCATGTCAGAATTGATTCTGTGCGCATCAAAACTACTCCTCACCCTCAAGCAACTTCCCATGCATGGTACTTCCAGGACATTGGAGAATTTAACCCTCGCTGAAAGTGAGCCCGACAGTTTCAAATGAAAGATCGCCTTGGCCACGATCAGCTAGACCAGGAATCAGAGCCCCCCTTGGTTCCGAGTTACGGTCAAAGTAAAGGAGGAGGGAAAGGGAAAGTAAAGAGAAACTAAACATATTTGCGAAATCGCCTTTCCAACACGCCCATCCCTCCCACCAAATGGAACACAATAAAGGATAAACTTGCCTCCAAACCCACAGAAGCCTGTCTCTTTGTAATCCTTACAGATGTCAGGCTGGTAATCCCACCGCACTGTTGCTCGGAGATGTTCAGGTGCTCGGATGGGTCCTTTCCTGACACACAATAAGCACATGGGTGACACCAATGATCCAATTGGCACATATGTTTGTTGCTATCCAGGCAGTGACAGGGAGCAGGGGGCGGAAATCGCTATCAAAACATGGGGGGTACACGATTTCTTGGTGGCCGCACGCACGCATGCGCGCGCGCGCGCACACACACACACGGCTTCGGCTGTGGGCCCTGTGGACGGTAATATCAAGACCCAACCTGTTTGGTGACCGAGTCCGAACTCCAGCAACAGCAGCTTCATCCGCCCTGAATCGTGGGGCTTGAATCGGCCCGTTCGCGGGCCTTTCATCACCCAGCACGGTTTAAAATCAGCCGCGGGATCTTCAATCGTGGCCGGGCGATGAAAGGCCCCACAAATGGGCCGATTCAGCCATCAGAATGCATCTGATACTTGCTTGAATCTTTTAAAAGCTACAATGTGATGAAAAAAAAAAACTAAATAATGTGAGTGACCGTGAATGAGGGACTAGCCTGCAAGCCAGCCAGGAAACCCGTTCGTCCAGAGCCCTTAATAACCTGAACCGTTTAAATCTGATACCCGTTTAAATCTTTCCCATCCACCAATACTTTCAATTAGTCCAAATGGTAATTGTACCCGCATCAGACAGCTTTAAGAAATTCTCCGTGAATACCTTCAGTAATAGTTGAAGGTCAAAACACAATTGGCGACACATCGTGTTAATACGATGATAATAGCGATTTAACAAGCGCTTAACAGTGACCGCTAACAGATCGCTTTCGTCTCAGAGGAATCAAGTAATAAACGACTCCAATCGCTCAAGTATTGTATGTCTGTGGAATGGATGAGCATGGGGGGGGGGGGGGGAGATTGTCCCCCACCTCTCAAAACATGGGGGTTTTGTTCTCTCAATGTGTGGATTGTTTTCTTGCTGACATTGATATTGTCTCTCGGCTCAAGTAATCGCTTTTAAAACATGGGGGAGGGACACAATTTCCTGGCCTTTACTCACATGGACTCCCCCCTCTGCTAACCAGGGCTCACACACACACACTCCCTCTACTTGCTCCACCAGGGCGTTTTGTCCTGCCCCCGGATGTCTCCCTCCTCCAATCATCGCGCTGAATCATCGTATCCCGCCACACCCCCCCACTACTGCCTGCTGACCGATGTCTCTCTCGTCCAATCGGCACCCTCGATCATCAGTCCCACCCCCACTGTCTCGCGGAAAGCAGAGATTTTTAATAGATTTTCACCGAATTGCAAAATCCAGATCCGAATTGCAAAATCCGCCCATGGCTGATCCACGGCTGGGGCAGTGGATTGCAGGTTCCGCAACAGCCAAGCTGGGGAACAGCAACCATCAGACAGAGCAATTAAGCAATCCTAGCAATTATTACGAAGCAGGTGTGGTGACTTTGGGGCTGAACATTACCATCAGTGATTCCATCATCATTCACTGCCCATGAGGAACGGGCAGGAACAGCAAATGGATTTTTATACAGCTGGAGAATGAGCTGGGTTAAAAAGTTTGTCAAAATCCAATCACATTCTCTAGTGCAAGGGCAATCATTCCTAACTTCTCCAGTCTATTTACATAACAAAACAACAAAATCCCTCAACCCAAAATCAGTTTAGTAAAATAGCAGCGGCTGCACGTGCAATATATGCAAAAGGACTTTCGCTGAGCAGTTGCATGTGTGACAATAAAGCGCCATTGAACCACTGAAATCCCGTCTGCACCCTCGCAAACATTTTGTCTCACATGTTCCTGCAAGGTGGCACCCAACACCTAACACAATAATCCAGTTTTGACAAACTAATTAAAAAAAAATAATTTCATGATCCCCTCTGCCTCCGTTTATTCAGACTGGCATCCCTGTGATTTTTTTTTTTACCATCCTTTCAACCTATCATGCTAGTTTCAGCAAACCATTCACTTATAACTTAGCCCCACATCCTTCTGTCCAATAGCATGTTTCAGCATTACGTTTCATCTGCCATCTAGATCCCCTTTCTGTCAGCATGCATCTCCTTGAAGTCTATTCCCTCAGCTTTCCTTAGAGCAGCTCACTGTCCCTCCGAGCTCTGTGCCATCTAGAAATTGCACCTATGCTCCCAAGTCTTGCAGTACAGATATACATAAAGGAAAGCCCTAATACCAACCATAGGGGATCATCACTTCCTCTTAGCCAATAAACTACCTATATAAACTACTCTGCATCCTGTCACTCAATTATCTATCCAAACTGTTGCAAATCCTTTCACTGTATGGCCGCAATCATTTCAGAATGCTATTTGGAAGTCCAGATATATTGCATCAACTGACTTTTCTTATGATCCCTCTACTACTTCATTATAAAATTATATCAAGTTGGTTATGTCCAAAAAGATACCAGATTTTGCCACCTTGATCGACATGATCACAAGTGCTTGTAGATCAAGCTTTACGAAGTCTAATACAAACACAGATCCCATAGCATTAGATCAGGAACTGCGGAAATTGTTTCCTGTCCAATGTTTGTCCTTCAACAAACAATTAAAAAAGATAACCTGTAAATTATTGCTTTGGTGGGACTATGTTGTGTGCAATTGGTAGCAACTCTTAAGGCAACAACGAAGGATGTCTCTATATACTGCAGGACATAGATCAGCTAAAAAGTTGGGCAGAGTGGTGGCAGATGGAATTTAATCCAGGCATAAGTGCGAGGTTAAATTCTGGAGGACAATATGGAGGTGGTGAGGCTTGTCTGTACAGTGCATTCAGAAAGTATTCAGACCCCTTCACTTTTTCCACATTTTGTCATGTTGCAGCCTTATTTTCAAATGGATTAAATCATTTTTTTATCATCAATCTACACATGAATGAAGAAGCGAAAACTGATGTTTAGAAAAATTTGCAAAGTAATTAAAAAGAAATAACTGAAATATTACATTTATATAAGTATTCAGACCCTTTACTCAGTAATTTGTTGAGGCACCTTTGGCAGCGATTACAGCCTCAAATTTAAAGGAGATGTGTAGGGTGTTTTTCCACATGGAGTGATGGTATCTGGAACAAGCTGCCAGAGGAGGTGGCGGAGGCAGATAGAATTACCTTTCAAAAGGCATTTGGGCAGGTACTTGAATTTGAAAGGAGTAGGGGAATATGAGCCTAATGTGGGCAAATGGGATTAGCAAAGACAGGCATCACTGCAACATGCATGAGGTGAGATAATTATTTCTGTGCTATACAACTCCATGATTCTTCGTAAACTTTGAGATACTATGAAGAGGAGCTGCTGTCTCACTCACCTTACCATTCCCGAAGCTGCATTTGCCATGGACGTGTCCTTGGGTTTGATATATTTGATATAGTTGTTTATACCGCGATAGAGTTTCTCATCATCTTTCCCTTTCAGTTCCTGCAAACACAAACAGAGCCTCACTCTTCGCACTTGAAGCAGAAATAATGAGTGGTAGTGAAGGCAAACTGCACCTTCAATAAACACCTCAGGTCAGGTGTATCTATACAAAACATTATGGTACAGGTCCACCACTGATTTTCCAGCAACTGATGGTCTGGTTACCTCCTTAGACAACAATAGACAATGTGGTTAGGAAGGTACACAACATATACACCTTCAATAATCAGTGCACTGAATACAGAAGGAGGGAGATTATGCAGTTGATTTTCGGGGGGGGGGGGGGGGGGGGAGAGATTGGAGTGAGACAGGGGAGTGGAGAAGTTGAGGCGGTTGATGTCGCGTCGGCAGTTTTGGATAAAGAGTTCTAAAGCCGGAGGGCCACGAGGGGGGGGGGGGTCCACGAGGAGGGGGTGCGTTCTCTGAAGAAGGGTTTCGGCCCGAAACGTTGCCTATCTCCTTCGCTCCATACATTGCTGCATCCGCTGAGTTTCTCCAGCATTTTGTGTACCCTCGAGGGAGATTATGCTCCAACGTTATAAAACCTTGGTCAGACCTCAGCTGGAGTACTGTGTGCAGTTCAAGTCAGCAAGGTATAGGGGGTATGTGATAGTAGTGGTTTTCCCTCCATTCCTGATGCCACATTGCCGCCGGCTCACCTCTTGGACCTTCTGGCTTCGTTCGAAGATAGCTTGCATATCTTTATCTTTCTCAGTGTCCAACTGGTAGACAGCTGTTGCTCCCATGTCCTCTGGCCCCACAGGTTTCTAGGAAGCAGAGATTGTACATTTAGTGCCACAGAGACGTCCAACCAGGTCATATCACAACAAAAGCACCACAAAAAGGGCAACACAACTAGTAGAGTCACTGCCTCACGGGGACCTGGGTTCAATCCTGAACTTGGGCTCTAGCTATGTGGAGTTCACATGTTTCCCCTGTGACCAAGCAGGTGCTCCTGTTTCCTCCTACATCCCAAAGACATGTAGACTGAGAGGTTAATTGGTGGCTGTAAATACCCTGATTGTGTCAGTGAGGAGTAGAATATGGGAGTAGTTCATGAGAATGTGGTGAAAATAAAATAGGATTGGTGTATGATGGGTGCATTGGTGGTTGAGGATTAGTGCAGACCTAGTGCCTGTTTGCCTCTTCCCATACTCACTTTTCTGTCCTGGGCCTCCTCCATTGCCAGAGTGAGGCCACATGCAAACTGGAAGAACAGGGCATCATATTCCCCATGGATAGCTTACAATCCAATGGTATGAACATTGAATACTCCAATTTTAGGTAACCTCCCAATCCCACTCCGACTGTCAGCAAATTATTTCTCTGCACGAACCCAATAATGACTGGCTCTTAATAATTAGTGTTCTTCAAACACTACTCAGCACTACTCTCCTCTGAATGGTGATCATGCTAAGAACTTGTCGCTCCCAGCTCAAAACACAACATAACCTTGGAGCCCACCTGGTGAGGTATAATGTTCTTGTCAGTAGCACTCAACTTAAATTCTGAAAACATGTTAGAGGTCACTGATGGTTCCAAACAATCTACACGTCACTCAGACACCCGAGCTGCCAACAATGTGGGTTGCCTCGAAGCAGATACTGATTCTTACCGCTGATCGCGTGGATTTGTAGGAGACGGTGATTTTCTCGGGTCCATCACTGTCAGTGTCACTGTACTCCTCCTTTGGTGCTGCTGGTTTCGCAGTCTGGGAATGATCAAACAGAATTAAAAAAGAGCCAAGAACCATACAGGTGCAGATTGTTCAGCCATTCACCAGCCGAGCACAGGTCAATGACCAACCTAGAACTAAACAGTAATCTCCACTCACACCTACCACCTCTTCTGATGACAGCATCCTTGAGTTTGTTGGCTGACACATGCCATTCTCCTGCTGCTGGGACAATGCCTTTGAATGGGGCTCTTTGGATAGTTTGTGAACTTACTGTAATCTGCAAAAAAGAAAGAACTGCCAAATACCTGTGCTTTTGTAAAGCAGAGGAATGGAGTACAAAGTCTGAATCTTCATTGGACATGAGCAGGGTATCAAACCTTAGTAAGGACACTAAGCCTTGGAAAGAGAGAGAAGTTTATCAGAATGTATTAAACATGTGGAAATTCAAACAAGGAAGGACTGCAAATGTCACTCTCAGGATAGAGAAGGCTAAAGGCAGATTTACTTAAGATGTCAGAATTGTGAGGAACTTTGATAAAATAGGTAAATGGGCTTACAAAAAAATACAACCAGAAAATGTGGTAGACTTCTCAGCCCCTTGCACCTGCTCTACCATTCCATGAGACTGAAGCTCACCTTTACTGTAAAATCACCATCTCACACGAACTTCATATCACTTGATTTTCCCCAAATAGCCTCAAGTCTATACATCTGTCTTAAATGGGTCTAGTACCAATCCTCAAGACACACTACTAGTCACAGGCCTCCAGTCCAAAAAACAATCCACCATCACCACTCCATGCTTCCTACTGTGGAGACAATTCTGTATCCACTTAGCTAATGTGTGGATCCCATGTGATCTAACCTTCCAGAGCAGCCTACCATTTAGAAATTAATCAAAGGCTTTGCTGGTCCATATATGTGTCTATGGCCCTGCTCTCTTCAACTTTTTATGGCTATTACAAACTTGTGAAACGCAATTTCCCACGCACTAAACCACACAGATTATTGCTAATCAACCCTTGTCTTCCCAAATGCATGCACATCTTATCCCCTCCAGTAACTTGCCAACTATAGACGTTATGTTTATAAATCTATAGTTTCCAGGTTTTTCTTTGCAGCCCTTCAAATAGAGGCCCAACATTAGCCATTCTTCAGTCTGCCCGCAGGGATCCTGAAATTTCTTCTTTAGCTTCCCATAGTGTGTTTGGATATATCTGATCAGGCCCAGGAGATTTCTCGGCCATCAAATGGTTTAGTACATCCAGCATCTCCCTAATTGTAAGACAGACGGTCTCAAGATATCACCATTAACTTTCCCCAAAATCAACAACCTTCATGTCTTTCTCTCTGGTAAAAACAGAGGAAAAATATTCATTGCCCATCTCTGTGGCTCCACGTACAGATGATCACGTTTGTTTCTGAGCCATTCTCTCTCTAGTTACTCTTTTTCCCTTAATATTCTCCAGGATGTTGCCTGAAATGGAGGCTGCAGCAATAATGAGATATTGGATATTCTGGATATATTCTCATTGGAAATTAGGAAGCTGAAGAGTATAGACGAGGCACATATATAGGATGGATAGTCAAAGTCTTTTTCACAGGCAGGGAGAATCTAGAACAAGAGACTACAGGTTTAAGATGAGAGGGAAGGAATTTAAAGGAGATTTGAGGAGTAAGCTTTTGACACAGAGGGTAATGGTTATGTGGAATAACCTTCTGGGAGAGGTGGAGGAGGCAGATTTAATTACAAAATATAAGAGGCATTTGGATAGGTACGTGGATAGGAAAGGTGTAATGAAAATGGACCTCATGGAAGAAGATGGAATTAGCGTAGATAAGCATCATGGTCAGCGTGAACAAGGTGTGCTGAAAGAGGATATTTTGATGCTGTATAATTCTAAGGCTCTAAAGGCAGCATTGATAAGTTAGTGAGTTTAATATCAATGGTAGAGTAAATGTTGGAAACAAATTCTGAGGACTGTGATAAATCTGCAATTAGAGCAATGGGGAGCTGTCAAAGACAGATAACATGGTTTCTTTAAGAGGAATTCCGATCTGACTAATTTGATAAGAATTTTTTAAACATTGTGTTGATGAGAGCAGTGTGGTTGATCTAACGTCAAACTCAGCAAGGCTTTTAACAAAGTCAGACAAAGACGACACGCAAAGATAAGAGCCCATGGGATCCAGGGCAATAGGTTAGGGGGAAATGGGTTATGGGTTTGTTGCAATTGCTCTGACCTCTTTGCTAGAGGAACAATGAATTATGGATTTGCAAACTAGATCCAAAATGTCTGTGACCAGCAGGATACTGTAGGGGTCATTGTTGAGACCTTTGCTGTTTGTTTTCTATATTAATCATCAAGATGTGATTGTAGGGGTTATGATTTGTAAATCTGCAGATAACATAAAGATGTGTGGGTTTCTCTCACTGCCATCGACTACTGAACAATACCAATATGATAGGTTTCTCGGAAGTATTCATGGACCTTGATGTACATATCAAAAATCCTTGAAAGCATTAAAAAAGCAAATTCACGGTAGTGTAAGAGGTGAACCATAGATTCTTGTACTCAATGCCACCACTGATGAAGGCAAGAATACCACATGCCTTCTTCACCTCTTTATCTATTTGTGTTGCTACTTTAAGGCAGCTGTAGTCTTGGTCCCTAAACTACCTCTGTTCATCAATGCTGTTGTGGGTCTGGCCATTAACTCTATCTTTCCCTTTATATTTCCATCTCCCAAAGTGCAACATCTCGCACTTACCCAGATTAAACTCCATTTAACAAATTCCACTCTTACCTATCCCTTAGCATTATAGCAGTCAGTCAATATTAGGGAAGACACCTGTTACAAATATATCTTTTGTACATGATCTCCCTGCATATATGCTCCTTCAATTCCTGCTAACTATTAAGGGTGCCTATAGTACAATCCCCTTCGTATTTCAAAGTTTTACCCATATATTCACTAGCTCCACTAGACATTCTCCCAGGAATGTTACGATTTTCACCTGATCAAAAACGCAACTCGCCCTCCTCTCTTACGTTTACCTTTATCACACCTGAAGCATCTGTACCTGAAACATTGAGCTATCAGTCCTACAGAATATACAAATACTCAAAATTGGAGTGCACATTCAGCTCCTCTAGCTTGTTCTACATTTAACATGATCACATCTACTGCTGTTTTTAAATATATTCAAAGGTTCTGCTTTCACCATTTTGAGGAAGAGTTTCAAAGCCTCATGATCCACAGAGAAAATGAATTTCACATCATTCCTGTTTTAATTGGGCTACCTTTATTTTAGCCAGTGACTACAAGTTCCACATTCTCTCTATATTCACCCAGTCAAGAGCTCTCAAGAATCTAAATAGTGCAAGCCCAGTCTGTCCAATCTTTTCTCAGAAGATAACCTGCCATTTCTTCTACACAAATCTCCGAGTTAGCAGGCAGATGCAGCAGGTGGTTAACTGGGCAAATGGCATATTGGCCTTTATTGCAAAGTTTTATTCCCAATAGCATTGAAAACAGTCTAAAGTAAATTCACAGGGCTAATTTCTGTGATAAGGATTCTTTCAATCAAGACTACATTAGTACTGCAGTCTTTGGAATTTAGAAGAACGAGGAGTAATCTTATTGATGCATTTAAGAACCTAACTATTAGGAATCTACCAGCACTTTTCAACCAATCTGATCCAACACTGCCACACTCACTTTCTGTATCATAGGATTTGACACAGTCTTTCTCTTTTCTCTCCGCACCACAGTGTTTCCTTCGTCATCTCCACTGCTATCTGTGAAACAGGGGAAAACTCACTCAATACAGCAATACCCACTGTAGGTGAACACAATCTTGATAAAGTATGAGATTAACTCTTAAGGGCAATCATTACAAAATAATAGCAGCATTAAGTCTGAGAGCGGATCAGGATCCAGAACATTCTGCTGCCCACAGCCTCCTTCTGATCAGACCGACCAGTTTTACCTAACCATTGAAGTTACAGAGCCATGCAGAAACAGGCCCTTTGGCTCACCCTTCTAAACAGTGAGTAGCTGTCCACACCGATCCCATTTATCAGCATTAGGTCTGCAGCCTTCCATGCCCTGGCAATTCAAGTGCTCGCCCAGACACCTCTTAAATACCTCAGTATCTTGGTCTCCACCACTCCCTTCGGCAATGTGTTTCAGATTCCAACTGTTAATCCTGGCCAGATTGGAGAGGCTAGGGCTTTAAAATGGGGTAAAAACTTCAGGGCTGCTGAGTGATTTGGTCAATTTGGAATTGCTCTCTGCAGAGCTGGGACAGGCTGTGGAGAGGCGCCAGGGTGTCTAGAGCTTAGATACAATTTGCAAGAAAAGAATAAGAACATCTGCAGACCCTGTCAATTAGGTGCAAAATGCATACAATGGATTAAATGGCTGCAAACCAGACATACACATTGTAAGTAATTGTAAATAATGTTGCAGAGTTAAACTTTGCTTAGTGTTGATCGGATGAGGTATTGAGCCTTGTCTGGGTTTCTTGCAGAACAGTGTAAACAGTGTAAGTGTAATTCCCCTCCCCCACTATAGATGAGGCTCGCACCAGGGTCTCCTCCATACCCCGCAACACTGCCCTCTCTCCCCATTTCCCCACTCGCAACAAGGGCAGAGTCCCCCTGGTCCTCACCTTTCACCCCACCAGCCGGCAAATACAACACATAGTCCTCCGCCAGTTTCGCCACCTCCAACGTGACCCCTCCACTCGTCACATCTTCCCATCTCCCCCCTGTCTGCCTTCCGCAAAGACCGCTCCCTCCGCAACTCCCTTGTCAATTCTTCCCTTCCCTCCAACTCTACCCCTTCCCCGGGCACTTTCCCTTGCAACCGCAAGAAATGCTACACTCGTCCCTTCACCTCCCCCCTCCACTCCTTTCAGGGACCCAAGCAGTCCTTCCAGGTCCGACAGAGGTTCACCTGCACCTCCTCCAACCTATCTACTGCATCTGCTGCTCCAGATGCCAGATGATCTATATCGGTGAGACCAAGCGGAGGCTTGGCGATCGTTTCGCCGATAACCTCCGCTCGGTCCGCATTAACCAACCTGACCTCCCGGTGGCTCAGCACTTCAACTCCCCGTCCCATTCCGTATCCGACCTCTCGGTCCTGGGCCTCCTCCACGGCCAGAGTGAGCAACACCGCAACTTGGAGGAACAGCACCTCATATTCCGCTTGGGGAGTCTGCATCCTCTGGGCTTGAACAATGAATTTTCTCAATTCTGTTAACCCTTGCTGTCTCCTCCCCTTCCCACCTCTCCCTCAGCCCTCGGGCCCTGGCATTCCCTCTCTCTCTATCTCTCTCCCCCACCCTAGTCGCACTAGCTTCTCATTTTTACACTACAGGCAGCTTACAATCATCGATACTTTTTTTGCATATCTTTCATTCATTGTTCTTTATCTCTCCACATCACCGTCTATATCTCTCGTTTCCTTGATCCCTGATCAGTCTCGACCCGAAACGTCGCCTATCTCCTTCGCTCCTTAGATGCTGCTGCACCCGCTGAGTTTCTCCAGCCTTTTGTGTACCCTAAATGTTTCTAAGTTGGCTTCCTTGAGAAGCCTGGTTTGAATACAATGTATTAAGGTGCTGTATTATTGGTTTAGGGAAATGTCTGTTATGTATGGGATATCTGTAATTGGATTATTAAGAGACCACCCCCATGTGGTTCGGCCCCTCGAGGTCCCGGGACATATAAAAGTCCGCTACCGGGAGGTCCAGTGTCGATCTGCTGGGAGAGTGCTTGGGACTTAACTTCTGGAGTGTCTCTGTTTGTGCGAGGCCTAGAGGGCTTGATCAGGCTGATATGAGGATTGAACCCACGGTGGGATAGGTACAGTAGTTGAACTGTGATGTGCTTTTGTTAAAATAACGATTAGTTGTTTCAAGTACTTGATTCAGTGTTTTTACTGAAACTAGAATGGGGGAAGTTTAGAAACGAGAAATGTACACAGCCATCCTCTGGCTGATCTCTATCGCTCTCATTTCAATTCTGCCACCAGGAAGAAGGTATGAGAGCCTGAATGCTGTAACCTACAGGTTCAGGAGCAGATTCTCGCCAAACAATCATCAAGCTATTAAACACTACAACCTCCAAATGACATAGACTTTGGGACATTGTTTTTGACTTTGTACTATTATTGTTTTTTTTAAATATACTGAACGTTTTAGTTGTTTATTATGGTGATTACATATTTGTTGTGCTGCTGCAAGTAACAATTTCATTGTACGATTCAGGACATATAACAATAAAACACTCAACTAATTCCTTCTCTCCAGAAATGCTGCCTGACTTGCTGAGTTACTACAGCATTTTGTGTCTACACTCAGCTCTGCTTCCAGGACCCTCCAGTTCCCTGTATATTTTGTTTCCTTATTCATCCTTTCGAAACATAACACCCCACTTCAAACAGTTCTGAAGAAATGAAAGTCATCATATTGACACAGAAATATTCCCAGGGTGGATGCCCAGAGTTTTTCCATTGAGGGGATGTGCAGAACTGGAGCACACTTGCAGAACAAGGCGTTGGAAATTACTTCCATCATAAAGGGGTGAAACTCTGGAATTACTTACTTCAGAGTTTGGGCGAGTAATCCGAACCCCATCACCTCTCCCTTCGCTCCTGGTCTTCCCTCCCCACCCCCCACACCTATCATCCCCCCCCCTCCCCCATCACCTCTCCTCACCTCTCCCCCCCCATCACTCCTCACCTCTCCCCCCCATCACTCCTCACCTCTCCCCCCTCATCACTCCTCTCCTCCCCCCTCACTCCTCCCCTCATCACTCCTCTCCTCCCCCCCTCACTCCTCTCCTCCCTCCCATCACTCCTCTCCTCCCCCCTCACTCCTCTCCTCCCCCCTCATTCCTCTCCTCACTCCACCTCACTCCTCCCCTCATCACTCCTCTCCTCCCCCCTCACTCCTCTCCTCCCCCCTCACTCCTCCTCCCCCTCACCCCCTCACTCCTCTCCTCCCCCCTCACTCCTCTCCTCCCCCCTCATCACTCCTCTCCCCCCCCCACTCCTCTACTACACCCTCACTCCTCCTCCCCCCCTCACTCCTCCCCTCATCACTCCTCCTCCTCCCCTCACTCCTCCCCTCATCACTCCTCTCCTCCCCCTCACTCCTCTCCTCCCTCCCTCACTCCTCCCCTCATCACTCCTCTCCTCCCCCCCTCACTCCTCCCCTCATCACTCCTCTCCTCCCCCCCTCACTCCTCTCCTCACTCCTCTCCTCCCCCCTCACTCCTCTCCTCTCCCTCTCCTCCCCCCTGTCGCTCCACTACTCCCCTCCTCTCCTACCCCCCTCACTCCCTCCTTGTCGCTCCTGATCTCCCATTACCTTTCTCGTCGTCCGCTCTTCGTTTTCTCCCTTTACATTTTTTCGCGGATTTTTTAAACAGAAAGCTGCAAACGGGAGCCTGCCCGGACTCCGCCATCTTGTCCGCGACCCGGCCCGGCCCGGCCCGCCACAGCGGCCCCTGGCGGCGCGCCCGCACAGCGCCAGTGGGGGAGGGGGGGGAGGGGGGAGGGGAGGGGGGGGGGGGAGGGGGGGGGGGGGCAGAATGGGCAGAAACAGGGGCAAGAGGTAATGGGGTTGGGTGAGGAGAGGCTTCTCCACACTGTTACACCTTGGAATAACTCAGCGGGCACAGGAGAACATCTACCCATGTTCTTCAGAGATGGTGACCCGCTGAATTACTCCAGCACTTTGTGACTTTTTTTGATCATTAATGCTGTTCCAATAACTTCCGTACCACTAATGTTGGGCTCACAGGTCTGTAGTTACCAGGGTTTTTCCTTCTTATGTCCCCTTCACAACTGACTTTCCTTCTAGCCTTTGTATCATCAGCAAATGTAATGACCATATCTTTGGTGGCTTTTTCCAGTCATTTGTGTATTTAACAAGTGTGCTTCTGGACCCCCAGGCCTTGAGCGGATCACCTTTAACATCTGCTTTAAGAAGACCACATTCACCCTGGTGCTAAAGAAAAGCGAGGTAGCTTGCGTTACTGACTACCATCCACCATCATAAAGTGCTTTGAGAGACTGTTGAGACGCACGTTAACTCAAGCTTCCTATGCAGACTTGATTCACTGCAGTTTGCCTACTGTCACAAGGTCCATAGAAAATGCCATCTCCCTGGCACTACACGCATCTGCCAAACACCTAGATGACATGGACACCCATGTCAAACTCCCACCTATTGACAATATCAATATTCAACATCACACTCCTGTCCAAAGTCATCTCCAAACTCCTGGATCTAGGAGTCAGCACCCCCGCCAGTGGATCTTCTACTTTCTGATCCATAGGCCACAATCAGTGAACAATACTTCCTCCACAATAATTCTCAACACCAGTACCCCGCAAGGATGCATTCTTAATACCTTACTATACTTCCTGTACACTCATGATTGTGAGGTCAAATTCAGCATGTTTCCAAATGCTCTTACCAAGTTCTGCAGATGCCCTGTAGAAAGCATACTGTCAGGTTGATAGGCACAACATACTGGAGTAACTCAGCGGGACAGGCAGCATCTCTGGAGGGAAGAAATGGGTGATGCAGACTGAAGAAGGGTCTCTACCCGAAACGTCACCCATTTCTTCTCTCCAGAGATGCTGCCTGTGCCGCTGAGTTACTCCAACATATTGCGTCTATCTTTGGTTTAAACCAGCATCCTCTGTTAAACCTACACATTGTCCGGTTGGTTTGGGGACAACTGTGCCTAAAACTGCAAAATATTGAATTGAGTTTTGAAGTTATGCCCTGTCCATCACATAGACCAGACTCCCTACCACTGGCTCAATGTGCACCTCACGCCACCTTGGGAAACCAGCCAACATAATTAAGAAGGTACACAAAAAGCTGGAGCAACTCAGCAGGTGCAGCAGCATCTAAGGACGAAGGAGATAGGCGACGTTTCGGGTCGAGACCCTTCTTCAGACAATTAAGAACCTTTCCCACCCCGGTGTTTCCTCTTCTCTCCACTCCTGTCGGGCAGAATATACAAAAGCTTGAAAGCACCACCAGACCCAGGAACAGCTTCTTCCTCTGAATTCATCTGAAGACTTCTGATTGGTCATTCCTTAAGTTAGAGTACACTCCTGATTTTCTAACCTAACTCATTGTGGACTTTGGTCTGGAACTATTATGCTACAATGCTGGAAACTATATTCTTTACTCTACCTATTCTGTGTATGGCTATATTGCATTAATTTATAGTAATTTTTGACTTGATTTGCTAAAAATCAAGCAAAAGCTTGTGTACACTTGACAATAATAAAACATAAACTGTTGGAGGGGCAGCCCCGACCATTGCTGTAGAATTGCTGCAGCCCTGACCATTGCCCCGACCAGGAGTAGAATTGGCCGAGGTCCACCTTTGGAGCAGCAACATTGTGTGAATGGTGCAATGTTCCACAATACATGAGAGTGATTTGGTGCACAAGGAGCAGTGCTGAGGAAGCACTGCACCATTTGGTCTCGATGTGTAAGTGCTGCTCTGTCAGTGGAATAGTGCTGTGGGATTTCTGTGCCTCCATGGCAGTGCTGTGGACAATATGCAGCCAGGAGATCCGTGTTTGCATTGTGGTCTTGTGTCCTCCTTCTGATGAATGTAATAGATCCCATGGCGTTATTTTTGCTGGATAATTTGTAATCAATAATCAACAATCGCGATACAAAAATTACCTGACAATTGCAACATTAGCATGTGTCTGTGCTCCAAGTATTTTGTTCCTTAATTTCTTTGCTTTGATTATCTTCTGGGTTTATGTGAAATATCATGTATGAAAGTGTAACACATTGCAAAATCAGCGAAGGCCCTGCTTTGTCTGCTGGAAGTTGACCGGAGAATGGGGAGGGGTTAATAGTGAGGTTTGAAGTTGCAAAGTTGTTGTCAACAGCAGGGCAGGTGGGCTACACCTAGCTGGTGTAGCAATGGGTGGGTGAATGGAACAGAGCGAGGGATGGTTGATCATTTGTGGGACACAGCTGTGTAGGGGAATGAACAAAGGAATATCAGATTCTTTAGCCAAAATCCACGAGTAGTACAAACAACAAATAACAAAGTCACATTGGCATAAAGAGATTCCCTTTTTGACTAAAGCACAGAGCAGAGATGCAGATAGGCGAGACATGTATAAACATAAGCCAAAGCTAGAACACACTGTTTAGTTCCAGTCACCCAAACAATGTGCAGCTTTAGTGGGTGGTTTAGATGAGTGGGTGAAGGGTGCAGTGGTGTGGGTGAAGGGTGCAGGGGTCCAAAGATCAGGGTGTTGCGTGCGGTCCCCTCAGTGCCACCTGCTCTGTAAATATGTCGATCTGCATCTGATGGGTGTGTGCGGCGCGACCTACGTTGCAGCGGCCTCTGCAGTCCGTCTGTCTTTTTTTAATTTTTGTCCTGTTGAATGTAGTTTGTTGTGGTTTTTATATTGTTTTTAAGCTGTGTATGTGTAGGGGCTGGGGGGTGGGTGAGGGATACTTTTAAATCTCTTCCCTGTACAGGTGACCCGACCTTTTCCCTGTCAGGTCTCCGTTGTCGTTGGGGCCTAGCAACTGTGGATCGACCTCCAACCGGAATGACCTGGGGGCTCCAGTCGCGGAGCCTGCGGTCTTGCCATCGTGGGGCTGGCCGGCTTCGGAGCGTGGAGAGCTGTGGTGGAGCGTGGCTGCGACCTGACTCCGGAGCTCGGAGGCTCCAGCTGCAGGCCTGTGGACGGTGACATCGGGAGCTCGCGGGTCCCTGGTGGGAGACCGCTTTTCGAAGCTCCCGCAACGGCAACTTCTTCCGCCCGAGTTGCGGGGTTGAAAATGACCTGGAGCGGGGCCTTATATCGCCCGGCGCGGCTTTAACGGCCGCGGGACTTGCCATCGTCCGTCGGGGGCTTTAACATCGGGAGAAGAATGCAACACAGGGGAGAGACAAGACTTTGCCTTGCATCACAGTGAGGAGGAGATTTACTGTGATGGATGTTTGTGTAAATTGTGTTGGTTGTGTGTCTTGGCGCTTTTCTTGTTGTATGACTGCAGAAACCAAATTCCGTTTGAACTTCATTTGAGGTTCAAATGACAATAAATAAATTGTATTGTATCTGATGACTTTCGATTAAAATTCTGAGTTCCCTGGTGCAATAGGTGGTGCCATTGCCTGACAACTCCAGCGACACAAGTTCATCTGGTACTGTCTGTTGGTTTGCACGTTCTCGCTGTGTAAGTTCCCCACCTCATCCCAAAGACCTGCAGGTTGGTGAGTTAATCGGCTGCTGGAAATTGTCCCTTTCTGTAGATGGGAGGAAGGGTCAAAGAGGAGGTGATGACACGTGAGACAGAAGTTGCAGGGGAAACAGACAAAGGGGGAAGGGTGATCAATCTAGAGGGAGCAGCATGGATCTGAGAGGCTGAGTGGCCTTCTGCCCTGTTGCAGTGAATGACAGGAAACGTGCCTTGGTGTGTGTGAATATGGTCCTTTAAAATTCAAAGGAGTGACACAGGTTTTCATGCTGGTGTAACTCAGCGGGAGAGGCAGCATCTCTGGAGAGAAGGAATGGGCGACGTTCCGGGTCTCCCTTCTCTCCAGAGATGCTGCCTCACCCGCTGAGTTACTCCAGCATTCTGTGTCTACCTTGGATTTAAACCAGCATCTGCAGTTCTTTCTTACGCACAGGATTGAGTTGTGTTCCTCGAATCTCTATGTTAATCATCCAAACTGTCATAGGGGATAATCAGAGAATATCAAGGCCTAAGGATGCACAGAACACACACCGAGCACTCTGTAAAATGTACATTATTTTATATGTAAGTACACCTCCAGGAAGCTCCTGGTACTTGTTCTAACCAGCAGTGTTATGCAGGTGCATTGCACATGACTCCGCTGAGCTGGGACCATTGTGTGAGTCAACGGCACAGCAGGAGTCCATGGGCCTATACCCCAGCCTGGGGAAGACTAGGCACTATTCTCGACGGTGAATGTTCCTGGATTAAGGTGAAGCTCTGTAAAAGGTTTTAGATTCAGTTTTCACTGTAGGTGAGCGGTATCTAGGTCTGACAGCAGGCCCGCGGTCAGGCTGGGGCTGGCGATGGTGCAGAGCAAAGCTGTCTGGCTTCCCAGAGAACGCGGCCGAGCTTTGTGCTCACTGTGTTATCTGTGTTATGGTGCGGCATTGTTAAAGGTGCAGAGTTACACAACATAATCGGCTCCACGGCCCCACGAGCTGCTCGCCGCAGGAGGACGGTGGGTGCATCCACGTCTCCACGTGCACAGTCACTCTGACAGCTCACTCCTCACTACACGCTCTTAATCCTGACCCGAACAAAGAGGGTGGCAGGTGAGAGGGGCGCGGAGTCCCTGGCCAGCAGGTGGATGTGTCGGTAACCTGCAGAGACAAATAGAAACAGCATCAGTAGGAGGCACAGATTGGGAGGTGCAGTATGGGAGAGTTTACAGTGGCCTATTTATTTATCTACCAACCTACACATGTTTGCAATGTGGGAAGAAACACATGTGGTCACAGGGAGAACGTGCAAACTCCACACAGATGGCGCCCAGGTCTCTGGCACTGCGAGGCAAAGCCTCTGCTTGCTGCATCACTGCGCCCCCGCATAAACTCTCTCATCGGGGAAATGTACCCTGATCTCCAGCCTGACAGAGGTAGGCATGAACCAATACTCTTATAAAGTGTGAGGAGAGGGCAGCACAGTGGTGCAGCGGTCGGTCGAGTTGCTGCTTTTCAGCACCAGAGACCCAGGTTCGATCCTTACAACTGCGTGTGATTTCTCCGGGTGTTCCATCTCCTCCCACATCCCAAAGATGTGTAGGTTTGTAGTTTAATTGGCTTCTGTAAATTATCCCTAGTGTGTAGGATAGAACGAGTGTCCAGGTGATCAGCATGGACTTGTAGGGCCACCCTGCATCTCTAAAACAAATTAAGAGGCAATACTAGGTGGAGGGGCAAGGACAGGGAGTGGGGTTCTGTGGAGAGGGTTGGGGACAGTGTGTGGAGTTCTGGGGGATGGTCAATGTGGATGTCAGTCGGGAGGGGGGTGGCTGAGTTTCAGGACGAGGGTGAGGAACCAGGTGCCACAGTTTAAGAATAAGGAGTAAGCCATTTAGAACGGAGACGAGGAAACACTTTTTCTCACAGAGAGTGGTGAGTGTGTGGAATTCTCTGCCTTATAGGGCAGTGGAGGCAGGTTCTCTGGATCCTTTCAAGAGAGAGCTAGATAGGGCTCCTAAAAATAGCGGAGTCTGGGGATATGGGGAGAAGGCAGGAACGGGGTACTGATTGGGAATGATCAGCCATGATCACGATGAATGGCGGTGCTGGCTCGAAGGGCCTACTCCTATTGTCTATTGTCTATTGAATGGGTGAGTCGGGGTGTTATGTGGGTGGACCAGGGTGAATGCTACAGGGGGCGGGTGGATCAGGATCCATAGGGTGACTAAAGTGTTGCTCACCTTCTTTCACACTGGTGAAGGGGAGTGTGAACTGCCCGATGAAGTCATTGCTGGACGACGAGTCGTAATCTTCGACCACGATTCGGATCAGCGCCTGTTCAGGAACACTGATTGTAAACTTGAGTACTTCATTCCACACCGGGTTAAAACCTGCAACCACGCAAAGGACACAGCGACTGTTAGTTCAGTTCAGTTTAGCTTATTGTCACGTGTACCGAGGTACAGTGAAAAGCTTCAGTTGTGTGCAAACCAATCAGCGGAAAGACTATAGAAGATTACAATCAAGCCATTCGCGGTGTACAGAAACACGATAGGGGTTTAACGTTTAGTGCAAAATAAAGCCAGTAAAGTTGCCGTCCGAGTTCAGGAACCACTGATCTGTTGGGGAATGGACAACTCTGTCACAGAGGTCCCTGCCCGTGGCCTTACTGACCATGGGAGAGGCTGTGCCCACTGGGAGCAGGAACTCTGCAACATTAGGAAGAGTCCTGTACAGCTGCCAGCCCTAGACCTGGGAGGGATGAGATGTCATTTGCTGGCTGGTGACCCTTCCCCCTCTCCCCCCACCTCCCCAAATGACTGGTGACTGTAGGACCTCGTCTGTCCACAGATTATGTCATTATTTCCTATTTCCTTTCAACATTGTAGGCTATTCGACTCATCAAGTCATCTCTCAGGGTTAACCTTGTATCCACAGCCGTTTTAAGAGTAGGAGAGAACTAATTGAAGCATATAATGTCTTGAAGTGTCTTGACAGCGTGGATGTGGAGAGGATGTTTCCTCCTGTCAGAAGATCTAGAACTTGAGGCTACTGCATAACATTCCGGTTTTACCCATTTAACACTAAAAGGAGGAGCATTTTTTTTTTTTCCCTCAGGCTGTTGCGCATCTTTTGAACTTTCTTCCATAAAAGCCGTGATCTTATTAAACAGCGCAGCAGTTCTAAGAGGCTGAGTTGTTCATTCCTGTTCCTAATTTGTAAATTCACTTTCTTGAAACACAAGAGTCCATTTGGCCCATTTGACCATGCCAAGGCCTTGTGGAGCAATCCCATCAATCTCATTCCCTCTTTTATTTTTTCTGAGTACCATTCTCTGTCCTCATGCCCATTAATCCGTTTGATTCTTTGCCATTCAGCCACACCGGGGGGATAATTTACAGTGGCTTATCAACAGACAGCATAGTTTTGCAATGTGGGAGGAAAGCGGATCATTTTGGGGGTTTATGGAGAACGTGCAAACTCCATTTAGACGGCACCTGTGGTCAGGATTGACCCTGGATCCCTGAAGGTACGAGACTGCTGCACATTCAGTATGAAACTTCCTGAAATCTGCAAGAACCATGTGGCAGGCACAGAGACTGGTACTGGCAATAAAACCACAAGGTCAGTTCTAGCAGAATGTCCCAAGCACATTCTGGAAATGTCTCTTAACAAATTCCTTCTTCTCATAAAGAGTGGGATCAACAGATTATCACCGCTCTATTTTTTTAATGTGCGGAACAGCGAGTACACGTAAAGTGCCTGGAGACACCATGACTTCCGTTTCATCTCCAGAATGTACTAACTGTTGAGATCCTCAGCCACGTCACTGACAGTATAACTTTCTCCCACCAGAAAAGTGTTGTGCACATCCTACCATTATTTTCAATATATCTTGTCCTCTTTGTGGCGTTGTCTTCAGGAACACCATGCACTTCCACACGCACCAGGGGATCCACTATGGAGTTCTTCTTATCCTTATTCACTTTGGGGAGTTGCTGAGCTGTAATAACCTGAAAGGAATCATAGATTCAGAGAAAGATTACAACACAGGAGGCCACTCAGCCCATCACCTCCACCCCGGTTCTCCAACGCAGCAGCCAATGGCCATTTCTCTGGTGCCATGTCAATTCTTCCTCACTATACGTTGACCCACAACGGAACCTGGAATGTCACAATGGAACCTGCCTCCATCTGCCAGCACCATATTCCCAATTTCAATCGCATAAAAGTCCACCATCGATTTTCTGGCACCCTTGGCCAGATTATCCTTTTTGCTGGACCAATAGAGGTCACAAATCTCCGAGTGGAGTCGAAGATGGTGTGGACTCTGCTGTATCCACCATGATCTTGGGAATCAGTTGATGAAATCATAATGGAGAGATTGGAGCGGCACGGTGGCGCAGCGGCGCCAGAGATACGGGTTCGATCCTGACTATGTGTGCTCTCCGAATGGAGTTTGTACCTTCTCACTGTGACCTGCGTGGATTTTCTCCGGGATCTCCGGTTTCCTCCCACACTCCAAAGATGTACAGGTTTGTAGGTTACTTGGCTTGGTATAATTGTAAATTGCCACTAATGTGTGCCGGATAGCGTTAGTGTGTGCATGGAGCGCAGGTCAGCGTGGACTTGGTAGGCCGAGGGGCCTGTTTCCGTGCTGTACCTAAACTAAACTAAAATTGACATACAATATATCACCACAGTTCATCTACCATAGACTTGGTCAAGGGGTAAGGAAAGCTTCCAATTAAGGGGACCTGTTTGAACTAAGGTCCCCTGCACTGCCATGTATGCTGAGTGAACTACTCTGAGCTTAGCTTTACAGGATTTTAATTTGGTTCAAATCCACAGAACGACGGCTTTCTGGAAATCAAAACAGAGTTACATTTACATCAATGATCAGCTGCGTCTTATTGAGGCCTGCTCCTTGTCTTGGTCTTGCAGGGTCAAACAGATTAGATTTGTTCCTCATGAAGCTGGGCTTCAGGATGTAGCCAGACCGACCATTCTGTCGAAATTTCCCTTTGTTTAGATCCATCTCCGTTCCGGACTTCTGGAAATTCAGGGCCACTACATGAAAATAAAAATTACACCTATTAATTAAATGGGACCAATAAATATCTCCATCGGATGAAATAAGACAGGTCTGTATTCTCTGAAACACCAAGATTGAGATTTTAAACATCTTGGTAATGGAAACTTAAACTGAGTGAAGTCTGAATTTGACCTGAATATTGTGCGAGAATAACATGAGCAGATGTGTGTGGAAAGGAACTGCAGGTGCTGGTTTATACCGACGATATACACAAAGTGCTCAGCGGGTCAGGCGAGTAACTCAGTGGGTCAGGCAGCATCAGTGGAGTGTAAGGATTGGGCGACATTTCGGGTTGGGATGGTTCTTCAGACTCAAAGTAGAGGGGAGGGTACTGGAGATACAAATGGCCAGAACAAAGTAGAACCAGCAACAGATGACGAAGGAAAGTTGAGCCCATTATGGCCCATTGTTGGCTGGGGAAGAGATGATCATGAAGAACAGTCTGACCTAGTTGGCATCCAGCATTCCACATCTCCTGGGGGTTGTAGTTGGAAGAGTCGACCCTGGAGCCTGTGGGATAAATCCTCGACAGCTGCTTAGTGTTGTATCGTACAAAGAGACTCCCTGAAAAGCAAATGATTCATTGTTAAAGGCAATCTTTACGTAGAATCATAGACTTATTTAGCATGGAAACTGGCCCTTCAGCCCGACTCACCCATTCCGAACAAGTTGTCCACCAGACCTAGTCCCACTTGTCCGCATTTGATCCATTGCTCTATAAACCTATCCTATCAATGAACATGTCGAAATATCTTTTAAGTTGTCATTGTACCCGCCTCTATCACTTCTTTTGGCAGCTCATTTCCATCACTCTCTGTATGAAAAATGTGCCCCTCGCATCTCTATAATACTAAAACTCTTCTTCTTGTTTGTGGCTCTGTGTGTGTGTCAATCTGGTTATTTTTTCCTATTTTCTTCCAATGCTAGCCCACAGCCTTCCCATCTTCACACACCCTACTCACATTTTTCCCGTCGAGGCGATAAACATCTTCCCGTCGCATACCCACCTATATTTCTGAACTTTTTAATCGTTTAAGGTTTTAAAAACAGCCCGAAAACTAGCGCATTTTTGGAAAAAAAACAGAGTGACGTCACAATGCACTCGCAAGGCAGGACGGGACACTCCGAGAGGGAGGGACACTCCAGCGCACGCGGTGAACGAGGAGTTCAAATACAATCTAACCAAACTCCATAAAGCAGCAATATGACTCATAAATGCCCCGACCAATGTTGCTACTTTCAGGGTGCTGTGGACTCGGACTGCAAGATGCCTCTGTTTAGCAATGCTGTTAAGGGTCTTGCCATTAACTGTAGACTTTCCCCTTACATTCAACCTCCCAAAGTACACCTCACAATTGTACGGATTAAATTCCATCTGCCATTTTTCCGCCCATTTCTGTAGCTGACTCGCATCCCAATGTATATTTGGACAGCCTTTCCTCCTTTCTGCAACTCCACCAACGTTGGTGTTTTGATATCAGACTCACGGGCCCGTAGTTCTCTGACTTGTCCTTGTAGCTTTTAAATAAGGGCACAGCATGGGCCAATATTTATCTTTTGACAAATGCTGGGTGTTTCAGGAACCTTCCTATACACAAATCCTGCTCCCTTTCTCACATCCCATCAGTGACTAGACTTCAAAAGGGCTACACTGGCCATGAGCACCAGATGTGATCAGGAAATCATACCACTACTAACAGGGCTAGAACAGCAGGTGGGGAAATCTTGGTCACAGGCTGTCAAACAAGGAGGAACAAGTACCTGACCAGCACAGAGAATTTGACATTAGTGATGATTACAGGTCCTCCCCAGTCTGACATATGTACAGCCCATATATACTGGCAGGCGTGTGGGAGACCGACGGGATGAATTTGATGTCAGCAGATTCTGCCCGGTGGGAACAACGTTCCAAGCTGCATTTCTGACTTGTGAACTGTTTGGATTATGGAACGGTTCTCCACAATGGAAGATTGACACAAAAATGCTGGTTCCTCAGCGGGTCAGGCAGATATCTCTGCAGGAAAGGAATAGGTGAGGATTCGGTTCGGGACCCTTCTTCAGACTTTCCCGAATGGAACCTCGCCAAATCTGGGTGTGATCTGTACTGTGGTGTTTCCTTCATAACAATGGGTGATCTTACCCGACTCAATGATGAGTTTCTTTGCTTTGTTTTCGGAGAAGGACGAGAGCTCGCAGACACATGCCTTACTCCAGGCGTATTGGAAGCCATGAAAATGGACAGCCTTGCAATAGACCACCAGGTCCATTAACTCCTCTGATAGCTCCCCGACTGCCTCCTGTAAAAGCACGGGAATGATCATGAAATCAAGCTTATCCCAAACAGTTTGCAAACCCCAAACGCCCAACACTCGGCAAATCCCTCACATCCAGGAACCCTGGAACAATTAGGTAATTATGGTAATTAGGTAACAATTAGGCACACTGGTAATTAGAACAATCTGGATTTAATTAATTTTATTGGAGGGTTAGCTCCAATTGGAAATATAATTGCAATTGTTTGTGTATCAGCTCTGAGGAATAATTTAATATTTTTGCCAAAGTATTCAGGGCTCTACAAGCTTGATGTCACAGCGGTTTCCTTAATATTGTCTGCCAGAGCTTTCTCTTGCCCCTATTTTGCACTCCTGATTTCATTCTTAAATATGCTCCTCAGTCCCGCGATACACTTGATACCCGGCCTATGTCTTTTTTTTAAATTTAATTTTATTAGGGACATGTACATATCATAGTCCAAACCACTACGAACTTTGTTAAACAATTACATATTAAGTATCCAGGATTCCAGGGGGCCCGCTGCCAATGTAGCTGGGATCGTCATTTATCGGTTACATATTAACATTATCTCTAATTATTATTATTTTTTAGATAGAAAAAATAAAGAGAGAAAAAAAAAGAAAATTAGAAAAATAGAATAAACTATCAATAATACAACTTAGGAGATAGGTCCGTAAGTCAGAGAACATAACTGTTCATCTAGTCTTGGATTCAAATTTCAGTCAGGCTTCCGCGCCGGCCCAATCTACCCCTTCAAATAATCTATAAATGGACACCATATTCTAGTAAATAATTCTGGTTTGTCAATTAAGGCAAATCTAATTTTTTTCCAAATATAAGGTCTCTGACATCTCCATAATCCACATTTTGATTGTGGGGGTTACTGGGTTTTTCCAAAATGTTAATATTAATTTTCTCCCAGTTATTATACTGCAATCAAGGACATTTCTTTGATTTGTTGTAAGTTTTAGGTATTGTTCTGATATGCCCAATATTATTAATTTAGGATCGGGCTCCAGTTGAATATTAACAACTACGGAAATAATTTAAAAAATATCCATCCAGAAATTTTTAATTTGTTATGCAATTTACAAAAGTATGGGTTAAATTAGTTGCAGAGTATTGACATTTATCACAGGTAGGAGAGATATTAGGAAATATTCCATTTAATTTTGTTTTAGAATAATGCAATCTATGTAGTACTTTAAATTGTATTAAAGAATGTCTGGCATTTAACGAACATTGATGTATATGTTGTAGACTTTCATCCCAAATATCTTTCGTTATCGGTTGAGCTAATTTGTTTTCCCATGCTTGTCTATATAATTCTGTCGACGGAATCTCACTGTCTAATAAGAATATTATAAATGTAAGATATTAATTTGACTGTATTGGGGTGTTTATTCAAACATTCATCTGAATCTCTGCTCTCTTGTTCTGTATTCTTGTGTATGTGATTTAACATAATCTTTAAGTTGTAAATATCTAAAAAAATTATTTGAATGTAATCCGTAATTGTGTTGTAACTCCTGAAATGAGAGGAAAGTATCTTTTCTATAAAGATGTCCCATCTTTTTAATACCATAATTTTTCCATTGTACAAAACCTTTATCCAATACTGAAGGTTTAAATGAAGGATTGTTTGCAATGGGGAGAGAGAGTGATAAATTATTCAATTTTAATGTCTTTTTTAGTTGTTTCCAAATTCAAATACCACTATGTATTATTGGATTTTCACTATAGATTTTTTAAATTCAATTTTGTGGGAGCTAACAGAATCGGACCAATTTCAAAAGACAGACAATCTTCCTTTTCCATCTTTAGCCAGTCTGGTTGTTGATCCATATCTTCGAACCAAAAATTCATATTTTTGACATTGACTGCCCAGAAATAGAATAAGAAATTTGGTAAGACTAATCCTCCATTCGTCTTGGTTTTACATACATTTTTTTTGCTTATTCTGTGATTCTTATAATCCCAAATAAAACTTGTCTCAATAGTCAACTTTTTTAAAGACATTTTTGGGAGATATATCGGAATTGATTGAAAAAGGTATAGTAATTGCGAAAGGAAAATCATTTTTATAGTATTAATTCTACCCAGCATTGAAATGAGAAGTGTTTTCCAGTATTGAATATTCTTATGCAATTTATTAAGTAAAGGCAAGAAATTTGATTTAAATAAAGAAGTATATTTCTTGGTCATGTAAATTCCTAAATATTTAAACTTTTCATTGGCTATTTTAAAAGGTGACTTGCAATATGTATAAATTAGATTCCGTTAGTGGCATATTCTCTTTTTTATTCCAATTAATTCTATATCCCGAAAATAAACCAAATTCAGTTATAAGATTGGAATGCTGATTTCTGGGTTTGTAATATATAATAATACATCATCTGCATATAGAGAGATTTTATTGACTGTATTTTTAGTATTATACCCGTATATTTCTGGATGTGCTCTAACACTTTCTGCTAGTGGTTCGATAACAAGGGCGAATAATAGCGGGGATAACGGGCATCCTTGTCTACAACTATGCCTCCTTCTTGATCCTGACTAGAGCCTTAATTTCTCTCATCATCTCAGCTTCCTTGTGCTCACCTGTCTTGCCCTTCACTCCATCAGGAACATGCATGCCCTGAACTCTTGTCATCACATTCTTAAAAGCATCCGACTTTCCAGAAGTCCGTTTGCCCACCATCAATCTACTCCAATCAACTTTAGCAAGTTCTAGTCTAATACCATCAGAGTTGGTATTGCCTCAATTCAGAAGTTTAAAATGTGGCCCCCCCTGTCCTTATATGCGGCTATTTTAAAACCAAAAGAACAGTGGTCATTTGGTAAAGTTTACGAAGCTCAAATCGGATAATGCCCTTGAGGAATATAAAGGAAGGTGGGAAGATCATAAACAAAAAATTAGGAGGGCTAATAGAGTTCATGAAATATTCCTGGCAAATAGGATTAAGGAGAATCCCAAGCTATTTTAGACATATATTAGGAGAAAGAGGGTAGCAAGGGGAGGTCTGAAGAAAGTCTGAAGAAGGGTCACGACACAAAATGTCACCCAATCCTTCTCTTCAGAGATGCTGCCTGTCCCACTGAGTCACTCGAGCATTTTGTGTCTACCTTCGTAGCAAGAGGGAGAGCAGCATCACTCAGAGGCAAAGAGAAAATTTACACATGGAGTCAGAGGAAGTGGGTGAGGTCCTAGATGAGTGCTTTGCACTGAGGAAAAGGACATGGATAATCAAATGCATGATGAGGCATATTCTAGGACATACCAATATCAAGAAGGATCTGGTGTTGAGTGTCTTGAAAAGCATTACAATGGATGTCCACAGGTAGAATGTCCACTGATAGAATCTAACCTAAGCTACTGGGGGAGAGATTGCCGCAATATTGACAGAGATCATTGTGTCATCTTGAGCCGTCGGCAAGGTCCCATGACTAGAGAGGCAATGACGGATAAGGGATAGTCAGTATGGCTTCGTATCTCATAAATTTGATTTGAGGTTTTTTTAAGAGGTGATGAAGAGTCATAAGGGATAGGAGTAGAATTAGGCCATTTGGCCCATCAAGTCTACTCCGCCATTCAATTATGGCTGATCTACCTCCCTCCTAACCCTATTCTCCTGCCTTCACCCCATAACCTCTGACACCTGTACTAATCAAGAATCTATTTATCTCTGTCTTATCTTGAAGAGGATAGAAGAGAGGCTTGGATCTCCTAGGTCTCTCGGTTTCACCAATTTTGTACTACTTTGTACCTTATCATTTACTACTTTGTACTACTTTGTACCTTATCATTGTACTACTTTGTACCTTATCATTTACTGTATATATTCTACTCCTACTTCCAAAAGATCAGTGACGTTTGGGCACAAATAAAATTATCCAGAATCAGCTGATGACCAAACATAATTGAGGGCAGTAATATAGGTCAAGAGCAGAGAGGTTGGTATGGGAATGGGAAGAGTAGTTAAAACGATTAGCAACTGGGAGGTCCAGTAAGCAATGGAGGACAGAGGACAAGTATTCGTCAAAATGGCTGCCTAGCCGATGCTTGGTTGGGTACTGGGGAGTGACCTAGTCTTCACTTGGTCTCGTCGATGTAGAGGAGGCCACATCAGGAGCACTGAATGCAATAGATGGGAGTACAGAAGATAGAAGTATTAGATGTTGCACTTTGGGAAGAGGAACATTTACAGTTAATTACAGGACCATTATAGGCATTAATGTATAGATGGATCTTGCGATGTAAGTCCCTAGCTCCCTTAAAGTGGCATCACAAGTACAGATCCACTTAGGTTATAACTGGAATGTTTTCAAGAGAACTTCGTAACCTGAACAGTTCACAAATCAGAAATGTCAACTTATGCCAGTATAGTTAAATAAATACATAGGCCAATGTATAGTTAATTTCTCTGCGATACTGAAGGGAGATACAAAAGCAAAATTTAAGAAGCATTTCGACAGACATACGTACAGGCTGGAGATGGGAGAGGGAAATAGAGCATGATCAGGCTGATGGGATCAGTTTAAATCGGGCAGAGCGACTGTTCCTGTGCCGTAATATGCAATGTTCTATCAATGAGGAGTGATTTACCAGGACAAGCTGCCAACTACTCGAAAGGGAGCTGTAAAGTTGCATAATATTTTTCACAGAATATGTAATCACAATCAGCATGTTGGAGCAGAACAAATAAGCCTGTCCCATAAAACAAATCAGTCCTGGCTTGCGTAAATCAGCCAGCGAATTTATCAGGAGAAATAACAGACGGCCCATTGGAATGCACTGTGAAGATGACGAGGACACACTGTACCAGTCTTTGTGGTACTGTCACAATGTAATGGAGGTATTCAGGAAATTGACCAGTTGTGTCCAGATAGGCAGGCTATCCGACAGTACCGACGTGGAATAGAGATAAAAAACAAAGAACCTCTGCCAGAATGTGGGAGAGGCGATAGCTTTGTGAATGTGAGGAAATGTAGCCGCTGATAACAGGCCTGTTGAATACAAAGCAGGGATGTGACATTGATTGTCCGACTGAGTCAGAGAGGCCTACGCTAGTCACAAAGAAAGCTCAATATTTGCACAGAAGTAAAAAAAAAACAGAAATATAGAAAACAATGGATAGGCCATTAGGTCCTTTGAGACTCTCCACCATTCAGTATGATCACAGCTGACTATCCAAATTCAATACACTGTTCTTACCTTCTCTCCCTATTTCTTCACACTTTCTGCCATAAGGAATATTTCCAGCTCTCAGTGCCAAGGGTTACAAAATCCACGGCAACCTTATCAACATTGTGATCTTCGTAAATGAAAAATAAGGCCCACCTTGACCTAATCAAGTCATGCCATCCACTTGTCCTGATCAATTTAATCATCACATACAGATGATGTCAACACATCGAACAACAGTGCTGGGATGTTGAGAAGTTACTGAGAAAAGGCATAGAATTCATTCTTCAGCCACAGTCCTCGGCCGATGACTTGTTCATCTGCAACTCATTAGTTATTCTAGTATTATAAATACTGTTGTATTGTACTTGTGTTTTAGAAATTATTTGTTTATTATAACCTCTGGAGAAATGACTGTGCTTCACTAGCTGGAAGCAACTCCACCTTAATTGGAGGTGGGGGCTCAGCCTGTGAAATAGTGATAATTGACAGCTAAACATTCAGAAAAGAGACCAAGGTAGCAAAAACATCTTTGAAGTGAAGGTTCATACAGCATAATCTCCCTGAAATGCAGGTACTTGTAGATACTTATAACAGATAGGGCTGAATGCCTTGACTTAAACTTAGTAGTCTACGGAGGGTACCTCAATATCATCATGGGAGGAGCAGGGGACAGGAGAAGAGTTTGGTGTCATGTCAGGTTTGGAGATCACTGAGATGGGGATGACAGGAGCCAATGCTGAGGCCTTTGCTGAGGACTAGGGGTTACCAACCTAAACAATTTTGCTGAGCTCTTTTCAGTTTTTCCAGCATTTCCTCTTTTTACGCCAACACAGCACGCCTTCCGAACTGCTTGTGCCTCAGGCCATCCCCTTTCAGCGCTTGTTTAAGAAGGAACTGCAGATGCTGGAACATCGAAGGTAGACAAAAATGCTGGAGAAACTCAGCGGGTGAGGCAGCATCTATGGAACGAGGGAAATAGGCAAAGTTTTGGGTCTGAAGAAGGGTCTCGACCCGAAACATTGCCTATTTCCTTCGCTCCATAGATGCTGCCTTGTCGTCTGAGTTTCTCCAGCATTTTTGTCTACCCTCTTTCAGCGCTTGGTGTATGAGGACCCTCGGGTCTTGTTGCACCTTCCCTTTCCCCAAACAATCACTATTCATGTCTTTTTGGTTAAGAAAAAAAGAACGACACATTTATCTACATGAAACTACATCTACCGTATACTTCTCCACTCATCCAATTGTCCAACCCTAACCTCATAGGTGTCTTTCCACCTCATAGTTCATCATTTCTATATCTGTCCACTCCTGGCCTGTTCATGTTCCTGTCTAAATGTCTCTTACACGTTGCTATCATATCTGCTTCCACCACTTACCTAGACAGCACATTCCATGCACCCACCACTCTCTGTGTGAAAAAAGCTTGCCTCTTAAATCTATTTTAAATCAGGATTTTAAAGGATTTTAAAAACTAAGTAAAAGTTTAAATTGAACAGAAATACTCTGTTAAAACAACGGAGTTTTGAAAAGAACGTCCCAGGGGAATACCCAGCGATCGGGACGAGAGATTAATTACGGGGCCGGTTCCGATACTGGTACCGTTAAAAATACGGTAGAGAGGTTAAAATGCTCCACAATCTTTTGGCAGGAAATTTTAAAAAGTCAGAAAGGCTGTAATTTAAAAAGTTAATAAAATTCGCGATATGGAGAAAGTACTCCAAAATATAAAAAAGAGACAAGGGTCACAGTACCCAAACAGTTCCCCAAAAAAGACCCTGAGGGGCTTGAATATACAAAATATGGCTATGTGCCAAATTGAGAATTTGAAACCCTGGACCCTGGATTAGGGTGGAGGAAGTCTCTTTGGATATAATTCCAAGTGGATCAGGGCTGCAAAAGACAGACCCTGCAAGTGGTGATGTGAATTATGAATGCACACCACAAATAAAAAAGTGAGGCCAGATGTGCCTGAGATAGCAAAAGATTTTGCTATATCTAAAGGAAGTGGTGAGGCTATGGAAGAAAACCTAGCTGCCAACATTAATTATATGGTATCTCACCAACTTCAAGAATACGATAAAACTTTTATGTTTTATTAAAATATCAACGGTAAATCCGTTTATAATATCCATGTCTCAAATAATATGAGATATAAGAAATACAATTTCAAAGTATTTCAAAATGGTGCAAATAAGTAATATTTTCAAAATAAAATAAATTGCCATCAGTTGTGGAGCTCAATAGGAAGAAATATATATAATTTACCGAATCTGCACTATAGGTTCGCAGATCAATACAAATCAGGATATATTAAACTCCTGATTATTATGGAATAAACCTGCCTTATGATAAATCAAAGATATTAATTACAAAAGAACAGACTACTGATCTTTAAACTTTGGGGGGAAAAAACTATGATCCAATGAAAGATTTGATAATGGATCAAAACAAAGGCAGAAGTGGTATAATCCAAACATAGCCTTATCCAAACCTATATAATTGGGAAAAAGAAGGCTTGAAGTACGTTGAAGAGGTGCAAACATCTGGTTACAAAATAAGTTCATGAAATCTCCAATTATGGGGGATTACAGGTGTATTATGATTGTTAAATTAATATAACTAAGGAAGGATTGGTTCACCTGTATAAGAAAACTTTAAAAATTGATTTCAGGTTTGCACTCAAAAGTAATTTTTAATAAGAAGGGGTACGTACATGTATATTATAAAATTACCTCAGTGTAAAGTTTTCATGGTATAAACCATACAAAACATCATTATATTTACACTTTCACAGTGTAAGAAAATTGAAACATCTAGAACATGGAAAAACTGTTGTGATTAACAAAGTGTTAATCAATATTACAGGTGCCTGAAATTAATTAAAGTGGGTCAAGCTGTGCAAGTTAAAACATTGTCCAAACAATCAAATCAGTTCAAGGCTGTTAAACCGAACACTGAAGGAACAATTATACTGATAAAAGATCAGCACTTGCACTAATGAGGTCATGGTCATGGGTTATCTCGATTACATTTAAATTGGAAGAGATAAGAGCAGCTGCAAATTAGTGCCTGCAATTACAAACCTGGTGGTAGGTAAGGACCTGACCCATTACATAAAGCATATGCTTAGGCATTAATAAAATATTCATAAATTACTATTCTGAATTTAGAAGTAAATTCAAGCACCATAAGGGGGGGGGGGGGGATTGTTCCATGATACAAATATGTCTAATTGTTGTTGACATACTTTGTCCCTCCATTAGGTTAGGTAAAAAATAAATAAAGTTCCAAAAGAAGGAATACAGAAGCTTATAAGAATATGTATGCCTTGTGAAGAGGCTTATGCAAAATATCAAATGATACGTTATCATTATTAAAGTAATGTAAAAAAGGTTCATAAGCTGCTTCAACTATAAGCTTAACAGCTGTTGCAAACTGAAGCAAGTGTTACAGATGATGTACAGCTTCTGTGAATGTTTGGGTAAAGATAAGAATATTATCTATTCTTATAACAATAATTGATATGTCTCTTGTTCGGACTGCAGACAATGATACCAGGTGAACATAAATGGTTTATCCTAAGAAATTTTCCAAACATTCGTATTAATTGTTGAAGTATAAGGAGTTATGGATTAAAGATCGATTGTTTTATTATGGAACTGTCCATGTCGTATCAAGATGAACAATACCACGGCTGTGGCATATGTTAACAATGGTATCGGAGACAACAAATTTGGGAGAAAAACATATTGTCATTATTTTTTGCATTACTTACGATTAATCTGGTTGTATACAGATTAAATCACTGATCTTTCAAATGTTTCTTGTGGGTCACAAGATAAGTCAAATAACAATCATGGGATTATCTAAGTAAACAGATGTGGCATATTTTAAAGTTTAGTCCACCTGTTTATCTCTAAGGAAGAGACAATGGTATCGGAAGACAACAAATTTGGGAGAAAAAACATATTGTCATTAATATGGATTACTTACGATTAATCTGATTGCATACAGATTAAATCACCGATCTTTCGAATATTTCTTGTGGGTAAACCAAGAACAGCGAAGGTGGATGCTTTTCTCCCAATTACATGAGGAAAAGATTTCTTTGTGTTCCTCATTTTTGTTTAATAGGGCAGTGTCTGATGAAAATGTAGTGGGACACTGCCAGAGGCATTTTGGTGGCCTAATACAGGTCCTTTATGGTTTCATAAATATTGTGTGATTTTGAACTGCTAGTGATGATTCATAGTGGCAGCAATTTATTGAAGTCAAAAAAGGGGTCTCGACCTAGGTCGTTGCCTGTCTCCCTTCGCTCTTTGGATGCTGCTGCACCCACTGGGATCTCCAGGTTTGAGAAACCCTGCAGTAATTTATTGTTGTACAAAAACATCTATGACATGAAAATATGAATTTGACTATCTGCAGGTTGACCAGACCATCACAACAGCTGATGGTCAAAGAAGTCTATAAATGTTAACCAATATAACAACATATCAATAAAATAATTATGTATAAAGAAGTGTTATATCTGCAATTTGCAGAAATAAGTCTAAAAAAAAAAAAAAAAAACAATATTTTGTTATAAGAAATTGGAGGTCTATATATACAGTAAAATTATTTTATCATATTAGATATATGTGAATTCCTTGTGGATTGCATTTTCTAAGTATCTAATTGATAGAGCCAATAATAGGGCTCAGAGTGTTACCGTCTTATAAACGGACAATATATTAACCAAGAAGTTATCAGATGCATTCATAATATCCCAATATGGAAAGGGATATATATGTAAATGTTAATAAATAAATATATATATATATATATATATATATATATATATATATATATATGTGTATATGTATATATAATCTGTCCAAAATTGTAAAAAATATAAAGGCAGGAGATAAATAATCTTGAATTGCCTTAAGAAATGGACTCTAACTCTATCTATGATTCAAAAAACTTAAACATTGGAAATAATAATGCTGATAACTTTAGTATCAATATAAGAGTGCAAACATTGCAAATGTTACGTTATAATTGCATGTGGATACAGATTGCATTATCATATATGTTTATGAATCTACCAAACCAAGCACACCAAGAAGACCTGAAACCAAGGTAAACCTATAAGCATATCCTGCCGGCTTTAAGTTGTGTGTGTGTGTGTGTGTGTGTGTGTGTGAACATTGATGAAAATGTTGCAGTAGGTAAGAGTCTCTGTGGCAACGAGACTGCTTATTACACACAAAAACCACATTGGGTTCAGTAAAAACTGATGGTTATAGAGGAATGTATTTCTAGATAGTTAAAAATTGGATACATTCAGTAGGAACTAGACACTGAAAGGTGGAAAATCACTCTGTTAATGAGGAAAATACATTCACAGGAATGGCACGGGATGAGCCACTCGAGCAAAGATGCAAGGCCACAGGAGGCTGTAGATTACTGTTAAAGTAAAAAGGAACCAGTCATGGTGTCAGATTTAGACACGCAATGTTCGGTTCTCTATAATTGTTGCTTTGTCATGCCATAAAAATATATATATCAATTGGTATTTGTGATAAACTTGCCTTTCAATGGAAAGGGCATTACTTTCATTTTTTATAATGTGGAATATTTATCACATAACTTGAGGCAATGTTTGGGGAAAATGTGTTATTCGCTCGTTATTGTGTTAAATGAGCCGTACTGTCGTATGGAATAAATTCTACGACACGAAAAACACAGAAAGCTTCAAACTCTTCACGTAGTCACTCACGTGACTCCGAAGTAAAATAGTAAGATTAAACAAGAACTTACCAGTTCGAAGTTTGATCGTTATTTTATGAGGAGTAACGATGAGGGATTACGTGCCCTCCACTCCCCACCCTCATAAAATAAATGATCATCTGGTAGTTCTAAATCTATGATGAGCCTTACTATCTTACTCCGGCTATTTGTGTTCTGTGTTTTTCATGCCGCTGCTTTGAAGTATGCCGTTTCCAGCGCCAGGCGGGGTTCTTCACGTAATCCCTCATCGTTACTCCTCATAAAATAACGATCAAACTTCCAACTGGTAGGTTCTCGTTTAATCTTACTATTATTTGACATTTCCACTCTGGGAAATAGACTCCGACTATATATAATGTCTCTGCATCTCATCATTCAATATACTTCCACCAGACAAAATAATCATGTTTGTCCAATTTCTTCTTATATCTAATACTCTTTAATCCATTAAATGTGATGGTGACTCTCTTCTGCATCCTCTCCAAAGCCTCCACACCCATCCTGGAATGTGGCAACCAGAACTCCACTCAATACTCCAAATGAAGCCTAACCAAAATGTCATACAGTTGCAACATGACTTCCCAACTGTTATATTCAACACTCTGATGAATAAACATGTATGTGCTTTCTTTACTACCCTATCTACTCATGTTGCCGTTTTCAGGAAGCTACGGATTTACAGTTAGCTCAATGAGTTATTGTACTTCAATGTTCTTTATACTCCTATTTACCCTAAACTTCCCCCTTTCAAATGCGACAAGTTGGCAAATGGGACTAGCTGAGATAGAGCACCTTGGTTGGCATGGGTGAGTTGGGACGAAGAGCCTATATCCGTGCTGCTTGACTCTATGTGACCTCCCAACATGCAACACCTTACACTTGTCCAAATAGTATTGAGCTGAATCCTTTGACATAATTTGTCACTAGCCCACAACTCAGCCTGCCAGGCATCAGAGTATAGAGATAAATATGCAACATCTTCTACCACCAAGAAGGAACATGGCAAAGGGACATGGAACAAAAGCCCCCGCAAATTCTCCTCCGAGTTGCACGCACCTGGAAATACTGTAGAACGCTGGTCCTTTATCATCACTGGGTCTAAATCTTAGAATTTGCTGCCCCGCTGTTTCAGTAGGACTACAGAAGTTAACAAAAGTGGCTCACCACCATCTTCACAACGACAGTCTGAAGGTGATGAATTCTTTAGTCAGAGGGAGGTGAATCTGTGGTGTTCACTGCCACAGAATGCTGTGGAGGCCAAGTCAATGGATATTTTTAAGGCAGAGATTGATCGATTCTTTATTAGTACGTGTGTCCGGGGTTATGGGGAGAAGGCAGGAGAATGGGGTTGGTTGAGAGGGAAAGATAGATCAGCCATGATTATATGGCGGAGTAGAGTTGATGGGCCAATCGACCTAATTCTGCTCCTATCACTTATGACCTTATGACAATAATCACTGGCTTTGCCAACCAAGTCCACATCCTTAAAAGTACATAACTAAAATAAATGTAAACAAGCTAACATCACAGCTTGGTTCAGAAAATGACATCCATTTTTGTAACCTGGCTCAATAGATCATTTTGAACATCATGGCTTCATCCAGCATAGGACAAGGACTTGCAACCAATGCAGAAAAATGACAGGAAAGTGAATTAGGGTCAGGTGACATTCCATTTGGATGATTATATACAAGCGGTTCCCTGGACAGCAGTTTCATGTCTCAAACGACCTTTTACCTTTCTATTTTTCTCTCCATTTTTTACATTTTCATCTTCACAGTCGTCTTCTTCTTCCTCTCGTTCAGCTGTGGTCCCGGAGTCTTCAAATTTCTTCCCTTTGATCAGGACTTTGCCTTTGAGTGCCTGCAAAAAGGACAGTTAGAAGGTTGAACTGGGCTCTGTGGAGCCTTCACACAACTCTGGTGCTCTCCCCATTCAATTGTTTAACTGAAATTATTATACAACATAAAGAACCTGTATTCATTAAGCTAATTTCCTAGTCTCAAGACATCCCAAACTACTTTCAAGCTTTTAGTGTTCGTTTTAGAGATACATGATGGAAACAGGCCCACCAAATCCATGCTGACCAACAATCACCCATTCACATTGGTTTTATGTAATCCACACTTTCTCATATGTACATTGATGTACATTAGTTAGCCATCCTACCAGCAAGCAAGGAAGATATAAGCAATTTGATTTAAGTGATGTTAATTGAGAGTGAAATATTGCACACAAAACCTTTCATCTCAGAATTTCTCTCCACCCATAGGATTACTACACAGCCGCACAATGAAATATCCAACAAAGATATAGAGCTGCAATATCTTTATGACATTCCTTGGCTTTAACAGTGTGAGACCTTGGCTACACTTTCCTCTGCCAGGAGTTACCGTTCACAGTGAGATGACAGGGACCTTGACCCTCACCTTGGAAACCTGCCACAAAGGAGATATGGACCAGAAGGTAGTAAAGCAATAATGTTGCCATCTCCAGCATGGGATTTCAGACATCCTAATATTCCAACATCCCATCTCTCCGATATTCACCCCCTCTGATGCAGCCGTTCCTGCGCAATGTCACTGCAATGCAATGACTCCAATTCAACGTCACTCCAATTCAACGTCACTCCAATTCAACGTCACTCCAATTCAACGTCACTCCAATGCAACGTCACTCCAATGCAACGTCACTCCAATGCAACGTCACTCCAATTCAACGTCACTCCAATTCAACGTCACTCCAATTCAACGTCACTCCAATGCAACGTCACTCCAATTCAACGTCACTCCAATGCAACGTCACTCCAATGCAACGTCACTCCAACGCAACTGCAGTAGACTTTCATCAAACAAGCACCGTGATATCCTGCGCAGTAACTGGGTGGCATGCTGCTGTGGCCTATGCTGGAGGCAGTGGGGAAGGGAGGAGGACCTCATCTTAAAATAAAGGGGAGGTCATTTAAGACTGAGGTGAGAAAAAACTTTTTTACCCAGAAAGTTGTGAATTTATGGAATTCCCTGCCACAGAGGGCAGTGGAGGCCAAATCACTGGATGGATTCAAGAGAGAGTTGGATAGAGCTCTAGGGGCTAGTGGAGTCAAGGGATATGGGGAGAAGGCAGGCACGGGTTATTGATAGCGGACGATCAGCCGTGATCACAATGAATGGCAGTGCTGGCAGGAAGGCCGAATGGCCTCCTCCTGCATCTATTTTCTATGTTTCTATGACCTATCTGTAGCAGGTAGAGTTGTAGGTGACGTCACGATTCAGAAGATGGCATGCGGCAGGGGAGGCAGCTGAATGGTAAGTTGGGCCAGATGAGGAATTCCACTACTTTTATAATTTAATAGGTTGAGCTAAAATAAAGACAATGCGATTAGTAACATTATTAGTGTTATTTAATTGAGAGGGACAACTATAAGCTTAATTTAAGGATAATTACTTTTTACTCTAAGTAATTAAAGTAAAGGGACTGCAGGTTGAAAGAATGACAGTGAACTCAGTGCCATGTGTTATACAGCTTGTAGCATGTGGGAATTCAAGTCAAGTGAGGTGTATTGTCATACACACAAGTAGTGAGATGAACTACAATGAAATCTTTGCTTGCAGCAGCATCACAGCCACACAGACTCTGGCAAACACACAAAAACATAAATTATACACAAAACAAGCCAGTGAAAAGAAAGAAGAATGTGCAAAAAGGAACATTAGCGAAATACACCGATAGGAAAAAAAAAAATCTGTCAATGCGAGAGGTGGTACATAGTGTTCCGTTGTCGAGGCAAGATGAGAGTTGTGAGGGTTGGGGTCAAGAACCTGATAGCTGTAGGAAAGCTGCTGTTCTTGAACCCGACAGTGTGGGGCTTCAGGGTTCTGTACCTCCTGTTTAATGATAAATTCAAGAAGATCCAGATGGTGGGAGTCCTTGATTATAAATGGTGCTTCCTTGAGGCGATGCTTCCTGTAGATGCTTTCTTCTGTGGGGATGACCGTGTTCATAATGGGCTGCATCCATCATGTTCTGCAGCTGCTTGCATTCCAAGACGTTGGAACTGCCGCCCCAGGCCATGACGTGGCTAGTCAGGATACGTAGTGCATCTGTAGAAATTTGTTACAATATTCGTTGACACGTCAAATCTTTTTAAACTTCTAAGAAATTAGAGTCACTGGTGCGTCGTCTTCATAGTCAATCTGCTGGGCCCAGGACAGGTCATCAGAGCTGTTAAATTCCTAAACCTTCAGGAATGTGCAGCTGCGAACTCTCTCCATCACCAACCTACCAATGAAAACTGGCACATGTTCTCCCAACCTTCCCCTTCTAAAGTCAGCGAATAGTTCTTTGGTCTTGTTGAGCACGAGGTATTGGTGCGGCACTACTCCACCAGGTGTTCTATCTTTCTCCTCTTCACTGCCTCACCACCACCCGCATTCGACCAACACACACAGTCATGGATGCAAAGAGAGTAGAGCGAAGCATGTAGCCCTGAGGTACACCTGTGCTGAGGGTCAGTCAGGAGGAAACGTTACTGAACGTGCTAATTGAGGTCTGCCGATGAGGATATCAAGGATCAAGGGTTAAGTTGCAAAGGGAAGTACGACAGCTCAGGTCTTGGAGCTGAATGATGAGTTTGCAGGGGATGACAGCCATGCCAAGCTGTAACCATGGAACGATACAGCACTGAAACAGGTCCTTTGGCCCACCTTGTCCATGCCGACAGTGCCACAGTGGCTTTGCCCCATTTGCATGCATTTGGCTCCTTGCTTTCTAAACCTTTCCTATCCATATATTTGTCCAAATGTTTTTAAACTTGTAATCCGCTTCGATAGCTTTCTCTGGCAACACATTCCAGACACGGACTAACTTCTGAGTGGAAAGGTTACCCTGACGTCCCTCTTAAATCTCCCCCCTCTCACCTTAAGCCTATGGCCTCCAGTTTTAGAATTTTAAAAACCCATTATCTGTTATTTGCACTTTATCAGTTTATTTATTCATGTGTGTATGTATTTATATAATGATACAGTATATGGGCACACTGATCTGTTTTGTAGTAAATGCCTACTATGTTCTGTGTGCTGAAGCAAAGCAAGAATGTCATTGTCCTATCAGGGACACATGACAATAAACTCACTTGAACTTGAACTTGAACTTGAATCCTCTACCCTTGGGCAAAAAGACTGTGAGTGTTGATTTTATCTTCACCTCTCATGATCTTGTACACCTCAACAAGGTCACCCCTCAGCCTCCTACGTTCCAGGTAATATCCTGGTGTATCTCTTCTGCGCCCTTTCTAACTTCATGACATCCTTCCTAAAGCGAGATGACCAGAACCACACACAGTATTCCAAGTGTTGTCACACCAACTTGTAGGGTCACATGATGATGTGCTAATTTTTGTACTCAATACTCTCCCCAATGAAGGCAGGTATGCCAGAAGTATTTTTCTTCACACTGATTTGTCACTATTAGGGACCCATGCACATGCACGCCAAGACCTCTTTGTCCTGCAACACTCTCCGGGCTCGGACATTTACTCTACAAGTCCTGCCCTGGTTTGACGTACCAAGGTGCAGCATGTCACACTTGTCAGTGTTAAATTACATTTGTCATTCCTTGGCTCACTGTCCCAACCAATCTAGATCCTGTTGGAAACTTAGATATTCTGTCCATTACTGTCCATTTAAAAATCAATTTTGGTGTAATCTGTAAATTAACTGAAGATCTTAACTACATTATCAACCAAGTTGTTAAAGTTTATAACAAACACTGTGAACGCAACTCTGACCACTGTGATACTGCACTGGTCTCAGGCGAAAAAACCATCCTTCACAACTTCACAACACATATGTGTTCCGTTCCTGTTATCCAAATGGACAAGAACAGAGTGGAGAGCCGGTGAGACAGCCGTTGACTGGCGGTGATAGTAGACAACATGAAGCAGATCTAGGTCTTTTGTGAGGCAGGAGATAACTTGCGCAATAATCAATCTCTCTCAAAGAGATCATTCTGAGATGCTCCTTGCCCTCTGGGCATCAAATCTGTGGGAGGTGCCTCTGTTTTGGCCAACAAGTTCTGGCTGGAGATATTATGGTGCTTCTGTGAGGCAAAAGGTCCCTTGGATATCATGTTTTAGAGCAGCTCAAGCAAAGTCAGGGGAGGAATGGGTCTCATGTTGACCTCCCCGTGGTGAGCCCTGACAACTGACCTCAGTCAGGCGAACGACAACAAACAGAGACAGCAGCGTCGCAGCTTGGCGCCAACCCGGAGCATGCGCCCTTCTTAGGGTGGGCACCTATGGATGTCAAACCGGATGGCATCACCCTGTTGCAGACTTCTGCTGCCTCAAACGCAAGAAGAAGAAGGGAAGGAATCGGGCAGAGAAAGGGAGGCAGGCTGATAGCGACATTCACCTCAAAAGGCATCTTATTCCACATCCGTTTCTCTGTGTTGAAAGATGTTCAGCATGAATGTATTTCTGAAGAGTCCACACTAAGGAAAGATCACAGCACTGTGGATGGCTCAGCTATACAGGATGAGAGCAGCAAGAGTCCAAGACTTGAGAGGCATCTGCAGATGTATGGCAAAAAAAGAATTTCACTGTACGTCTGTACATGTGATAATAAAGAACCATTGACCATTGAGATGTTGCTGCAGCCGTGGATGTGAATCCAGGATGGTCTGTCGCCTTCCTGGTACCAAGGTCAAGAATGGGACAGAATGTTTCACATTAGCGCAAACAAAATAGATAAGAAGATTGATTTCCTCTACAGTGAATTTAGGGAGCTAGGCCATGGATTAAATAGCGACTAGCCTCTCTGGATTCAGTGCCATGTGCCAGTGAGCAGAAGACTAGGAAGGAAGCTCAGGGGGGAGACTCTAGACTTTATCATCACTGAGATTGTTTTTTTGGTGAAGGTGAGACGTACAATCTGTATGGATTGCATTTGAACAGGATTGTTCATCGGTTCAAAAGTGACAGGAGCAGAATTAGGCCATTCAGCCCATCGTCTACTCTGCAATTCAATCATGGCTGATGTATCTTCCTCTCTCAACGTCAATATATTGCCTTCTCCCCATAACCCTTGATATCCATACTGATCAAAAATTCTATCAATCTCCAACTTAGAAATATTAATTGACGTCTTCCACAGCCCTCTGTGGCAATGAATTCCACAGATTAACCACTCTCTGACTAAATAAATTTCTCCTCATCTCCTTTCTAAAGGTACGTCCTTTTATTCTGAGGCTATGACCTCCGGTCCTAGACCCTCCCACTGGTGGAAACATCCTCTCCACATCCATTCTGAGTTCACCATCCATGTGGATGTGGTTGGGGTGGGTTGAAACTAATTTAGCTGGGGAATGGGGCAGAGTAGGAGTTAGAATAAAGGTGAGGAACAGTCAAATTAGGATGGAGAACTAAATCAGCCTAGTCAGAAGAGCAAACATGGGCTGATAAGGCACGCGGGAGAATTGAAAGGCTGGTTTGCCCACATTTTTAATGCAAGGAGTCAGATTAGTAAGCCGGATGAACCAAAGAGTTGACCAGCATACGTGAATTTGATCATCTTGCCACCACTGTTAAAAAAAGGACAAAACTGACAACTGGTCTGCTGTTATTCTGATGTCCCTCCATTTGGATCCACTTTGATAACCTGCCTGTTTGATAGCCTGACTCCCTGATTTCCTGCCACACCTATACACTGTTCTCGTAACTGCCTTGCCAATGCCCCGCCACTGATTCATTCTACCCAAGAACTATTGTGTGCAGCTCTGGTTGCCATAATATGGCCGGGATGTGATTTTGCTCGAGTGGATGCAGAGGAGATTCACCAGGATGCTGCTAGGATTGGAGCCTTTCCATTGTTAGGAGAGACTGGGTAGGGTGATCCTTTTTTCCCTGGAGCAATGGAGGCTGAAGGATGGCCTGAAACTATGAAGGGGATAAAAAGGGTGAACAATAAGAATATTTTCCCTTTTTGGGAGTGCCTATAACAAGAGGGATTAGATGAGAGGTTGAGATTTCGAGATGATCTGAGGAGGAACTATTTCACACAAAGTGTGGTTAGACTGTGCAATGTGCTGCCTGAGGAGGGATGGAGGCAGAGTCCCGCAGGTACAAGAAGCAGCTGGAGATGCACTTGGATTACCAAAGCAGAGAAGGCTATGGAGCGAGTGTGGGTGAATAGACTGGTGTAGGTACATACAATGGTCGCGGTGACATGTTGGGCTGAGGCCTGTTTCTGCGTTGTCCAACACTACAGCACTCTGCTTCTCACACACCGCCTGTCTGATGCCTTACCTTCTGAATTCCTGCCACATTTATAATTGGCCACCCTAAATCCCCTGTCATGGGATAACCTACTCCGATACAATGCCATGATTGTTCTGTGGTAAATTGATGCCCTGCCAGTCCAATACTCTGCCACTCTAATGGAATGCCAGTCTGAAACCATACATTGTCAGTCCGGTGTCCTTCCTCTCTGCTAACCTACCACTCCGATACCTGCCGGTGCAAGTCCTGCTGTTCTGATACATTACCACCCTGATCCCCTTCCCCTCCCATTTCCCGTCACTCTCAACCACAGCCACTTTGAGAACCTGTCCCCTGAATTTTCCCCGTTACTTTGCCCATGATGCAGTGCCACTCCCGTCCTTTGCCACTTTGGGATGCGCTGCAACACTGATTCTGCTCCAGGCACTTCGAAGCAATACCACTCCCACTTTTCCAATACACCTGACTCTCGTACTCTGTGGATGCCTCGTCCCTGTGAATTCCTGCCACTCCCGTAACCCACCGTCCCACTACACTGCCACCTCAATATCCTGCCACTGTGGGGCCATCACTTGCAATCCCTAACCCCCTCCAACACCTCCCCTTTACCAGTCAGTCAGATACCTCTAGCATTTCATAACCTGCCTGTTGGATAACCCATCCTTCAGACTTCTTGCCACTTCTTCAACCGACCACTCTGAGACCCATCCTTACTGTTACACTGTCACCCAATTGCATTGTCACTTTGATGACCTCCTCATTGCCACTCTGTCACACTGCCACTCTGATAAAAGAGAACATACAACAGTGCAGCACAGGAGCAGGCCCTTTGGCCCACAATGTCTGTACTGAACATGAAGCCAATGCCAACTATAGTCTGCCTGCACCTAATTTACATCCTTCCATTCCCTGCATATCCATATGCCTATACAAAAATATCATAAATGCCAAATGCCAAAAAGACTAGCAGCCCGCAACTCTGATATGCTACATACCCTGTTACACGGCCACACCTGGGGACATTTGCTTCTGTTGTTGTAAAGACATCATACTGGGTGGAATGAGAACTCTGGGCCACTTGCTTACCTCGGGTGAGGGAAGCTCCTTTGGGACTTCATCATCAATCAGGGCGGTGACCAGCATGTTGCCGAGGATGTCCTTCAAATGCCGGGCCATGACCGTCTGCTGTTCCTTGCCACAGTGATTTTCCAGGGACAGGATGACGGGATACGGAGAGACCTGCAGAGAGGTTTAAATGTACAGCGGGCATCATACGTTTGAGTTAGTTTACGGGTACAGCGTGGAAACAGGCCCAGTGAGTCCGTGCTGACCAGCGAGCCCTGTACACCAGCACTGTCCTTCACACTAGGGGCAATTTACAATTTTTGCAGAAGCCAATTATCCTACAACTCTTTGGAGTGCGGAGGGATCCCGGAGCACCGTGAGAAAACCCATGCAGTCAAGGGGAGAACGTGCAAACTCCGTACGGACAGCACCCGTAGTCAGGATCGAACCCGGTCTCTGGTGTTGTGAGGCAGCATCTCTACCACTGCGCCACCTTTCCACCAATGAAGTGAAGGCAATTGGAGAATTGCAGATCTTTGTTCCGTGAACTGTCATATAAACACAGAGCACACGCAGGTCATGCAGCCCACTGTGATCAACTAATTAAACACCCATTTATACCAATCCTACACTGACCACAAGCCATTACTACTACATTCCCAGCAACTCTCACCAGTTTCCACCGCTCACCTACATATTAGAGACAATTTACAGTTGTCAATTGACCATCCCATCTCAGTATGTGGGAGAAAACAGGAGCACCCATCAGAAACCCACGCTGTCACAGGAGGAATGTGCAAACTCCACACAGACAGCACCGGAGATCAGGACCGGACCTGGGTCACTGGAACTCTGAGATACGGTAGCAGTTCTACTTACTTGAACAAGGGGTGTATGTGCCCAGAGCAGCATATGGCTCCGTCAGCCTCATGAACATTCAAAATAATCCATGTACAGGTCAATTAGGGTAACTATCCCACAGGCATCTTTCATCACCTAATCCTTCAGAGATATTGGAACTTGTACAATAATGTTGTTCAATCCCTCTGGCCTTCCAAAGATCTCTACGTTGATCTCACAGACTTGTTGGTTCTTCCAAATTGAATTGCCTTGCATTTTTCAGGATTACATTGCAGGTACAATTTCTTTAATCATCTTAACGACTCTGTCACTGACCTTCGGCTCCCTGTCAACAACACTATTCATCTTCACTTGGCCTGCAAACTTACTAATCGTACCTCCTGTATTTACATAACAAGCAGCAAGGGTCCACAGCTGGTCCGTGTGATACACCACATGCCACAGGTTTTCCAAATGCAAAAGCAACCCTTTGCCATTGCTTCCCTGTCTCCAATCACCAAGCCAGCTTTTGATCCAATTAGCCGAGTTGCTCTGGATCCCATGGGCACTTTCAGTTTGGGATCTTTTCAAAATACTCAATCCAATCAATGGTTAAAGCTTAAGCGACCCCAGGATTATTAGAACATAGAACAGTACAGCACAAACATCCTCATTAGCCTACGATGTTAGTGCCGAACACAGGTGAAAGAGAAACTCTTACCAGCCTGTACATGCACACTCCTATGATTCTATGACATTAATCAGACAGGTTCGCCTACCAACAAAACCAGAGTATCTTTGATGACCCCAGCCTTTCCAGGTGCAGGTTAATCCTGTCCTTTTCCCAAAAAATGTCCCAGCACTGATGTCAGGCTCACTGCCCAATATGAGTGTTTGACAACACTGGGCCTCTACTTGCTGGAGTTTAGAAGAGTCTAACCTCATTAAAACTCGATGGGCCGAATTGCCTAATTCTACTCCTATAACACGTGAACCTGTGAATCACATGCCTTATCCCTGTTTCCGCACTGAATAACGGAACCATATTTGCTGTCAAATATCTGTTGCCATTGAAGGTATTGAAACCTCTCTCGGGGCCTCAGCTAATTTATCTCCTCCATTGCCTCCATAACAGTGGAATACATCTCATCAGGCTCTGTGGATTTATCCACTTTTAAAACCACTAACATAATAAAGACCACTTCTGCTTTGATGGCAATATATTCTGAAATTCCCTATCCCCTTCCCTGATTTCTCCAACTCCTTTTCAGTAAAAAGGTGTGTTGCATCACAGTTAGACAAAAATGCTGGAGAAACTCACCGGATGAGGCAGCATCTATGGAGCGAAGGAATAGGTGACGTTTCGGGTCGAGACCCTTCTTCAGACTGAATAGGGTCTCGACCCGAAACGTCATCTATTCCTTCGCTCCATAGATGCTGCCTCACCTGCTGAGTTTCTCCAGCATTTTTGTCTACCTTTGATTTTTCCAGCATCTGCAGTATTTTCTTAAATCTTTCTTAAACATTGTATCACAGTTGATCACAGTCTCAGTTATCCAACCGTTCACCATAGAAAACCCACAGTCAGGTACTGGGGACATTTGTGTCGTCTTACCGTGAAGGCGTAATCCCTGATGGTTGTAATGACGTCCTTGAAGAGGATTTTTGAGGTGAGAGTGTATCCATGGTAGATGATAGGCTCTCCGTTTTGCCCCTCCCAACAGTCCAACTCCACACAGCGACAGCCCCTCAGGAGAGCTCTGGAAAACATGAATTCCACATCAAACGTTGTGAGTTTTCTGTTGATTTCAAGATGAACGTGATAAACGGGCTGAGACTGTCCCAGCGCCTCTCTCTAAAATACTAGGAATTATACGATGAAGCATTACAATGAGGGATCTCCGAGATGGTGTTAGAGCGTGGCGTCTCTTTGGAGCCTCTTCATCGATGAGGGTCTACTATCATCTGATACAATCCTTCTACACTTTTAGATCCATTTTCTACCTGTAAATCCAGCACCATTTCTTAATGTTCTAATGATATTTTATGATTCACCTCTACCCCGTTGCAACATTGGACTTTGTCTCGGAAAATGGTGCGCTACAATGTGTAGGAAGGGACTGCAGATGCTGATTTACACCGAAGATAGACGCAAAATGCTGGAGTAACTCAGCGGGACAGGCAGCGTCTCTGGAGAGAAGGAACGGGTGACCCGAGACGTCACCCATTCCTTCTGTCCAAAGATGCTGCCTGTTCCGCTGAGTTACTCCAGCGTTTTGTGTCTATCTTTGGTGTGCTACAATGCTGAGAAGTATATATTTTGCACTCTGTATTTTCCCCATTACTCTCCCAACTGTTTGACTTGTGTGCATTTATTTTTGGTATTAGTTGATCCGATTGATTAGCATTCAGAATACAACTTTTTGCTGTACCTGACAATAATAAACCTATCTGTATTAAGCAAATGTTTGTGGTGGGGAACAGTCTTCTTGCAGAAATGCCCTCCCACAGGCATCTCATTCCTGCCCAGTTCCTGAGTGACAAGCCGAGGCACATATGGAGAGCAGCTGGTCACAGGCTACAATTCTTAAAGCAACACTTATGACTCGTCGTCGTTTAATGATGAAAACAAGAGCAAAAGCAAAAAATAAAACCAAATGTACACAATCGCAGTATTAATTTGGCACAAAGCTTTCCATATTTTTTGTTTTGTTTTTGAGATACAGCAAGGAGAGAGGCCATTTGTCCCACTGAGACCATGCTGACCATCGATCACCCATTCACACTAGTTCTATGTTATCCTCATCCGCTCCCTATACACTAGTGGCAGAGGCCAATTAAGCTACAAATCCACACTTCTTTGGGATGTTTAAGCAAACCAGAGAACCCAGAGGAAACCTGCACAGTCACAGGGAGAACGTGCAAACTCCAAACCGACAGCACCCGAGGTCAGGATTAAGCCGGACTATCTACCAGCTGTGCCACAGTGTAGCTCTTAAAGATAATTGGGTTGAAGACTTTCAAAATCGGCTCCTCACTATTGTAGACCTGTTATCGAGCTCTGATGGATTCGTGATAAAGCCTCTGATATTTTTTTTAAAATCAAGACTCTTTGGTGGTGTCCCTGATCCTCTGGTCTGGGGCCCACTCCTCCACTGTTGGCCCGTGTGAACTGAGGTGCAATGCGTCAAGTCTCTACTACCACATTTTAGATGGCCAAAGGACATAACTGCAGCAAGTGTTCTTTTGGTAATATGTTTAAAGGTGTCAAAACAAATAATAACATTGGGAATTAAAACACATTTGATTACATTCCGTTATCAAACATAGTCAATGTTCGCTCTGAAGACCATGAAGCACAATAGGGTCAGGGGGTGTGTGAATCAGTGCGTGGTGGATAGATGGCGGGGGGGGGGGGGGGTTTGAGAAGGCAATCGGTGCGAAATGGATGGATTGAGGCGGGTGAATTAGTACGTGTTGGTTGGAGTATGTAAAATTGTGAGGGGAGAGCACGGGGGACATCAGTGGTGTTGAATGGGGGGGATCAATAAGGGATGGATGGGGAGGATCAGTATAGGATGAATGGGGGTTCAGTACAGGATGAATAGGGGTAGACAAAAATACTGGAGAAATTCAGCGGGTGAGGCAGCATCAATGGATCTAAGGAAATAGGCAACTTTTCGGGTCGAGACCTTTCTTCAGACTGTTCCCCCCATTCTTCTTGAATGGGGTTATCAGTACAGGATGAATGGGAGAATCGGTAAAAGATGAATGGGGAGACAATAAAGGATACTTTACTTACTTATGAGGGGATCAGTACAGGGTGAATGGGGGATCAGTAAAAGATGAATGGGGAGATCACTACAGGATGGATGGGAGGATCAGTGCAGGGTAAATGGTGGGTCAGTGCGGGATGAATGGGAGGAAAGTGCAGTATGAATGGGGGGAGAAGTGCAGGTTGGATGGGAAGGTGGGGTCAGTACAGGATGAATTGGGGGACCAGTGTAGGATGGATGGGGGGGGGGGGAGGTGGCAGGAGAATTAATGCGAGGTTGGTAGGATGATGGGGAGGGGATGGGGGGTAGATGGGGAGGGGAGCACAGGGGATGTCAGTGAGGACTGAATAGAGGAGGGAATGGGGATCAGTGAAGGATGGAGAGGAGGAGTCCCAGGATAAGAGGGTGGAGGGGGCATACAGAGAGAGAGAGAGAGAGAGAGAGAGAGAAAGAGAGGGAAGGGGCAGAGGAGGGGGGGGAAGGCAGGTCAGCGCTCCTCGGACAACATCGCCCCGCTGCCTTGGCCGTCCCTTTCCACCGCCAAAGTGCCGCCGCCTCGCCGTCACCACCTCCCCTCCTCCGCGAGCCGAGCGGTGCAGCTCAAAGATCCTATAGCTATAGGATCTTTGGTGCAGCAGCTTCAGACGGCGGAAGGAGACCTCCCTCTCCCTCGCTCCCTCCCTCCTCCCAGCCTTGGCGTGCGAGAGGGGTTGTTTTGAAAGCGGTTATCGCCGTTAGCGTATTTGCAAGCAGCGGCCGTTATCAGGGCGATAGCAGCCGCTGATGGCAAATCCGCAAAAGGCGCTTTCAAAACAACCCCTCTCGCACGCCGAAGCCGGGAGGAGGAGAGGGAGAGGGAGGCCTCCTTCCGCCGGGCGGGCTGCGGGAGGAGGAGGCGGTGGAGGCGCTTCGCGGCCGCAGTTCGGGGCCCGTCATTCGCTCCGACCCTTTGTCACCCTGCACCTAGTATCTTTGCCCCGCAATCAAAGATACTAGAGTAATACAGCTGCCACCGACACAAAACGTCAGTTCCTATTCGCCAGAGATGCTGCCTGACCCGCGGAGTTACTCCAGTTTTTTGCGTTTACCGGTATAAACCAGTATTTGGGTGCCAAGCCGGGCAAAATGAGTCGGCCTTTAGGTTGCCCGGCGGCACTTTCTGTGGTCAATGGCACCCGGGCAACCGCTAATTTCGAGCCCTGCAATATTGACTGGGACTTTATTAATGCAAAAGGCTGAGAAGGGGCACAATTTGTTAGGTGTGGCCAAGAGGGGTTCTTAAAACAATATGAGGATAGCCCAACTCAAGACTGGACCTTGTATTGGGAAATAAATCTGCCCAGGTGACTGGTAATTTCTGTGGGAGAGCATTTTTTAAGAACAGTGATCATAATTCCATATATGTCAAGACAGTTATGAATGAGGATAAACCTGGACATTATAGGAAAGTACTAAAGTGATGTAGAGCAGAATACATCAATATCAGGAAGGTGCTAGGGAGAATAAATTGAGAGCAGATGTAATTGGGTATGTTCATATCAGACATGTAGGTGTAATTTAAAGACCAGGTGATCAGAGTATAGGACCAGCATGTCCCAGTAAGGAGGAGACAACAACCTGATATAGGCCTCGGTACTGCTTGGTCCTCCCAGCTGGTCCTCCATCAAATAGGTGTTATGCGAGGAGGAGATGAAGTAGTGGCTGAGTGGCTGGCTCATGTCCTGGTAGACTTCGTCATGGTCGCGGTTAAATATATCCCCTTCTGCAGACAACAGGTACATCATGAAGCCATCTTGGGTAAGCAGCAAGTTCTTCTTGGCTGAAAAAATCAAGAACAATTTCAAGGTCATTAGCATTCAAGAAATGACTTATTTTTCCAACTTTAAGCATTTTAACTTTCACCTTCCTCAGCAACGTACAGTGTTGTTCTTGGACAACACATCCTCAGGGTCAGAGAGTGTAGACTTTGGCAATGGAGAGCACAGAGTGGTAACTGGATCACACAGGACTGAGAGGTCCTTCCCATTGTGCCGTATATAACTCAGTCCTCAGCAGTAGACATATCTGGTATCTCCAAACTGGGCAACAGGCACAGAATTATATGTGCACTGCCACATAGCCCTACCAGGTGGCGTAACATATAAATCCAATAATTAAATTTTAAATCATTTAACGGTGTGGACTGCTTGCATGTTTTCCCTGTGGGTTTCCTCCGGGTGCTCCGGTTTCCCCTCACATCCCAAAGAAGTGCGGATTTGTAGGTTCACTAGCCTCTCTAAATTGCCCCCAGTGAGTGGGGAGTGGATGCGAAAGTGGAATAACATAGAACAAATGTGAATGATGGTTGGCGTGGATTGGATGGGCCAAAGGGCCTGTTTCCACGCTGTATCTCTGAAGAAATTTGATCAGCTCCAAGGATCCGGGTTGAATCGCCAACCCTGACCCTTGGTCTGCGTGGTGTTTGCAAATTCCAACCCATAACTGGGGGCTACCACAGGGTGTTCCTCCTACATTCTAGAGATAGGTTGGGAGGTTAATCGCCATATGTATATTATCCCTTTGCGCAGGTTAGTGGTAAAAAAAATCAAAGAGAAGTTGATGAGTATGTGTGAGGGGGAATATGTTCCTGTTGTTCAAGGAAATAAAGAGAGTGGGACTGGAATTGATGGAACTACAGCCCTGGAGCTAGCACAGACCCAATGGGCCACATGGCCTCTTTTTGTGTTGTAATAAACATAGACGTAGAAACATAGACAATAGGTGCAGGAGTAGGCCATTCGGCCCTTCTAGCCTGCACCGCCATTCAATATGATCATGGCTGATCATCCAACTCAGTATCCTGTACCTGCCTTCTCTCCATACCCCCTGATCCCTTTAGCCACAAGGGCCACATCTAACTCCCTCTTAAATATAGCCAATGAACTGGCCTCAACTACCTTCTGCGGCAGAGAATTCTACAGATTAACCACTCTGTGTGAAAAATGATTTTCGCTAATAATAAAAATGGTAAAGAAAGATAAAGTATTTCTCTCTCCCTCTATCATTGCTGTGATGATAGGGGTGTAGAAAAGGGTGTACTGAGGACACACCACGCGCACCTAACATGATAAAGTGCCACCAAATGAAGCTGGAATATATGACAACTTGGCTGAACCGACAGATCAGATAATAACTCTGAGGAGTCGTCACATTTAGTTGTTGAGTTGCAGCGGACAATTACTGGAGGAAGAGACTCCAAAAAACATCCCTCCCCTCCACCTCAGTAACTGTGGTCACCATCATCCAAGGTTAAAGACTGAAACAATTATAACCATGTTTCACCAGAAGAGTTAAATAGATCACCCATCTTAACGTCGTCCTGAGACCCTGGCACAATGAACCGTACCACACGGAAACAGGACACTCGGACCAACCCGCCCATGCCAACCAAGATGCCCCATCTAAGCTAGTCCAATTTGCCTGTGTTTAGCCCAAATTCCTCTAAACTTTTCCGATCCATGTATCGGTCCAAGTGTCTTTCAAATTACGTGACAGTACCCTCTTCAACATCCTCTTCCGGCAGCTTGTTCCATAAATCCATCACCCTCTGAGTGAACAGGTTGCCTCTCAGGTTCCCATTAAATCTTTCTCCTCTCACCTGAAACTCATATCCTCTAGTTCTCTATGCCCCTACCCTGGGTAAAAGACTGCATTCACCCAATCAGTTCCCTTCATGATTTATACACCTCACTAAGATCAGCTCTCTGCCTCTGAGAGAAGAAATTCCAACATGGTTCAGTTTTAAAAGACCACCACTATCTTGTAACCATGTCCCCTAGTCTGAGGTTCTGCCACCAAATTAAATATCTCAAGAACAACCCTGTCAATCATCTTAAGGATCTTATATTTTCAATATGGCAATCGCTACTTCTTCTGCTGCTTCTCAGATGCCATGGTCCATGGCTTGAGGGGTAAAGCAGGGCAAAATTAAAAAGACAATAGAGTGAAAAGTGGTGGTTATCTAGAATTACCTGCCAGGAGATATTGTGGAGACAGAAACAGTTATCATGTTTAACAGGCATTTGGAGCAGGCCAAATGCAAGTCAATGTGATTAGTGGAGAGAAGCATCATGATTGGCATGGACAAGGTGGGCTGAAGGGCTCATTTTTATGCTGTACAACTCTATGACAATGTAAAGAACAATTGCGAATGGGCGTGCCAACGATCACACCCTCAGCCAAACTGAGTTCTCAGCAACTCTCTGTAAACAAGTCATTCAATCATTTCTATTTTGACACAACCACAATGTGAAAAATTCTTTCCAATAGCCATTCATTACATTCTTACTTCCTGCTCTGTAATATGCAATGCTTTTATTAATACCTTGCTATGTATTGTTAAAAAAAACCTCCACTGTGCAACCCATAGGAAGCAGAAATTCCGTTAGAAACATGCCGACAAACGGCATGGGCTCAATCACAGTCATAGAGTCTTACAGTGTGGAAAAAGGCCCTTCAGCCCAACTTGCCCAAACTGGCCAACATGTCGCATCTACACTAGTCCCACCTGCCTGTATTTGACCCAATTCCTTCTAAACCTGTCCTATCCTAGCACCTGCCTAAATGTTTCTTAAACATTGCAATAGTACCTGCCTCAACTACCCCTCTGGCAGCTTGTTCCATATACCTATCACTCTTTGCATGAAAATGTTACCCCTCAGGTTAGAAACATAGAAAATAGGTGCAGGAGTAGGCCATTCGGCCCTTCGAGCCTGCACCGCCATTCAATATGATCATGGCTGATCATCCAACTCAGTATCCTGTACCTGCCTTCTCTCCATACCCCCTGATCCCTTTAGCCACAAGGGCCACATCTAACTCCTTCTTAAATATAGCCAATGAACTGGCCTCAACTACCTTCTGTGGCAGAGAATTCCACAGATTCACCACTCTCTGTGTGAACATTTTTTTTCTCATCTCGGTCCTAAAAGGCTTCCCCCTTATCCTTAAACTGTGGTCTCTTCTTCTGGACTTCCCCAACATCGGGAACAATCTTCCTGCATCTAGCCTGTCCAACCCCTTAAGAATTTTGTAAGTTTCTGTAAGGTCCCCCCCCAATCTTCTAAATTCTAGCGAATACAAGCCGAGGTTCCGATTAAATCTTTCCCCCCTGGCTTTAAACCTATGTCCTCTGGTTCTCAATTCCCCTACTCGGGGCAAGAGACAATGTGCATTTACCCAATCTATTCCTTTCTTGATTGTGTATAGTTCAATTAGATCACCCCTCATCCTCCTGTGCTGAACGAAATAGAGTCCTAGCCTGCTCAACCTCTCCCTATAGCTCAGGCCCTCGAGTCCTGGCAACATCCTCGTAAATCTTCTCTGTACCCTTTCCAGCTGCACCATGTCCTGATTTAACCTCCGCTCCAGAGAGAATGGACCTCGCCTCCCTAGTCTCTCTTCATAATTGAACTGCATCCTCCCAGGCAAGATGCTGGTGAATTTACTCTGCTCTCTCTCCAACCCTTTGACTTATTTCCTACAGTGCAGTGACCAGAACTGCATGTGCTCCGACAGATGAGATCTGACCAAAGTTGAACCATAGCCTTTCTGCACAATGGACCGATGATTTAAGGTAAGCATGAGTCAGTGTGAGGCTGCGACTCTTTATCTGTCTCAGCCAGAGACCATCCTGATCTTCTGTTTCCAGACGGTAAGAAGGGAAAGGAAAGTGACAGATTTCTTACTGACCAATATTTAAAATGCAATCAATCTCAAGGTCAGAAATGCAATTGAACATGAAGTGGGAAATGAAGGGAGGGTGAATTCTCCCTCAGACTGACAGTAAAATAACAATGATCAGCTTGTGAAAATCATCCTTGATGGGGACAGCTGGAAACGAGGCCTTCTAACTCTCCCATCTTAGTGCAATGATTGTTGATTAACACATAGGCCAGTCAGTATACTGTATGTTTGATGCATAAATCAAATGCAAAGTTACAAATGACAAAAAGCAAAATGCAACTGGTTAGGTTGAGAGAGAATGCTAAAACTATCTTTCACTAGTTTCACTGTCATCCTGTTGAGTTCAATGTCTGTATCTCTCGTTATCACCTAACCCGCAGCCAACAAAAGACCATTGGGCTCCACCTTTCCTTGATCATCGTTACTTTTTTGCATTTCTTTCATTCATTTGTTCTCTATCTCTCTATATCACCGTCTATGTCTCTCATTTCCCTTTCCCCACTGACTCTCAGTGTGAAGAAGGGTCTCGACCCAAAACTTCACCTCTTCCTTTTCTCCAGAGATGCTGCCTGACCAGCATCTGCAGTTCCTTCCTAGACAAAACTGTCTTTGTAGTCGGCATCAAATACTTTAAAGCAAACATGGGTGAACAATAACCCCCAGCTCCCGTTTTCCATTCTCTCACTGTTTAATATCTGCTGTTTCTCTTTCTCACTGATGAAGTAAAGAACCTGACAGTTTCTACATTACACTCCATCGGCCATGTTGGTGCCGACTCACTCAGCATTTCTCCATCCTCTCGAAGCCTCTTTGTCTCTTCATCGCTGCTCTCATTCTCACTACGTTTTTTGTCATTGACAATGTTTTATTAGATACGTTGAGCAAAATCATTGATAGAGATTGCCAGCGGCTGAGGCCCCTGCAGCACCAGTCACTGCCTGACAAGAATCCATTTATTCCCACTTTTTCCTTTCTATCCGTCACCCAATCCTTAGTTCATGTCAGTTTATTGAGCTTAATTCTCTGCTCTTTAATCTCAGTCACCACCTTTCAATGTGGGACCTTATCAAAAGCTTTCTGAAAATCTAACTACACCGCACCCACAGTGACAGCACAGTGGAGCAGGGGTAGAGTTGCTGCCTTACAGCGCCAGAGACCCGGGTTCGATCCTGACTACGGGTGCTGTCTGCTGTTAAGAGAGAACATGCGGGATAAATAACTGTATACCTTCTCATGATGCTGCAGAATACTTTACAACCAATTATGCACCTTGCAGATGCAGTTACAATAGTTATTATGCATGCATGAGAGTTCCACAAATATCAGACAGTTTATGCTGACATTGGCATAAATATTGGGAAGAGCTCCCCTTGCCGTTCTTGGGAATAGCACCACACAATTCTCTGCAGAATCTGTAAGGGTAGGCACAGTCGTACAGGTAATGCTGCTATTTGACAGTTCGGGAAACGCAGGTTTGATCCTGATGCTGCCTGTATGGTGTTTGCACTTTCTTTCTGTGAACCATGGGAGTTTCCATTGGATGCTCCCACATCCCCAAGACATGCATGTCGGTAGGCTCATTGGCCACTGTAAATTGCCTCAATGTGTAGCGGAGTGAGCAATAATATATAATTCCCATTCGGTGAATGGGAACAGGAACGGCGGAGTGGTTCTAAGAGTATGGCTTCCTTGCCTGTCATAAGAAGATACAAAAAGCATCTACGTGAGCAAGCAGACTGGGCCACAGATTAAATCTCATCCAAAATGCAGGATTTTCAGCCGTGTTGCTGAGGGGGATGTAAGCAGGTTTCAAGAACATAGAACAGTACAGCACGGGGATAGGCCCTTCAGCCCACAACATCTGTGCTGAACGCAATGCAAAGAAGAGGCTACAGTAAAGCTGAGTGAGTGGCAAATGGAATAATGTGAATTCATGGAATTTGATGCATACATCAGAAAAGCAGATTATTTCACAAAACCAACCAGGTAGACAAAAATGCTAGAGAAACTCAGTGGGTGAGTCAGCATCTATGGAGCGAAGGAATAGGTGACGTTTTGGGTCGAGACCCTTCTTCAGACTGTAACTCTTCCATCTCCAGGATAACTTTGCGATGCTCTTGCAATCAAATGCTGCCAGATTGATTAACCCAGAAACAGTCATGGCACCTTGATATTTTCCAGTTTAGTTGCTGCGTAAACACAGGTGTAATTACCATCACCTTGAGAGATATTACCCAGTCTAGGTAAGATGAAGGTGAATATTTCCCATACCTGTGTCATTCAACTCAAATTTTTGTATAATCAAGACTGCATTTTCATCAGTGGCAATTTCCTTTTGCTCCTTCAGGAATTTCTTCAGCTCCCTGACAGTCAGGATCTGGTCTTCTCCCGAGTAATAGCTAAAGATTTGTTCCAGCTCTGGCCGTTGCATTAGGAATTTGCAGAAGTCCTCAATCTCACTTTCTTCCAGTTTGTTTGTTTTTGACCTGTCGCATTGCTGAAAGAGGATAAAGTTGATCAGTTCAATCCACCCCAGAAAATAATGGAACTTGAATTACTACCTATATACACCCATTCTGTGTGTCTGTCTGTTAGTGAGTGTAATTATGTGAATTATGTGTTATATGCAATTATTATCTAGAAGATGTATATTTTTCACACTGAAGTCTGGCTCAGCCAGTGGCCCCTAGGAATAGACTGGGTGACAACCAAGAATAGTTTGGTGACTACTGGAGAGAAGGTTGACGGCACGGAAAGACGGCACCCGGGACAGGCTGGGTTAGCACCCCAGTCTGTGTCTTTTGTGAGAAAGTCACCTAATAAAGCTACGGAAATGCTTAATGAACCACCATGGCCTAAAAATCCATCAGGCAAGAATTAAATGCTTGGAGAAGGAGAAAGAGGTGCAGCGCACAGGCCTTGAACCTGGTGAGACGCAGGAGGAGCCCGGCCAGGACTCACCCCACAGAGCCCAATCCCTCCACGCACTAGAATCTCCCAACCCCTGCAGAGTAGTTATTAAGATGGCTGATCCGTGGGCGGCTGCTGCTGGGACGCAGGTCGGGGCCTGATCAACCCCGGCTGGGTCGCCTGGGTGAGGGTGTCTGATGTGAGACCCGAAACACCCGATGATTCCAAATCACATCACTGAGGATGCGCCCCAGCACATCTAGAAGATGTATATTTTTCACATGTGCATGTTAGTGTGCGTGAACTTGGTGCACATTTGTGTGAGTCAGGTTTGTTTGATTTTTTTTAGAGATAAATCACAGAAATAGGCCCTTCAGCCCACCGAGTCAGCACCAACCAACAATCCCCGCACATTAACACTATCCTACACACATTAGGGACAATTTTACAATTATACTAATCCAATTAACCTACAAACCTGTACGTCTTTGTAGTGTGGGAGGAAACTGAAGATCCCGGAGAAAACCCACGCAAGTCATGGGGAGAATGTACAAACTCCGTACAGACAGCACCCGTAGTCCGGATCAAACCCCGGGTGTCTGGTGCTGTGAGGCAGCATCCCTACCACTGCGCCACTGTGCTGCCACTGTATATATACCAATTCTTGCCTGTTGATTGTGTGAGTCTGATGTATCCACCTTTGTGTTATTCTGTTTGTAACTGTGCGTGCGCTCACGCGTGCGTGCGTGCGCGTGTGAAGGTGTTGGGAGAAAATCGAAAGCACACTGTTTCCTAGTCCTGACACTTTACATGAGAATAGGTATTTGATCGTCGGCCTGTCAGCTTTGACCATGCTGAGGGGCAGGGTTACCCAAGGTGCAGAGAAGAATCTAATTTGCTTGGTCAGTTGGAAAGGTTGCTCATCACATACATATTCATAGTGAAAAAGGTGGTGTCTCTGGACAAATTCCACAGTTCCTTTCATTAAAATCTATTTTCATCTATACGCTGCCAAAGGAGGTGAAATAGCTACCTACAGGAACATCTTCCACCTCATCTTGTCTAACTCCCTCCATAAAACCACAATTAAATTAAACTTCTCTCTTCTCCCAGCAGTGCGGTCCAGACCCCAATTATTAATTGGCGAGAAAAGTTCTGGCGTGAACCAGGTTTTTAAAGTAAATATCGTTATTGGATCGATTATGCTCCTGATATGTCCAGGAAGCGCTTTTTCTCCCAAACGTGTTTGGATGTGGAAGTCAGGGATATCTGTCTCAATCTCTTTCCACCTAGCTATATAGCAGTCCTCACACCAATTAATTAGTGGTCGAAGTTGGGCTGCATAGAAATATATCCTAAAATTTGGAAGTGCCATTCCACCTTTGTCCTTTGGCAACTGTAGTGTAGTGTAGTGCAGACCCCAATTATTAATTGGCGAGAAAAGTTCTGACCCTTTCACCATTGAGAACAATTTCTATCAACCCTGTGTCTGCCCTTCACGAGCTTGAACACCTCTTGTTAGATCTTCTTGTACCTTCTCTGCTCCAAAGAAAACATCCACAGCTTCTCCAATCTAATCACCTAACTAAATACCCTCTTCCCTGGACTCCCTTCTGTACCCCCTCCAAACCCTTCCCATCTTTCCTCACATCCGGTACCCAGAATTGGGATATAGTTTTGCCTGATACAATCCAAGAATCAGTTTGGTGAATCTTTGAGCGCTCCAGCTCTCACAAGAATCTATCTCCATCGACAAGGAGACCAGACCTGCAGGGGTCTTCAGTTCATAAGTACATAAGTTATTGCAGCAGAATTAGGCCAGTCGGCCCATCAAGTTTACTCTGTCATTCAATCATGGCTCTTCTATCTTTCCCTCAACCCCATTCTCCTGCCTTCTTCCCATCACCCCTGACACCCGTTCACATCCGGTACCCAGAATTGGGATACAGTTTTCTGGTTGTGGTCAAACTAGTCTTTTATAACTTACTTGCTTGCTCTTTTACTCTGTGCTTGTTTATTAAGAACAGAAGAAATAAGAAACGGAGTCAGCCAGTCAGTGCCTGCTGTGACATTGAATAAGATCGTAGCTGATCTTTTTATATCAACGCTACATTCCTGCACTCGCCTCATATCACTTTCCTATCTTAATCTTTCAATAAAAATCTCAATATCTGTCCTTAATGTACTCAGCGAATGGGCATCATCTCTTGGGTGGAGAATTCCAAAGATTCACAGCCATTTGGGTGAAGAAATTTGTCACCTCTGAACTAATTGGCTGACCGTGATAATTTGAGACTGTGACCCGCAGCTCTCAACAGCTCAGCCAAAGGAAACATCGATCCTGCATTTACTCTGCTAAGCCTCTCAAGGATTTTGCAAGTTCCCAGAGAATGTGGGCCTAGTTTTGCCTGATACAATCCAAGAATCAGTTTGGTGAACCTTTGAGCGCTCTAGCTATCACAAGAATCTATCTCCATCGACAAGGAGACCAGACCTGTCGGCAATATTGCAAGACTTTACATAAATGAAACAAGATGTTGCATTCTGGAACTCAAGACTTGTAATAAAAGCCAACATATGATTATTCTAAGTATGAAGAAGAGTCCTAATCTGAAGCAACGTCTATCCATTTCCCTCCACAGATGTTGCCTGACTGCTGAGTTCCTCCAAAAGTTAGGCTTTTGCTCAAAACTCCCGTATCTGCAATCTGTTATGTCTCCATTTCCTAAGTGTTGGCTATTTTCTTTGTTTGTCAAACAAAGCATAATTTATCCCGTCTGCTATAACCTTCCAGGTCACTTGTCTATATGCATCAGCAAACTGGGATGTCTTCACATCATAATTGAACACCATGGAAACAGGCCATTTGGCCCAATTCACCCACGTGCACCAACAGTGTACATCACCAAACTCAGGAACAACTGTGTCTCCATTTTCAGGTCTGTGAATGGTCCTTCCATAAGCTAAAGTACTGGTCGATTCACTTCTATCCTGTTGAGAACATTTTACTTTGTCTGGGGATCAGATGCGCTACAATGCTGAGAACTATATTCTTCTTCTTCTTGCGTATGGCGTGCACAGCGTAAGGTTGTAGGACAACTTGTTCTATTTGATCTTATTTGATTGTGCACGCCAGGTTGATTGCATTCATCGAAACAGGGCGGACCACGCGAAGGTTGCAATCTTCCAACCCAGAACTATATTCTTTTTGTGTCTGTCTTCGGATTAAAGCAGCATCCACAATTCCTTCCTGCACATTTCGTACTGTGGACTACCAATGGGATATTGGCCATCTTAGTTTCTGTATTTTTCTCATTCACACCAACCTGCCCCCTTCAAAAGTGTTAGGATTCTGTTTACTGAGAAACAACCCTAATTTCATTATCAAACCTACCGAAAAGGAATGTGCTATTGTGTTCTGTGATCTGGCCTCAATCCTGTGGAAGTTAGACCTCAGTTCCCAGTCACAGTCCCTCTGGACCAACATCCTACAATTCAAGCATCAGGCATTAATGTCCTTCAGCTTGATAATGACATTAAGGGTGGTTCTCAGGCCATTAACTTTCAGTCATAGACCTTGTTAGCTCTACAATCTGTTCATGCGGAAGGTGTGGGCCGAGCATACTCCTACAAAAAGCAATGCTACCAATTTATCATCAATTATCCTACTTTGCAAAACAAGCAATCCAAGTCTCAACACACTGGAACACCCACCCAAAGCCCTTAGTGTAACAACACACTAGATTCATAACAGTGACATTTTACTGAAAAAACAACATTCCAGCACATACAAGCGTCTCGCTGGCTGCAGCTAAATCCACCGTGTGATTCTACAGTCACACATTCTCCCCATTCTGACCGGTTCTTACCTTGAAGACCTGGTAAGCATATTCATCATCCGTCTCAATGTTGATCATCTTCAACAGGCTCTTAATCTCTTCAAAGCTCATTTTCTTGTCATTGTTTTCGTCAGCATTCCGGAGATGTTCATGGATCCAAGTGGACAGATGTAAGGAAATAACGTGGTTGGGAATAGATGTCAGGGAAACGTTGGGCAGTGCCCATGGCCTGGGACCAGTGTGTAAACGGATAGTGGACTCACCAGACCTTTCACACACATACACATGCTGCTTCCACGCAAGCATTACATGCTGACAGCCAAAATACCTCCAATGTTTACCAAAGCATCTACTTCAAACTACTCTCTACTGATATATTTACCATCTGTCAGTGCACCCGGGAAATTTGCAAAATCATCACCCGTATTTTTATAGCAACAATAGCTGTTAAGGTATGTTACTTACCAAATAGTGAATGACCTGGATAGAGTGGATGTGGAGAGGACGTTTCCACTAGTGGGAGAGTCTAGGACCAGAGGCCATAGCCACAGAATAAAAGAACGTACCTTTGAAAAGGAGACGAGGAGGAATTTCTTTAGTTACAGGGTGGTGAACCTGTGGAATTCATTGCCACAGAAGGCTGTGGAGGCCAAGTTGATGGATAGTTTTAAGACACAGATTGGTAGATTCTTGATTAGAACGGGTGTCAGGGGTTATGGGAGGAAGGCAGGAGAATGGGGCTGAGGGGAAGATAGATGAGCTGTGATTGAATGGCAGAGTAAACTGGCCTAATTCTGCTTCTATAACTTATGTACTTATGAACCTAAGACCCCAGATCACATCCAATCAAACGTAATTTCTCAAAGGATATTGATGAATTTTCTCTCGCTGGCTCATGGTTTCTGCTTTCTTGCGGAGTTTCTGGAGCCCCCGCACCCAGCACCTCCCTTCCTCCTCCGAGGCCGCCACCAGGTCCAGGCTGCTCCGGCTGCCTGCGAACACGATGGTGAAGCACCGTTTCTCCGAGAAGCTGTTGCCGTGTTTCTTCATCACCATCGACTGGTGACCCACTTGGATTTCCCGGATATCCATCACCGAGACTGAAACACGGGAGAGAAGATTAGCAACTGAGGGCTCCACGAATAAACAACAGCTCAGCGCAGTCTGCAACATCACAGTGGCCATCGGAGCTTGGAGTGTCCCCACTCTGTGACTAGCAGTGTCCCCACACCAAGACAGATGCTAAAGCATCACTGCTTGGCACCACATACGACAGATCGGAGCTTTCAGTTTAGTTCAGAAATACATCATGGAGACAAGTCCCTCGGCCCACCAGGTCCATGCCGACCAGGTCTATCACCCGTTCACGTTAGTTCCATGTTATCCCCCTTTTGCATCCATTCCCGACACACAAGGGGCAATTTGCAGCTGCCAATTGACTTACAAACCTGCATGTCTTTGGGATGTGGGAGGACACCGGAGCACCCGGAGGAAATCCACACGGTCACAGGGAGAACGTGCCAACTCCACACAGACAGCCCCCGGCGTCGGGATCAAACCCGGGTCTCTGGCGTTGTGAGGGCGCAGCTCTTCCAACTGCACTACTGTGCCACCCTGAACTCACACACAGCGAGCAGCACGGGAACACACATGGCCACACATTGCCAGGGGTTGGGCCAAGAAAAGGCTGCAGTGGATCCTCAGCATGTCCAACCTGAGGCTTCCAAACAGTACTGTCAAGGTGGGCACATGCCTGAGAATTGGTTCAGGATGACATACAATTCAGTGCTGCAGCTTCAGGATGTTGTATCCTTACCAGTTAGTGTGCTGGAATTAGACTTTATTTGGATGCATGTGTCATATGTTTGTCGCCACTTTCTCATCTCTCCAGTTCTGAGATACTCCCACAGCCCCACCCTCATCTCAGGAACTTTTATTATATTTTCATAAGTTCACCTCAGACTCGTCATACTCTGGGCAGTATGGGCTCTCAACTTAGAGAAAAACACAAAGTGCTGGAGTCAGAGTCAATGATTCAGGTCAGGACCCTTCTTCCGTCTGAAGAAGGCTCCCAACCCTAAGCATTGCTATCTATATCCTCCAGATATACTGCTTGACCTGCTGAGTTACTCCAGCAGTTTATGTTTTATTCAAGCTCCCAGCATCACCAGTTCCTTGTGTCTCCATCAAACTAGGGGAGCCTGCTTTGAATAATCTCAATGTACATCCTTCCTTAAATAAAGAGATCAAAGCTGTACACAATATTACAAAACATACCCTAACCAAGGTACCAAACTTCTTATTCGTGTGTCTCATCTTTCTAATGACTTTGTGGACATGCTTGCTCACTTTCTGTGCTTCACTCGTGAAGCCCCCAGACCAGGGGTGGGGAACCTTTTCATGTCGGAAGGCCGCATTAAGTTAGCTGTAATCTAATAAGGCCACATCCAAGAAACCTCAATAGATATACTTCAAAATGTACATTATTTTGTTAAAATAGCCCTCATGACTTACTGATGTTTTAATTGTGGCCGTCAGTTGGGGAGGATTATTTCGTTGTATCTTCTTTTACGCTTTGATATTTTAAATACGTTCATTTTAAGATAAAAATAAAAATAATAAAAGATGAACAAAAACACATTAATAAAAACAAAAGGTAGACAAAAATGCTGGAGAAATTCAGTGAGTGTGGCAACATTTATTTCCTTCGCTCCATTAGATGCTGCCTCACCCGCTGCGTTTCTCCAGCATTTTTGTCTACCTTCGAATTTCCAGCATCTGCAGTTCCTTCTTAAATAAAAATGAAAGGATTTGTTCTACAAAATTTGGATTCATTCAAAAGGCCGCACTTAATGGCCTAGAAGGCCACATGCGGCCTTAAGGCTGCAGGTGCCCCACCCCTGCCCCAGACCTTTCTGACCATTTCTGCCTCCTCCCATCACACCATTTCAATTTATTTTTCCTATTCTTCCAACCAAATGAATAGCTTCACACTTGCCTCTTTCACCCACTCACATAATCTACATATGACCTTTTGCAGGCACTGTCTACTCACAGATTATTCCCCACTTGTGCCAGTAGCAAACCGCGACAATAAACAGGGCCTATTTATTGAGGAGACATGAGGGATTGTAAATGGCAGAGGGCCCAGTGCTGATCCATGTAGCAGTCCACAAGTCTCAGCTTGCTAACCTGACAATTACTCACTTATCGTCACCCTCCTCAGAGGTCCCTAACCTCTGCAGTAAAGTATGTTTTAATTGCTGTTCAAAAATCTGAATTTAGAACTTGCCGCAACTTTTATAAATTTGTTAAACATTACTCCCCTTCCTTAAAAATAACTCTCAGGGCAATGAGCTCCGTGCATAAGGCCTTAAAGTGAGCTAAATCTTCGCCTCAGGAAGTAGAGGCACCTAAGATGAATGCTGAGAAGAAAAGCCTAAGGCAGAGAGGTGGGTTTTAAAATGTGGACTGTGGGAATGTGCTGCTCCTACTCACACAGACGAAAATGCTTTCATAAATAGAAGACAGCTGCTGGGTAAATCACAGCGTTATAAGTACACGTTTCGGTTGGTTATTGTCACGTGTATCAATATACAGTGAAAAGTTTTACACGATTGCCATTCAAATCAGATACATACATATCGTATATACGTAAATACAATCAAGCCAAATTCAAATGCAATAGGGAGCGTGAAGGGTGCAGAACATAGTTCTAGCATTGCAGCGCACCAGTTCCAGAGACAAAATCCAATGTGTGAAATGGGTTGGAGGTGAATTGGACAGTACCCTCGCTTATGGAAAGACCATTCAGATGCCCGACAACAGAGGGGAAGAAGCTATTCCTGAGTCTGGTGGTGCATGCTTTCAAGCTTCTGTTTCTTCTGCCCAGCAGGAGCAGGGGCAAGAAGGAATGTCAGTGTTGGGACAAATCCTTAATTATATTGTGTAGGAAAGAGCTGCAAATGCTGGTTTAAATCGAAGGTAGACACAAAATGCTGGAGTGACTCAGCGGGTCAGGCAGCATCTCTGGAGAGAAGGAATGGGTGATGTTTCAGGTCGAGTCCCTTCTTCAGACTTTAATTATATTGGCTGCTTTTTTGAGACAGTGTGAAGTGTAGATGGAGTCAATGATGGTGAGTCTGATCTGTGTGATGGACTGGTCTGAGCCCACCCCTTGATATTGAAATTTCTTGATGGTCTCCCCATTGCCCATTCCTCTCTGTAAAGCACACCAGCCCTCTCACCCTCATGGTTTTTGATTCTCTTTCTGGTTCTTGTTCATTACTAATTAATTTTGTACTATTATTCAAACAACTGCTGAATTACTAGGCTCCGAAACTCGCAATGTTAATCTTTCCATCTCTTTCCTACTTCAAGAAAAAGTATAAAACATCTTTCATTGAACCTGTGGCATCTTCCCTCGCAACTCTTTGGGTGGTCTCTTTCAATGTCTGGCTTGATAATGATCCTGGTGAGGCCCTGAGAATACTTTTGTTTTGTTCAAGATGTTTTATAAATGAAATCATTGTTACTTATTCTCTCGCTATATTCAACACCAGGGTGTCAGAGGTCGAGGTACTGGGATAGGAATTCAGATTAGAGCACAGCGATCCCACATAATCACCAATTAGAGTCAGGAGAAAAAGGAGCATTAAATCCTGGCTTTAGCTCTCCAAGTTATAGTCTGCTCTGGATTCCCTTGATTATACAATCAGACCCAATCATCAACTTGAAGCTCTTTAACCCTCTAATTCTCTTCATTCCCCTCTCTCTCAGCAATAGAAATGATGTTTGGCAAATGATACTCATGTTCCTCGATACTATTGTCCAACCTTGTTTCTGTGTCCCTGTGCAGGTTAGAGTGCTGCTGGCTGAGGTGGTCATCAGTGAGTTGACTGGAAGGAGTGAGCCTTCATGCCCTGACAGTACTTCAAGCCCGATCAGCGAGAGCTAAAGTACCCAGTGCAGCCCCCTCATGCGAGTACTCACAGGTTGGTGGCTTGCTCTTGGATTTTGACTCGCACCAGATGGAAAGGCAATCATCCTGCAGCTTCATCCTTCGATCCTTCTTCCATCTTCTTGATTTTAATTTTTGTAACTTGCTGCCTTTAAGCATGAATTTCACATCTTCATCCTCGAGCAACCCTGTGAGAGGCAAGAAGGCAAAGATCAGTAGCTCAACGACACAAACTTTACAAAGATGACCTCTTAGCCACCAGGAGTGGAACACAACGTTCTAAACAAAAAAACATCTCTTCAGAATCCGATCAAATTGAAACTATTTTAACTATTTTTTTCTATTTGAAAGATTTTGGAAGCAATGCTCTGAAAGATTGGTTGTGGCCCAGGTCTATCAAAGTCTCCCAGACATTCTAAACCCCTTACAATCTACATACAAATAAATAAGATCCACGGGCTACACTATCTCCCTTGCACTACTTTCAGTTTTTTTTTTAGTTTAGAGATACAGCACGGAAACAGGCCCTTCGGCCCGCCGAGTCCATGTTGACCAGTGATCCCCGCACACTAACACTATCCTACGCACACCTGGGACAAATTACAACCTCACCAAGCCAATTAGCCTACAAACCTGTACATCTTTGGAGTGTGCCAGGAAACCGGAGCACCCGGAGGAAACCCAAGCAAGTCACAGGGAGAACATACAAACTCCATACCTACGGCATCCGTAGTCAAGATCAAACTTGGGTCTCTGGCTCTGTAGGGCAGCAACTCTACCGCTGTGCTACTGTGCCACCCTGGATCACTTTGATAATAAAAACACCTATGTTGTGATGCTATTCATTGATAAGAGTCAAGAAGTCCTGATGTAGCTTTATTGGGCATTAATTAGGCCGCATTTGGAGTATTATGTACAGTTCAGGTCGCCCCTTTGCAGGCCATCCAGACTTGAGAACAGCTTCCCTCCCACGGTTATCAGACTCATAAGCCAATCACCTCTTTCACACCACGCTACAATCTTTGCTCCATTCTGCTATTTTGCATTAATTGTTGTAATTATTGTTAACCCCTTGAGTTTCGTGAGAAGTAAGAATTTAATTGCCTACCAGTGTATGTAACAATAATCTTTTCTGAATTCTAGAAATCATTTAAGGTGGCAGCACATGTACACAACAGGGTTAAAAAAAAAAGCATCCAGGCCTTCACGAGTTGGGGGGCACTGAATGCAAGAGGAAGCTGAAACAAGGGACTGCAGATGCTGGAATCTTCAACAAAATGCTGGAGTAACTCAATGGGCCAGGTAGCAGGAGGATAGGAGTGTCCCTAGTGTGTAGGTTAGAGCTAGTGCACGGTGGGATTGCTGGTCAGTGTGGGCTCGATGGGCCTGTTTCCACACTGTATCTCTAAAGTCTAAAGTAAAGTCAAATTTAGAATGAGCAATTAACCTTCCAGCCTGCTCGCCTTTGGGATGTGGGAAGAAACCAGTGAACCCAAAGGAAACCCACGCATTAACAGATAGAATGTGCAAAAGCTACACAGACAGCACGGGATTGAATCTGGGTCGTTGTAAGGGTGTGGTAGTGGCTCTACCAGCTGCACCATTGCTGTTTGGTTCCTCCTACTGAAGTGCATGAACTCACACTCGTTTAGGTTTAGGGTTATTATTGTCACCTGTACCGAGGTACAGTGAAAAGCTTTGTGTCGCATGCTCCAATCGGATCAGATAATATTTTGCAAAAATACATTCACGTCAAACTTAGGTGCAACAGGTAGAGCAAAGGGCAAGATACAGAATGCAGAATATAGTTCTCATCATTATAGCACAACAGTTCCATAGACTTTATGACGTCCAATGTCAACAACGGGGTAGCGGTGAAACGGACAGCACTCAAGCTAATGGAAAGGCAGTTCCGAAACCTAACAAAGGAGCAGAAGAAGCTGTTCCTGAGTTTTGTGATGCACGCTTTCAAGCTTCTGTACCTTTTACCCGATGGGATCAGCAAGAAGGTGGAATGACCAGAATAAGACGTGTTTGATTATGTTGCCTGCTTTTTAGAGACAGAGTGAGGTGTACAGTGGATGGACCTCATGTTAACTCCATTTGCCTGCTCACTTATCCTATTAATATCCTGTTGCAGAGTTCAAATATTCTCTTGGCAGTGAGCCCTCCCACCTAATTTCATGCCATCAGCAAACTTGTATACCTTGCACGCTATGCCTCCTTCCAGGTCATTAATATGAGAACTGATCCATGAATTACATCCCTCCAGCTAAAAAAGATTGTGACTCTCTAATTCCATATGATCACCTTTCTTCAATCCAGGCCGACAAATTTATTTCAATTACATGAAATCTTATCTTATGCTGCGGCTGTTTATGTGGCATCTTGTCAAATGCCTTCTGAAATCCATATATACCTTGATTGCATTTATGTATAGTCTTTCCACTGACTGGTTAGCACGCAACTAAAGCTTTTCACTGTACTTCAGTACATGTGATAATAAGCTCAATTAAATCTCATCCGCAGGTTCATTTCTATCAACTGTGCTTCAGGACTCCTGTAAATTTGCAAAACACAACTCATCCTTCATACAAGGTAGACACAAATGCAGGGGAAACTCAGCCGGGTGAGGCAGCATCTATGGAGTGAAGGAAATAGGCAACGTTTCGGGTCGAAACCCTTCTTCAGACTCACTTGTGTTGACTTAGTTTGAGTGCATTACTCGTTACGAAATGACTAGTTAATTCTTCTTTGATTATTGACTCCAATATCTTGCCAACAACAGATGTTATAGATTCATCATCAAAACAGGCCTTCAGAGTACTTTGGACATGTACACCAAGGTCCCCCTGTTCCATAACGTCCCCAGGGCCCTACCATTCATGGTATGTGTCCCGTTCTTATCAGCCTTCCCAAAATATATCACCTCACGCATATTAGGACTAAATTGAATCTGTCACGTTGTACTAGTCGTTTATTCTCATCACCCACATTTGATCCATTTTGTCTTCTTGCATCTTGATCTTTCTACGACCCAAGTTTAGAATTATTTTCGAGCAATGGGATTGTATGCACAATACTAAAATTCTCTAAGATCTTAACAGGAATGGTTCTAAGACCCGGTGTATGTCCTGTACACTTTCCATCCAGCATGAAAACGATGCATTCACTGTCATTTTCTAAGCTCCGTCTTTTAAACATTTAACACTGGCAAAACTGCAGTCCGTTTAATCTCATGGGCTTCAATTGTGCTGATAAATGACACTGGATCAAATATCTTTAAAAAGTTTATGTACACTAACATCAACCATTCTACTTGCATCAATCTTTAGACTTTAGAGATACTGCGCGGAAACAGGCCCTTCGGCCCACCGAGTCCGTGCCAACCAGCAACCACCCCGTACACTGGCACTACCCTACACACTGGGGACGAATTACAATTTTCCAGAAGCCAATTAGCCTGCAAAGCTATATTTCTTTGGAGTGTTGGAGAAACCGGAGCACTTGGAGAAAACCCACGCGGTCACATGGAGCATCCGTACAGACAGCACCTATAGTCAGGATTGAACCCGACTCTCTGGCACAGTAAGGCAACAGCTCTACCGCTAAGCCACTGTGCTGCCCCTAAATTATCCCCACAGCTTTATGAAGAACTCGATTGAATTGTTTAAACACTGATTTGTTCACCAGGTCCACGACGCTTATCATTTATTCCTGGACTCTAATGGAATGGTGGAACAAGCTCAAGGGGCTGAATGGCTTACTCCTAGTTTCTATTCAAGTCACTGATGCAGAAATTGCCTTGTGAGTAATATGATATTAATGTTTGCACAGCTATTGGTGCAGAGTCAGGAGTGATTTGTGGCCACAGATTAGACTCTCAGAACTTCTCAAATTTCTCACTTGGCAAAGGGATGCTGATCACCTTTCCTCCTGCTGTGACTGGAGATGCAAAGAGGGAAAAATTGTGCCAACATTAACATGGCCCTGGGGTAGGATGCGTGTGAGACCTCAAGTACTGACGAGGCAGCTCCTCAACACCGGGCTCTTCCTCCAATCCCGAGGGAAACGCAAAGACTGCTGTGGTTTTCATCAGTTGAGAACCACATGTCTGAAAATGGGAACTAATTGGTGTATCAGGTGCGATTCTTTATCTGAGATATCTGCAGGGCCTCTCCCTCTCCCTCTCCCTCTCCTAAACTGACAGACCACTCAGAATCATAGAATGTTGACAACTCAGGGATAGGCCATTCAGTCCAACATATTGGTTGAAGAAGCACCAACGCACTCCCAGCACCGAATCTATCACCCTGCAGCTCACAGCACTACAACTAACATGATTCCTGTACTGTTTAAATATGGTGAGGGCATCTGCCTCCACCACTCTCTCTGACAGTGAGTTCTTGATTCCCCAGTCTCTGATCCTTGAGTTCACAATCCCCATACAATCCCCTTATCCACGGTCCCCGGTCCCCTCCCATCCTTGCTCCCTTGTTCCAAGCCCCACTTATCCAATCCCTCATTCCCCCCTCTCACCCATCTCTAGTGGTCATGGAGTCAGGATCACACAGCTTTGGAATAAGTCCACACTGACCAGTGGTCACTCATCCATACTAATCCCATCTTCCAGTTTCCCCAAGGCCTTCTATACTGGGGAAATTCAAGTGTAGACAAGGGTTCATCGAGACAATTCTTACATATCTATAACTCTGCTTCTACCACTCTCTCCAGCATTGAGAAAGGTTCCCCTCAGATCCCCTCTTGGTTTTTACTCCTAACCCAAAATCTATATCCTCTAACTTTACTTAACATACTGTAGATAAGGGCAAAGGTTTCCTGCAGTCTAGCCTGTCCTGTCCATAATCCTCATCATTTTATCTCTCATACATCTCTCCTCCTTTACTGTCCCACAAACGAGCTGCACTCCCCCCCCCCCCCCCCCCCCCGGGTCCCCAATGCCCTGCCCATTATCCCCCATGTCTCTGACCTTTTCTCCTGCCCCTGTTCCTCATCCCGGTCCCTAGTTCCCGCTGGTCCCTCGTCCATCCAATCCCAGTCCTTAGTCTCCCAATAACTGGTGCCCCGCTCCCGGTCCCGTTAACTTCTGACCCTGAGCTCAGCTACTGCTGATCGACCTCCACCAGGTTACTGAAGACCTGCTGAGCGCTGCCGCACACAAGTGAGTGAATTCGCCCTTTGAACCACTCCTCTGACACTGCAGAAAACTACTGCCCCAGATACACAGTGCGATCAACTGGAGAAGCAGGATGCAGAGTTAAGTAGACTCAGCGGTGCCTCAGTTCAATGTTGTGCTGTTCTGTGAGAGAGTGACGTTACCACCAGTGCTGAAGGATGGCCTGGCAAATGCAAGGGGAACGCACATCCCTGTGAGCACTGGCAGCGGTGCAGTTGCTAAGTAACGCCCAGCTCATTCTCGACAATTGTGCCTTTCTTACAAGTGTTTATTGAATATTACTCTTGGTCCCCAACCCCAGCTCAGAGATTCCAGTGGGGGGAGCCCAGCTCTCTGCTGATGAAAAACCCATAGACCAGTTGGTGGGAATCCTGATCCCTTGGAGACAGAGAATCATTCCAGAGTATCAGGGAAAGTCCCAACAGTGTGCTAACCAGTGACACAAGAACTAGTGGTGGCGTTGTTAGGAGGGTGGTGTTGGCTACTGTATGATATTGACCCACTGGCAGATATGCAGGGCAACGGCAGATGGAACTTATTCATGAAGTGTGTGAGGTGATGAATTGTGGGGAGTCCACTAATGGTCGGACATATTTCACAAATAGTCGTTTGAAAGGAGCATTGCGAAACAAAGCCATACGTCCAAAGATCCCAGAGGGTGGCAGCAGAGGTAGGCAGGATAGTGGAAAAGGCTTTTTGGATGTCTGCCTTCATCGACAGGGCACGGAGCATAGGAGCAGGGAGAAGGAGCTGGGCGTTACTTAGCAACTTTATAAAACATTGCTCAGGGCACAGTTTGAACATTGTGTGTAGTTTGAGTTGCCAGAACAGTGATTGCACTAGAGAGGGTGTAGAGGAGATTCACCAGGATGTTGCCTGGGATGGAGTGTTTCAGTTATGAGGAGAACATGTTCTAGATATTTAAGATAGACACAAAATCCTGGAGTAACTCAGCAGGTCAAGCAGCATCTCTGGAGAAGAGGGATTTCTTTTCTCCAGAGATGCTGCCTGGCCCGCTGAATTACTCCAGCATTTTGTGTCTATCTTCGGTATAAACCAGCATCTGCAGTTCCTTCCTACACATGTTCTAGATATTTGCAGTTCCCTACTTGAATTCCCCAACCACAATGTCCTTCATCTCAGTGAATGCAGAGGAGAAGCGTTCATTAAGATCTCACCTCCTTATTTCGGCCATTTTGGTCGCAAATGGGCCCTATCATTTCTCTGGTTACCTTCTTGCACACTCAAAGAATTTTCATTAATCCACTCCTGCTATGATATTTCCTATTCCCTGTTATTTTTTTTTGATCAGAATGCTGCCTGAAGGCATTACCTACAAGGAGAGGTTGGACCAACATGGATTGTTTTCTCTAGAACGTCATAGGTAGGGGAAGATCTGGTGGAAGCATATTAAATTATGAGAGGCATTGATCGGGTAGCCAGTCAGAACCATTTTCCAAAGGTGAAAATGTCAAAGACCAGAGGGATTGGTCTTGAGGTGAGAGCGGCAAAGTTTAAAGGAGATGTGTGAACAGGTTTTTTTAAACAGAGAGTGGTGGGTGCCGGAACCATGCCGCCAAGGATGTTAATGGAGGCATATATGACAGAAGCATTTAAGAGGCTTTTAGATACACATGAATGTGCGGAGAATGGAGCAATATGGATCACGTGCAGGTAGAGGAGATGTTCAGCATAGACTTTGTGGGTAGAAGGGCTTTTTCCTGTGCTGTACTAATATGTCTGTTCTCAGTTCTTTATAGGCAAGATACAAAGCTGGAACTTTGCATCAGTAGTTACTATGGTGAAGAACATGGAGAATAGAGAGAGAATGGGGTATAGTAATATGTTAGGACATTTCAAGATCAAGAAAGAGGTGCCGTTGTGTCTCTTGAGGAGCATCATGGTGGATAGCTTCCCAGGACCATGTGGACAAATCCTCTCTAGCTACAGGCAAGAGTAGCCCATGCTCTTCATTTATTTGATAAGGGAATGAGGGATAATAGTAAGATTAAATGAGAACTTACCAGTTTGAAGTTTGATCTTTATTTTATGAGGAGTTGCGATGAGGGATTTCGTGCCCTCCGCTCCCAACCCTCTACTATAAGGTCAGCTGGTAAATAGAGTCTCTTCAATCTTACTATATTAGTTCATTTCTGGGTAGTTCTGTGATTCCACACCGCTGCTTTGAAGAATGTCGCGCATGCGTGCCTGGCGGGGTCTTCACGAAATCCCTCCTCGCAACTCCTCATAAAATAAAGATCAAACTTCAAACTGGTAAGTTCTCGTTTAATCTTACTATTTCATTTCGGAGTCACGTGAGTGACTTCGTGAAGATTTCAAAGCTCTGTGATTCCATGCCCTGGATCACGTCCATGCCCACACACTGCCGTAATATTGATGGAGGAAGTATGTTAACGTATTTCAGACTTGAACAAGCTGAAAAATTATAACATTATTGTTAATACAACAATAAACCCCTGAACTCCGGGACAAACGTTTCGCAAACAGCACTTAAAACTGACTCCGCAAATGTTGCGGCAGCGGCCACAGGTTAGTTATGAAATCGCTGAAATGTGGTTTCACTGGCCCAGCCCGCTATTGCGAGGACATGATCCATGAACACCTCCATGGTCCTCGCCGCTGATGTGGATGCAGCCCTGGTAGAATGACATTTTAAAAGGTTTAGTGTCTTACCTGCAGCACCGAATACCACCTTGAGCCATCTGGAGATAGTCTGCACCGTCACCCTGTGACGTGGGTTTCCATGGCTGATAACAGATCCGCCTCCATATTCCTGATGGCCATTTTCAGACCTGTAGTCGCAGGTCTGTGTAGTTTAAGCAACTCTTTTATAAAGAAGTTATGGGTCGATCATTCTATCCAGGTTTAATTCCTGTAGAGTCTGGACCCATTGTGCTGTGTTCAGTGCCATTTCCATCACCAAATTAAAGGTGAGTAAGTCCAGTGGTAAATCCGTCATAGGCGACCAGCTCTTGAGTAGGGTCAACACCACCCTTATATCTCAGGTAATATAAGATCGTGGTCGGGGAGGGATGGATAGAACATATCCCTCATAGTTTGGATACCAGCTGGTGAGATCCCACTCCAATGTTGAGATAGGATGACAGTGCACTCCTGGCACTGTATACGGCACTGTAACTGAGCGACTCATCATAATGAAGACCCGTGAGGATGCCAGCACATTGGAGATCGTAGCAGATATGTAGGTGGTCTAGGTCCGACTACAGAAACCTCCCATATCCTTATGTAGGTGAGGTACTGCTTCCTAGTGGACTCTCTCTGTACGATGCTGTATGACTTCCATGGTCCTTTATGTTGCAGAACCTGGTTGTGTTTTCTGCAACACCTGACTGATGAAGCAGAATGGGGAAAGCATAGAAATCCATTTCCCCCAATGTAGCGAGAACTCGTCCATCATCACTGCCCCAGGATCTGGTTCTCAAGAGACACATATTGGTATCTAATGGTTCAACCTGGACGCAAGGAGGTTGATATCTGGTGTTCCATATTAGGCTATAGTTTTAGCAAATATTTGGAGGTTCAACATCCGCCGGGTGTCGTTATTAAATACTTGTGACCTGGTGTCCGCCACTGTATTGAGCTTAACCAGATGGTACATAGCTGATATCCAAATATTTCTTTCCATGCACCAGAGCCAAAGTAATTTTTTCCAATTCATCACAAGATATTGACTTGATACCACCCATAAGGTTTAAATATGCCACCTCAGTGGTATTATATTGAAGATGGACATACGTATGCTGCAGATTAGTGCATTAAGCCCGCAGCCCGTGACATGCTCCCAGCATTTCTGAACAGTCCCAGCCCTTGGTGCTTGCGTCGGTTTGTAACACGACTAATGGGTTTTATGTAATGATGGGATTTAACAATCACAAACATTGCTAATCCACCATTGTAGCTCAATTTATGCCTTGATTGGCGGCTGCATAGGTCCGTAAAAAATGTCCAGCATTCGCTATTAATGCTGAGATTTTGCTCTTTGCAAGCTTTGATAGTGTAACGGCCCAAATACGTAGCTAGAATGTAGCTATAAGTTTACCAATTACCTTAGAAGCATGTCTAATAGTCGGTTTCCTGGCGCAAGCAAGGCTGTTACATGCCTCTATAATGTCTATTGCTTTGTTCCCTGGGATAGTGACAATCAGACCCATGCATCCCAGAATGTATGTAACCTCTCTCCTACTTGTGAGGTTATACATGCAGCACCTCCTAGAGAACCAGACCCCCTACCTCCATGGCTACCGGCGGGCCTGACGGTCTGGTTCCTGGTGTTCCGTTGAATTGTGTTGAGGTGCTGCTGATGTGTAGGTCCTTACTGGTCTTTCAGGTGGCCCGAGGTCTTGCATATGATGTTTGCCTGCGCACTGCCGCCCTGCTGGAGGGAGGTGTGATATCAACCCGACTGCCTCCGTCTCCTAATCCAGGTCCTTGACCTGTATGGGCAGGTCCTCACCGAACAGTCCATGCTGATCCATGGCATTCCCCACCAATGACAGGGACATGCTGGGTGGCCCAGCCGCATGTCTCCAGGACTGGAGGACATCTGGTCCAGCTGCAGAGATCGTGCTCTAGGATACGCTCCATCATGCGCTCCTCCGAGCCATGCGACCGCCGCCACATCTGCGGACGACAAGTCGACTTCCTCAGGTTCTGGAGAATCTCTGAGGCTTCTGTCATCGCCCCGCACCTCGTCGAGGTGATACCAAGGGCGCCTAGACAGGATGTCGCTGCCTGCTGCTTCTGCGTGGCTAAGCGACTCCCGCGCGGACCTGCCGCTGGTCTGCCGTCTTCCAGACGGAGACGGCCCGCTAGTCTGATAAGACATGAGCGGTGATGAGTCGGTCCCGGCCGCCAAAGCGTGGTACCCCGACATCCGCGCGGGCTTGCTGCCTGTCCTCCTTAGGGACAAAGGTGACGTTCGGTCACGTCCTGCCGCTAAAGGGGGGAGCGGTGACCGAGATGAGACTACACCGGCCCGCGATCTGGCAGGCTCCCCCGGTGGTCAGTCTGTGCCGGCCACACATGCGGGGCTTGCAGACCCGGGCCTCAATCCTTCACCGGTCTGCGATCTGGCGGCTGCTTCTTCCCCGGTCCTCTCTCTGGTGACCTGCATAGTTGGGGAGAGAGAACGTGCTGCCAAGTGGATAACACGCTTACGCACCTTTGCTCCACAGTTCTTATGCTTAGTGGTAGGGAGTCAGGGTCTTGCCTACCCTGCTCCTACGTGGTGCTCCTACCACTTTACGGCTCCATGGCCAGCCGTGGTGGAGAATTGGGTCCTGGCTGCGCAGGGCTCCCCGGTTTCCACGTTCTTATCCCGGCCCGCAGAGCGGGCGCTGCCGGTGTTGCTGGCAGCTCCGGGAATAGTGGGCACTGACTCCCATTGGAAGTCCCATGGCCCTGGGAGGCATACTTTGATGCCTTCATTCTGGTCCCCATCCATTGTTTCTGTAAGCAAAGTCTAGTACAGAAGCTAAACAACTCAAGGTTAGTATCTTACCTGAGGGTCTTTATGAGCTTCCGGTGGAGGAGCGCACTCTCTCCCCCCCCCCCCCCAGCTCCAATGGTGACCAGACTCTCATGCGGGACATAGACTGCCGCTAACGGCAAGGCTCCCGCCTGTGTGTGAGTCGGGGCCCCGGCTCTGTCTACTACCTCTATAGGGTAGCATAGCCGTTAGTCCGCGGAATCCCTGCGGCCTGCGGCGTTGAGTCGGAGCTCCTGCTCTGCCTTCGCTGCCTGCGAATGGCAGTCTCCGAGCCCGGACCTCCAGGTCCACGGGCTTGCCCAACTTCCGGGTAGCGTTGCCGTCAGCCCGTGGTGACTCTGCGGGCTGCGGTGTAGATTCGGGCTGCCGCTCTGCCGTCACTGCCTGCGAACGGCGAGTGTGAGCCCGGACCCTACCGGGTCAACGAGCTGCCCAACCTGCCCGGTGTAAGTAAAACCGTCAGCCCACAGAGTCCTTGCGGGCTGCGGTGTAGAGTCGGGGCTGCCCTGCAAGCCCCACTACCTGGTTAATTTAGACAGCCCGCAGTATCCTTGCAGGCTGTGGTGTAGAGTCGGGGCTGCTGCTCTGCCGTCGCTCACTGCGCACGGCGAGCCTGCAAGCCCCACTACCTGGTTAATTTAGACAGCCCGCAGTATCCTTGCAGGCTGTGGTGTAGGGATTGCTAAGAATAAGAGTAACTCGCATAAGACAGAAGTTATGTTGCAGCTCTATAGGACTTTTTGAGTATTGTTTGCAGTTCTGGTCACCCCATTGCAGGAAGGATGTGAAGAGGGTAAAAAGGAGGTTGCTGCCTGGATTAGCCAAAAGGAGAGTTTGGACAAACTTGATTGTTTTCTTTTAATTGTTGGAGGCGGTTGAGAGGAGACCTGATAGAAGATTATAATATTTTCAGAGGCAAAGACAGGGTAGATAGTCAGGATGGAAACATCAAATACCAGAGGGAATAGCTTTGAGGCGAGAGGGGCAAAGTTTAAAGGAGAGCTGCGGGTTGTTTTACACAGATAGTGGCAGGTGCCTGGAATGCACTGCCAAGAGTGGTGATGGAAGCAGATGTGATGGTGTTGTTTAAGAGGCTTTTAGAGAGGTTGCTTAATGTACAAGGACTGGAGAGATATGGGTCATGCGCAGGCAGACAGGATTAGTTTAATTTTGCATCATGGTCAGACATCGGTTTGCCAAAGGGCTTGTTCTTTTCCACATTCCACCTTGTCCTGAATATTATATATCCTGCTCTTTTTTCATGTTACTGTGAATACAGCAATATTATATTTCCACCTACTTATCAATGCTATTCATTTATCCGATTTACCAGTCAGAAACTTGCATTAAAATAGATGCAATTCAGCCTTCTATTTCCCCCATGTGATTTATCACACCCATGTCTGCTCTGCCTGCTGGACTGACGTCGTTTTCCATCTATATTTGTCTGCACCTCCCCCACAACTATACATCAACTCTGTATTCCGGACCCGGCCAGATTAGTTTCAATGCTCCTCAACAGCAAGAGCAAATCTTCCCGCAAGGATGTTGGACCTGTTCTAGTTCATGTGCGACCCTTCCCACTTTCCCTAAAAATAGTTTCAGTGATACATAAAATCAAAAGTCCTCCCCTCTGACACTACCTCCTTAGTCACACATTCATCTGTCCGATCATCCGAGTCCTATACTTATCAGCACATTCCTAATCTTTATTACAAAGTACAGTACAGCACAAGAATATGTCCTTCGGAACACAATGTCTGTGTTGTGTATGATCCCTTTACTAAATCTTCTTTGCCCACACATAATACATCCCTCTATTCCCTGCATACCCATCTGCCTCAACCTCCACCCCGGCAGCGTATTCCAAGCACTCTCCACCCTCTGTGTAAATAAACTCGCTCCGCACATCTCCTTTAAACTTTGCCCCACTCACCTTTAAACTATGCATTTTAGTATTTGATTTTTCCATCCTGGGAAAAAGATTCTGTTTACCCTATCTATGCCTCTCATCATTTTATGTACTTCTATTAGGTCTCCCCGCAACCTCTGGCGTTCCAGGGAAAATAATCCGAGTCTGTCCAATCTCTTGCTGCAGCTGATACTCCCTAATCCAGGCACAATTCTGGTAAACCCCCACTGCACCTTTTCCAAAGCCTCCACATCCTACCTGTAATGGGACGACCAGAACTGCACGCAAGACTCCAGTAAAAATTGCTCCGAAACCTTGCTCCTTATGTGAACCAAAACCACTGGCCGTTAAACCCCTCCCTTTAGAATGTCCAGCACACATCCCATTATATTCTTGAGCCTGGATTCAGGGTGACCAACACACCAATCTGGACTCACATCAACAGCTGCAAGTGTCTGTATTTCCCTCCTTCTTTTGTTGTTTTTAGTCTGTTTAATTAGAATTATTTAGTGTGTCTTTAGTTTTGTATTACGTGGGGTGTGGGATTTTTAAAAAATCTCTTCCGCCGACAGAGATGCGACCTTTTCTTATCGTATCTACGTCCACACTGCAGCCTAACATCGAGGAGCTGGCGGTCCCTTTGTTAGGGATCGACTTTGGGAGCTCTGACTGCCCCGATCGCGGGAGCCTAGATCGCCCCAATGCGGCGGCTTCGATCGCTGACTGCGGGAGCTTCAATCACCCCGACTGTGGATGGTTCGATCGCCCCGACCGCGGGAGAAAAGGAGGAAGAAGGTAAAAGTTATTTGCCTTCCATCACAGTGGGGAATGTGAGGTCACTGAAAGAACAAGATGGACGTGCTGCCTGCGCTGGTGAGGACTCGGAGGGATTGCCGTGAGTGCAGTCATCTTGGTCTTTGCCGGGACATCACTCCATGAGAACATCCTGGAGTCTGTTGGGAATGTGGACGGCTTTCTGACTGTTCGGGCGGACCGGACTGCAGAGAGAGTGACAGCAGTCGGTACAACTCTGGTCACATCACGGTGAAGGAGCGTGTGTGTGGCCCGGACATTGAACTGATGGCTGTGGGTCTCCGCTTATGCTGTGTGCCCAAGGGATTCTCGCACACCTCTGCGGTGGCTGTTTATGTTTAATCCTTATGTAGTTTTGTATCTTGTTGCTTTTTTAGTATGACTGTATGGTAAATCAAACTTCATGGTACCTCAGTACACGTGATGATAAAGGACCATTGAAGCATTGAACTCCAACCACAATTGCCCTGCATTTCCAACACAGAATAATGGTTTTGAAGCAAGATGCACTTGGAGGTTTCCCTGACCACTTGCTTGCCCTCTTCCCTCTCCCAGGTGGTCACTCATTCCTTCTACGAACGCCTTTCCTTAAGCTGCAGGGTGCCCACCTTTGTAAGCAAGTTATTCATATATCTGCCCATGTAGCAGTGCCCGCTGGCGCACGCATATATCAAACCCGGCGTTCGGAAGCCGCGGTCACGTGACTCGGGAGGGGTTGCTTGTTTCGCGCGGTTTTTCACTTGCGCGCATTGGTTCAGCGCTGACCACCGTTGTGGGCAGACGTGTCTGTAGAACCTGTATACTGGATATCGAACTTTTGAATAGAGATCTGTTTAAAACTCCAGTAGTCGTTTCTCAGGCCACTAAACCGGCATCCTTGACAGTCAAGCTCCAAAACACAGCAGCTGAGCTGGTCAAACCCCAGGCACGTGTAGCATGGTCACCCAGACTAGACAGAGCAGTACAGCACATGTTATTATACAAAAAATAAATCATCAGTGAAGTTCAGTAAGCCAGATCTAATTGATTATAGATTCATTTTTTATGTAGTCTATGCCTCCTGTGATAAAATTTAAATGCCCAAAGGTATTTAGTCTCGTGCTACTTCAATGTCCAGTGCATCTGTGGCCTCAAATCCCTCTGCTCCCCACAGCCTTCAGCAATAACTACAGAATAATTACCAACATATATCAGTTTAGTTTAAGTTTGGAGATACAGCGGAAACAGGCCTTCAGCCCACCAAGTCCACACAGATCACATTAACATCCCCACATATTAACACTATCCTACACATACTAGGGACAATTTACATTTGTACCAAACCAATGAACGCCTTCAGAGTGTGGGAGGAAACCAAAGATCTCGGATAAAACTCACCCGGCCACGGGGAGAATGTACAAACTTTCCACAGACAGCACCCGCAGTCGGGATCGAACCCTGGTCTCCGGCGCTGTAAGCTCTGTAAGGCAGCAACTCTTCCGTTGCGCCCATTAGCTATCAGTTGGCAAATTCCTTCTGTCATAGCTTATCGACAATAAATGAATGAATAACACTCACATATAACGATAAATTTACAGAAGTTGTGCAAAGTAAATCACGCACTTTTTCCGAGTATACTTATTTATTTTTAAATTGTCTTTTACTCAGTTAATTGATCTTCATGTGCTTAATAATTTCAGGAACTGCCTTCTACCCAAGCTCCGGATGGATTTCCAGATTCAGCTGTCCTACTAAACTCATCCAAACAGTTGCCAGGATCCAATGGATCTGAAAATAATCAGCTACATTTGAATGTCCAATTTTAAATCATGTGTGTGATCTTTACATCCCCTCGGCTAGCTTGACTCCTCCCCAAAATACACTCCAGTCTGGACAATAATCTTCAGTGCAAGGCACTCAGTTATGTGGGAATTACAATCAACACACAGAGCTGGTCCAGATCAAAATGTGATCAGTATTGTATGTGACACAAGTAACCACTTGATTCCTATGATCTCAGTTGTTAGCCTCTGCTGTCTTGCAACACCCACCGACTCAGCCATCCACCCATCTAGCTCCTCAGCTTCCTTGGCAGTAAAGCAAAGAGCAAGGGTGTTACTTGGGATGTCTTGGCCAATAATTATCCTCAACCTGGCTGTCACACTTTCCACTTTACAGTAATGACGGCACTTTAAAAGTACTTTGCTGTTTGCCAAGTTATTTTGAAAACCGAGAACTACTTAATCAAAAGTTATCACCATCCTACCACAACCAGAGAGCAGTCCCGGACTAGCATCTACCTCATTGGCAGCCCTCAGACTTTCCTTGATGGGACTTTTACTGGCTTTACCTTGCACTAAATGTTATTCCCTTCTCATGTATGCACAGGCTGTAAATGGGTTGATTGTAATCTTTCAGCTGCAACAAAAGCTTTTCACTGTACCTCAGTATGCGTGACCATAAACTGTAAACTAGTTTTAGCATGACAGGAACCAACAGTAATAAAGGGATAGAATGGGATTGCTGAATGTTGCTTCACCATGGAGCTTGACGGGTGCTGGGGACAGCTGCCCGACAGCTCATCAGCCTCAGTCCTCTCAGTGAAATCATGTCGACCACAAACTGGGGGCAGAGAGTGAAGAATTTGTTTGGCGTGGAGATTATTTCAAGACGATAAAGGGAGTTCTACATCATTGTCAACCCTCCCTATAGTGCCACGGTAAACTTGTCTCTTGCCCACTGAAAACGCAAGAACCTGCTCCGTCATTTACAAAAGAAAGAGTCTAGAATGGAGGCATAACATGTGCAGTGGAGGAAGAGGCCATTCAGCCCTGCCATTCCGTGCTCATGTTTACATTCCCTATCGTCGCTCACTGCATCCAACCACTTCAATAATCTTTTGATCGAAGACAGACACAACATGCTGGGAGTAACTCAGCGGGTCAGGCAGCATCCCTGGAGAAAAGGAATAAGTGACGTTTCGGGTCGAGACCCTTCTTTTGACTAAGAGGCGAGGGAAACTAGAGGCATGAAAAGTTCCAGCTCTAGTTTCCCTCTCTCTAGTTTCTTCTCAGGCTCAAGAAGGGTCTTGACCCGAAACATCATTCTCCAGATGCTGAGTTACTCCCAGCATTTTGTGTGTATTTTTGGCGCAAACCAGCATCTGCAGTTCCTTCCTACACGATGTTTTTATCTGTGTGCGTTCCTGTTAAAAAAAGCACCCCTGCTTTTCACCTCCGATTACTGTACTGTTTGTATTTGATGGTGGCTGCCTTGCTTCATTTCATATCTGACAAAAGTGTTAGTACTCCATTACCATTAGACATTCTTAATATTATAGATTTATTGACGCTCCCTTATCCGTTGTACGCTTGAGATGCAGTGTCTGTCTGGTAAAACCTTCTTGCAGTTTTTGATTCAATACGGCTGTTAGCATTTGTTTACAACGGGGCTCCAGAACAGTTGGCAGAAGTCGCCGTGCAGTCGGACGAGAAGGCAGGGCGGGATAAGCACACTTCAAGGGTGGTTGGCATGTTAGTGCGGACGAGGACTAGGTTAAAGTCTAGAAACACCATGCAGTTATAGCGAACCATTTTTGCACCATCACCCGGGCAGTCTGACAGCGGGCTTCACTCGGTGAAGCGGACGGCCAGACTATTTTTGTCCGGTTTGACCAGCGGGTGATCCAGGCGCGGATCCCCGCTGTCGCCAGAAGCTTACCCCTCCCTGACCCCCCTCCCGCCACCCTTCCAACAGGAGGCGTCCCACCCTGCGGTGACTAATCCGAGCGAGCAGCAAACAGCGAACCCAGTGAGTGTGTGACCTTCCAGGGGCGAGGCGCCTCCGCTCCGCCGGGCGCCGACGCCGCCCCGCTGGATCACCCTCTCGGGTTCGGTCCCGACCGATGCCTTATTTAGACAGAGTCCGAGGACAGGCGCGGCGTCTCCTCAGCTCCTCGGCCGTGTCCGCCAGCCTTACCCACTTTCCTGAAGGCTGTCAGGGCGAGTTTCTTGTGCTCTGCCTCCTGGTGCCGGGGCTGCGAGCCTTTAGACTTGGTGCCCATCATGGCCCGAGCAGCGAGCCCGTCTCACGGCCGCGGCGATCCCTCGGACCCCCCCCCCCCCCCCCGAGGCGCCCCTCCTCCCGATCCCGCCCGTCTCCGGCAGCAGCTCATGTGATTCCCGACATCCATGCAAGGAAGGTGAGGGGCGGACCAAGGGCTGGCCTGAGCCGCTGGCAGCATTGCTTCACTGCAGCCCGGCGCCTCTCGGGGAAAGGCAGCGAGTGCCGCCTCCATCAGCGGCTGCCAGTTGCCGCCGGCGGCTCCTCTTCATCAGGCGGCTTTGACACTCATCCCGGGAACCAGGAATTCCGGTCTTGGTGCAAACTCTGCAATGCCGATTCCTCAGCACCCTTCCAGTCCTCGCTTCTCTGGGCGACCCGTGCTGTCTGAAGGCATTCCCACTGGCGGCTGCCTGTCCCACTGATATTACTCCAGCATTTTTGTGTCTATCTTCGGTGTACACCTGCACATTTAGTCTGAAGAAGGGTCTCGACCCGAAACGTCACCCATTCCTTCTATCCAGAGAGGCCGCCTGTCCCGCGGAGTCACTCCAGCTTCTCGTGTCTATCTTCATTCTGAAGTCATCTCTGTGTGGGAAGCAACTGCAGATTCTGACTTAAACCGACGATAGACCCTTGAAGTTACTCCAGCTTTTTGTGTCTAGCTTCAGTCTGAAGACATATGTCGCTTTCACACCTTACATTGTCTTTGTTACCCCCCCCCCCCCCCCCCCCACCTCCATCACCCACCAGTTTCCCTCTCTCCTGACTCTCTGGCTGAAGAAGGGTCTCGACCCGAAACGTCACCCATTCCTTCCCTCCAGAGATGCTGCCTGTCCCGCTGAGTTACTTCAACATTTAGTGTCTATCTTCGGTGTAAACCAGCATCTGCAGTTCCTTCCCACGCAATACACAAAGTTCTGAAGAAGGGACCCGACCCGAAACTTCGCCCATCCATTCACCCCACAGATGACCCGCTGAGCTCCTCCGGCACGTTGTGTCTTTTTTTTTGCTCAAGATTGCAGCATCTACAGTTCCTTGTGAATCACTGTTCTGGTTACCACCCTATCGCCAAGGCGACCGGTCACCCTTTCTCGAAATCAGTTCTGGTCCACAGCATCCTGTTGCCGGAGCATTTAGACCCAATGATCCGTCGGGAATTAACTTCAGAGATAGCGGATGATTGCGTTGTAATCTATTCCCTGGTTTATTGAAAGATTCCTGCAGATAGGAAAAGTGCAAATGCAAGGCGGAAGACGATGATTGTGCTACAGGGGTCAGTTCCTGGTCCTCGTTTACTTACGATGTATATTGGTTGCCTGATGAAGGGTCAGATTACAAAGTATCCAAGTTTGCTGATGTATCAATAGTTGGTAGACACAAATGCTGGAGAAACTCAGCGGGTGTGGCAGCATCTATGGAGCGAAGGGAATAGGCAACGTTTCGGGTCGAGACCCTTCTTCAGACGGGAGGATATGTTGCAATTAAGACATTTGGACTCCACAACAGGATACTAAGTGGGTGAACATTTGGCAACTGAAGTTTAATAAAGGATTGTGTGAGGACATACACTTCTGAAGGAAGCACCTAAAGGCAGGCCATCATTCAAATAGAGACAGACTGTGAGTGAAATATAGAGGAGTCTATATTTCTCGTCTGTAGTCTCAAATGAATCTGCAAAAGGTTGGCAGATAGATTCAGCAAGTGGTGAGGAAGGCAAATGGCATGTTGCAAGAGGGCTGGAGCTTAAAAAAAAAAGAAAGTATTGTTACAACTGAGGCCACAGCTGAAGCATTGTACAATGTTGGCCCCATTATATAGGTTTAGGTTTATTATTGCCAAGTACACAGTGAAAAGCTTTGTTTTAAGAATAAGATACACTGGCATTGCTGTTCAAAAACATTCACCAGGCTGCTTCCTGGGATGAGAGGATGTTCCTGTCACCAGTAGCTAAACAATAGATGCATATTTTTTGGAGTTTAGAAGAATGAAAGGTGATCTTACTGAAACATACCTTTGAGGCATGAAAGGGTAGATGTTGAAATGTCTGCACTTGTGGGAGGCTCTCAAATGAGGGAACATGGTTGCTAGGTTGGGGGCAGTACATTAACATTGATGTGTGCAGGAAGTTCTGCTCATTGTGATTTGCAAATATCCGGGAATTCTCTACCTTGAATGTTGTGGAGACTGGAAAGTTTGAATCATTTAAAGGTGAAATTCAAATATTTGTAAAGATTAGGTAAATTGTGGGCGGAGGACCTGGCATAGAAGAGATTAGAGATACATCATGGAAACAGGTCCTTCTGCCCACTGAGTCCACATCAACCAACAATCACCCATACACTAGTTCTACCTTACACATTAGTGACAATTTACTAAAGCTAATTAACCTACAAATCTGCACATCTTTGGATTGTGGGAGGAAAGCAGAGCGCCCGGAGAAAACGCACGTGGTCTCAGGGAGAGAGTGCAAACTCCATACAGATAGCACCCATAGTCAGGATTGAACCCAAGTCTCTGGTGCTGTAAGGAAGCAACTCTACCACTGCACCACTGTGCCATCCTGCTAATACAGATAGTGAGGTCTGGGCAGGTGGCTTACTCCTGCTTCTATTGTTTTTGTTCTTTTTGAGAAAGTGCAGAGCAGGATGTTTAATTTGGTTGTGAAAGACTGCATTGGTGTGCTTTGTTTTAAAGAAGTGGTGAAGGCTGCGGGGAACCTCATAGTGGTTTACAACATTATGAGTAATGTGTAGTGTTAAACATTTCCCAAAGCAGAGGTATCTGAAATAAGAATGCATAGATTTAGAGTAAAGGCCAAGAGGTTTAGTGGAAATCAGAGGAGGTATGTTCTTACCCAAAGGATGGTTGGAATCTTTAGCACACTGCCACACTGCCCAGATAAACCTATATAACATTATGAGAGTCATAGATGGAATAGATAATCGGTCCCCTTTCCCCAGTTAAGAGGGCAAGAGAGTTTTATTGCCAAATGTACCAAAATGACCAATAAAAATCTTACTTGCAGCAGCACAGGTTTGTAAACACATCAGTCAATAGATAATATAATGACCAAACATTAAAGTTCAATAAATTAAAAGAAAAATCATCAGGTGGAAATGTCAAAGCGTAGAGAACACAACTTTAGTGTCAGAGGAAGAAAGTTTAAACAAGATGTGTGGGGCACGTTTTTTGAACAGAGGGTCATGGGTGCCTGAAACATGCTGCCAGGGGTGGTGCAGAAACAGATATGATAGTGATGTCAAATAAGGTTTTAGATAGGTACATGAATATTCAAGGAATGGAGGGATATGGATCATGTGCAGGCAGAGGAGATTAGTTTAACATGGCATCATATTCAGCAAAAACATTGTTGGCCAAAGGGTTTGGTCCTGTGCTGTACTGATCTATGTTCTGTGTTCTATGGCCAGGGGGCAATTGTTCATGGCAGGAGATGGCTCAGCACATCTGGGTCATATCTGTCCCTCCCCTCTCCGAGAAGCACATTTGTGTGGGCCAGGTGTACATAGTGTGCACTTCCACAACTCAGGGAGAGCCAATGTGTCAAAGGTTTCTTACTTTTACACCACATGATTGGATTTGCCTTTCCCTGGCAGTAAAGGCCAACCAATCTCAGATTCGGATCAATTGCATACAATCTTTTTCTGCTTCAAATGCTAGGATCCCCATTACACTGCAGCATTTCATTGCTTTGCTCCACTTAAATAATAATTTGCTTTTACAATGTCCTCCCAATGAAGAAAACTTCACATTTCTAACATGATGCTTCCTCCACTGCTTTTTTTAACTGCTTGCTTAAGCAGCCTGCAAAGTGTACATCCTGCAATGTGTTGTGACTCACCCCCCCCCCCCCCCCCCCACACACACACACACACACACAGCTTGTTCATAGAACATAGGACAAACAGCACAGAAACAGCCTCTTCACCCCACAAGGTATGTGCCAAACACGATGCCAAGAGTCAAGAGTGTTCAATTGAATAGGTACAAGAAACAAAACAATGAAGTTCTTCCTTGCTGCAGCTTTATCGCAGCTGCAGTAATGCCAAAACCTTCACATGCTTCCTGTAATGGGACAATCAGAACTGCATGCAATACTACAAATGTGGTCTAACTAAAGTTTTATAAAGCTGCAACACGGCTTCCTGACTCTTATAATTAATGCCGACTGATGGCAGAGATATGCATATCATGTACCTTCTTAACCACTTAAATCTACTTGTGACCCCTACAGATGCTGTTTAAAAATGGCAGGAGATGGTTTACAGGCTCCTGTACCTTCTTCCCAATTATAGCATCGAGATGAGAGTGTAGCAAGAGTAACGTTGGTCTTTAATGATGTTGGCCGCCCTTTTGAAGCAGCATTTCCAGTAGATTACTCTGATGGTGTAAAAGTCAAAACCCATGATGGACCCGGCAATGTCCACCATTTTCTGCATCTTCCTTTGTTTATGGGGATTTTAGTTACTGAACCAGACTCTGTTGTAATTTATCAGTATAGCCTCTATCATACACCTGTAGAAGTTCGATAGAGTATTTGGCAACATGCTGAATGTCAATCTTCCAGGAAAGTAAAGGCATTGGTGAGCTTTCTTCATGACTGCATCAATGTACTGGGCCCAGGACAGACCCTCAAAGATATGCAAGCTCAGGAACTTCAATTTGTTGACTCTCTTCACTGCTGTCTCATCAATAAAGACAGTTTCGTGGATCATCTACTTTCCCTTGTTTAAGCCAACAATCACTCCTTGCAATCAATGCTGACATTGAGAGCACGATTGCTGTCATGGCACCTCCTTAGGCCTTCCTCCGTCTTGACTGACCATGGGTGTCTCCAGGGTTGGAGGACGCCTGTGCGTGACCTTCTTTAACGTGGGGAGACTGGTGCTCAGACAGCCACCACATGGTCCTTGACAGATCTGTGGCATGGAATCCAAGACGACCAGAGACCCTTTTCTGCCGCAGCCTTCATCCGCCTTCCCAGCCTTTGTGATGCTCCACTAAGGTCAGCCATCATCCTGCACCAGTTCCACTGTTGAGGACTTGGTTGGATAGCTCTTTGTCAGAGCCCTCCCCCTCGACCCTACCGCCATGGGTGGCCCTACCAGGAACATAGCTCCAGACGGCATCGCTCTCAGGATCTCTGGACCACGGCAAGGTGACAATCCATGGAGAAGATGGCACCATTTAACCTGCTTAACAATCTCCCTCCTGTATTCTCACTCGTCGTTACCCATTAGTCATCTGGCAGTACTGCAGTGCCAATTCCATAGGCAGAGTCAGTGGGCTGTGAGCTGAGGATCCTTTGAGAAAGGATGATCCCTGTGTGATTGCACACTGATGGCGACTCGAGTTCACTAGTTTCAATGTCAGACTGGCTGGGTATGGAGACCCAGAACAGGAGTGAGTGAATGAGGTCAAGGAGGATGCTGCCTGATGTTCTCTGACAAAAGAGTGACCATATGGTATTGAAAGTTGCCCCTCAAATCCGGTCTGTTTATGCCAGCTGTTTATGCCAGCACAACTACACCAAGTCAAAGTGCAATCCTGCAGCACTCAGTGCAATCGCAACCCACAGAGAGGAAGGAAGGCGGAAAGATTAATTGGCAAGACTGCCGTGCTGCTGTGGAGGCCTGCCAGGGCGAGCACTGCTACTACCTCTCAACCTTGCATGCCGTGCCCATCATGTACGGGCTGCTGTGTGAGAGTCTGCACAACTTCATCAAGGAATCGTATGGAGACGACGTGTGGAAGCTGGTGCGAGAGCATGCTGACGTCCAGCTTCACTCTTTTGTTACTCACGAGGTAAACGTCACCCAATAACGTCTGTTTTGTATCTGTTTATGATTTACCAATTTGTGTACCTGAAAAAAGTTTCAGGTTCAGAAATCAATGTAACTGCCAACATTCCTGTTGCAAGCTTCTGTTGCTATTTCATCCATGTCCATGCCCATTCATTAGGGCTAACATTATTTATCTGAGGTGGTTATACATAGGAAATGGCAATGTTAACCGCTGTCATCCAAGTGTGTTGATTATTCTGTCTCCTAACCCTAACCACAACCCAGTCAATGGCTTGCTTTTGATTTCACCTAATCTCTTTTTGTTAATAGTTTCTTCTCATATACTTAAATACTTCTTGAACAAATCAGCCAGGTTTGCAGGGACTTGCAACTCACGATCTCAGGGTCTCTATTACACATTCCTAGATGTCCATTCTATTTCCCCTCTGACAGATTTAAGTATAGGATAGAACTAGTGATGGATGATTGCTGGTCGGTGTGGATTGTTGGGGCAAAGGGCCTATTTCCACATTGCATCTCTAAACTAAGCTAAACTAAGCTAAAAGCTGGAGTCAGAAACCAAGACCATGAAACCAGAAGACTGTTGTAAAGTAAACTGGATTCAGAGATACCCTCCTTTCCTGGTTTGCAGTTGTGTAGCTGTTGGAATGAAGGGATCAGCCTCGATTGGAAATGTAATTGTGGCCAGGTTATTGACGTAACATTGATTCAGCAAATAAATATGGGCAATATAAATATATACCAATCAAGGCTAAGGGGGAAATTTGCGCTTCTTTGTAAATACCCACTTTAGGAGTCAGAAGATCTAGGCAAGGAGATAATCAAGTACTTTGCATAAGCATCCACTATGGAGAAGGCCGTGGAGAATATGGGATCACCATGGGGTATACTGATGTGTCAGGGCATTTTGAGATCAAGAAGGAGATGGTGTTGGATCGCTTGAAGAGTATTAAGGTGTGTAGGTCCCCAGGGCCAGATGGGATGTAATCGCAGTTCTTGAAAGAGGCAAGGTAGTAGAGCTAATAGGACTCGATGTTTCAATCCCCGTAATAAGCCGGCACTCTTGCTATTTGCAGTGGGATTGGAGTGGTGAAAGGTAGGGTAGGTACGTCATTGAGGTCATCAGGTGAGCACCCTCCTTCTTTGACGTTTCATTGATAAGTCCACAACATCTCCAGAGGGCTCAACGGTGATAGCTGGCGTCCCAGTTACACCCCCATCAATTCCATACCCTCCTGTCTTCATCTTGCAGCCCAATTGTTGTCTCTCCTTTTGATCCAAATCCAATTGCTGTTTTTTTCTGCAGAATGTGATAATGATTTGATTGCTTGTTGGAGGGAGCAACCCCTCACCCCCATTTCCTTTAATAGCCTGGTCATAGATGTAGCAAGAAATCCCCTGCATCCCACTTCAACAGGGAGAATATTGGCCTTCCAGCCATTCTGGGAAGCTTCAGTTGCCAGTTCAGAGTACTTGGTCTTTTTCCTCTCATAAGCTTCTTGAACACCATCTTCCCATGGAACTGAAGAAGGCCTGAAGTGAAATGTTGAAAAAAAACGGCATCAATTAAGGAAAGAAGAGAAGGAGTGAAGTGTAAAGCCAGAGGGAGGGCTATAGGGGGAAGAGGACAGGGGAAGGGGAAATAAGGGGAATAAAAGGGAAATTATATGTGGAATATAAGGTGCTGTTCCTCCAATGTATATGCAGCCTCATTCTGCCAATTGTGGAGGCCTAGGACACAAAGGTCGGTCTGGGAATGGGAAGGAGGGTTGAAATGCTTTGCAACAGGGAGAGCGAGCAGGTCTGAGTGAACAGAGTGAAGTGGTGCATTTGGATTCTCTGCCAGTGGAGATAAGGCCTTTTGCATGGAGCATTACACACCTTGTCCACCTGGGAGTGCCATTGTCTCACTTGGAAGACTTGGCTGGCAAACTGGCAGGACCTGGAGATGCAAGTCTTTGAGTTATTGGTCAGGTTTTCACTAGGTGCTTTCGTACCTGGGCTGGCACTGATCATAGCATCATTCAGCGCAGAAAAATACCTTTGGCTCATCTCATCCATACTGACCAAGATGCCCCATGTAAACTAGTCCCATTTGCCCACATTTTACCGATATCTCTTGAAACTATCATATCCATGTATCTGTCCAAATCTATTTTAAATGTTGTTATTGTACCTGCCTCAACTACTTCTGGTTACTTCCCGCTGGCAATTGATTTGTATCCAACCTTCTGGCCACCAGGTCTACCAGGAGAGTGTCATTCCGCGCATTGCCATGGCTGCTAGCAGAGTCACCGGCACCCACTACAATGAGCTGATGAATTCCTGGGGCGTCTACTTCCTGGGATTTGTGGGGAAGTATGGATATGACAGGATCCTGAAGGTGAGAGCTCATTTCAACTAAGGTCAACGTTTGTTGACAAGCGCACAGACCTCAGGATCTTCTATGTTTCAATCTGGTTCCATTTCACTCTTCTAATCTCCAACAGACACATAGAGTCACGGAAACAGGACCAGGGGCCAAACTCGTCCATGCCTATATAGTGCCCATGCAAACCAGTTCCATTCCTCTGCATTTGGTCCATATCGCTATTCATCTTTTCTATCCAAGTGCCAGTCCAAATGTCTGTTAATTGTAACCAGATCTACAGCTTCTTCTGTCTGTTTGCTCCATCTGGGAGAAAACGTTACCCTTTTGGACCCTTCTAAATCTTTTCTCACGTTACATCTGTACGCTCTGGTTTTGGACTCCCCACCCTGGGAAAAAGACTGTGACCATCCACCTGCTGAATGCCCTTCATGATGTTATAGACCTCTCTGAGGTCACCCCTCATCTTCCTGCACTCCAAGGGAAAAAAAATCCCAGTACATCTAGCTTCTCCTTACAATTCATGCCCTCCAGCTCTAGTAACATCCTAGTTCATCTTTTTGCCGCCGTTTCCAGCTTGGATTGGAATAAATTATTTTATGGAATGGAATACTTTTTTGCTTGTATACACAATGTGTACAAATAGCGGCAACCTATGGCACTGGCAAAGTTGCAATGCATGCCGGCTCCTCCTTGTGTCCCCCACTCATCGGGAGCCCATCGCCAGGTCTCCATTGTCCATTGTTCTCCCCTCCCCCCACAACAGCGACCCCCCCCCCACGCCGGCTCCTCCATTGTTCTTCCCCTCCCACACGGCGATCCTCCACGCTCTCATCAACCGTCGATCGCGAGTCAACCCTCAAGGTATCACCGCCGCGAGGCTTCACCGCCGGCGAGGCCCCATTGCCCCGAGGTCTCACCGCCACTGCCGCCGCTTCACCGTCGCCCTACTTCACGTGTCCGTCTCGTCCGTCAGTCGGCAACATCATCGGCGACCTCTCCACAACCCTGCCGCTTCATGACCTGCTTCCTTTCTATGGGCAACCAGTACTGTGCACAACACACCAAACATGATCTCACCAATTAATTGTACAGTTGCAACAGGACGTCCCAATTCCTGTACTCAATGCCCTGACTGATGATGGTGCACGTGCCAGATGCCTTTAGGGAACTATGAGCCTGTAACTGCATCTCCAGGTCTCTGTTTTACAACACTCTCCTCCATTTACTCTAAGCCCTGTCCTGGTTTAACATACCAAAATGCAACGCCTCATACTTGTCCTGGTTAAATTCCATCTCCCATTCCTCGGCCAACTTTCCCAGTTCATCTCGATCATGTTGTAATCTTCGATAACCTCCTTCACTGTCTACTATGTCACCAGTGGTATAAACTGCAAACTTGCCATGTTAATAATAATGTCATCCAAATAGTTAATATAGATGACAAACAACAGTAGACCCAACACCAATTGCTGTGGGACACCACTGGTCCCAGATGTCCAATCTGAACAACAATTTTCCATTACCACCCTCGGACTCTTTGCACCATGATAATAGCAGTAAAATTAAAGTAACCTGGATAGAATCTACTGATATTTCCTCCATGCAGCATTGTGTTCGTCCTACTCTGTGCCGAGTTATTTGTTATTTTTCTCACTGAGGTCTCTCTACTTCCCTCCTAGGTTCTGGGCAGACATGTGCGTGACTTTGTAAACGGCTTAGATAATCTACATGAGTACCTGCGCTTCAGTTATCCCAAGGTCCAGCCCCCAACTTTCTTTTGCCAGGAGGAGTCGGCTACGGGAGTTACCCTTCATTACAGGTACCAGAAACAAAGACCTTCAGAAAACAATGCATAAACAGGTGCCTGGGGCCTAGGGCAGAAGGAGTCCAATTGGGTAGAATGCTGGGGGCAGGAAGGGGGGGGGGGACAATTTGCAGGGATCTTCACTATGTATCAAGTGGGCCTGATATGGAGCATCCAGAACGTGGAGAGTGCAGGAGACGGTTCGTGCAGTGAGCTGGTCACTCACAGGTACAGAACGAGAGGTGCTTGATCCAGACAAATGTGAGGGGATGCATTTTGTGAACACTAATGAGGCATGCTTCCTGAATGGTAAAGTCCTAAGGAGTATTAAGGATCAGAGGGACATTGGCAACAAGTTCAGATCCTTAAGGTAGCAATGCAGATAGATAATGTGGTTAAGAAGGCCAATAGGATACTGGCCTTCAGCTGCAAGAAGTTACGTTGCAATTGTGTAGCATTTTTGTGAGACTGCACGTGTGTCCAGTCTTGGTCTCTTTAGAAAAGATGTACCTGCCCCAGAGGGTAGAACGAGGGTTCGCTGGACTGGGTTCTTGTGATGGCACATTTTCCGTGCGATGAGAGATTGAGTAGACTGGTATTATATTCTCTGGAGTTTAGAAGAATCAGAGGTGATCTAACTGTGGGGGTTTGGCGTGCTCAATGCAGGGAAGGTGTTCCCCTCAGTTGACCAGAGGTCATATGTCAGGATGTAGTTGGCAATTTAGGACTGGGATAAGGAGAAAGTTCTTCACCGAGGTGATGCAATGTGGGACCCTCCGATGCGGAGGAGTATTGAGACTCAGTGACTGAGTTGATTAAAAACAGATGCAGATATTCCTGGTCATTAAAGGACGTACGAAATATGGGGATAGGACAGGAAAATGGCATCAAGTGGGAAGAGCAGCCATAATCTCGGCAAATGGCGGAGTAGGATCTAAGGTTGGATGGCTGCTGCGCTCTCCTTTTAGAAATGATGATAATAGAAACCTTGCGGGCTCCAAGATAAAACTTTTGAAGAGGTGGCTAAGCAACAGCACAACCACAGCAGGTAACAACAGCATGGATATCCCACCTTCAATGGAACGGTACACAGCTAAAGCTGTATTCAGCAGCCAGACCCTGTGATAGATCTGAGGCAGATTGTGAATACAAATGGAGCACTTTTGGCGACGTTGGGGGATTTATGCTTTGTGGTGCCTCCTTGGAGTGGCTGCTCGGTGAGATGGAGCTGAATTCCAAGCAGTGTTTGACGTTGTCAGGGCAATGGAGAGAGCAGTCAAACATGCCAAGCATTGAAGCATTTTTCACCTTCCACTTTCCGTTTCCCAGTGCTCTTGTTCTCCTGGTGAAGTCTTCTCACATTTGTTATGAAAACAGGCCCAGTCTGTTTAATCTCCCGTCAAACACAATACCAATCTCCAAATAATATTATTGTGAATTTTCTCTGCACTCTTTCTCTTTCACTAATATATCCTTCCTGAGGATAGGGAGACCATTCCTGTATAGACCACTCGGTGCAGTCTCACCCGGGCTCCATATAATTGGAACAAGGTGTCTTGAGACTAATACTCAAATACTCTCATAATAGAGGCCAATGAACCATGTGCCTTTTCTAAGTGCTTGCTGAACAACATGTTAAATGTGAGGGGATGTTCATTCTGAAGGGTTTCGACCCGAAACGTTGCCTATTTCCTTTGCTCCATAGATGCTGCCTCACCCGCTGAGTTTCTCCAGCATTTTTGTCTACCAACATGTTAACTTTCATTTGTTTGTATTCAAGGACATCCAGATTCCTCGACACACCATCATTTTTCAATCTCGTAAAATAAATAGAAATACACTACTGTTTAAATGGTGCGAGGTTGACATTTTTAAACAGTAGTGTATTTCCATTTCTTTTACCAAAATAGATGGCCTCTTATTTATCATGATGAGACTCCATCTACTAAAGACTTCCTCATTCACTATATTCCCCAAATCCTTTCTGTATCTTCTTCACAACCCATACTGCATTGGATTTATCACACCCGATTGCCTCATCCAATATAAACGGCTGGAATCCCAACACTGAATCCTGAGGTGTCCCACTGGTCACAACTTCTCAACCGAGAAGTCATTTGTTTATTGCTACTCTGCCTTTTGCCCATTGACCAACCTTCAGTCTACTTCATTATACCACTCCCAATACTGTGTGCTTTAGTTTTATTCAGTGCCATGTTCCTGAAAGTTTATTTGCACCATCGACTGCTTCTCGAGAGGGAGGAGGGGAGATGGGACGAAGAGGGAGTGGATGAGATGACAGAGAGAGGGATGGAGAGAAAGGCAAACAAAGTTGAGATAAGTTTTCAGAACATTATAGGAAGTGATAACTAAATGTAGTGTATATATTTTTGTTGATAAAGGAAGTATGGAGCAAAGAATAGTTGAAAAACTCGAGGCTGACCTTTCTGGAGTGATCTTTGGTAACTCTTCCTTGTGTAAAAGGGTATCCTTTAGGTCTGTAATTCTCTTCTGCACATTACAAGTTTATGCTAGTTCATTGGGTAAAATAAAATTTAGATTTTAATTAAATTAGATTATTAGATTTGTGCTTACTGAGAATATTCAGGAATTAAGCGGAAATTTGAGGGTGGGTGAAAAGTTACCCATGATCTCCTCAAAGTGGAATGTGTTCTAACTGGAATGGACTAATCTAAATGGACTAATGAAGTTAAATTTTGCTCATGGAATACATTACTTGCAGTATTTGTTTGACCCTGAAGTCATTAGACAATAGACAATAGGTGCAGGAGTAGGCCATTCGGCCCTTCGAGCCAGCACCGCCTTTCAATGTGATCATGGCTGATCATTATATGTTTATTAGAAGTCATGATCGAATTTTGCTTGGTGGGTAACTGATCTTTCCAGAGTGGGTAATAATGTGTTTAATCCCGATCCTGGGTGTTTTCTGTTTGTTGTGAACAGGAGTAAACGGAAAGGTTATCTTCACTATGCCATGGGGCAACTGCAACAAATGGGTCAACAGTTCTATGACACGGATATTCACGTCATGGTGCTGTCGGAGCAGATAGTGGGCGATTACTCGCACGTTATCATGAGGTAAGAGGCACCAGTTCAACTGGAGACCCTCACTGTCAGAAATGACCAGAGCAAGTCTTACTGGGTTCCTAATTCGGAGGCCTCAGTAAACCTTTTAAAACATTGCATGGGAGTAATTTGTACGTCGGGGTTTAAAAAAACTGAAAACGCTGACACGAAACATGAGCTTCCAGTGAACGTTATTCACATTATTCCCGTTAACATGTATCAGTACAGTGTGAGTGGCTCGATTGTAATCACGTATTGTCTTTCTGCTGACTGGTTAGCATGCAACAAAAGATTGTACCTGTATCTAGGTACACATGACAATAAACTAAACGAAACCAATCTAAACCGTTTCTTGACCTCAGATGATGGACCTGAGGATTCTAAATCTAGAGGACATAGACTTAACAGGAGAGGAGAGAGATATAAGAGGGACCTCAGGGGCAACATCTTAAAGATAGCGGAGTCAGGGGATATGGGGAGAAGGCAGGAATGGGGTACTGATTGGGGATGATCAGCCATGATCACATTGAATGGCGGTGCTGGCTCGAAGGGCCAAATGGCCTACTCCTGCACCTATTGTCTATTGTCTATTGTCCATTGTCTATTTTCATTCAGAGGAAGCTATAGAAGCAGTTAGAATTATGACTTTTAAAAGACATTTAGACAATTATGTGGATTGGAATAGTTTAGAGGGCTGAGGGTCAAATGCAGGGAAATGGGACTATCCTGCTTGGCATGGATAGGTGGATCAAAGAGCTTGCTTCCATGCTGCATTACTCTGACTATCTCTCTCCATCCCTCTCTCCCTTTCCCTGTCTCACTCTTCATCTATCTCCTGCCCCCTCTCTCCCCCTCTCTCTTTCCGCCCATTTACGTTCTCTTTCTCTGTCTCTCACCCCTCTGACCACCCCTATCCATTGCCCACTGCCCTTTCCTCCCCTATCCTCCATCATGTTTCCCTTGTCTTTGCTCTCCTTATCCTTATTTTGCAGTTTCCTGCTAACGTCTACAAGCCACATTGCTCTGGTTTTGGCTCTTACGTTCTTTCACCGATTTTCATTCCACATGCAAGGTTGAACTTTGATAACTCGGCCTATCGCTACAGTCTGAAGGAGGACATCGATGACCAGGAGATGCTGCCCTTCACCAGTGACTTCTTCTTTGAAGTTTTCCCATTTAACATTGTCTTCAGGCAGGCAAGTTTGTGTCTCCATACTGTGGCAAAGTCCGGGTGATAGTCCCCTAATGACACCAGCACCCCATTCTCCCGTTCCTCTCCTCTCTCCTTGCCAACTCTCTTCCTGCCAACTCTCTCCCTGAGATCTCTCTCTGCCAACCACGCTCATAGGCACAGAAACAAGCCCTTCGGCCCACCATTCCATGTCAGTCATTATGTACATAATTCCATTTACTAGCACTTGCTCCATAACCTTCTATGTCCTGGTGATTCATATGCGTGTCGAAATGCTTCCTAGATTTTGCGAGTCTCTACCTCCAGCACTCAATCAGGCAGTGCATCCAGATTCCGACTACCCACTGGATGAACAAGATCCTCCTCAGACCACTTATCTGTCCCCCTCCCTCTCTCTCCCCTCCTCTCCCTCCCTCTCCCCTACCCTTTCTACTCTCTCATTCCCTCCCTATCCCTTTCCCTCTCTCTCCCACTCTCTCTTGCTCCCCCTTCCTCTCTCCCCCCCTCCCTTTCTCCCACTGCCTTGCATGGCGTTGGTTTAAGGTGTTGGTCGGACACACTGTTCTGCTCCATTGTCTTCCCCCAGGACATGGTGGTCCACAACATGGGCTCAGGCTTGGCCACCGTCTTCCCAGGCCTGGACGGCAAGCTGATCACCGACACCTTCCTGCTGGCCCGTCCCTTGGTCGAGTTTACGTGGAACATGGTGAGGAGGTGCTTTGTGATGTATCGTGGAGCTGGGGTGTGGGGAGGGGGGGGGGGGAGGGGGGGAGGGGGCGGAGCATTAGTCCATCTCCCCCATCACTCTGCTCACAATGCCCGAAGCAGCCGGCAATTTCCAGATCACCGGCCACAGGGCTCCCTGAGTGCGAAATGAGAACATACACTTGTTCATGGACACCCCACCACGCCCTTCCCACTCACACCTCCCACTGATCCCACACTTACCACCCATTGACACCTGCCGCTAACCCAACATTGACCACTCACTGACACCCCCTACGGACCCAACAGTGAGCACACTCAGACCATCCACTGACACCCCCAACTGATCTCACAATGACACCCTTGACACCTTTCACCAAACCTCACAACTAACCCTTCTCACAATCCACACTCACTGCAAATCTTTCACACTCACTCCCAGTCCAGACACACTTGCATACTAGACACAAAATGCTGGAGTAACTCAGCGGGTGAGGAATGGGCGACGTTTCGGGTCGAGACCCTTCTTCAGACTGAACACTGAAGGGTCTCCGCCCAAAACGTCGCCCATTCCTTGTCTCCAGGTGCGCTGCCTCACCCGCTGAATTACTCCAGCATTTTGTGTCTACCTTCGATTTAAACCCAGCATCTGCAGTTCTTTCTTACACACTTGCACACTCTGCACTCAGTGCATTCTCCACACTCACTACAACACTCTTCCACTCTCATTCACTCCACCCACATCCGCCCACACTAACGGCAATACCCCCCACTCACTACAACATTCCACACTCACTCCAAAACACACACTCACTCTGTCACTCACACTCATTGCAATTTCTTCACACTCCAACGCTCCACACACACCTCCATATTCACTATAACATTCCAAACTCATGACCACACTCTCTCATCACTGCAACATTTCCACACTCACTGAAACACATGCATGCTTACACAACACTGTCACACTCCAACACTCCTACACTCACAGATATACTCCATACTCAGGACTATCTCCCTCAGTTGAACAGACCTGCCTGGGTTATCCACTAACTCCCATTACACTACATTTTACACATCGGCCCAAAGAACCCTGTCCTCAATCTTCATTGAAGACTTTTTATGTGGGAAAAACTCTGAGCTCATTAGCACTTGGAGATGCTCCTACTCCACAGTAATTCCACAGACAGACTGCAAATGTTCATGGGGAGGAGATGATATACAACAGTTCCTTGGATTATTCTTGTTTGCAAACTTTCATCATGGATTCTTCATCTCCAGCTTGCTTTTCCAACCAAGTTCCTGTGGTCTCCTGCAGCATACTGGGAAGGATTTTGCAAATGGTGTCAACCAGATGTTAAATTTATGGTTTCATGAATGTTCTTGACAAAGACCTTTTTGAAAGTTTGCTACAAATCCCAATATATTACAGCTACTTGTCTCCCTCATCTATTTTGTAAGGTATATCTTCTAAAAACATTACATGATCAGTCAAAGGCAATTTCTCTCTCATAGATCCACGCTGACTCTGAAAATCACATTATTTTATTATTAACTCTATAATTGTCAGATATCAGCGAGAAATGCACTCACAGGTCAAAATACATGTGATGCATTTGAAGTATTTCCCATTTGGTTGATGCTGGAAAATTATGCCTCTGAAAACAGACATCAATCAATGAATCTCGCACTTCCTATTTCAGATCACATCTCATCCAAATAACCTGTTTGAGATCATCTCCAAAGAACCCGTGAAAAGAGAGCGGAACCTCCATAACCGAGTGCAGAGTGAGTGAGGGAGAGGGAATTCTGGTTGATGGCAGTGAGGAAAATTATACATCGAGTAAAGAGAGAGGAGAGAAGGCTGTGGGCGCGAGAACATTATGTGTAGAGGGAGGAGGAAGGATTGAAGGTGAGCACATTGAATGTGGAGGGAGGAGGGAAGGCACAGGGGTAGAATACATTAAGTGCGGAGGAAGGATTGAGAGAGGGGGCACGACCAGAGGGGAAGGAGGGCTGATGGGGAAGAGTGCATTATGTGCGGAGGGAGGAGGGAGGATTGAGGGACAGTACATTGAATGTGGAAGAGGGGTGGAGAGCAGAAGGGGAGAGCACATCAGTGAGGAGGGAGGGCTGAGGAGAAGTAGACCGAGTGAGGAGTGAATGTGGCCGAGCGACAAACTTGGTCTTGGATGAACAGTAAGGGGCATAATTTACTGAACCCTGATTCTCAAGTCCTCATTGTCTCGTTCTACCTGCAGATGTTGATTACGACAATGCAAACCGTGCCGGGGACGTCAGCATATTGCTCATGGCCTTCCAGTCCGTAGTTGGAGATGATTATGAAGGTGAACTGAATTGTAAATCTTTGGCACATGGCTTTTGCCTAGTTTTGGTCAAGCACTATGTGTTTGACCTGGGCAGCACAGGTTAGACATGATGTAGAGGCTGAGTGTGGAAGGGCTATGGTTTCCACATTCAGCAGGGACTGTGCTGCGTTCACCAGTGCAACACCCTCCCCATTGCAGCCTTTGGGCCAGGGTGAAGGGAGTTTACACTCATCAATCTCAGACTGCCAAGGCCGAGGCAGCTTCAGCTGACCTGGGTGTAGATGAGTCCCCAGCTGAAGAGACAGAGTGGTTTCAACAAAGCCAGAGCCATCATCTTCAGCCTTTCTCTCCGAATCAGCTTGCTTCATCTCCACTCTCGCTTGCCTACCCTTTACTCTACAGCCGTATGGAGGTTTGCGTTACCTCGTGACCGCGTGGGTTTTCCCCGCGTGCTTCAGTTTCCTCCCACACTCCAAAGACGTACAGGTTTGTAGGTTAATTGGCTTTGGTAAAGATTGTAAATTGCCCTTTGTGGGTAGGATAGTGTGCGGGGGTTGCTGGTCAAGGGCCTGTTTCCATGCTGTATCTCCAAACCTGTATGTAATTATTCAGCTGAGGCGGCTGGTGTCCAAAGGCCACTGGTAGGGTCCTTGGGCAGACTGAGCCACGAGTGGCTGCATACTGCTTTGACTGTTGACATCCAAAAATGGAATAAAGAGTTACACCCACCCCAAAAATGAACTTTGAGGCCTGGATAAAGGCCCGTGGTGGAAAGTGAATCTGTATATATATATCTATATATATATAAAATTGACTTGGACATAAATGTAGATGGGTTGGTTAGTAAGTTTGCAGTTGACACTGACATTTGTGGAGCGGTGGAGAACGAGGCAGGCTATCAAAGAATGCATCAGGCTTTAGATCAGTTACAGACAAGGGTGTAGAAATGGCAGGTGGAGTCTAATCCGAGCAAGTGTAAGAGGTCGAATGGAAGGGGAAAGTACACATTTAATGGCAAGACCCTTAACAGCATTTACGGCCACCAGTGGAGTCCTTGTGGAGACACAGCTACTCCTGCGGCCCCATATCATTTTGATTGTTGACATCCAAAATGCAGTAACCAGTGACACCCTCTCCAAAATGGTCTTTGAGGCCTGAATAAAGCCAATGGAAAAGCATATTTGCACAGAGAAGATGTGGTGGAAAGGGTGTTATTCTAGCTGAAGGTCTGTGACCAGCAATGTACAGAGGGATCTCCGCGTCCATAGCTCCCTCAAAATGGGAACACAACTAGATAGAGAGGTAAAGTCAGTGTATGGTATACATGCCTTCATTGGTCGGGTTATTGTGTCTGCCAGACTAATCTAGAGAAGCAAATACAATTATGACTTTTAAAAGACAGATATATGGAGGGGTGAGGTTTGGAGGGCAGTGACTTTTAATGCAATGAGCTTGTACCAGTTTCAGTGGGGCAACTGAAGAGAAAACAATTGCAGGATGACGGGGAGAATGTGGCTAATCCAGACGGGTAGTTCTACCAAGGAGCGGATGCAATGCGATGGATCACTCCGTGATTTCAAATGTCTAAGTGCACACTGTCATGTTTCTGCCTCATGCAGATGGACACAGTTTGAGCAGAGTGGAAGCTGGAGGAGATGGCAGTTGCTGTCTTCGGTTGAAGGGGCAGATGCGATACATGCCAGAATGGGAGTCCATCATCTTCCTGGGAACTCCTGTGTAAGATACATTACAGTTGTTTGGAGGTTGTTGTGGTTGAGCAAGTCTAAATGATGGCGCAGATTGAAAGATTGGGTTGGTCCATGGTTCAGCAGGTGAAGGTGCTGCCTCACTCTGCCAGAGAGCTGGGCTCAATCACAGGGTGGTCACTCTGTGGAATTCTTTGCCACAGAGGGCTGCGGAGGCAAAGTCAGTGGATATATTTAAGGAAGAGATAGATAGATTCTTGATTAGTACGGGTGTCAGAGGTTATGTGGCGAAGACAGGAGAATGGGGTTGGGAAGAAGAGATAGCTCTGCCATGATTGAATGCTGGAGTAGACCTGATGGGCCAAATGGCCTAATTCTACTCCTATAACATGATATGATCCTAATCTTCTGCACGTTTTCCCTGTGACCATGTGGGACGTATCCTGCACTTTGGTTTCCCCCCACATCCCAAAGATGTGCAGATATGAAATTAATTGGCTACTGTAAATTTCCTTTGGTGTGTGTGGGTCTGGGAGGAGTTTAAAGGGAAGGTTGGGGAAAATAATTAATAGGTGAATGGGATTATTCTGTAAACTGGCATAGACGCGATGGGCCAAATGGCCTTCTTCAATGATATAAGGAAATGTTGGAAAAGTGCCATTGGCCCAGAGGAGTGGCCGACAAATGAGGAAGTGCGTGCGTGGCAGGCAGCGAGTGGGCAAAGGGCTGGATTGGGTGGGATATTGAGAGGCTGCGGTGGATGGGTGAGGGGACAGGGGCCGGGAACATTAGTGGTAACTCAGGCTCTTGTGTTGCAGCATGGAGAGTCTGGGGGCCATGTTTAAGACCGGATTGTACATCAATGATCTAAGTATGCACGACTCCAGCCGTGACCTGGTCCTTGCTGGGACACAGCAGTCCGAGGAGTTAAAGCGAGCTCTGATACAGGTAAGTGCTGAGAGCTGCCTGTGTGTGTTATCTCTCATGTGGGTGTGTTTGTGTATATGTGCGAGTGTAGATGTGTGTGTGTTTGTGTATGTGTGTGAGTGTGCATGTGTGTGTTTGTGTGTGTGTGAGTGTGCATGTGTGTGTGTATGTGTATGTGTGCGTGTGTAGATGTGTGTGTGTTTGTGTATGTGTTATCTGGCATGTGTGTGTGTATGTGTATGTGTGCGAGTGTGTGTGTATGTGTATGTGTGCGAGTGTAGATGTGTGTGTGTATGTGTGCGAGTGTAGATGTGTGTGTTTGTGTATGTGTTATCTGGCATGTGTGTGTGTATGTGTTTGTGTGAGTGTACATGTGTGTTTGCGTATGTGTGCGAGTGTGCATGTGTGTGTGTATGTGTGCGAGTGTGCGTGTGTGTTTGTGTATGTGTGCGAGTGTGCATGTGTGTGTTTGTGTGTGTGCGAGTGTGCATGTGTGTGTATGTGTTATCTGGCATGTGTGTGTGTATGTGTATGTGTTTTCTGGCATGTGTGTGTGTTTGTGTATGTGTGCGAGTGTGCATGTGTGTGTGCGAGTGTGCACGTTAGATAGATATCATGGTTGGTAAAGACATGGTACAGACATGGTACAGACATGGTGGGCCGTAGAGCCTGTTCCCATGCTGTTCTGTGTGTGTGTGTGTGTGTGCGTTAACGTGCGCGCGTGTGTGTGATTTTATGTATGGGGTTTTGTGTGTTTGTGTCATGCTCTTTCCAACCGACTCCTTGCTCTGTCCGAAGAAATCCTCCCTGAATCCCATGCGCCTTCCGCCCAGCCTGAACCAGCTAGACATGATGTATAATGCCCCTGTCCCACTTAGGAAACCTTCTTCTATGTTCCAGCGAAGAAGCGGAAACCGCTTTCCACCATTAGGGAGACTGACAAAAACCTCCGGGAACCTCCGAAAACCGCTCGGAAACCTTGGGTGGGGTGCAAACTCTCCAGAGGTTTCCGTTCAGGTTTCCTAAGTGGGACAGGGGCATAAGAAAGAACTGCAGGTGCTGGTTTAAATCGAAGGTAGACACAAAATGCTGGAGTAACTCAGCGGATCAGGCAGCATCTCTGGGGAAGGAATGGACGACGTTTCGGGTCGAGACCCAGCCAGACATGATTACCACAGCTTGACAGCCTCATGAGAAATGCACGATTCACTGAGTAGCTGCATTCCATGAAGAGGACCTCTGACAGGATGCAAAACACAAGCCACATCCTGGCCCAACCACATCCCATTACCAGGACCGCTCATCCATGTCACTGCTGTCAAGTCTGTGGCTCCAGGATTAACCGCTTCAGCCATCTCAACAGAAAGGACCCACGAGGAAGACAATTATACTTGAATTCCAGTGAGTCCAACGATGATGACAACAATCGTGCGTGTGTGTGTGTGTTTGTGTGTGGGGAGGTTGTTGTCTGGGGGATCATGTGCAAGTGCGTTTGTGTTTAGGGGGAGTCATGAGCGAATGTGTGTATGATTGAATTATTTCTACTGTCACACAAGATTTGGTTTCACTTCAGGAACAGAAGAAGTCCAGCAAGCTGGAGGAGAGCATGAAGATGTTGGATTATGAGATGAAGAAAACCAATGACCTCCTGTACAGGATGATCCCCAAGCCCGTGGCCAACATTCTGCGCAAAGGAGTCCCCTCAGTCAACACTTGTGAAGTAGGACTTCCTCCTTTTTCACCTTCCCCTTCTTTTCCTCGTTTTCCCACTCCTCCCTCCCCCAAACTACTCTGCCCCTTTGGTCTATCATCACATGAAAACTGGAGGCGGCATTGATGGGATCGGGTGATCTCAGGCTACGGAACGATATCAGTCGGTAAATTGGGCAGAGAAAAGCCAGATGGAATCTATTCCCAATTAGCAGGGTGTGATGCATTTTGCAGGATCTTACGAGGGTGTTACATACACCATTGGAGAACCATGTGAAGGGATGTCCCTCATATATAATGAGGTGGTGGAAGGGGGTCGAGCTCATCCAGGTTGGATATCTGAGGGAGGGCACAGGGGGCACAGAGGGGTGAGAAGGGTAATGTAAGTTGGGTTGACATGCTGTCTAACACTGATGAATGTCCTGCTTCAGGTATTCCCTGATGTTACCATCCTCTTCAGCGATGTGGTGGGCTTTACTCGGATTTGCAGCCTCATTACTCCAATGCAAGTGGTATCGATGTTGAACACAATGTACACACTGTTCGACACACTGAGCGAGAAGCACAGGGTGTTCAAGGTTAGTGCGCTAGAGTCTCCCAACCCCTGCAGAGTGGTTATTAAGATGGCTGATCCGCGGGCGGTTAATGCTGGGACACAAGTCGGGGCCTGATCAGCCCCGGCTGGGTCGCCTGGGCGAGGGTGTCTGATGTTGTGAGACCTGAAACACCCGATGAACCCAGGTCACATCACTGAGGATGCATCCCAGCTCATCTAGAAGATGTATATTTTTCACATAGGCCATTTAGAGAGGAAATACTTTTTCACATAGAGAGTTGTGAGTCTGTGGAGTTCTCTGCCTCAGAGGGCGGTGGAGGCGGGTTCTCTGGATGCTTTCAAGAGAGAGTTAGATAGAGCTCTTAAAGATAACGGAGTCAGGGGATATGGGGAGGAGGCAGGAACGGGGTACTGATTGTGGATGATCAGCCATGATCACATTGAATGGCGGTGCTAGCTCGAAGGGCCGAATGGCCTACTCCTGCACCTATTGTCTATTGAATACAAGTATAAATACAAGGAGAGCAATTGTGTTGTGGGTGGACAGTCAGAAGACAGGTCGATTGCACAATGCAGCCGCTTTTCTCAAACAATGCATTTGTTTCTGCCCCTGGTGAAGATTTCAGTAGCCTGGTTATACAGATGTCATTCCCGTCTCAAACTTTGTGATTTTAGTACACAGTGCTAATGTTTTGTGCACTGCCTTTTTCACTACCTTACCTAAGTGTGATGCCCTTCAGGGTCCCTCTAGACCTCAGTGCATCCCAAGGCTCAACCATTCTTTGTGGATATCCCACTCTTATTAAACCTCCCAAAATATGTGCCTGGGTTTGTTCCCAGAAGACAGTTTTTGTTCGGTTTATGCCAAGGTAGGTAGGGTGTGAATAGGTCACATTACTATGATAGATTGGAACTCTTGAACCTGATAGATTGTGTGTGACTTGCGTTTATCCGATTAGATAGGATAGGATTGGATCAGATCCCAGCAGTCTTGGTTGATGCCGCCAGGTGAGATGTGACTGCCTTTGATCCAATGTGAAGTTAATTGATTCCAATAGTTAGCATGTGATTGGTTTTGACCACAGTAGATAGGTGTGATTTGTACCAATCCAGTCAATATGATTAGTCTTAGTCTTGAAGCAGAGGTTTTGGTTTGATCACAGTAGGTTAATGCCTGACCTTAACAAATTCCTGTCGGTGGGTATTGAGTGAGTTTGATTGCCTTACAGGCCCCTACATCTCTCCAATACTAGGTTTTCAATCATGATCACTTATTTCAGCTCCTTATTCACAGCTAATCTGCTCTCTTGGGATTTTTGTTGTGAAAACTGAGAATATTGGTTTCTTTCCTCTTGTCTGCCTCTCTGCCCTGTATAATCACTCCTGCCCTGGTGTCTGTCCTTCTGACTGCCAGAAGAGTAATACTCTAAAATTTCTTTAAGAGAAATGTGTGCCCTGGATGTGCTCGTCCTAATCATTACTGATCACTGTAGAACAGGGCTAGTCGGACGCCAACACTAGAGATGGGATTAGATAGACACAAAAAGCTGGAGTTACTCAGCAGGTCAGACAGCATCTCCAGAGAAAATAGGTGGCGTTTTGGGTCAAGACCCTTCTTCTGTATGACCCTGGGCTGCATGTCTAACATTAAACTCAAAGTTCTGGAGTAACTCATGCAGGTCAGGCAGTATCTGTGGAGAGAATGGACAATGTTTTGAGTCTGAAGAAGGATCCTGTCCTGAAAGGTTGCCTATCCATATCCAGATGCTGCCTGACCTGCTGAGTTACTCCAGCACTATGAGTTTTTCTCAAGCTTCCATCTTCTGCGGTTCTTTGTGTCTACATGTCTAACATGCTGTCTGCAGGTGGAGACAATCGGGGATGCATACATGGTGGTAGCAGGAGTACCGGAGAAAACCAAGTTCCATGCCCACAATATCTGCGACATGGCTCTAGATATGGTACGGTCCATGGACCACCTCAAGGAACCATCCACGGGGAACAACATCAAAATCCGTGTTGGTGAGTATGCAACTCGCAGTGGGAGAGGTGGAAAAGTGGTGAAAAAATATAAATCAATCACTGTGTCCCCCGCCTCACACCCATCTCAGACTCCCGTTTGCCTCTGTCACACCCCAATCGCGGCTAGAATTATGTTGCTGTATCGGTGAATGTGACGCCATGTGGGCTGGAGAGGGGTAGTGTTGGTCTCGTGGCCACAGACGGCCTCTGTCACTTTTACAATGTGACCGACCGTTCACGTTGTAATTACACATTCTTCCAGTCACTGGACGGGTCTCGTGTGGACGCCAATCTTCACTGCCTGTTTTCTCTCCGTGACCAGGTGTTCACTCGGGAATGGTGGTGGCAGGAGTAGTGGGGCATAAGATGCCTCGCTTTGGGCTGTATGGAGATACTGTCCACTCAGCATCAGCCATGGAAAGCAATGGCAAGGTAGGACTGGAGGCCGGGGTGCTCTGCCATCCTCTCAGGAGCCCTACTCTGTGCTGGAGTTTCAGACTCAGGTCAGTAATACATTCCTACTTAACTTATTTTTCTAGGAAATGCATATACAGTTGAGCAACGCTACGTACGAGCACCTTATCGACAGCCCTTTCATCTTCGAGCGACGTGGGACAATTACAATTAAGGTACTATGCTGGATTGCATGTCCTCTCGGCAACGCATTGGATCACTATGATCTGTTAGCGACCCAGCCTGTGTGTGTTTGACTTCCATTTAGTCTCTGTGACACTGCAATGAATGGTGACATTAGTCATAGAGTCTTTTAGTGTGGAAACAGGCCATTTGGTCCACCACATCTGTACTGACCAGTGGGAACCCATCAATCCCACTGTTCAGGCCTTGGTCCTCAGCCCTTAGTCTAGGCAACTCTGGTGCTCATCCAGATTCTTCTTAAATGCTGTCAGTGACTGCTTCCATCCCTCTCTCCAGCAGCGTATGCCTGGTATTCACTACTCTCTGGGTAAAGATCCCCTCTCAATCTCTTCCTCCTTGCCATAAATCTATGTCCTCTCATTTTATTCACCTGATATGGATACAGTTTACCTGTACTCCACTGTATCTACACCTCTCATGTCCCCTCATAACCTCCCCCATTCCAGGGAGAGAAGACCTAGCCTCTCTGGTTTGTACTCATATCTGGAACAATTCCCAGGCAACTTCCTGGTGAATCTCACCTGAATCTTCTCCAGCGCTATTACATCCTTCCTATAGTGTAGTAACCAGAACTGCACTCAGTAGTTCAGCTGAGGTTTCACCCTAAGGAGGTGAAACAGTTTAACCCACATCCCAAAGACACGTGGGGTTGTAGGTTCATTGGCGTCTGTACATTGCCTTGAATATGGATCCGAAAGTGGAATAACATTGAACTAATATCAGCGAGTGATCAATGGCCGGCATGGACTCCGTGGGCCGAATAGCCTGTTTCCATGCTGTATCAATAAACAAAACTAAAGTAAAATGTTCTCCTTTACTCACCAAAGCCCGGCGTTTTGACGCACTTTGACTTCACCGGCAGCGCTTCCACCTGAAGACAGCCCTTCTCAAAATGCCTCCTTTTTATTTGCTGCTGGGCAACTTACCACAAGAACAATTTGGTTGATTGTGTGGAACATTCTCATTTTTTACTTTAAGACAGTCTGTAACTCGTGTGATTCTTCTGTTAGGGGAATGTGGAAATCGAAACATACTGGCTGAAAGGAAAGCTGGACAAGGATGGCAATGCACAGGCTGCCTGTTCACAGTTTGATCATCAGGCAATGAACACGACAAACGCGTCACCAAATGCTTCACCACGCAGTGACACAAAGACGGTAAGACTTCCAAGTAATGAATAATGTTTATACCAAACATTAAAAAAAGGGAATGTTTATGTGATGAAAAGGCAGCAAATGCTTGAGATGCATAAATAATATAATGGAAAATCGGATCATTGGATATGCATGCATGGACTAATGTGTCCCCACCATGTGGCAGCGAGTGTTTTTACCAGTCGCTGGACACTGCAGACATCTATGGGAACTGATCCCAACACAGTGACCACATTAAGGGACAAGCAGCCAGAATTCTAGAGCATTGATCCAAAGACAGAAAGGTTAATCCCATGCAGGCCACTGGGGTCCAGATCACAGATCATCGTTGGAATGAACAGCAGCATTAGTGAGGCTCTCCATCAAAATCATCTGCTGGACTGCTGCTCAGAAAGCAAGGGCCAGGGGCATTGTTAGAAAAGAACAGCAGGGTGTTGAGAATGGCTGGCTCAAAGGGATGGACGACACTGTGCTGCGTTGGGTGCAGAGATCACTTCATGCCATCCATTCACTGGGTGTGTTTTCTGCACACAGAGGCTTGGGGGCTGGGATGATTGCGAGTGGCATTGGGGGTCAGCATTATGTAGCGGGTCATGGGAGGAGAACATCAGAAACAGCAGATAGGTTGTTGGGGACAGGGCAGGGCAGGGGCGGTTGAGGTTGCTGAGGCCGAGCTCAGTCAATGAGAGGCTCGAGGGAACATTCATGAGTAAAAAAGACAAAGACCTGGAGTAACTCAGTGGGTCAGGCAGCATCTCAGGAGGACATGGCTCCCAATGCACAATGAATTGACTGATTTCTGTACACAACGATTACCAGTGAAGTCAATACAGTTCTATTCATTTGTACTTGTTTGTTTTGTTGTCACTGCTTGTCTGATAACAGACTGGGTGTATTGTTGATGGTTTATCCCAGACATTTGTCTGAGCTTTGTTCTCCTTACCCTTCAGATAAATCTAACCAGCGTGAAAGAAGAAGAAAAGTGGGGGCATCTCAGAATTTAAAAAAATATAGTAAACGTTCAGGACTATATCAAAACAGTAGATTAGAAATTCTTGTGCTTAAATCCACAGTTGTATGTATATTGAGATACATCTGTGTGTGGAGTTTGCACTTTCCTGTGACCACAAACTTCGCCTGGTTTGCTTGGGTCGCTTCCCGCATCACAACTGTGCTAATTGGCCATGCAGGTGGGTGTTGGGTGAGAAGGAGGAGTTGAGGGACATGAGCGAGAGTAAGTGGCAAGTGTGACTGATCTGAGAGCCAGCATAGACCGATGGGCTAAATGTTCCTTTGTGTTATACGAACCGACTAAGCCTGTTCCAGGCCTGTTCATGGTTTCTGTGTACGTTTGGAAACGTTGGTCATTCTATGCTGGTTTCCACAGAATTGAAATAATATTCGTGGACAATCAGAATCTTCCCAGATGCCAAGAAAGTAAATACTTTTATTTAGGCGAGTTCTTCATCATTGCATCAGTGTGAAGGACCAGGTGAGGTTCTTGGTAACATGGATGAATTGGAAACTGTTGACTATCTCGAGAATAGCTCCGTTGATGAGGACTAGGTTGTGTTCACCCCCATTGGTCCAAGGGGACCAAAGCTATTTCCAGTATGAGTCTGAAGAAGGGTCTTGATCCGAAACATCTCCTATTTCTTCGCTCCATAGATGCTGCCTCACCCGCTGAGTTTCTCCAGCATTTTTGTCTAACCACAGTATTCCTTGGAATGCCTCAGCAACACCCAGATAACAATACCAATACTTCCTCCTCTAACACCCCAACCATTTTTCAATAAAGGCCAATAGGTCATTTGCCATACGAACTACTTGCTGCACTTGCCTGCTAACTTTTTGTGATTGATGCACTAAAGCTCCACTCTTGCTCCCCCTCCCCCCCATTCGTAACAAGGACGGAGTCCCCCTTAGTCCTCACCTTCCACCCCATCAGTCATCGTATACAGCACGTAATCCTCCAACACTTTCGCCACTACCAACGGGATCCTACTACTGGCCACATCTTTCCACCTCCACTCCTTTCTGATTTCTGCAGAGACCGTTCCCTCCATAACTCCATGGTTAACTCGTCCCTTCCCACCCAAACCACCCCGTCCCCAGGTACTTTCCCCTGCAACCGCAAGAGATGCAACACCTGTCCCTTGACCTCCCCCCCTTGGACTCCATCCAAGGACCTAAACAGTCTTTCCAGGTGAGGCAGAGGTTCACTTACACCTCCTCCAACCTCATCTACTGTATCCGCTGTTCCAGGTGTCAACTTCTCAACATCAGCGAGACCAAGTGCAGGCTCGGTGATCGTTTCACTGAACACCTCCGCTCAGTCAGTCTTAACCTACCTGATCTCCCGGTGGCTCAGCACTTCAACTCCCCTCCCATTCCCAATCCGACCTTTCTGTCCTGGGCCTCCTCCATTGTCAGCGTGAGGCCCAGCGCAAATTGGAGGAACAGCACCTCCTATTTCGCTTGGGTAGTTTACATCCCAGCGGTATGACTTCTCTAACTTCAGATAGCCGTTGCTTTCTCTCTCCCTCCCCATCCCAGTTCTCCCACTAGTCCTACTGTCTCCGCCTACATTCTATCTTTGTCCTACTCCCTCCCCTGACATGTTACTCATTTTGTGAAGATAATTAGGCTTTTCATGTCTTGACCCTGAGGGAAACATTTCACCCATTCACTTTCTCTAATCAAGGAGATTTGATGAGAACATATGGATGTTGTTTCACCTCCACTCCTTTCACCGCGCTGGTGTTAAACCACCCCGTCCCCAGGTACTTTCCCCTGCAACCGCAAGAGATGCAACACCTGTCCCTTGACCTCCCCACTCGACTCCATCCAAGGAGTGGAGTGACACACTTTCAAGCTTCTATATCTTCTGTCCAACAAGAATAGGGAGAAGGGATGGCCAGGTGGGAACAGATAGACGGGCAATTTACAAGTGACTTGGATGAAAATATAGGTGACCTGTTGAGTAAGTTTGCAGACACAAATATAACGAATAGGTTTGTGTTGATAAAGTGGCACACAGATCAGGTAGAACGTTGGGGAGAGTAGTTTGAATTTGATCTAGACAAGTGTGAGGTTATGCACTCTGGGAAGCCTAATTCTTGTAGGACATATAGAGTAAAATGTTATGGACTTTCGGAGCACTGGGGCATAGAGACCTGGGGGGTCCAAATCCATAGCTCACTGAAACTAGTAACACAGGTGGATCGGGTAGTGAAGGTAGCATTTGGTGTACTTGCATTGCTCACCTTGTCCCCAACCATGATGCCTTGCTATGCTGAACCCATTTACATGCATTTGGCCCACATCCCTCTATTCCTCCCCTATCCTACATGATGATGTTGAAATTGGCCTTCCAATTAAAAAGCATCATTAAGGACCATCCTTAACTTACTTCCTTATCTTGAACATTATACAGTTATGGTTAATTTATAGTTTGTTGCAAATGCTGTGAAGTTACTACAACATTAATGTTTTGCCATTTGCTTCTTGTAATAGTGCTGATGTTGCAGCCTCTTGTGGTGCTAATGCTGTGATAACATTGCTTCTCCACAGGGCTGCTACAAAGAGTCTTTCTTGGAGAAAGAGCCAGAGGATGTGCCTGAAGCGCTTGCGTGCCCACACTTGCTTCCTCCAATGAGCCTGCCATTGCGTCCTCTTGCCGTGCCACAGAATGGCGCAGCCTCCACCAGGTCACAATTCTGCCTACTTGTCTGACTGTTCACAGACACCATCCTTTGTGGGTCATCGAGTGCACATTTTGTTGGCATGATGTAGTTCTATATTTCTAGCCTGCCATTTCATTGACTATTTTCTGTCATGCTATTAGGTTTGATAAACTCCCGAGACTTCCCTTCGTGTTCTAATGGTAACACCTTGACTTTGTTGCTGTTAGTTCAGAGTTTTGGAATATTATTCACGTGTGACTGTCTTTGAGAACACTTTGCCCTGTGCGACTACAAGCTGGACCGACAGTGCAATTTGCAATCACACCCTTTTCCCCTCAGATCAGGCCTTTCTTTATTTTGAATAATAAAGTGATTGAAGTAGCAATGAGTGATTTGTTCTTCCAGGATTGTTCAAATCTAAACTGACCATCTTGTTCCTTTAGATGTGTCTTGCAGCCATTAGTACATCACACACACTGAGCAACACCCAAATCCCCAAAAGCAAATAAAAAACGCAGTAATTATCTGCATCACAATATATGCAAATGTTTTATGGTTTACAATCATGCAAGCTCTAGGAAGAAATCTACTTAACCTTTTGGTTGGAGTGAGAGTGACTTGTTTCTACCCAGGTTCTGAGTTCTCAAGTGGGTAATTAAGTCGATGGGAGAGACTATTTCACTGATGCAGCAGAAAGTGCCAGGTGATAATTTATCAACAACTGGAGAGCGGTCCTGAGCTGCTATCTATCTCATTGGAGACCCTGTGATCGTCTTTAATTGGACTTTACTTTGCACTAAACATGATTCCCTTTATCATGTATCTTAACACTGTGGATGACTCGATTGTGATCAGCTATTGTCTTTTCATTGACTAGTTACCAGATTCTCCAGAATATCCATTGTGCTGAATAAAGACCTTACACGCCTCCTGCTCCAGCCTGTTGTGTGACACAATGCCAAATATCTGCACACTGCTGGTCGACAATGATTTCTGTTGTATAGTTGTGTAGGTTGACTAGATTCCTCCATTCTGAAGGCAACCGTCAGCTTGAATTACACGTAGATATTCCTGAACTGAGACACAAGTCCACAATCATGGGGAGGGGGGGGGGGGGGTGGTAATTATTAACTGAGCCAAAGGAAGAGTCTCAACTGCGCCTTACCTGAACTTTACACTGACCCATGTTTGACACAAAGGATGTCACCACTGAGCCACTGCTACCGTGATCAAACTCCTACATCTTTTCACTTGTGAACATTGTTGCATTACAAAAGACCGAGCTAACACGATCAACCATTTTTTAATCTTAATTTGCACTAAATAGCAATCAATTTATCAAAACCTTCATGATGTGGTGAAAATAATTAAAGCAATACACTCCTGCACTGCAGTGCGCCGTGATAAACAGAAGTAGAAAATAACGAAAAACCGGTCCTGTTCAGCAGCAGCTCCTGAAAGCTCGGGGCTATATCTTCTCTTTGACAGAGTCGCTTAAAAATATTAGATTATCTGCACAAAGGAAAAAAAAAATTATGAATATGTTAAATGGATAAAATCTGATGAAAAATTAGACTATATTTTGTTTGTTTCCAGGTTCTCTCCAAACACGCACTTGAACATGCACAGGGTGACTGCACATATAGGTAGAAATAGACACTTATTTTTGGAATGTATGGACATCATAGCTGAATTTGTGGTCAGTTTAAAAAAAAAATGTTCAAATGATATATGCTATGCAGGCCGTGCCAGCATTTAATTGCCTATCTCTAATTTCCCTTGGGAAGGTGGCAGTGAGCTGCCCTCTTGAACTGTTACAGTCCTTAAGGTGTGGGTTAATCCACAATTCTCTAGTGGAAGGATTTTCTGGATTTTGACCTCCTATATATAGTGTAATGAGGAAAACTGGCTAATATTTGAAAGGGAACAAACTTCATGTATACAGGGGAGTAAAGGAAAAGTGTTGGGCTATTTATTGATATTAAGAATTAAGACTCAAATAGTAAATGTTAAGAATTGATGGTTTGAGACGGATAATGCAAGATTTAAAAGAAAGGAGGCAGCAGCTAATACGAGAGGACCATTAATATATTGATATGTTGGCCAGGGGCGCCGCACGATTGGCAGCCCCGCCAACAGATTGTCTGTTTTTTTGTCTTTTTATTTTTATTTTTAGTGTGTTTTAAAAGTTTGTGTAAATGTTCTCCGGTTTGGTTTACGTGGGGGAAGGAGGAGGGGGTCAGGGGAAACTTGTTTTCAGTTTCTCACCTTGCCGGAAATGGGATTTTTTTCCGGATCGTATCTCCGGTCGCTCTGCGGCCTACCATCGATGGAGCTGGTGGCCTCCTCGGACTGACTTTGAGCCCCACCGCGGGGCGGGGACTTAACATCGGAGTCGATCCCTTGCCTGGGATGCTCCAACCGCGGCCTGCGGACTTCACCGAGCTCGCAGTCTCGGGAAAGGCTAGTCGGGAGCTCCAACAACGCAGAGGCTCGACCAGCCCTGACGTGGGGTCCGATCGCTGGCGCGGGGAAGTTGACATCCCCCCGATGCAGGAGCTGATCGCCCCGATGCGGATGGTCCAAACGCCGCCGGCTACGGGAGTCAAGATTGCCCCATCAACGGAAGGCTCGAGGCCCCCAACAGAGCAAAGAAGGGAAGAGATCTGAACTTTTTTTTCGCCTTCCATCACAGTGAGGAATGTGGACGAGTCACTGTGGTGGATGTAACCAGATTTATCCACTGAAACATAGGAAGCCATTTGGCCCATCCAATCTATGCTGGTTAAGAAAGGGGCTCCGGGTCTAAAGACTCTTTCTCTCATTAAGCCCGGCCCTTCAAATACAGACATGCAGATGGAACTCACCTGCCACAATTGTTGTAGCCTGTCGCCGCACATTGGTTTTGTCAGTATATTCACCATAGTCCAGTTTTCCTTCCACATAAATTCTTGCTCTGCTCAGTAAAAAAAGAAAGAAAACTAAATAAATGCAAGATGATATTCCTAAATTGCAAGGTAAAAAAAACTGCAGATAGTGGAAATCTGAAATAAAAACACAAAATACCAGACACTCTGGGTCAGGCAGCATCTGTGAAGAGACACCAAATTAATATTCCATTGCAATTGCTTTTCATAGTCATATCGGATGGAAATAACCCGTTTGGTTTTGGTCCCATCTCGCTCCACCCTCTAAGCATGCGCTGACCAAAAGGCACCTATTTACAATAATGCTACACTACTTGCATTTTATTCTCTGCACATTCCCCTTAACTCTCCCCGATTTACATGCTAGGATCAATTTACAGTGGCTAATTAATCTACCAATCCAGACATTTTTAGTATGCAGGAGGAACTGAAGCACTCATAGGAAACATACATCATCACAGGGAGACCATTCAAACTCTATACAGACGGCACCAATGGTCAGGTGAATAAATCACCAGTGTATCCCAGGCTGTTGTGGGAGGCGATATTTTATATTTGCGTCAACGTTCTGATCTGCAACACTACTTTGCAAGGCCCACAGCTCTGCAACACTACCTTACAAAACCCACAGCTCTGCCAGACTAGGTTAAATTCTCCCAACCAGAACCTTGAGAAGCTGAAGATGGCGCTGTACTGCTTCTTAGTCCAAAACGTCAACAAAATTAGCGAGTGGGTCTGTCTCAGCAGATTAGCAATGTAAATTGTACTGTATGCAAAATTTAACATGGCTATACCTACCCTTTCTTCACATACTGATATGCCAAGTCTCTCAAACCAGGTCTGAAGATGGAAATTCGGTGCCAAGTTGTCTTTTGGCTGATGTCTCCTGCAATAATTTAGCAATAAGTTTATCAAATCATTGCTAGTGGCAATATGATCCAATGCTCATGTCAAATGCTTTTAGATCACATTCCCAACATCCATGCTTCAATTATTTTAAAGTGTTGTCCATTTAAACCCACTGAGATGATCTTGAGCTGCTTCCAGCAAAGGTGAACAGAATGGAATATGGGGGTGGGGGGGGTGATGGGTTGGTGGATAAAGGTGGCTGGAGGGAAATTTTCAGTTTATGGAGGATTCTGACCTCTCACAACCTATGCTTGGATGGAGTAAGTATATTTAGTCCAGAGTAAAGGGAATATTGAGGGGGCAAGAGTTTTTACATACTTAAGGAGGAAATTATTCTTCACAACAGAGAAATGCCACATTTGATGCCACGAGAATAGTCCTGGTCACATTGCCATAAGAAGGTTGTCGTTAAACTGGAAAGGTTCAAAAATGAGCTATGAGGATGTTACCAGATCTGGACTGGGACTGATCTGTAGATTGACCAGGCAATCACGACTGCTTTCTGCAGCCTTCTTTGAAACTGGGCATTCGAGTTACAGGAAGGCTGAAGGATGGCTAATGTTGTACCGTTATTTAAGGTAGACAGCAAGCACAAGTCCGGAAACTGCATGCTGTTGAGCCTGGTCTTGGTGTTGGAGAATCTATATGGACAGGATCTACCAGCATCTACTTGGTGCATGGATCTACCAGCATCAATGTTCAAAGTAACATTAGCAAATTTGCAGATGACACAAATCTGGGTGGCAGTGTGAACTGTGAGGAGGATGCTATGAGAATGTGGGTTGACTTGGACAGGTTGGGGGAGTGGGCAGATGCATGGCAGATGAAGTTTAATATGGACAAATGTGAGGTTTTCCACTTTGGTAGTAAAAACAGGAAAGCAGATTACTATCTAAATGGCGTCAAGTTGGGAAAAGGGGAAGTACAACGGGATCTGGGGGTCCTTGTACACCAGTCTACGAAAGTAAGCATGCAGGTACAGCAGGCAGTGAAGAAAGCGAATGGCATGTTGGCCTTTATAACAAGAGGAATCAAATATAGGAGCAAAGAGGTGCTTCTGCAGTTGTACAGAGCCTTAGTGAGACCACACCTGGAGTGTTGTGTGCAGTTTTGATCCCCTAATTTGAGGTAGGACATTCTTGCTATTGAGGGAGTGCAGCGTAGGTTTACAAGGTTAATTCCCGGGATGGCGGGACTGTCATATGCTGAGAGAATGGAGCAGCTAGGCTTGTACACTCTGGAGGGAGTTTAAAAGGATAAGAGGGGATCTCATTGAAACATATAAGATTGTTAAGGGCATGGACACACTAGAGGCAGGAAACATGTTCCCGATGTTGGGGGAGTCCAGAACCAGGGGCCACAGTTTAAGAATAAGGAGTAAGACATTTAGAACGGAGACGAGGAAACACCTTTTCTCACAGAGAGTGGTGAGTCTGTGGAATTCTCTGCCTCAGAGGACGGTGGAGGCAGGTTCTCTGGATGTTTTCAAGAGAGAGCTAGATAGGGCTCTTACAAATAGCGGAGTCAGGGGATATGGGGAGAAGGCAGGAACGGGGTACTGATTGGGGATGATCAGCTATAATCACATTGAATGGCGGTACTGGCTCGAAGGGCCAAATGGCCTACTCCTGCATCTATTGTCTATTGTCCATTGTCTATTATCTACTAAATGTACTCCTTTGAAGAGATGACCAAGAAGATTGAGTGTGGTAGACGTTGTCTACGTGGACTTTAGCAGGGCCTTTGTCAAGATACTATGTGGTAGGCGGGTCTGGAAAGTTAGATTACATGGGTGAGAGATTGATGCTGATCCACTGTTGTATGTTATTTACAGTAACAGTTTGAATGCAAAGCTGTTAGGTGGTATGATTAGCAAGTTAGTACATTTGCAGAATGTACTAATATTGGTGGTACAGTGGACAAAGCTATCTAGAATTAGAAAAAGATTTGAATCAACTGCGCTAATAGACTGAGTAATTAAGATAAATTCAGATAAATGCATTTTGCCAAGACAAACCAAGGCAGGATTTGCATAGTAAATGTTAGGGCCTAGAGAGTGTTGTAGAACAGAGCCTTAGGGAAGCAGATACACAGTTCTGTGAAAATCTCACGATACAAATATTTTAATTTGATCCCATGTACAGTTTCACACAGAAGGTAAATTGATTGGAACCAAGGTAAGTGCAAGGAGAAGCTGGGTGATGAAATTGTGAGACACCAGTCTACTATCATAACTATAAAGGTATAAACGTGTGCCAAGCGGTTAATCGCTACATGTGCCGTCAATGGAACAATGAAATTCTTACCTGCTGTGGCTTAACTGACCCATAAATCTCACGCAGATAATACATAATAATTCAAATACCATAAATGAATAACTATTGTTCTGTGATAAGAACAAAGTCTCTGCAGTGCGACCAAAGATACAGAACAAAGGAGAGCAAGGTTAATGTTGTGTAATGTTCAAAATCCAATGACGTAAGAAAATAGCAATCCCAGAGAAGGGAGCATGGAAATAGGAGAGCAGAAAAATATTGATGCAGCAGCAACAGCAACTTCTTTTTGGCCATCATAGCTGACAGAAGCAGAGTGTCATCAAACAAAGAACAAACAATGGCACAAATGTCAAGGGGATATTATAAGAAACATCTTAAAGAAATAGAGGTACAGAGTGAAAAAGGTCAAGGAGGAAATTCCAGTGCTAAGCCAGCAGCTGAAGGCAATGCTGATAACAGATGATTAATTGTAATGAGAGGAGAGGTGGAGAGCTCAAATCAAACTATATGAGACTGTGGAGCTGGGAGGACATTACAGAGGCCACAGTGGAATTTGCAAACAGTGAAAACTTGTTTTAAATCTGGTTAACCAGGAGCTCATGAAAACAAGAATGAGAACTTTAAAGTAGTGTGTACGTAGCGTGCTTATATTCCCAACTTCTTAATGGCAATGTCACCATTAGGTGGGCCAAGGACTTTGGGCTAATAAATGGCATTCTTATGCCATATCAAGTAGAGAACCTGTAGCATTTAGAGCTTGGTCATTACCTGATGCAAATGTATCGCTGTCTCCTGATCGCCACATTTCATTGGTGGCCAATGAGAAGATTGTTACAGGATTCTTTCCATCAACCTGCCGCATAACAGGATCCTGCCCAACGCGGCCAAGCAACTGAACCCGATTCAAGGCTGGAGAGAAAAGAAAACTGAAATTCCATCTCCAACTGGGAAACGCCTACCAAGGAACCCAAAGGTGGGTTCTTGCAAGGAAGAGGAGTGAGATACAAATAAAAACAAACTGCTTAAAGTTAATCAAAACAGAAGGGGAAAAAAGGTAAAGTAAAAAAGAGAACATTGATGGCAGGGAAGAAAATTGTTACAAAAAGACTGAAAACAATATTAAAAATGAATTAAATTATGTACACAGCAATGCACTGCATGCCAGATAAAACAGAGGAGCTAAAAGCAATCATGTAATGGCAGGCAAAAAAACAAAATGCTGGAGGAACTCAGCGGGTCAGGCAGCATCTGTGGAGGAAACGGACAGATGATGTCTTGGGTACCCTACATCACACTAATGTAGTAAGGGGTGAAAGCTGGAAAAGAAGCAGGGACAGGGCAAAGTCTGGCAAGTGATTGCTGGATAGAGGTGAGAAGGGGATGGGGAGATTGGCAACTATAGAAGATTGGGGAGAATCTGTATGTTGCGGAATGCTTGATTGAACTTCTACAAGTGTGCAGTAGAAAGCATGCTGACTGCTTGCATCACAACATAATTAACCATAGAGACACACAGCACGGAGACAGGGTCTTGAGCCCACCATGTCCATGTCGAACAAGTTGGCATTCTGGACTAGTTCCATTTGCCTGCAATTGGACCATACCCCTCTAATCCCTTCCAATCCACATATCTGTCCAAATGTATTTTCAAATTTGTAATTCTATCCCCTTCTATGGGTTCTTCTGACAACTGATTCCAGATAGGAACTAGCCTCTGCGGGGAAAAAAGTACCCCCGAAATCCCTTTTAAATATCTTCCCTCTCACCTTGAGCCAATGCCCTCTGGATTCAGAATCTTCTACTGTGACAAGACTGAGTGTTCACCTTACCATTGTCCCTCATGATCCTCCTACTCTCCAAAGGAAAAAAGAGTCGCAGCCTACTCAGCCACCCCCTATAATTCAAGCCCATAAATCCAATGAATGTCCTGGCGAATCTCTTCTGCAATCTTTCCAGCTTAAAGACATCCTTCCTATAGCTGGGCACCCCGAACTGCACACAATACTCCAATGTGGTCTAACCAATGACTTGTAGAACTGCATCATGATGTCTCAACTTTTGTAATCAATATCATTCCCAATGAAGGCAAGCATGCCACGCACGTTCTTCACCACACTACCCACCACTTTCAGGGAACCATGCCTCTGTGCTCTCAGATCTGTTCTGCATCGCCATACTGGATCATAGGTGGGGAGGATGGGGGAATTGGTGTCAGTTATTGCAGATTTTCCGTTATAATCGAGTAAGGGATTTTCCCCCACTGACATCGCTGCCCGGGTGCCAGGTCCAAATCCTGGAGCAAGGTCACCGAGAGACCAGTGGGACCTCCCTCATCATGCGGAGCGTAGAGGCTCATGAAAGCCGCCCGGCACCACTTGGTCCAGCGCAGCTGTGGAACGGCAATAACCACTGCCCCTGCTGCTGATTCCTGCATTCAGAGATTGAGAACAAAATGGAAGATCTGGGGTGTTGTGATGGTGTGAAGAAACGCTGCCCCTCTCTAACTAGGATTCTTCTCTAACTAGGATTCCCACGATCCCCAAATGCCTGCCTGGAATTCAGGGTCAAAGGACATAGACTGTAAAAATTAACTGTTTCTCCTTCCAATGACACCAACCTGGCTAACCCGTTGAGCGTACAAAGTTCTTAACAGCTAAAAATGTAATTTTGTTACTGCAAGCTAAAAGTACTAAAGGCTTTTTGTTACACTGTTTAATAGGGTTTAGTGCCGATCTAAGCGATTGCTTGTCAACTTCAATGCCTTGTCAATTTCAATAGCCTGCAGGCTATAATGAGGTCTGTAATAACGAGCAATAACTGTATAAACTATATCTGCTGCACTGCCCTTATCAATACACTTTATTACTTCTGCAAAAACATTATGCAGATTGGACTGCCCATGACAAACAAAGGGTCTGGACTGCTGAGTTTTCTCCAGCTTTTTGTGCCCATGACAAAGCCTTGCTGGCTGACTAACTTGTCCCTAATTTTTCAAGTGATATTTTCCAGTACTTCGAGATGCCTGCTTTTTTGTGTACATAACTAAGAAGTGTACACAGACTAAGAAACACAGCCACTTAGCTTAGAATTTAATGTGGGAACATGTGGAATTGCCTGTTTTTGGCAGGGAAATGAAAGAGTATGTGATTTAGATGTGGTGACATTGCACAGCTCTGAGATGCAGCGGATACTGGAAGCCCTCATGCATGATTCACAAAAGACTAGAGTCATACAATATGGAACATATAGAGGAACAATATCCTCCATATCCACTGAGATACCCTATCGAAGCTAGTCACATTAGCCTGCACTTGGCCCATATCCCTCTAAACATTTCCCACCCATGTACCTGCCCAAATATATTTCCACTGTTATTGTACCTGGCTCAATTATTGGCTTGGCACTGGAAGTGATTAGGAGAGCTAACAGTAAGTTATTTATTCTGAAAGGAATTGAATACAAAAGTTGGGAACTTGTGCCTGATTATATAGTACATATAAAAACAGGACCTTGTCTTCTCCCTCTTGGTGCCAGCTCCATCAGTGAATGCAATCATGGCTGAACCGACCTCAGCTCCAATTCTCTGCATAACCCCAATATCACTCAATTCTCTTAACATCCAAATAATTATTATTAATGTACGTTTGGAATGAACAATGACTGACTATCCTCATGCCCTGGGATAGTGAATTTAAAAGGTCCACCGGAAAGCAGAGTCTGAACGTTCCTTCTTCTTATCGAGTCCACACACACATCAGCCAGAGCTGAACACACTTCTAAGCATCCGCATACAATGGTGTCTGTCTTGTTGCTTCTTGTGCGTGGTGGTGGAAAGATTGGTGGAATCAGGGCCGCAACGTGAACGCTCTTTCCTTGACCACTGAATGTTCCTAATACAGTGGTAAATGGTTATTTGGAAAGCAAGAGGGTACAGGAATACTGCTGGCAGGCAAGAATGTGGAGCTGAGGTTACAATCTGAACAGCCACAGCTCAATCCACAGTGGAGCAGGCTCAAGGAGTTGAGGTCATTTCAAATCCTTATGCTCATATGAGATTTTAAATTGATCAGGAATAAAGAGTTGGTACTCACATCTCTCCAGTACAAGGGAGGAGGCGTCAGTCACCTGATGTCTTGCCAGCTGTCGAACAACCTTAAAAAAATACAATCATTATGTAGCAATTTTACAAAATTTTGAGATTTTAAAAATCAAGCCTGCAATTTATCCCATCAGATAAAGCATAAAAAGAAGTTTAATTTGACACCTAATTCACTTTCATCTCTTCAGTATTAAAAAAGGTATGGCCATTTTCATACTCGGAAATTAGCATCTTGTTCCATATTGCTTTTCCATTGACTTAACACAAAAGCTGTGATCGAGGACAGTCAAAGTCCCCATAACTTTCTTAAAAATTAAGAGAACTGAAATAAGTTTTCAGTTATTATAGATTGAAGCATTCTGAAACAAATATGAAACAATCTTACTTGGATGACCTGAAATTAAAGCATATAATTAGTTAGTTACCCAATTGTAGCTAATTACAAAATTCAATTACTAGATCTAAACATCTATCCATTTCTTAAGAAAAGATCAACATTTTAAAATCGCCTAAGCGTCCAAATAACATTCACACAAGAATTCACAATATAACGATTTTTAAATCTCATTGTCATGAATTTATAGGCCAAATGGAAGGAATTTAGTGTTTAATTCCCGTAAATTAATGGCCATTTTAATCATCTTGCGAGTGGGATTTTGTGGAACGCGATCGTTTGGAACGTTGTGGTTGCGGTGAATTAAAAACCCATAATGGCAGGAAAAACACTGCCAGTTCGTATGGGGCCTAAATCACCCTTTTGCAACGTAAAATGTGGATTAAGGTCATGCATAGAAGCACGTTTATATGTAAAATAAATGGCTTTCCTTTACCTGTCCCGTACATGAAATCCGTCCCCATTGTCGGCGTTCACGGCATTAGAAGCTAATTTTTATTTTACTCCAGCGCTGAAATTGTCGGGCGATTAAAAAAAAAAAAAAATTCACAGACCAGCAGTCGGAACAAATCTTCAGCAAAAGCTCGCACCCCGAGAAAATAAAACTCCGGCAGGCAGGGGAAAACCGCATTTTAACCCCCCCCACTCAAAGGCGCCAAAGTCGCACACACGGCCAGTGACAGAACTGCAGCGCCGCTGTAATTAAGTTTTGTAATATACCTACATTATGTTGAACAAAACTGAGCAGGCACTGAGAGATCCACTGAGAGATCCAGGCAGACAGTCAGGACCACAGAATAAAGTCCCAGTAGTTAGATAGGCTGAATCTAGGCCGACATTTGCCTTGTGTGGTGTTACAATTATACTATGAGGGATGGACAAAAAATAGATATGGTTGGTCAACTGGGCAATCATGAAGCAAAGTGGACCTGCAGCAGCAGCTGCAGAAAATGTGCACGACCACAATCTCAAAACCCACGACTTATCCTGCATTATTCAAGGTATGGGATCAACCTTGGCTTGGAGAGGAGCAGAGAAGGACATCCTGGGAGTAGCACCCGGCATGGTTCACAATTCACTAGACTTGGACACTGCTACACTTGGATGTTGAATAGCAAAACGTCACAGACAGAGCTCAGCGATCTAACAGTCAACTAACCAGATACGTCAAGAACAATTAATCATAATCATACTTTATTAGCCAAGTATGCTTTGCAACATATGAGGAATTTGATTTGCCATACAGTTATCATACCAATAAAAAGCAACAAAACACACAAAGTACATTCACCACAGTGACTCCTCCACAATCGTCACTGTCATGGAAGGCGGAAAAAACAGTTCAATCTCTACCCTTCTTTCCCCTCCTGCGGTCGGGGAAAGAAGGGTAGATATTGGGACGATCCTGGCTCCCATAGCCGGCGGCTGGGCCCTCCATATCGTGGCGAACAAGCTCCTGCATCGGGAGGGGGATCTCAGTTCCTCCATGCCGGGCGATCGCACCCTGGGTCGGGGCTGGTCGAACCTTCTGCGACTTTGGAGCTTCCTGACATCAGTCTCTACCCGAGACTGCGACCTCCTCGATGGTGAAATCCGTAGGCCACGGTTGGAGCATCGATGCCAGGCAAGGAATCGCAGGCTGCGATGGTAAGTCCACGGCCCCATGGTGCGGCTCAAAGTCAGTCTCGAGATACGAACCGGAAAACAATCGCATCTCCCGCAAGGTAAGAGATTGAAAAAAAGTTTCCCCCGACCCCCTCCCCCACATAAAACAAACCAGAGAAAATTAACACAAACTTTTTAAAAACACACTAAAAATAACAAAAAAGACAAAAAGACAGGCAGACCGTTGGCGAGGCTGCCATCGCTGACGGCAACACCCGGTGATAAGCAACTAACGGGACGAGAAGGCTCTTGCAACAAAGGCAGGGCCAGTTTGCGAGTGCTAAAGAAAACCTTGAAGCATTTAGAACTATGTTCAGCAAAAGGTATCAAATAGCTGCCCCATCAGTTTCTTCTAATGGGCCTGTCCCACTTAGGCAACTAGAACGGCGAACGGAGAGTGACACACACACACAAACACATCGCTTCCTTCACCAGCCCGTGTGAATTATTTTGACAGCACTCCCCCCACTTGGCCTGTCTAAAAAATTCCCATGGTGCAAAGCCAATGTGATACACACACACACCGCGATGAACAGGAAGGTTGGCGCTGTGATTAAGATGGCTGAAGCACAGTGTACGGTAAGTCCTTTGAAAGGGGGGGGGGGGGGGGAGAAGGAGTGGAGACAACTTTTAAGAAGCCAGAGATACACGGCTATGAAACTCGGCGGACATTTAACGTTACCGGTCGGTTATCCTTGGTTTTGAAAACTACTGCTTACCTTTTTTATCCCCAATGAGCCAATGAAATTCACCTACAACGTATGAGAACCTCCGAGAACCTTCGACCTCTCCTGGCAACCCATTAGGACCTCCTGGCGACCTACCTACGGCGTGAGAATTCTCGTTACTCTCCATGGCGGCTTCATTCTAGTCGTTGCTAATTTTTCAACATGTTAAATTTGCGGCGACCATAATGAGGCCGTGACTAGTCCCCAGAATGCGGGAATTCCTTACAACCATGAAGGCGACTCCACGGAAACCACCTGTGAACTTGAGGCGACCAATGTGGCCGCATAGTCTCCTGCAGTCGCCCAAGTGGGACAGGCCCATAAGATCCCTGTCATCACAGAAGTCAGCCTTTAGCCAATTCCAGTCACTATGGCTGATCAACCAGGTTAGCACAAGGCTACATGAACAGACAACATCTTAGCTGTAGTACTAAAGACCCAGAACTATCTGTGCTTCTGCATCATTGAAGGGATCTACAGAATGCACTGCCGCAAGAGGCAGCTAATATCATCAAAGACCACAACCAACCTAACATTTCACTGCCACCACCAGGTAAAAGGTACAGAATCTTGAGAACATTCAGCTTCAAGAATAGCTTCTTCCATCAACATCAGGTTCTTGTGCAATCCTAACCACATATGCTACCATTACCCTCTAACCACTATGGACTTTGCCCTGCTGTGGTTCTACATATTTTGCTTTTTGCAGTATCCTCGTCCAGTTTACTTAGAATAACTGACAATTGATCCTACATTTATTGTTGTTGCCGGTAACTGCAGCAAGCAATAATTTCATTATTTTGCTTCATATGTGGTGCATATGACAAATAAACACAAAGGTAGACACAAAATGCTGGAGAAACTCAGCGGGTGAGGCAGCGTCTAAGGAGAGAAGAGAATGGGTGACGTTTCAGGTCGAGACCCTTCTTCAGACTAATAAACACACTTGACTCGTGATAAGAAAGGAACACAATGGGAAAGACTGAAACAAAGTAACCAATGCAGCCTGAAAGAATCAGGATGAGCACTCACATTGACAGATTAAAAACTCAGCAAAATGATCATTAAACAGTAAACTTACATTGAATGCACACCGTTGCAACATCTTTTGGGATTCGAGACGTTTCCTGAAAAAGGTTAAGGAAGTTTTTTTTAAAAATAGTACACCGGGTAATTTCCTTCATGATGTCAATTATTGCCCAGCACTGTGGGCTTTGAATAATTTACCATTACAATCTGATCACCACCATGATTGATCACCTCCATGAGTATAGATTATAACCATGCATCGTTTTCCCCAAACATTCACTTTCATTCTGTTCCTGGCAGTTTGAATAACTTTACTCAACAACAATCACTGTCTGAGCATTGCCTGCTCAAGTTAATGGATGATGTTTACATGGATTTCAGTGAGGCATTTGACAAAGTCCCTCAAGTTAGGCAGATCCGGAAGATTAAGGTGCATGGGGTCCACAGTGATTTGGTCATTTGAATTCAGAACATTTGAATTCAGAATTCAGAAGCCTGGGTTGTGGTGGAAGTCGTTATTCTGTCTGGAGGTAGGAAATTGTGCTGGTACCTCCGTTTGTTTGTGGAATATATAAACTACTCGGACGTAAATGCAAATGAGCTGGTTAGTAATTTTGCAGATGAAACCAAAATTGATGGGGTTGTGGACAGTGAAAAGGTTCACAAAGTAAACAGCGGGATTTAGATCAGCTGCATAAATGGGCGGAAAAATGGCAGGCAGGGTTTAATTTGAGCAATTACGAAGTGCTGCACTTTGGGAGGTCAAATGCAAGGGGAGAGCATGCAGTTAATGGCAAGTTTCTTAACAGCACTGATGTACAAAGGAATCTGTGGGTCCAAGTCCATAGTTCCCTAAAGTGGCAATACAAGCAGAGAGTGATAAAGAAGGCATATTGTGTGCTTGTATTCATAGGTCAGGACATTGACTGTAAGAGTCAGGAAGGCATGTTGCAGCCTTATGCCCCTGTCCCACTTAGGAAACCTGAACGGAAACCTCTGGAGACTTTGCGCCCCACCCAAGGTTTCCGTGCGGTTCCCGGAGATTTTTGTCAGTCTCCCTAATGGTTGAAAGTGGTTTCCGTTTTAAAAATCGGTAATTGTTTAGTCGAAGCTGGTTGCGATGCTAGTTGAAGGTGGTTACCGGAGGACAAAAACCTCCGGGAACCGCAAGGAAACCTTGGGTGGGGCGCAAAGTCTCCGGAGGTTTCCGTTCAGGTTTTCTAAGTGGGACAGGGGCATAACAGAACATATTTAGGCCACATCTGGAGTGCTGTGTGCGGTTCTAGTGTCCCATTACAGAATGGTTGTCGAGCCTTATGCGACAATGCACAAGAGGCGCAGCCTGGATTAGATGGTATGATCTAATGGTAGGTTGAACAAAGTTCGATTGTTAAAGACTAGAGGGCATAGCTTTAAGGTGAGGGGAATAACATTTAAAGGAATGTGTACGGCAAGATTCGTACACAGATTGGTGGGTGCCTAGAATGTGCTGCCAGGAATAGTGGAGGCAGATATGATAGTGACATTGAAGAAACTTTTGAATTTGCACAATAAGGAATGGAGGGATATGCATCATGAGTAGGCAGAGAAGGTTGGTTTAACTTGGCATCATGTTCAGCATGGATTTTGTGGGCCAAAAAAGCCTGTTCCTGTACTTTGCTGCACTGTTCTATGCTTCATACAAATGTGTTGTCACTGCAGACACCTATATAATTAAGTCTCATCTTGACCACTTCCTGTCTGCGCTGTATACTGATTTTAGAAAAAACACTATCCTGTATCGCTGTGATTTCTGGCCATCTTACTCACAGTCCTCCTCTGCTGAGCCAGCCCCGAGGATTTTTCCCATCGATGAAAACTAAAAAAGTTACGAGTGTTTCAAAAACCTTGAGTTCAGCTGATTGGTCCTATCGCCTGTCAATCACCACGATTAAGGTAACGCCCTTCCGGGGAGGCAGGACTATAAAACCCCGGCTGCCTGGACGGGACAGTCACTCTGCAAGATCGCGAGGGAGAGGCCACGACTGTCATTCTGAGCTGTGAATCAACTGAACTGTGAGTCTGCAATGCACTTGCATAAATGATTTATTAGCGTTTAATGACAATGCCATGAGTTGTTTGGCCTGCCGCCCTGCCTGTGCTTGAAAGTGCAATGCTTAATTGGAAATGAAATGAAATGACAATGTCATGAGTTGTTTGGCCTGCTGCCCTGCCTGTGCGTAAAACTGCAATGCTTTATTAGGTCCGACTGTGTTTGGAAGGAATAAATGCTTTATTAGATCCGACTGTGTTTGGAAGGAATAAATGCTTAATTAGGTCCAACTGTGTTTAGTCCAAAAGTCCTGCTCATTTCGTGACCACCGCTTAGTGGACAGGTTGCACTGATTGCGTAATTTCCGGTGAGAGCAGAGGTCGTGCTGATTGCGTAATTTCTGGTAAGTGCAGAGGTCACGCTGATTGCGGAGGTGGCGCTGACTGCGGAAGCCCCACAGTGGAGAGGCTGCGCTCAGCCGTGTGAGTAGATTCAAGAAAGTTTACTGTCATATATATGGTGTGAGTCAGTGTGTGTGTGTGTCTGTGTGTGAGGTGGAGGGTGTGTGTGAGTGTATGTGTGTATATTTGAATTGGTGGAAAGGTGGAATATTGCGTTGGGGGACCAGCCCTCCCCTGTGAAGCTGGGACCCAACGGGTCCCACTTAGTCTAGTAGGCAATTAGATTTCAGTCCATCACATAGTCAATGTGAAGTCTACGACTTGTAGAGACAACATATAATCGCAGATTCCATAGGTGCTCGTTTGAAATATACAATCAACATATTTTGGGAAATTCCAGAGAAATATTCACAGAAGAGATGGGGCACTTAGAAAATGTAAAGTGTGCAGAAGAGATTCACCAGGATATTACCTGGACTTGCAGACTTAAGTTTCAAAAAAAGTTAGATAGGCTAGGACTTTTTGTTTGGAGCGTAGGAGGCCGAGAGACAACCTTATTGAACTGTAATAGATTAGGAGGATTTACTCAGAGGGTGGTCCACATGTGGCATAAGCTGCAGAACAACATATAGAAGCGGGTGCACCTACGACTTTTAAGATACATTTGGACAGATATATTGATTTGGATAGAAGGCTTTGGGCCAAATTAGGACGTCCAGTATTGTAACTGGGTAGGCATGGACAAGATGGTCCTGTTTCCATGCTGTGTATCTTTATGATCCTGCTCTGCCATTCAACAAGGTCATGGCTGATCTGATCTTTGGTCTCAACTCATTTTCCTGCCCAATTCCTGTAACCCTTGATTCTCTGGCAATGCAAAATAATCTGCATTAGCCCTCAATTCCCTGGGAATGCAAAATAAAAAAGCACCCATTTTAACCCTAGTCTTAATTTAAACCCACCCTCTTCCTCACATTTCCATTAACGTGTTTATCCAGCCCCATAGACTATCCTCATTCCCCAGGTGGATTGGATACAGACCTGATCCCACAGCTTTTCCCAGTGGATCAGATACAAAACCCAGACCCTCCACCTATCCCCCAACGGATCCATTACAGGTGCAGTCCATCGGATACAGACCCGCATGTTAGTCTATCCCAGTAGATGAAATAGTGACCAGGTCCCACAGAACATCCCAGTGGACCAGATGCCGACTCCCTCCCTCAAGTCCCTCCTGTGTGGATTTTTATACAGGCCAGGTCCCGCAGTCACCCAGCGGATCAGATGCACGTTCGCTCTCCCCCACCCCTCCTCCGCACTCACACCTCCACGCTCCCTCCCTCATCACCACACTCCCTCGCCTCTCATGCTCCCTCATCCTCCCCTCCGGGCTCCCTCATCCCCACTCTCTCTCCGCCCTCCCCCTCCCCTCCCCCCCTCCCCACCTCCCCCCCCCCCCCACGGCGCGTCCACGCGCCCGGCCACGGAGCCGTTACCTGTCCCTCCGCTCGCGCAGCAAACACCGGAACCGGAACTTGCGTTGAGACGGCAGTTGCCGCCGTGAGGGGAGGGATCAGCGCAGGGAGGGAGAGAAGGGGGGGGAGAGGGAGAGGAGGGGGGGAGAGAGAGAGAGAGGGAGGGGGAGGGAGGGAGAGAGGGAGGGAGAGAGAGAGGGAGAGAGAGAGAGAGAGAGAGAGAGAGGAGAGAGAGAGAGGGGAGGGAGGGGGAGGGGAGAGAGGAGGGGAGGGGGAGGGAGAGAGGGAGGGGGAGGGAGAGAGGGAGGGGGGGAGGGAGGGGGGGAGGGAGAGGAAGGAAGGGGGGAGGGAGGGGGGAGGGTGAGGGGGGGAGGGGGAGGAGAGAGGAGGAGAGGAGGGAGGAGGGGAGAGAGATAGAGAGAGAGAGGAGGGAGGGAGGAGAGAGAGGAGGAGGGGGGAGAGAGAGTGGAGAGGGGGAGGGAGGAGGGGAGCGGGGAGAGATTGAGAGGGAAAGAGAGAGGGAGAGTGGTCGGAGCAAGTGGATGGAGGGGAAGGTGGGGGTGCAGGAAAGATTGGGGGCAGTGTGAAGCATCTTTGGTGTGAAGTTTCCGCCTAGTTAGCCTGGCTAACTCCTTATAATGTTGATATCTCCATTCGGTGTCCCTGTGCTCCGAGGGAGTCAAACCCAGCCCATTCACTGACTCGGTCCTTCCTTACCAGCTTTCTGGTGAATCCTCTTTGCACCCGCTCTCTTATTGTGACCAGAGACTGCGCACAATATTTCAGCTGTGGCTTAACCAGTCTTCTGGAAATCCCCCTCCTCCCAAAACCGCCAGCTTTTGTACCTTAAGCCTTGGTCAATGAAGACTAACTTCATCCCCGTTATACGCTTTATCCCCTTTTAAATATGCTGCTACCTTCTTGGATATCTGGCCACGAATAGTCCTCAATAGTCTGTAAGTGTCCCACCATTCATTTTGCGTCTGATCATGTTAGCTCTCCAAAATACATGCCCTCACATTTATCAGGAATAAATTCCATCTATAATTGCCTCTAATGGCATGATGTCAAGATCACGCTGTAGCTTAAGACCACATTCCTCAACACACCAATATTGCCTACTTTTATGCCATATGCATGTTATAGGAAAGATATTGTCAAGCTTGAAAAAGTTCAGAAAAGATTTACGAGGATGTTGCCAGGACTAGAGGGTGTGCGCTATAGGGAGAGGTTGAGTAGGCTGGGTCTCTACTCCATGGAGCGTAGGAAGATGAGGGGAGATCTTATAGCGGTATACAAAATCCTGAGAGGAATAGATCGGGTAGATGCAGTCTTTTACCCACAGTAGGTGAATCAAGGACCAGAGGACACAGGCTGACGGGGAGAAGATTTAACAGGAATCAAGCCTTGGGTGCGGCGCGGAGCTTGGGATTTTTTGCCGAGGATCGCCAGTATCGGAGCTCCAACCACGGGGCCTGTGGAATTTAACACCGTGAACCGGCGGTCTCCGGTAAGAAGCAGTCGACTCGGGAGCTCCATGCAGCGGAGTGTTCCGATCTGTCCCGACCCGAAGTTTCGATCATCCCGATGAGAGGGCTTGAACAGCGGACCGTCGGCAGTTCAAAGGCCCCGAACACGGGTGAACAAAGGAGGGAGATGACTGAGCTTTATTGCCTTCCATCACAGTGAGGAATGTTGATTCCACTGTGGTGGATGTTTATGTTAAACTTTATTTTATGTGGTGTGTGCATTTTTGCTTTTTACTTAGCATGGCTGTGTGGTAACTCAAATTCCACTGTACCCTAATTGGCACATTTGACTATTAAATTGAATCTTGAATCTCTCCGCGAGACTGTGAGCCGCTAAGCCGATGGTTGAGTGCGTGGAAATCTGCGGAGTTGATTTTAGCGGAAAGCATTTATGCAGGTGCGGGCCGACCGTCTTTGCATGCGCATCTCTATGGCTAGCGCTAAGCTCCGCACATGTAGAGTAACCGTTTTCCTTTGTCCCCCTAGACCTTATGCACCTGGGTTGGGACGGGGAGCACAGAGTTACGTACAAAACGCTCACACTGCATTCAAGAGTCTATGTCATACACACTACAATGTTCTTTTTTTTTTACCTGATTCAATCAGGTAAGATGTGTTATTGTAAGGTATAATTAAAAAAAATTACAGTATAAATTTAGGGTAAACAAGCAAGGAAATTGTGTCATTTCAAGGTATAATTATCAAAAAATGATCAAAAATTTCCTGTGTAAAGGTTACTTCTCTCTAGAGTAAACAAGCAAGGAACAGGTATCATGTTACAAGTAGGTGTAATCATAACTATTAATACTCTCGTTGGTTTGTAACGGATTCTATTTAGCGAATATTCGTTTAAGGTGTTTGTGGATTTTTACTCTCTCACCCTTGGTACTTACTTCTTACTAACCTCAAACACCCCCTACTTTAAAACACTCGTTCCTCCACTTCTCCCTCACCGTACTACTCTCCTCCCTATTAGACCCTCTCTCTCCTCTTTCTCGCCCCTTCCACTCCTCTCCCTCCTCCTCCACCCTCCCCCCTACCTCTCTCAAAAAAAACCTCTCCTCTCACACCCCTCCTCTCCTTCCTACACCTACCCCCTCCTTACCCCCCCCCTCTACCCCCCTCCCCTACCTCCCCTACCCCTTCTCTCCCCCCCTAAACCTCAACTCCCTCACACACCCTCTCCTACTTCTCTCTCCAAAACCCCCTCTTCTCGCCCCCCACTCTCTGAACCCCTCCCCCTCTCCCCCTCTCTCCCTCCCCCTACCCCCCACCCCCCCCCCCACTCTCTCCCCTCCCCCCTCCTCTCCCCTCATTTACCCCTCTCACCCACTCTCCCCCTCTTCCCCTCCTCCCCCCACTCCCCTCTCAAACCCCTCTCTCACCCCTCCCTAACCCACCCCCCCCCCCCTCCCCCCCCCCACCCCCCTCCCTACCCACCCCATCCTCCCCCCTCCCTTTCTCTCCCCCCTCCTCCCTTTCCCCCTCCACTCTCTCTGTTCATGGTGTTTAGTGGTATGTGTTTTGGTGGGGGGTGGGGTTAATGAGTGGTTAGTGGGGGTTGTGGTTCCCATCCCCCGCTCCCCTCCACCTCCCCCTCTCCCGTGCCTCTCCAGCCCGTCCACCCCCCATCTCCCTCTTCTCCAATCTCCCCCCTCTCTGCCCCACTCGCCTCCCCCTTGAGATGGGTGGGTGGGGGGGGGGGGGGGGGGGTGCATCACCCCTCTCTCACCCTCTCCCATTTCTTCCCACCCATTCTCCCCCGCTCCCTCCCCCTCTCCTCCCCTCAAGCGCCCCCCACCCCCTCTCCCTCCCCCTCCCCCCCCTCCCCTCGTCCCCCTCCCCCCTCTCCCCCTCTCCCCTCTCCCCCTCTCCCCCTCTCCCCCTCTCCCCCTCTCCCCCTCTCCCCTCCTCCCCCTCTCCCCTCTCCCCTCCCTACCCCTCTCCCCCTCTCCCCCTCTCCCCCTCTCCGCCCTCTCCAACCCCGGAACCCCCCCCCCCTTCCCAATCTCTCTCTCCCCTCTGCCCCCCCCCCCCCCGTGCCCCCTCACCCCCACTCTCACACCTCTTCCATTCTCACCCACCCTCCCTCACCCCCCCCCCCCATCTCACCCCCTCCCCCCAATTAGTGTGTGTGTGTGTGAAGCCGCATGCCCCCCCCCCCCCCCCCCCCCCCCCACAAACGCGCGTTGGGGAAACAGGCCCAGCGGGTCTGCACTTGCTCTAGTATAATATATTTTCAATATGACTTAAGTGTGAACAAGCAAGGAGCTGGTGTCATTTTAAAGTATGATTATCACAAATTTTCTGTGTAAATTAAGAAATGACAAGCAAGTAAAATGTGTTATTTTAAGGTACAATTAAAGGTATAAATACAGTATAAATTAAGGGTATACAGGCAAGAAAACGGTGTCATTTCAAGGTACCATAAAAAAAATTCTGCATAATGGAACCCTGCTGGGGGCAATGCCCCCTGGACCTCCATCTCTCTTCCGCTTTTTTCATTTTTCCCATCTCATGCCTGGGGAGACCGTCTGGTAGTCCTCCCATAAACGTGACGCTGAGGCCCTGTGATGGACTGCGAATCCAATCCTCCGCGGGACTTCCGAGGACAATTCGTTAACCCACAGACAAGGCCAATTATCCCGGTGCCATTCGACCCTTTGTGGCAGCCCATGTGGAGCAGCAGGTGTGCCGACCTCTGGCTTCCCTGAATGAACTTGGGTCACCGCCCTCTGCCCAGGACCAGATCCAGGGTGGAAGTATTGGCCATGTCCATGGAAAGCTGGTTCACGATTTGCTCTGGCCGGACTTTGTTTCATAACCCTGAAGCGGATTGACCTCGTGTGCCACCTGACGCCTGCTGTCGGCTTGGCTGGATTAGATTCTGCCTCCTTTGCTCCACCTTCAAAACCAATCGTACTTGCTGCAAACACACTCATTTCTTGTTTAAAGTCTAGTACAGTTGTGTTTCATTCAACTGCCATCATCTAAAAAGAACTTTGAAATTACTTGTTGTAATCCACATTGGAATCCATTGGAAACATTTATTTCATTTTATGAAAAGTTACTGCAAAGTGTATCAAAAAGAATGCTTGCCACAGCCTCGCAGACTGTTTCCGATGCAGAGTAGTTATTCTCAATTCAATGCCAATAACTGAAATGAACTGAAATATCTTGTTGTAAGCCACTTTATTTTGTGTACTTCATGCTCCTGAATCTATTGGAAATCTTTATTTAATTGTAAAATGGAAAAGGTATTGCAAAGTGTATCAAAAAGAATCCTACCAGATGCAGTCTCATTTGGTGTTTCCATTGCAGAGTCGATTCAAGATTCAAGAGAGTTTATTGTCATATGTCCCTGAAAGGACAATGAAATTCTTGCTTTGCTTCAGCACAACAGAACATAGTAGGCATGACTACAGAACAGATCAGTGTGTCCATATACCCTTATATAAATATATACACACATGAATAAATAAACTGATAAAGTGCAAATAAACAGATAATCGGATATTAATGTTCAGAGTTTTAACCAAGCCAAGTTTAATAGCCTGATGGCTGTGTGGAAGTAGCCATTCCTGAACCTTGTCGTTGCAGTCTTCAGGCTCCTGTACCTTCTACCTGAAGGTAACGGGGAGATGGGTGTGTGGCCAGGATGGTGTGGGTCCTTGATGATGCTGCCAGCCTTTTTGAGGCCGCGACTGTGATAGATCTCCTCAATGGAAGGAAGGTCAGAGCCGATGATGGACTGGGCAGTGTTTACTACTTTTTGTAGTCTTTTCCGCTCCAGGGCGCTCAAGTTGCCGAACTAAGCCACGTTGCAACTCTACAGCATGCTCTCTTCTGTGCACCTGTAGAAGTTAGAAAGAGTCCTCCTTGACAAATCGACTCTTCGTAATCTTCTCAGGAAGTAGAGGCGCTGATGTGGTTTCTTAATAATTGCATCAGTGTTCTCAGACCAGGAAAGATCTGCAGAGATGTGCACGCCCAGGAATTTGAAGCTCTTGACCCTTTCAACCATCGACCCGTTGATATAAACGGGACTGTGGGTCCCCTAATCCCACTTTCTGCAGTCTATTTACAGTAGTTCTGGGGATCACATCTACCATTCGTTTCTCGCCTCATGTCTAACCCTGTGAGTTCAGCAGTTCTCCTTTCTCCATAATGACACATCATCCATTTCTTGAGGTTTGATAATTGATTATTAAGACTATGAAACAAATGACACCGAATCACTTCTGGAGTGCCAAATTTGCATATTTGTACTTTAGCCCCTGCAGGCAGTTTCAATTTTGTTAATCAGCAATTAGGATCAAAATTGTACATTGAAACGTGAGTGTGAAAGAGGTGAATCTTTTGCAGCACAGAACCAACCATGCCCATTCTTATCCTTTCACAACAGAACCCTGAGCATTCTACAAGGAATCTTTCATGAACTAACAAAGAGTAAATCATCCAGCAGACCCATAATGTCAATAGGATTACAGCAAATCAAGGTCCAGTTATATTTGATAAAATTGATTCAAGGTAAGAATGTTGTGATGCCTACAATTCTCTCAAATTGTTTCATTTCAGAGAATCAATAAATCTACTGTATAAATCTCTGTGCAAAATGATTTTCTATTTACTGTCTCACTAGGAACGGGCTCTATTAATAGCACTGACCATCCTTCTATAATGGCAGATATAAGCATCAGCCTAACCAATGAAACTGCTCTTTTAAAAACAAATATTTTGAAATTGTTCTTCACTTGGTCAATGACACACATTGACCTGAACTTTGGAGGCAAATGATGACGCATTGTCACTAACATAACAAGTTTAGCGCTCGGGATAGGTTTTGAAGCAATGGTGTTTTTTCACTACTGGTGATTCATAAGTGAAGTTGCATCGGAAGCTATGTTTCTTGAAGCTACACATTGCTACAATTCCATTAGTGGCTGTGAATTGTATATTAATAAGCTTCCCACTTTTCATATTTAAAAAATTGACACTTGTTTCAATACTTCCCAGACAGCTGCTTAGTGTGGAAAGCCTATTGACCAAAGTCTTCCACAAACAGGGTCTGGCTCTAAATGTAACCAAATTCCATCATTTATCAACATTGTAAATCTTGGGAGCCCACTAATTCCATTCCAGTCTACAAATCTGTTCCAGAATTTACAAAAACTGTGGATGGAATCTGTGTCTGAAAGTTGGCTGCTGAACATCAACAGAGAGATATTGCTCAGAAGTACTACACTCAACTTATTGACATCCAACACCACAGTGGTACAGTACATAGTAGCAACTTCAAGATGGTGCCAACCCATGGCTATTCGAGTTGTACATTATTCCCGTCTTTCATCATGAAGCAGAGACATTCAGAGAAGTACAGAGGATTAAGGAACTCAAAATATGTCTCCATTCATCGTGACTTAAACATTGACTTGCATCGTGATGTAAAGTTACACAAGATTGTTCTCCACCGGCTTGCATAACTTTCAATGATGCAACTTCAACCTGATGAAGTCGGAAAAGCTGAATGGTGTTGCTAACTGAACAAGCAAACCCAATGTTCAATTATCTGCATGAACACACGTGGCCAAAATGCCTCCTTCTGTAATGCAAATGTCAATGATTCCAATTTGTGATAAGCCTCGTGCACAACAACCCCTTGACCTTCCATGATGCTCGTGGGATGCTTGATCAATATCCGTACAAACCATCGATGCTTGATTACTCAGCGAGCAAACGTAAAGTAACCATTTCTGTAGTCTGACTTTAAGATCACCCCCAACAGTGCATTCAACAGCTCACTGTTCAATAAACAAACATGCAAAAGGTATCTCAGTGATACATAATCTCAAATGGACTTAAATGTCCAAGAATAAATTTCTTGCGGCCTTTCTACATCAAAAAAGGATAGTCCAGAATGAAGGAAAACTGGTAAACAGACTAATTTAAGCAGACTAATCATCAAGATATATCCAGATTCTGGAATCTGAAGCAAAAATACAAACTGCGAAGGAACAGTGGGTCAAACAACATCTGTGGAGGTAAAGGGAAGAAACGCCAACTATAAATCTACCTCCACAGATGCTGCTTGACCCATTAAGTTCCTCCAGCAGTTTTCTCTTAGTTATTATTTACTATCTTGCCTCGTGTATAGTTGGCTGCTGGCAATACACTTGTGCTGTGCATTGTTCATCCTGTGTGCAGAGTAATGTATATTAGCAAGAGGTACCACACGAGTGTTAAATTGAACGTCAACAAGTCGTGTTATTTCTTTTGGATTATTTATGTGGTGATATCATTACCTAGGAGTTAGGTTAGGGGGTCCACAACAGTTCAATGATGGTAGAAGGAGTTTTGCTGGATTTTGGATATTGTCATTTCCACCACTGTACATGCTGTCTTCTTTATTATGCGGGGGGCTTTCGCCCCTCCTGCACTTCCCTGGAGATCGACTGCCATGTCGCATTGCCGAGTAATGTTTTAGTTCCTCCCCCAGCAAACTGCCAAGTGATCCTCGGCGGATCGGACTGTTCAATCCAGGCAGAGTGAGCTTCCTGTGAGTCTTTGTTGCTGGTGAGAGGTGAGAGTATTCATTTGGTTCATCCTCAGTTTCCAAAATGGAGGAAAGTTTCTTTGTGGAATTGCCATCGCCGTCCAGTTGATTCTGAAAATAATGCATTTGTTCCATTAGCCTGTGCATTTTATCTTCGTGAAATCTATAAAGAACCCGATTCTTACATTTTTGAAGCATTTTCCCACCAGTTCCAGTTTCCCACTAATGGGTTTGCATTAGTCTGTCATCTAAAGAAAGCTACGAACACTCATGAATTCAAAGGTTCTTCCGTGAATTTGGCATCTCCAGTATGAAGCACTGCTCATATATGCCATCTCCATCAGACTGTGTTCAATCCTGACCTCTGGGTCAGTCTGTATGGAGTCTCATATCCTACCTCTGACTGTGTGGCTTTCTTCTGAGTGCTTCAGTTTCCTTCCACAAATTCAAAAGATGAGTTGGTGAATTATTTGGCTGCAGATTATCTCTAAGATAAGTGGTTGATAGGTGAATTGGGGATTTAGTTAGCATCTGAGCGAGAATAGAGAATAGTTGTGGGCTATTAAGCGGGGTATGATATTGATGGGATTTCTCCGAGAGCTGGTACAGACACAATAGCTTAAGTGGCTGCCTCATATATTGCTCGAAAAAATTAACATAATGTTCCGTTTTTGAATGTACGAAAAAGTCTATATCTTGATATCACGTGAACTATTCTGTTAGGGCAGGCAAGGATTAGTTATTAAAGCAACTTTGATCATTTTCTTTCCTCCTCACTTCCATCAAGAGTGAGGAACAGTCCATTGGTTCTTGCTGTCCACTATTGCTTCAGAAAGTAGCTGTTCTTCAGATGTAGCCTCAAACAAGTTATGCAAGCAAATTATTTGAATGTCATCTCTCTGCTCTCTTCAACTACCTTCCACATATCTGCCTCCATTATCTCTTGCTGGGCAACATTCCTGTGAGATGCATTGGGAAGTTTTTGTTATTTTGAATGGTTCTGTATGAATTAATTAGTCATTGAATTAGAATGGAACCCGACCTGTTTGATTTCTGAAGTTTCCCAACTGGGGCCAGGTTCTTCTGGATAAGAATTGTTCTTCTGCTTTCCAAACACTATAATCCTGTTCCAGTGTGGGTACTTTACCTTTTGAGTTTATAGATGCAGTGCAGAAAAAGGCCTTCAGCCCATCAAGTCCCCACCGATCAGCCATCCCCGCACACTAACACTATCCTTCACGCACACCGGACATTTTATCATTTCACCAAGCCAATTAGCCATCTTTTGGAGTGGGAGGAAACCGGAGCTCCCGGAGAAAACCCACACAGGTCACGGGGAGAATGTACAAACTCCATTCAGACAGCACCAATAGTCGGGATTGGACCCAAGTCTCCGGCGCTGTAAGGCAGCAACTCATCCGCTGAGCCACCGTGACATCTCTTAGATGTCAGAATAAAGGTGAGAATGAATTAACTAGTGCAAATTACTAACCCCATTTAGAAACTACATAAAAAGTAGGTATTCATTGTCTGGGGATAGGATAACCTGGGTAACAACAGTACCAAAAAGCCACAGGTATTTTTCTAGGGCTTTCCTTTCAAGTTTCTCCTGTTTCCAGGAACTTTGTGTGTTTTTTCAGGAAGGTGAAACTTCTGGGGAGGTCTGGGCTTGTTTCACATCTGTTCAAAAGACATGTTAACTTTTCTAAGTTTAATAACCTCAGAGTAATAAGCTGATGCAGAAATGCAGGATACATCACCCTTCGCTAAATGCACACTAATGCAGTCAAGTAAATTAATCAGGTCAAGAAAGAAAGGTCTCAACCCAAAAATGTCCCAATCCTTCTATCCAGTGTTGCTGCCTGTCCCGCTGAGTTACTCAAGCATTGTGTGTCTACCTTCGGTTTAAATTAGCATCTGCAGTTCCTTCCTACACAAGTAAATTAATCATATTGATAAGACGTATAAGGCTTCAACAGTCACAAATCAGGAGGTGTAAAGCTGGTGGGGTCACATATTGCAAATATTTAGTGCAGGTAGGAACTGCAGATGCTGGTTTAAACCGAAGATAGACACACAATTCTGAAGAAGGATCTCGACCCGAAGCGTCACCCATTCCTTCTCTCCAGTAATGCTGCCTGTCCTGCTGAGTTACTCCAGCATTTTGCGTCTATCTTCGTACCAAATATCCAGGTTGTTTGGGTGACTGGATAAATAGCACACAAATATGTATGTGTCTTATTTTTTTAATTTTTGGCTATAAGTGTATAAAAATAGTTATTTTCAGAGTGGAATGATGTTTTCAGGTCAAATTGCAGCATTACAGAAATGTAATTTAATTTATGTTGCATCAACGATTTGTGTCATTTCCTTTGTAATTCTCTTTTATTGTACTAGCCAGGAAATTAGGTCAGATTGTTCTGATATGTGACAATAATAAACCTAAAACGTAACCTAAACCTAAACCTTGCCTGGCTGGATCCAATAGCAGAACAGTCAGTCTCACAGCAATAGTTCCCAAATGAATGAAATGTCACAGAATGTCATCTACATTGACTCTCATTTCAGTTATTTGCTCGTTGATGCCACAATGTATAATGCACTACATTCAGAATAAAATAACCAACATACCTGAGAGAGTCTTGGGGATTTGGCGCACTTTGCGATTCCCTGTGAAAACAACAGATGGAACGTTACTGGACTGGCAGCTCCTCATATCTTGCTTGGGTACCTTGCAACCCAACAGTGTAAATATTAAAGTCTCCAATTTCAAGCAACACCCCCAAACCCTCGCCCCCACCCCTGTGGCCATGCATACATTTCTCTCACTATCGCCCACCACCAGTCTTTTTCCCTCCTCCATGCACTCATCTCCCGTCCCCATGTCCCATATTTCCCTTTTACAAACCCTCATTCCCCACCCCCTTGTCTCCTCCACCGATATCCCATTCTGACTTTACTTTTCGCTTGTTTTATCTACATATCCAACACTCCTTTCTCTCCTCTAGCCTTTGTTACTTATTTTGACCGTCTGCCAATCACTCTTACCTCTACCCCATGCCAGGCTTTGCCTCGCCCCCACCTTTATGTTCCAGCTTTCTCCCCCATATTCCATTTTTGAAGATGGGTCCTGACCTCTAAATGTTATCTGTCACTTCCCTCCACAGAGTTTCTTTTTTGCTCAAGATTCCAGATGTGCAATGTCTTGTGTCTCCACAGTACTGTTCTATGAGGCCTTGGAATAAATTTGACCTCAGAACACAGATGCAGGATTTTTTAAATTAATTGATGAAATCTAGGATTCGCGGACCAAGCCAACATTTATTGCCCACCCATAGATGACATACATGGGGAAGGTGATGGTGGGATACTTTTTTGAACTGCAGCTGTCCTGGTTAAGGTACTTTCACAGTGTTGTTAGTGGGTGAGTACTAAGACATTAACCTCGCAACAATGAAGGACAGACACACATTTTCAAGCCACGATGATGTGTAACTTGGAGAGATATTTACATTTGGTGATGGAGGTGTCACATTTGTTCTCTTAGTAGGAGTGGTTACCAGGTTGGGGAAGCTTCATAGAAGCCTTGAGTTGCTGCACTGCACCAAGCTGTAGCCATATTGTGCTGGTGGTGGAGGGAGTGAATGCTTAAAACATACAAACATAAGAACAAGAAGAAAGACTAGACCATTCTGTCTCTCAGGTCTGCTCCACCATTCAATAACATTATAGCTAACCTGCCCTAGTCCAATATCCATTGATGCTTCGACCCAGAAATCCATTGATCTTTGTTTTATGGTGGTGAATTGGGTGTCAGTTTAGCAGGCGGCTTTATCCTGATCAGTTGTTGCAGTTCTAGGGTGTTAATGATCTCCATACATCCAGACCAAATGAAGTATGATCTATTATTTCTCATATTTTCCTACAACATAGTCAGAGGCCACTTGACCACTTGTCAGAGCAATCCAGTCAATTCCATCTCCCCATTTTTACCCTGTATGTTTTTCACACAATAACCTAGGACCTGTACCTGGTAGGGAGAGGAAAGGCTTTGGAGAGTCAGGAGATGAAATGTCACCTGTTCACATACCCCAGAGATGCTACCTGGCCCGCTGAGTTACTCCAGCACTTTGTGTCTATTTGTGCAAAGCAGCTTCTGCAGTTCCTTATTACTCTATGATTAACTACTTTCTTTATTAGGAAGATGGGAGAGCACCAAACTGTGCAAACTATAAGCATGGGACTGTGCAGGGAGACAGTGATCAGAACTATCACTGAACACCATCCCATGGAAACATTATTCCAAATTTTCATTAAACATTTTAATGTTCACTATTTTAAGGCTTATCAGCACTGTGGTGTGAAAAAGATCTGGAGTTTAATTTCAATTAACAACTTTGTTAAAATAGGGCATGTGTTAATTTATCACAAACATAGAGAGAACATTTAAACCTCAAATACTTCTTACCAGCTGTTGAGAAGGAATTTATAAATGTTTGTACAGGATTTGATGTGACTGCATTTTATAACAAGAACAGCTGCTTCTCCATCAACACAATATCTAACTGGGGAGGTCATCACCCCATCCTGTGGCTGATTCATGTAATCTTCTCAAGTGCAACAAGCTGTGAGCTCTTATCGACAAGACCAAAGGAATTATGATTGTTGGTGACTATATAAAATCCCATCAGAAGAAATGATGTGTATCGAGCACCGAACAATGTTCTGCATCTAATCATCCAAAATCTTCTAACCTTCATTGCAAAATCCTGAATACTTCAGATGAACATATTTGTAGAGTCCAATGTGATACTCAGTACTGTGCAGCAGGTTTGTGATGCCTCAACTTTCATCCTCCTGTAAACTTGTACAGGCCACCACTGTGACAGTTACAAACCAATACCAATACTATTGTCTTAGTGTCAGAGACCTTGAGTCCTTGGGTGGGGTCTAGGTGGACTTTGAATGTTCTCCCTGTGACTGCATGGATTTCCTCCAGGTACTTCAGTTTCCTCCCACATCTCAAAGATGTGGGAAGGCAGGTTTATTGCCCCTAGCATGTAGGTGAGTGGTAGAATCAGGGAAGTGATGAAAATGAGCGGAGCATATAGGATTGGTGTTTGGTACGGACTGTGGGTATATCCATGCTTTGTGCTTCTATGACTCGAACATGTGGATATCATGTGCAATGCCAGGATTTATTATTCATCCTCATTTTGCCTTTGACTGAAGAGGTTGTTAAGAATGAATTACATTAAAGGGGCCGAATATACATGCAGACCAAACCAAATAAAGAGACCATATTTCCTTTCCTGAAGGGCATTAGTAAATGAAATGGGATTTAAAACAACAATCCAATAATGTTATGGATACTGTTTAATTTCCCATTTACTTAACATCTTTTATTTACCTTTCCCAACTAGCATCATGGGGGTTGAACTCATGTATTTGGATTAATAGTTCAGAACTCTGGCTACTTGTAAAGTAACGCAACTGTTATACTTTGGTATCTTGGTAATGTTAGTATTCCAGACATTGAGACAGTACTGTAATTCAGTGGAGAGACTGGGAACTGTAGATTATGTTAAATCTGCCCTAAATGTCTCTGCTTCCAAGGGGCACAACTCCAGATTCTCTTGCCTACCTTTGTAACTGAATCCTTCATCCCTGGAATCAATTTAGTAAATGTGTTCTGCACCCTCCTGAGCAACTTTATAGCCTTGCTAAAGTACAATGACTAGAAACATCTGAATTTATCAGTTGTAGAAGTGATCATATTCTTGGAAGACAATTACATGAACGTAGAATTGTATGGACAGCTGAGAAAGCACAAGGACACTTGGGTAGTTCAATGAATTTATTCTCAGAATTGAGAAATCCTTTAAACTATTTGTCTGCAAAATTTGTTTTGATCACAAATTAAGATGCCCAATGTATCACATTCAGTGTAATTCCTGGAAGAGAAATATTTTCAAAGGTATTATCTTACCTGTGCTTCACATCCTTCTTCAAGGTTGAAGGTCAGGTCACGGTGGATATTAGACACAAACTTGCTTGAATATTCAGGATAGAGCTCCAACACTTCAAATAAGCCTCTCAGATTGATGTATTGCAGATCGCAATAAGTCAATGCTTTCACATCAGCATTTGTTTTACTCACTTGGCCCTTCGTTGAAAGATCTGCACCAATCAAGTCCCCTTTGCCTGCAAGGGAAAGCAATTCAGAAAATCTTCAAGTCCCTTAGACAGCAATTCATTTTAGACCCAAATCCTTTTGGAAGAGGCCAACTGAGGAAAGTAATATTGACCAGAGGTTGACTTGGAGTGTGCAGTGATCAAAAACAGGACCAGGAATGCGTTTCCTTTGTGAACCAGAGTTACATTACAGAATGATTTACGATTGGGTGAGATGTAGTGTGGGAGAAATCACACATGGAGCAAAGATAATGCAAAGGTTCCTTTCTGTCAAAAAGTCGATGGTTGTAAATAAAGTCTGGTGCCCAATTGTCGTCAAAGAAATTGAGAACTGGATATGAACTATAACAATTGTTATCTATATTAATTTTTCAATTTCAATCAAACTTCAATGGTCATTCATCCTCATCTAAATATTTAGATTAAGTAGCACAATGAAGCTATATCCCTTGAACACCTACACAATGCACAGGACCAATGATCCCCCATTGTGATCGAATTCCAGTTAAGGTCTTGCTATTAGAAAGCTACTGAGCAGTCGCCTGCCTCTTCCACACAGTGAAGGAGGTAGAATGCAAACATAAGACACAGCAGGATTGTGGGCAGAGTTGCTTGAACCTGATCCTCATTAGTTAGTGCATGATTGAATGTCTAACTGAGTGAACATTTTTGTCTGAACATGTACTTTTTAATGTATTAATTCAAAGGATGTGGATATCACTAGCCAAGCTGGAATTGAATGTAATTGAACATGGAATTTTACAGAACAATCCAGCATCTTAGTAAACGGACAGATACACGCACAGACAAACAGACAGACAGATATATTTTTGGACTTTAAGGGAGTCGGAGATAGTGGGGACTGGCACGTGATAAAGATATTTAACAGCACCGTAAATATTTTTTTGAATGCTATAAAATCACTCAAGCTTATCAGGTGTTTCTAAATAAGACACAAAGTGCTGGAGTAACTCAGCTGGACAGACTCTCTGGTGAACATGGAGATGTGATATTTTAGGTCGGGCCCAGATTGAAACATCATGTATCTACGTTCTCCAGCGATGCTGCCTGACCCCCTAAGTTACTCCAGCACGTTGTGTCCTTTTTGGTTACCCAGCATCTGCAGTTCCTTGTGTCTAGACGTTTCTGAATCATCGGACCTTCTTCAGAGAGACCCTATTGTTGAGAAGAATCCAGATCCCATTTATAATTCACTGCTCAGGACCAATGATCTCTTGCTCATTGAAAAATGACATTGAAAGATGAAAGGCAAAAATTAGCCAGTTTAATAATTGAATTTGAATTGGAGAAGGGAATTGTCTACTAGTTCACGAAAAATTGCATGATGTTCTCACTTTGCTGCGCATATTACATAAGCAAGGCAGTGAAAGAACTCATTTCCTACTTGCGTTATATAAACTTGTAGCTTAGCAACTGCAACGTGGGTTATCACTGCAAGAACATAATGCATAAACAAAATAAACTAATTGGTGCTTTGGCAAAAATTTAATCTACTTCATGACCATTGTCATTCAAATTAAGATGGGAATATTTTAAATCGAGGAGGGTGCACTTTGTATCTGATTATCTAGAAAAATAAATCATCAGAATTGGAAACGAACATCAAAAGAGAATAATCTGGAACATTCTACTTAGGTGTGTATCCTAAATGTGATGTTTGTTGAAAATGTGATTTTTCAAGCAGACTTGAATTCTATGGTTAAAAATAGGAATTTTTCTCACTTCAAAATTGTCAGCTTGGCCAAGTTTGTAGCATTACACTACGAGAATATTGCCAGGACTTGAAGGCCTGAGGTATAGGGAGAATGTCAGGCAAGCTTGGACATTATTTCTTGGAGCACTGGCGGCAATGATTTTATAGGGTGTATGAGATCATGAGGGGAATAGATAGCGTGAATGTACAGTCTTTTACCCAGAGTAGGGGAATCAAGAACCAGTGGACATGGGTTTAAGGTGAGAGGGGCAGATTTAATAGGAACCTATGGGGCAACCTTCACACGGAGGGTGATAGGTATATGGAACAAGCTGACAGAGGAGGTAGTTGAGGCTAGTACCACTATAATAACATTTAAAAGACATTTAGACAGGTACATGATGCAATTAAGAATACTTGAGTTCAACAAACTAACTGAGTCAAAAAAATTGGGCGTAAATACATTTAAGGCTGAGATTAAGTAAACAGACAGACAGATATATGTTTGGACTTTTAGGGAGTCAGAGATAGTGGGCACTGGGCTATAAAATGGCACATGATCAATCATGATTTTATCGAATGGGTCAAGGGACCATATTATGTCCTTTTTTAGTTTCCTATGTTCTTAGCCTTAGCTGTTGACATTCAAGGCTCTGGAATTGCCATCCTAAAATATGTCTTCCTGCTGACTCTCTAACCCCCTTTTAAAAACGCTGCCCTTAAAACCTGCCCCTTTGACCAACCACATCCAACTAAAGTCAAAATATAAACCGTAACGTGAAAAGTCAAGCAAAGCTCAGACATTGTGAGACCTTACCAAGAATTGCCAACACCACGTTGTCCTTCAAAACTTCCATGGAGCCTGAGCACACAAAGTAGTTTGCTTGCAAGGCGTCGCCCTGTCTGATGAGGTACTCTCCTGGGGCGCAGAAAGAGGTTTTGATGTGGAGAGACAATGACCTCAAGCATCCACGACTGGCCGATATAAAGAGAGGTAACTGCAGAATCTCCTTGTGTAGGTGCATGGCAATGTCGGCACGGAGCTCATCTGGGAAATCCCGTAAAAGCTGCAGCGAATAAAGTGACGTTTAGACCATAATTTTCCAGATGTATTTTTGACAAAACTAAATGGACATTCACTGTGATGAAAAATAAAGATATAATTTGGATAACACAGTGGTGCACCTAATAGACTGCTCTCAAACTCCAGCAACCCAGCTTTCATCCTGACATGTGACATCTAATGGTGCCCGAGTAGAGTTTGCATGTTCTCCCTGTGACTGCATACATTTTACCCCATGTGTAAACCCATGTGGGGTTTACACCCATATCATAAAGCTATATATGCTGGTAGGTCAATGGACTATTGTAAATTGTCCCTAATGTGTCAGGTGCAGCCAGCATACTCCTGCATGGGCATATTGAAGAGAGGGAGTGCATGAAGTCTGGAGAGGAGGGAGCAGATGGTCCCCCTGACCTACTTGCTTTAGTTAATACATGCATGGCCTTGCGGCATTATAGGATAAGCACATCCTAATCAGCGAGTCAAAAAACCTAATGGATTTTAAAAAGCTAAAAGACAGTTTTCAATTAAGAGTTTAATCATTGCTGGAAAGAGATATGACTTTCTTTGAAATTATCCCTGCTAAGGCAGGTATGTGCTTGCCACCTCTCCCGATTAGAGCCGTCAACATAGAATGAAGACAATGTACTCCAGTCTATTATATCAGAGATCTAAATTTGAATCTGGTCTAGCCAGTCCTATTTTCTTTTGACATGCAGTTGAGTTTGAGGAGTTTGAGAAACTTATCCATTTTTCAGCGCAAACAAAAAAATGACACGTCTTTGCTGATCTCTTTTAGCATGCAGATCTTCCAATAATTATTTTCTAATTGTCTACATAATTATTGTGTGAAAAAATGAGTTATACCAGTGCAGTGAGTAAAACCGTTCTTTGTTAAAGTATTAATGTGTTGGGTAATGTAACCAGAAGTTCAAGTAATTGTGTGGAAGATAGGTCCCTCCTAACTACTCTTTACCAGTTATGGCGGGACTGGAGGATCTTCATCTGGCCCTCATTGCTCCAAGATCACAATGAAGAGCACTGATTTTGTTCTTCAATCCCTTCTCCCTGCTGCTTCAACTCTCACTTCCCATTCTCGGGGAGGATGCTCTATCTAAACCTGAGACTATCTGTTCAGCTGCCTTCTTTTTGGCCCTGGTCAAATGTCCTCTCAACCCACTCTAGGTCCTGTAGAATCAGCATTCTCCTCTCTGTGATCTATATATGTGTCTATCCCACTCATGAGATCCATCTGGTATTCCCTTGGGAATGCTCCTCTGAAATGTTGACCTCTTGCTGGATGGTATTACAATTATTTCGCCCTCCTCAGGAGCTGACCCACTCTAGAGGCAGTGTGAATTGAAATGATACACCATATCTGTGCTATGGTAGATCTCACTTGCATCTTGAATGATGTACTGTATAGAATGGATCAGTTCATCAGAACACTGACTTCCTCTCTAACGTGGTAAAGAGACTTCTGGTTTGTCGATCAGACTGAATGAGTGTAAGGGAGGACATGTTCTATATTGTACCTCATTCGTATCGATCCCGTTATTCACTGACCAGGTGGTCTGGAAATACTCGAGCATTCGTTGCTTCAGGCTCTGCGGAAGGCAGTGAACTCGAATAAACTCTTTCAGGTCCTTCATGCGAGTGTGGTAGAGAGAGCGTCTTGAGTACATACGTTGGATGATGGCAGTAACATTCCCAAACACAACAGCGTGCATCAGAGCTGGAAGAGGAAATGGAAGAGGTGAAACGGAAATCTAATTTCCTGATAAATTATTCAAATAATTATCAGTTCGTGGCTTTTTGACTTTTGTTCCCCAATTATTTCCTGAATCAGCTGCTTTCAAAAGAATTATTGGAGTGAAATACAGGAAGCAGGGTCCCTAGCATGGCCTCTAATAACAGCAAAACCGATGAGGAATTTAGAGATTCAGGATGGTGTTGAATAATATGGCGATGATTTAAGGCATCAGTATTAGGAAGAACAACATGCAATTGTACCTTTAACATCCTAAAAAGACCAAAGGCACTTCATATGACATAGTGGATACTGATACAAAGAATATGTGGAGGAGTGACAATAAGCAATATGGACAGAGGGCATTTTAATGACGGTTTTGAATCAAGAGACAGAGTTGGAATGGCTTGTGGTGTGAATTCCTGACTGAAGAGGTGGATGCCCCTGGTGAATTATATGAAGCAGGGCATGCACAGGAGGCTACAGGCAGAGATATACAGAGGTTGCAGAAGGATATATGGCTGGGGGAATGTTACAGATTTAGAGGAATAAGGCTATCTGTGGTTTTCAAAGTAAACATGGGAATTTTCATATTGTGTGTTGGTGAAAAGAGGGCTATCCGGTAAACGATCGATGGGTGGCTGGCCAATTAAATGGGGTCAGATGCAGAGCATATATGCTTTCAAATGGGATCACATTTATGGGCTTTTTTTGGCCTGCACATGTAGACCTAAATACAGATTATGACGCTACACTCGATCTCTACTCTGTGAAGGTACACCTAATCTTTGCTCCATGAAGCTACACCTGAACTCTGTTCTGTATAAGTACACCTGATCTCTGCTCGGTGAAGGTACACCTGATCTCTGCTGCGTGATAGTAAACCTGAACTCTGCTCCGTGAAGCTCCACCTGAATTTTCCCTGTGAAGGTACACCTGAGCCTAGGACTGTGCTTGTACACCCAAATGTGGGCTTGTGAATTTACACCTGAATTTTGGCCTGTGTGAGTACATCCAAAGTCAGGCCTGCAGGGGTAGACATAAAAGTAAATGTACGCCTATACTCAGGTCTTCACATGTATGTCTAAAGTTAGGCCTGTGCGGCCTGTGGGTCTGCCTACAAATGCCTGAATACAGATCTGTTAATGTACACTCACACTCGAGCCTGCACATGATTTCCTGAACACAGGTCAGAACCTCAGTGCACAGATCTGGGGGCTGCATATATGCGAACTGGAACTCTAACCTGTGTTCCGCAGGCCTCAAGGTGAGAACGCTTGAAAAATTCCAAGAGGTGAATTTATTGAGTAAATAGATAATTCATAAGGAAATCATGAGTCATGTCATTAACTAGATACTTTTCAATCACTGCAATGAGCCAAAAGGAAAGTCAGCAGTGTATATATTCTCTCTTCTGCCTTTGTTTTTCACTTTTTTTTTTTCCGATTTGTCGATATTACATGGCTACACTTTGTCGTGGCAGCAGAATTGGAGTTGTGGAGTATGAAGCATCTTACTGCGGTGTCTGAGCCTTCATTCATGTGGGACTTGTGTGATGGAACTATCTAGCCTTTACCATAGTTGCTTATATATATATATATATTTTTTTAGCAAACATGGCCGGACTCAATGAATTACCCCCAATAAGCATAGTGCAGATTGAAAATATCTTCTCTGCGTCTGTGTTTGCAGAAACATTTCCGAAGCCAACGCTGGTTAGGCTGCTCAAGGTGAAGTAGAGGGCAGCAATGTAGGCACTTCGAACGGTAGGGCCACCCAACGAGTTATTAGTGTATGGAGTCTCCAAACGTTTACCAAGCTCGTTTAACCAACCTGGTGGAGAAAAACAATCAGAGGTCAGGAATTTATGTTTCAGACTATCTGAAAATTGGGCACACCAACACATATATATATATTCATATTGAAATCTGTTGGGTTCAGATACACTCAAAAACTGAAATAAATGCAACAATCTGTTTATTTCATCTTAAGTTTGATCAGAAATGAGAAACCTCCAATTATAATCTCCAACCTCTATTATCCCCTCCCCACCTGGTTCCACCTATCGCCTCAATCATCTATCCCACACACATCATGTTTCTTCACAATCTTTCCTCTTCCCTCTCAGACAGAGTCTGAAACATTGCGTTGCACCTCTTGCTGCCACAGTTGATACTTGACCTGCTAAGTTTTTCCAGCATTCGTTTTTTTTTGTTTACCTGCATCTATACTAACAGCTGTAAGTGTAATAAATCAGAAAGTAGCAGATAGAATCGCTGCGGGTAAGAACTAAGATGGGCCACAAGACATTGGTGGAGTTTATATTCTAGTTATGCTGCAGTTAGATTGACCTCCATGTGTTCCCAAGGTCAATGAAAGGTCAAGGTCAACAAGGTTCTTAGCAAGAACCTCAGAGGTCAACAAGACCAAAAACATCTGTCCTATATTAAAACAAAACCTGTGACACTGAAGGCGACCCGAAACGTCACCTTTTCCTTTTCTCCAGAGATGCCGTCTGATCCGCTGAGTTACTCCAGCTTTTTGTGACACAAAGGCTTGTTTGCATGACACTTTACTTGACACAATAGAAAGTGAAATCCACATTTTGTTTGGAGTTAATGACATTGGCTGATAAATCTACACATGAATATTGAATTATTATTCATCACCAGTGTCCCAGAGGATGATTGCACCTTCACTCCAGTCTGACTGAACCTGGTGCCGCTTTGTGAAATTGTTGATATCCTACCAGAAAGAAGGTTGATCCAAGCGCCAGGTTAGGGTTCTTCTGAGCCACAGCATGGCACTACCAAGGCTTTCAACAACAAACTAACTCTTCCAGTGATCACATATTTCAAATTAATACATAAATGTTGGTGGGGAAGGTATGTACAATTAGGCCCGGGTGTTCCTTGCAACAATGCAAGTTCCAGTAACCTTCAACAGCCCATTAAACTATGTTAATTTTCATTAAAGCTGATTTAAGAGCATGAAATAAATTTGCTGAGACATTAACACTGGAGGTAATCTTGGAAAACTTGGAATAAATAATTCATTTATGTTACATGACACTGCATTTCTGAGCGAATACCACTGAAAGCATCAGATTAATAGAATACCCATACATTCTGAAGTGCCCTAAGGAGAATAAACTGGATGTAATATTGAAGAAGGTAAAACTAAACATTAACAGTGAGCACTGGATAGTGGCATCAAGATCTTCGATGGGTAAATATTTAGGCAGGTTAAGTTCAAGGATATACCTATACGATTCAAAGCTTGGCCGCGACTTACCAATATCCCAGGTTTGTGGATCATTCATTGCCATCTCCCTCCTGCCAATGACGTACCAGATGCAGGCCATCCAATGAGCGAGCAGCGCAAACATTGACATGAGAAGTGTTAGGACCATGGCACTGTACTGAGAATAGCGGTCAAGCTTTTGCAACAACCGCAGCAGCCGCAACAGACGCACTGTCTTCAACAAGTGAACCAGAGAGGTCTGGAAAACAAACCAGAGCAGCCGATGTTTACTTTTGGATGACTTTTCAATTGGCCTCGTAATTCGCGTTGAGTAATTAAATGATCCGATCATTAAAATGACAAACATTGATGCTTGAAAAATATAACAAGAAGGAGCGGGAAGAATTTCTTGGTCCATCACATTTGGAGAGTAGATCTGTTAGCGGCATTTCTTTGAGCCATCTTCCTGCACCCTACCCGACTCGCACTCATTTCTCCCTTTCCCCCTCGCCTTCCACCTGCATTTCTTCCTCTGGCTTCACAATTTGCTCATCTTCTCTCTGTAACCACCAGCTCGCTTTGGGGAAAATTACGGATGGAAGATAAAGGCAGGTCTTGTGAGCAATTTCTACCTCTTGTGAATGAATAGTAAAAGGCCCCGGTAAGCCCAGAGTCTGCGCCTCAGCCACCAATACTCCCTAAAGCGATGATCCTTGGACATCTTGTCCTGGTGAACTCAAAACCAGTATTTTGGCTGAGGAAATCATCCAATAGAATCCACCATCCTCTTCTCTTGTCGAGCTTCCAGGACAATCCATGCAGGTAATTGGTGAGCAAAGATATTTTGTGCAGGAACCTTACTGCAAGATAGAGGAGACAACTAAAGGCCCGTCCCATGGTAACATGTGGTGGCCCATCCCTCACAACACCAGGATCAAGGTAGAACTTTGCACTAGTGACACTTGGTGTTTGCATATCCAAGGTCTATGCTCATCTTGATGCAGCCACATCAGGATGGGAACCTTAGTGGGTACAGTTTCCACTTTCCTCTGCAGATCCGTCTGCCAGGTCTCTTGGGACACAATCCATTTTTGATCTCAACTTCCCAACTTTTCCCAAACGTTATCCAGCAATTACCTGTTTCCACATTAAATATCACTGATCACCTTTGCCTCAATCTCTGAATCATTACAAGTTGTCCCAAAAAGAAACTCTGCCCTCTATAGATATCCTACCAGGGCAATGTGATAAAGCAGAATCTATTTTCAGACCCACCCTGAGAAAGCATCCAGATCGTTATTTATTCATATTTGCTGTCGTACCAGGCAGGCATTTGCCAAGTAGCAGCAGGCCTGAGAGAATTTGGAAAAACAACACTCTCACTCTCTTTAGATTGTGAGTAGATTGTTATGGAATCATTACACTGAAACCTAGTTAATTATATGCATGTCAGCATAACAGATGTATAACAGTTATTTCCATCGTCTAATTGAAACAATCCAATTGGGTATTTACTACAGAATAGTTCATAAGGTCCAAACCAAAGCAGATTTGAGTGAAGAATCCACTTGTTTTAGGAGAATCATGACACCATCCCATGTTCTCACCTGTCCCCCACCAGTTGCTGCTTCAGAGGTCTGTGCCCATGTCAATGTTTCCATTCCTTCAATCAGATATCTGCTCCCACCACTCTACCCAAGGGGCCCACATATCTGTCAGACAATGCAGCTTCTTTCATCTATGATTGTGGTAGGCCTCTCTTCCTCATCCTGTCTGGCATTATGACGCAGTTGCTGCTCCGTCTTCTCTCCAGCACCTCCCTTGTTTCTAGCTGACTGGGATTGCTCTTGTTTGGTCCCACTCTTCTTTATTGAACTGTATTTGCAATAATTTATTTTCCACTGCTAACTCTGGAATCCCACAAGGGTATTTTTTTACTCCCTTCCATTTCCCATCTACATGTTATTCCTTGGTTGCATCATTCGAATCCATGGATATTTTAAATGGATGTGATGCTTCTCAGCTCCAACACAGCTCCAGCTCTCCGGCACAATCTGCAGCCTTGTATTTGTCTATGCCACAGTCTATACCACAACCACTGCCACCACTTCCAAACCAGTATTCTATCTAAGGCTACACAAGACCATTCATGGTGATCGTATTGGGAATGACACAGCTGAGGTTTGGAATATATATCCACTCCAGCACAAGATTGCCCACTTCCACCTGCGAAAATGTGCTCACCATTTTCAAAATTCATCTGCTCTCTGATATCCACATCCTTGCCTTTGTCTGTGTATGACTCTTCCATCTCAGTCCTGGTTAACCTCCCATCATCCACCCTACATAAACAGCTCACTTAACACTGTGCTATCTTAACTTGGTCTAAGTCTTACCATTGATTATAGCTTTGCATGTTGACCTGCACTGGCTTCCACACAGTTAATGCCTCGGATTTAACATCTTATTCGTTGTCTTCAAATCTCTCCAAGTATTTCCATTCTTATTTCTATAATCTCGTCCCACTGTAAAACCCCCAATCTCCATACTCACTGACCATTAGCCTTGATCTACATTTCTTTTGATGTCTTGTTTTCACACCTTACCCTTCCTTATCTCTGTCTCCCTCCCCCTGACTCTCAGTCTGAAGAAGGGTATTAATCCAAAATGTCACCCATTCCTTCTATCCAGAGATGCTGCCTGTCCCCCTGAGTTACTCTGCGGCTCTCCACAGATGCTGCCTGACCCACTGAGTTACTCCAGCACTCCGTATTTGCTATATTCTATGCCCTGACCTATGAAGGCAAGCGCGTTATTTGCTTTCTTCACCACCCTATCTACTAGTGATGCCAATTTTAGGGAACTATGGACTTGTACCGCAAGGTCCCCCTGTTCTTCAACACTCCTTAACGCCCTACGATTTACTTTAATGTCCTCCCTTCCCGAAATACATCATCCCGCACTTATCAGAATTAATTTCCATCTGCCGACGCTCTACCCAACTTTTACTCATCCTCATTTAGCTCTCTTCTCCCCCCCCCCCCACAACATAAATATAAACAATCATGCCTTTACTAAAGTTGTTATAAAAATGGATACAAATTATATAAATTATTCTGCATCTTATCCATTCAGAAAAACACAGACCTGTGGATCCAGGTAAAAGAGAAAATTATTAAATGCAACTTACCACAGTAATGTTAAAGGCATAGAGTAGATCAAATGGCAATGCAGCTATTAAATCCACAATAAACCACGTGGTTCCATAATGGATGCAGATAGATCGAGCATCGTAGACTACTTGACCTGACTGACTGACAAATGTGGTCCGAAAGTTCAGGACAATATCTGTTGGATAAAGAAAGTAAAGCAAGAAGTGTTAATGAAGAAAATAACGTGTAAACCAAGCCTTCATAATTACAAATGATTTCATGGAAGATTGCATGTAACACCAATAATCTTAAATGTACAATAAGGATGATGGCATCTGCCATGGACATGTTATGGTGGTAGCAGTGGATCTGGGCTGCTTACTAGGCTGGATTTAATATGGCTAATGAACACCAATCCAGCCTCCCAAGTCCGCGTGTGCAGGGCTTCAATGAAAACAAGTGGGAATTTAGTTACTGTACCCTCAAATGGTCACTGTCTTGGCTAACCATCATCTTCTATGTCAGTGATATTAACCTGGGGGTCGGGACCCCCATCGGCAACGTGCTGCTGGCCTTACTGTGCATATATAGGATCCTGCAGTAGGAGCAAATGAACCTGGGCTTGCAAGCACTAGGGCAAAACAGTGGTGCAGCTGGTAGAGCTGCTGCCTCATAGCTCCAGAGACCAGGGTTCGATCCTCGCCTCGGATGCTATGAGTGTGGAGTTTGCATGTTCTCCTTGTGACCATGCGGGTTTCCTCAGGGTGGTCCAGCTGCCTCCCACATCCCAAAGATGTGTAAATTTGTAGAATAATTGGCCCCTGTAAATTGCCCGAATATGTAGGGAGTGGATGAGAAAGTGCGATAACATAGAACGAGTGTGAATGGGTTATTGATGGTTGACATAGAGGGCCAAAGGGCCTGTTTTCATGCTATATCTCTAAACAGGGACATGTGCTTTAGATGGAGCCTGGAATTTCATGGCTGCTTTTGACTCTCAAATCCATAATTGAATATTACAAACATTTTCAAGCAATTCACAAGAATCACGTAATATTGTATAGCCTTTGGTAATTTTTAAATTCACTTTCAAATGCAATTGCCACCTACGGTTCAGTGCAATATCTAGTAAATCAGTCAGAATGCTTGGGAATGGAATTAATGGGAAATGAATGACCAAGCAACTGAATGACTTAAGGGTGATGGAAACATTAAAGGGTATGAACATTTTGTCACAATCAGTATATGTAGTGAAATATTATTAAATTAGTAAAATGGGCAAAATAAAAATGAACGAGATACATGTGTCAAGAACTGTTCAAGAAAACTGAACAACAGCAATTTCTTGTTTTCTTTTTGCCTGAAGGAAACTTGGTCTATTGCGTTTTCAGGCGTAGTAATAATGAAGTGAAAATTTGCCTCACCGAAAATGAAAAGCATTTCCACGGCAACGTCACTGACGGTGGTGCTGCGGGAAGTCGAGGAGCTGTCCTCACTCTCCGTGAAGCAAACGTTGTAAGGAACGGTCACCGCGACGTAGAACGTGGCCAGCAGGATAAGCCAGTCCCAGCCAGCTTTGAAGGTACTGTAATGCAGGAGGATGAAGCGGGATTTCTGGATAGATGCCACTTTGTACTCGGGTAGAGTAGGCTTACTTTCAAACATGTTCTGCCAAAGAAGAGATTGAATTAGTTTAATGAAGCAATAAGTTGCTCCAAAAGTTTTCAGCTTGCTTTAAAGGATCGTAAATGTCACAAAGGCATTGAGGGGTGAGACCCTGGAGTGGTTTGGAACCAAAGCTTAACAAAAAACAGAGTAGGTAACAATCTTTTAAATACTGTCGTAGTAGCAACCTCTGGCAGCTCATTCCATATACCCACCACCCTCTGGGTGAATAAAATTGCACCTCATGCTTTATGTATTATAAGTAAATTAATTTTATTATACTGCAACAAAATATATAAAATCACATAACACATTAGTCTGTTATATATTTTCTTGGTTTGTTAACATTGATTAATGTAGCTTGAAGATAATTTGCTTAAGTTTTAATTTTCAATGTTTCAGATTTTTTGCTTTAAGCTATTGCAGGACGTGAGATTCTTTAAACAAATCACACGCGGGCCTTCAGTTTTTAATGCAGACTAACAAGGGATTGTTGATGTGAAGCATAGCGTTCAAGATGGAATTAGATAAGCAGTTGTGGTGTGGAAAAGTACAGGTTCACAAAAAGAGCAGGGAATTGGGATTAAATTAAAAGTTCCAGTGACAAACTAGCTCAGGCATTATCTCATTTATGTTACCTTATTAACCGCAATTCCCCTGTCCAGGGAATGCATGTAAACACTCATGTATAAAACCCTGCTCCCAATGGTTACAATCAGCATCATTTTAGAGTGCAGCAGAAGAGACCAAACTCCCTGAATACGTTAATTGGGATAAACCTGTAGAAATTGTCAGAGTCATAGAACCATACAACACAGAAACAACACAGGCCCTTCAGCCCAACTCATCCATGCTGCCCAAGATGCTTTATCTAAGCTTGTCTCATTGCCTGCATATGGCCCATATCCCTTTAAACTTTTCCTATCCCACCCTGTACCTGTCTAAGTGTTACATTTTATTATTGTACCTGCTTCAACTATCTCCTCTGGCAGTTCATTTCAAGTACCCACTACTCTCTGGGTGAAACGGTTACCCCTCAAACATGTCACCCAGTCATAGTGCAGCATACCTCTTGTTGCAGCATCAAGGGGATACATTGCAACAAATTGCCAAGGCCCCTTAGGCAATGAGGAGCCTTGCATTAAAAACAGTGGGTGCATATAATGCCACTACTTCAGAGTTCTGTCCGTGTTCTTGCCTAAGAAGGTGTTTCCATTCCTTCATCATCATTTGCTCTAAGAAGCTGGCACTCCCGACCCAAAGGATCTGTGCGACCATCTTCAGCAGAGTGGCACAGTGCTATCAACTCTGGTGTTATGCTGCAATTTAATTATTGCTGTTCAATTTATGCCATTTTGAATGGGAATTGAAGTCTGCAAAATGTTGCATAATAAACCTAAATCAATGAAGGCACTTGCTGAAAATCTTAGATTTTATGCTAGAATGCCTATAAAGAAGCAAGTTAAACCCAGGGGCCTGCCATATACAATTTATGGCAAAATATACAATGCAAATTGTTTTTTATCTTCCTAAATATTAATCCGAAATATTAATCAGGTTCAGTGATTAAATATTAATTCGAAATATTAATCAGGTTTTACCATAAGTTCCAAAGTAGATGTCACACATTTATTTAAACATAAAGGCTTTCTGGGCATAACAGCATGATTTGTGCACCAAGGTATGAATGGCAGCAAGCAGGGGCTTATCAATAATGACCAGGTTTTACTTACAAGCATTGCAGACTGGGAGCTTTCAGTTTCAGTTTCCTGTCCATTGAGAACATGCAAATGGAGTAACAATGAAGAGTAAGTGAGGAACCAACATCGACTAACAGGAGTCACTCACAGCAACACATCAGCAACAAACAAGGCAGAGAAAGATTTTTAAAAAAGGACACATATGATGTTTTTTACAAGGATTCACAGGCAACGTTTGATCATGCATGATGGGGTTGTGACCAGGCACAGTCCAGACATTAATGGAACATTGACGAACTGAAGATAGACACAAAAAGCTGGAGTCATTCAGCGGGACAGGCAGCATCTCTGGAGAGAAGGAACGGCTGACGTTTCAGGTCGAAGCCCTTCTTCAGATAGACACATTCCTCTCCAGAGATGCTGCCTTTCTCGCTGAATTATTCCAGCTTTTTGTGTCTATCTTCAGTTTAAACCAGCATCTGCAATTTCTTTTTACACTTTGCAAACAGAAACTCTTTCCAATTAACTCAAACCATCTGAGTCAATAAAATAAAAGTGCTAGAAACTTTATTTAATTTTATTTATTTTTAGGGGTGACAATGTACAATTAGGTAATTATTTTCTACATAACAGTTAAAACAACAATTTTGCATTTAGATTTCAGAGATATAGCGTGGAAACATGTCCTTCAGCCCTCCGAGTCCATGCCGACCAGCGATCATCTATTAGTCTAGCACGATCCTACACTCTGGGGACAATTTAGAATTTTACTGAAGCCAATTAACCTACAAACCATTGATTCTGAAAAAAAATGTCTTTCTCCTGCTGAATGTGCCTAGTTTACCTGAGAAAATCGAAGTCTAGAAAGTGTCAACCTACAGAAAGTGTCAAATTTAATGTGATTAACTATAGGAGGTATTATGAAGTGATACTATTCCTTTCTTTCTGTCAGACACTCATGAAAAACAAGAGCTTTGGACAGCTGAGGCCTGTACTTTAAATGGTGTGACTCATGAGTGAAATTAATATAAATGTTTCCTCAGTAGAGAGAAACTGCTGAAAGCAACAGGTTATATGATCATAAGGTCATAAGTGATAGGAGTAGAATTAGGCCATTCGGCCCATCAAGACATTCAATCATGGCTGATCTATCTCCCCCTCCTAACCTCATTCTCCTGCCTTCCCCCGTAACCTCTGACACCTGTACTAATCAAGAATCAGGTTGTTAGTCCCTGCAGTCTCACGATGAAGGGTCCACCCCTAAAATGAGAACGTATCTATTTCCTCCACAGGCACTGACTGTCAGGTTCAGATCCCAGCTTCTCCTGTTCTTTCATTTTTAATTTCCACCGTCTACACAATGCTAGAGAATATTTTCTTCTCCTCTGCCTCACTCCTCCACGTGCTTTCTGGTTCAAATAAAGTATGCCTTTTTAAGGACATAAGAAATGTTAAAAAAAAACCTTATTTGTACAGTGATTTCCATGTTTCTTTCACATACCGCAAAGCATTTTATAGCCAAAGAAATATGATCAGTGTTGTAATGTAAGGAATATACCAGCCAGTCTGTGCAAAGCAACCTTCCACTGCAATGTACCAGTGGCTTGATAACCAGTGTTAAGAATGTTGACAAGTAGAACATATTATTCAGGACTCTGGGAATAACACCCCCAAAAAAAGCCTGCGGGATTGTATACAACCATCTGAAAGGGCAGTCAGGGTCTTTACTTAACATCTCATCAATACTTTAGACTTTTAGACTTTAGAGATACAGCGCGGAAACAGGCCCTTCGGCCCATCGGGTCCGTGCCGACCAGTGATCACCCACTCGTACACCAGTGCTATCCTACACACTAGGGACAATTTACAATTTTAACAAAGCCAACCTACAGTCCTGTACGTCTTTGGAGTGTGGGAGGAAAGTGGTGCACCCGCAAAAAGCCCACGCAGTCACAGGGAGAATGTACCATCTCCATATAGACAGTACCCGTAGTCAGGATAGAACCTGGGTCTCTGGCGCTTTGAGGGAGCAACTCTACCACTGCGCCACTGTGCTGTCCCAGTAATGAACCATTTCCACAGCTTAGAATTTAATGCTGAGGCCAGTGGATTGGGACTTGAACCTCTGTCTGAAAGCGGGAAGGTGTTGACCTTAGTAAGTGAGATGCTGTTAGCAGTGGCCGAGGTGGAGCTTGTGAAAGGCAAAAAGAGTTTTCACAATTCAACCAATTTGAATAAATAAATCACATTTGACAGACATGCTGTGCCTTCCAGATTCTTCCATCTCATTGAGTGACAGTGTTCAGTGTGTATTTACAGACAAGAGCTGTCACTTTGCCAGGGCAAGCCAGCACAACCTGTAATTCCACTCATAATGAAGGCAGTAATCTGCTGAACAAGGAGGACCACCGCCCCTTTGGAAATACTTTTAAATCTCTCCTTTGCATTGAGGCCATTTCTCCTCTCATGGGAGGGATTGGATTATTATCTGCTCCTGCTTTCATGGTAATGTTCCCTTACTTTGCCTAAGTTATTACATATGAGCCCAGATAAAGGGAGCTGTCATTGCAGAAGGCAGAATGGCTAGATTGCACACTCATTGGTTTTGTAACCCCATCTGAGTTTGCTTTTCTCCAATGACAGTAGACTCCAGTAGTTGACAAGGAGTTATAATGCCACTTAACCAGCCATGTCAAGTTAACTTTCCTCGACAAAAGTAGCATCGGAGGTAACAAGCAGATCGACCCGACTCCTGGAGGTGTCTACCCAACAGCTGTTGAAATTATGAGCAGAAAGTCAGACAAATAATATTGTAATTTCATTGGCGATTGAGGACAATATCATAATTAATGAACAGTAGATTCATGAGATATCTTTCCAAAATATCAATCCGGCATTTTCTGCTGGAAAAATAAGACAGAAAGTTCTGGAGTAACTCAGCGAAGCCAAGAAAAGGGGTTCAGTTCAAACCCGATATGAAACGTCACCTATGTTTAGGAAGGAACTGCAGATGCTGGTTTACACAAAAGTCACAAAATGCTGGAGTAACTCAGCGGGACAGGCAGATTCTCTGGGTAGAAGGAATGGGTAACGCTTCGGAAGAAGGGTCTCTACCTGAAACATCACCCATTCCATCCAATGTGAAATTGAGTTACTCCAGCACTTTGTATCTCTTTTTGTAAACCAGCATCTGCAGTTCCTTGTATCCATATTTTCTGCTGGGACCTAATCAAACTAAACATTTCATCATTGTCATTCAAAAGGGATAGAAAGATTAGTCCAAAATCTTGATAAATAGAATGATATATTATCTCTAACTTGTGTATGACCGCAGATAGAAATGTTATTAAGAATGTTAGAAAGGTCATTCATTAACTGATTTACATACTTAATTTTACAAATTAGATAAAATTAAAAAATAAAACCAGACAATTAAAATACATTCAAATTGCAGACGTGTCTATGGTTCAAACACACGTTAAGCTGTGGCTAAAAAGAAAACTCAATTCTCAGGCCATTAATGAAAATGGCTGCTTTGAACCAAAAAGCGTCCCTTCAATTTGGTTATGACTGATTGAAGTTGATGGAGAATTATACTTTACAACCTACTAAGGCAATCTGTCAAAGTGTGACAGAAATGAACTTAGCATAAACTGATGGTCTGTCAGAACCACAGAAATCTTTCCAGCTACGGGGAGCTTGGTTAAGGATAAGGAGGGAAGTGCAGTCAGTAAAGATTTCTCTGCTACACAAGGCAGTATACTTTGAACATTTCAACAAAGGGGAACTTACTTTGACACACTACAGTTGACTTCACTATAACCCCCTTTATTGGAACATTTAAATGGGTGATTTCACCCTTGGTGAGCTTCATGCAGCCCCTTAGGAAAATAGGAGCTAATTTGAAACCCTGAACAAATTTCAAGCATGTGGAATTCTTTATTCTAAAAGCAACTTTATTACTGCTGATTTTATTTTAACGGAAAAGTAAATACATTTTGCACATTCATTTGGGATCTCTGTTAAAAACTGGGTGTCCATTTCACTGTGCTCGATTTCCTTACCCTTGGGCTTCAGATTGTGCAGGTGAATGTTAAATGACATTTGATCCTTTACCTGAAAGAACGTGCCACCACTAAGTTGTGCTGAGGTTGTTTGTTTGGAAACAGAGGATGCAAGTTAATTGATGTGTATAACGGTGTTATTCCATTAAAGTGGAAATATGTGAGGGCACCTTTAAGGGCAAGGGCAAGGGCACGGGCACACACACACACACACCCCTTCTTGCCTTCATCTTCCTCCTCTGTGTCCAGCTACGTTCTAACCTCCTTCCACACTCGCCCTTCCTCCACCCCTTACTTCCACCTCACCTTGTTGACTGGCCATCGTTATCCTTTGGCAAGACTGGCTCCCCTCCTCTCTCTAGCCCTCTACACCACTACACTCACTTCGCCAGTCACCCCTCTCAAGTCCTCCACATCCCCAACTTCATTCTTCAATCTGGAACGTTGATTCTGCTGTGTGGGGATTTTTATATTAAACTCTATCGTGTATTGTGTTCTTTTCATTGTATGGTAACTCAAATCTCACTGTACCAATTGGTGCATGTGACAATAAATGTAACTTGAACTTGAACAAAAGCCACAAGCATCCTCTTTGAGCTGCCTTCCCTCAGCTATGGTGGGGCTGAGCTAGGGGCAGCAGACGTGGTCAAGGAATCGTTCATCAAAGGTACAGCCAATCTGGACGGCCATCCCTCTCCACTCTCTCTCAGTGAGAAATGTGGAGCATCAGGATCCTCCAAGATTGATTGATTGATTCAAACATATAGCATAGCCCTTTGGCCCACTTAGTCTGGGATGATCATTGACCACCCTTTCAAACTAGTTTTATGTTATCCCACTTTCCCTTCCATTTCCTACACACTAGGAACCAATTTACAAAAGCAAATTAACCTACAACCCCACACATTATTGAGATGTGGGAGGAAACTGGAGCACTTGGAGTAAACGCACATAACCACGGGGAGAACGTGCGAGCCGCACACGGACAACATGCAAGGCCAGGATCTCGGGCGCTGGGAAGCGACAGCTTTATCAGGTGCACCACTGTGCCAGATCTGTTATAATTATCCAGGAACCAAGCTGCTTTGACATTGATGCACTGCCCAGAGGCAAGAGGACAGGCAGGTCAACGAATCTATATTCTGTTGATGGAAAGGCACACAAGAAGAGGACACACTATCTTCATGGGATGGGAAGAATTAGTTGATCTGACGGATCAGTGACTTCCCCTATGGGATTAGTGAACATGTCGCAACCCACTGCTAATTTTAATGTGGAATGATCTTACTAAGGTCACAAGCACAAAGGTCAAATGCCCCACCTATGAACGGTGCAGACATGGCCATTAAGAATATCTGTTCTGATCTTGAAAAACTCATTGCCAGGGCAGACAGGTTGATCTTCCAGGGTAATTCCAGGGTTCCAGTCTGGCAACGCCTTGACTGGTAACGAGGGAAAATGGAAAGCTAATTCCAATTCTGCACTTCTTGTGACCTAATGTTTAGAGCACAACCTTGACATAATCACCACTCAGTTTTGACACGGAGACACACACATACAACATCTCATGATAACATTCTGATCAAGGCATGGGTTATATTATTGCCTGCGAGAGATTGTAGGTTGTTCCCATCACCAGTGCCACAACACATACCAATGGCTTGGACAGACAACCATCTAGTCTGCTCTGTTAACCCCATCAGTCGGGCTCCAAGATCCCCAGAAATATCGGCACAAACAAGTTAATGCTGTAGACCTTGAGGACCACTCAACAGTAACCTTTCCCAGTCAGAGCCTGCCGATTCCCAAATATCGTGAACAATCCACAGCATATGGAGTGTCCAGTGAAGGGATCGTTTATTCTCAAGGCCTTCTTGAGAAAGTCTCACACCTCCCACTTCCAGAAGTATTCCTTGGGCACGTCTATTCAAAATGGAGAAGGAGCATTTGGAATGGGACTAAGGGACTCTTGCCCATTTGTTGAAAGCATACAGCTCAGCAAAACCAAATGCTCTCTTACCAACTCGCATGCACCCACCTCCTGCCTCACCTGTGGCAGAGTGTGTGGATTCCACATCTCTAACCTACAGAACTGGAGATCAAAGGCCAGTGTAATAGCATTAGCTCAGTAGCTGAAAGATGCTTTTTGCCCTTTGTGACCCAGGAGATGTTACTCTCCCGTTCCTCTTAAATATATTGATTATAACCACAACTGAAATTGCTGTCATTCTTTGAGCTGTCTCCTATGGTCTTAAAGGTACCCTGTTTTGGAGGCAACCTGCATTGTACAATGCATTAAAGTCACCAGCTGTGAATTTGACAGTACTTACACTTACAGCAGAGAAAATGGGCAAAAGGATTGTGATGTGAAAATCCCCTTTTATCCTCCAAAATGTATATTTCAGTAGGTTTAGAAATCCAGCCATTAATTAGAGATGGGGCAGTGGTAGTATGTTTAATGTGTGCTGGCGGGCTGGAGTAAGGCAGAGCCATGAACTTTGAATGCCACCCAGTGAGGGTGATAGGTCAAAGAAGAACACACATTGATGAGGGCACACTGAAGAACAGGAAGAACATTTAGTGGAGAGCCGATTATAATGAAAGAGTATGCCACAACAGAACACAACAAGAACTAATAAACACACAAGGGCACAAAGTGCTGGGGTAACTCAGCAGGCCAGGCAGCATCACTGGAGAACATGGATAGGTGACACTGCGGGTCAATAGACAATAGACAATAGGTGCAGGAGTAGGCCATTCAGCCCTTCGAGCCAGCACCGCCATTCAATGTGATCATGGCTGATCATCCCCAATCAGTACTCCATTCCTGCCTTCTCCCCATACCCCCTGACTCCGCTATTTTTAAGAGCCCTAGCTCTCTCTTGAAAACATCCAGAGAACCTGCCTCCATCGCCCTCTGAGGCAGACAATTCCACAGACTCACCACTCTCTGAGAAAAAGTGTTTCCTCATCTCCGTTCTAAATGGCTTACCCCTTATTCTTAAACTGTGGCCCTGGTTCTGGACTCCCCCAACATCGGGAACATGTTTCCTGCCTCTAGTGGGCCCAAGCCCTTAACAATCTTATATGTTTCAATGAGATATCCTCTCATCCTTCTAAACTCCAGAGTGTACAAGCCCAGCTGCTCCATTCTCTCAGCATATGACAGTCCTGCCATCCCGGGAATTAACATTGTTCGAGGGTCGGGATTCTTCTACAGAACTAAAGATACAATTTCTTAAAAAATGCTTAATTTAACTGTTCACCCTACAGGTCAGAGTAGTACAATAAATTCTGTTCTGCAAGTGTGCTTATTACTCACAAGTGATTAGGTAGCTGCTTTGGTAATCTATGCCCTACAATGTTTATTCAGAAGAAGCACAAATTTCCCTGGTTTCACGGAGCTGAATGCCACTCTACAGCCAACGAATATTCAGTCTCTGCTGTGGCTCCTCCTCAGACCCTTGGTGTGCTGACCTATTGGTTCTACGCTGAATGCTTTCCATGACCCGACTCTGAAGAAGCCTGGGGTTATTTAATTAAAATTCACCAAGATGACAATCATTTGGACACTGCCTTTAGGGCCTTGGCAATTTCTTACCTCTTTCAACAAAGTCGCGCAATCCAAATGAGAGCAGAACATTCTAGAATAACACCGAGTGCACAATGAGACCTCGAGCCACGTCAGGGGAAGTTGCCATTCAGCCTCACAGTAGAATACGAACATGAATACAGATGCAGAAAAGGGAGATACTCACGTTATTCAATGTGACTTTACTTTTGTCTCGTTTCTGCAGGTGGCTGGTCAGGTGGTAGAGGACCGTTCGGCCCTGCCTGCGTGCGGCACTAAAATGGGACCCACCTCCCTTTTTGTGTTTGTTCTTCTCCTCTGTTGAGAAGAACGGAAGGAGAAAATATAATCCAGCACCAGGCAATACAAAATGAGATGGGAGGTGTGAGGGGGGGAATAGGGAAGCTTGTGAGTCGCGAACCCCTCCACTGAGTTGCCACGGCCATTCTAGCTGCTGAACTAATCTGTGAGCGACATCTAGAGGTTTATGGAGGGAAACTCAGACCCTTGATAGAGTGGGTTTCCTCTGGGTTGTCAGGCTTCCTCCCACATCACAAAAATGTGTGGGTTGGTAGACTAATTGACCACTGTAAATTGGCATTAGTATGGAAGTGAATAGTAGAATATAGGGGGAGTTGTTGTGGATGTGGTGAGCTGATCTTTCAACCTAAGACTTTAGTGATAGAGTGGGGAAACGGGCCCTTTAGCCCACCGAGTCCACTCCTACCAGTGATCACCACATACACTAGCATCATCCTATACACTGGGGACAATTTACAATTTAACCAAAGCCAATTAACCTACAAACCAGTATGTCTTTGGAGCGTGGGAGGAAACCGGAGCATCCAAAGAAAGCCCACATGGTCACAGGGAAAATGTGCAAACTCCGTACAGACAGCACAGGTAGTCAAGATTGAACCCGGGTCCTCTGGCACGGTAAGTCAGCAACCCCACTGCAATATTGCCAGCGACTGTTGTTAGCGGCGTCATGAGGTTAATATTTGTATCCTTGATTTCCTTCCCTCCATGGACCTGCCAACTCCTGCATCGTCCTCCAGCCCTCCAGTCCGCCCACTCAATTGGAAAGTTCCAATGCTGGTTTGTGGATGATCCATAATTTAAATCTCTCAAGCAATGGCCACTGTATCCGAGAGAGATGCAGCCCTTAGCACCCATCAACTACCCATTAACCCCAACTTTATATTAGTGCCATTTTTTAATCTCATCACATCCACATCAACTCGCCTCATATTCTTTGATCATGTGAATACATTGACATACGATGAGGATAAATTACAGTGAATAGACATTGCAAAGGACATCGTCAAGATTCAACAGCAAATCTTCTTGGGTTTCACCAGCCTCAATGGATGTGGGTTGCTACAAAGAGCTTCTGAACGGGAACAATTAATCCACAAGTGGCAAATCCGATCTTTGCCTGAGATGACGGCTTTGAGACCGAGCAGAAGTGATGGTATAAAAAATATTGAAGTATAACAGCCATTCATGCTCCTACCTTCCTTCCAGTCTCTCTGATGGATTTTGCCTCGGTTATCTGTGACATCCTTAAAAGAGACGAGAAAAAGTACAACCTCCCCTTTCTCATTTTTAATGGGGACAATGTCAAGTAAACACCAGAATGCAGCTCCTGTAAATGAAGAACAGAGAAGACCACTTTAGTGGAACAAAAATGATTTCACAATCTCATTGAAGGTTCCGTCACAAACAACTATTAAAGTAACGCTGCACTTACAGAAATTCCTCAGTGTTTGCCATTTATCACTGACCTCTTATAATGCCTACGCATATTAAGTGTCGGTAATGTAGCACAGAAATACAACTGCAATTACTGAGTTTATTGACAACCTAATTCAGAACAATGACATTCTACAGAAAATTGCCCCCAGATATTGCAGTTGCCTAAACAGGGTTTGATTAAAGAGTTGAAATGTTTAATTGTCTTTGGTACCAACAATGGAACAATTAAATTCTCACTTGTTGAAATTTAAGTGAAATAATACACATAATATATAGTAATAAAAAATACAATCAATTAATAACTTGTCTGACTATATCTGATGGCTGGGCCCTAAGACTACAGAATCTAATCATTAACAATAATCTAAAACGATTAGGATTAGTTTTATAGTTAGAGCTAGGGTTTTGCGGGGTTAAATTAAGAAGGACTGTATGACTCTATGACCCATTAGATGCCACAACAATAATAAATATACAATAAATGATCGGGTCATTCTCGGAAAACTAGACCATGATGGTGCAAAGCCCAAACAATGTAGAGCATCCAGAATAGTGCAAAGTCCATAGTGGTTGACTAGGATTGAAGTGGTTGTGGGAGGGAGGTGGTTAAGTCGCGTGACTCTCAGGATACCTTCCCTTTAAGCTCAGAAATAATTTCCTCCCCCATTTATGTCATAAGTTCATAACTTAGGAGCAGAATTAGGCCATTCGGCACCATCAAGTCTACTCTGCCATTCAATCATGGCTGATCTTTCCCTCTCAACCCCTAACTCCTGTCTTCGTCCCATAACCCGCCATGAAATTGCCATTGACGTGACCTCCACGGCCATCTGTGGCAATTAATTCCACAGGCTCACCACCGTCTGATGAAATAAATTCCTCTTCATCTCCTTTCTTACTTGTCTGCTGATAGGACAAGAAGTATATTAACCAGGTCCAAAAATCAACATATCCCAGAACTCTACTAACAAGTTGGATTAATCTGCTCATCACTGAGTTAGGTACATGAAGATTGACCCGAGTTAAATGCAGGATTTTATTTCCTTCTCGTCTTAACTGGTCTATTTATAATTAATGGTTCGGTCTACTCAATGGATTTCCAGGAAAGAAGAGTGTATGTTACAAGCAGAACCCTCTGCTCTATGGCAGCAAATATCTAAGAACAATTTTAATAGTGATATTGTCGAATTAACCTGGGTATTAGGCTGGATAGAAAAATCTCATTATGATGCTAATTTAGACCTATTAACATCTGTCCACTTAAGGTCCATATTCCTCTATTCCCTGCCCACTATATGCCTATCTAAATCCATTTTAAATGTTACTCAAAATATGTGTTTCCAGCACCTTGCCTGGCAGCACATCACAGGCACCTACTCTGTAAAATACTTGCCTCGCAAATCTCCTGTAAATTTTCCCTCTCACCTTAAACCTATGCCCTCTAATATTTGACATTCCCACCATGTGAAAAAAAAAACTCTGACTATCTACCATGTCTATGCACTCATAATTTTATAAACTTCTATTTGATCACCCCTCAGCTTTTCACATTCCAGATAAAACAATCTTCTTCTAGCTGAGTTTCATTCCAAACCAGGTAATATCTTGATGAACCTCTTGTGCATCCTCTCCAAACCCTCACATTGTTACTACTGCAGCAATGCAGAATCACACAAGGCTCCAAATGCGGCCTGCCCAAAGTTTTATATAGTTGCAACACCATATAGTTGCAATGCCATGGCCCATGAAGGCAGGCATGCCATATGCCTTCTTCACAGCTCTATCCACTTTTGTAAAGGAAGAGATGAGTCTTGGATAATGGGAAAGATGATGAACCACAGTCAAAAGGAGATTGGATATTGTGGGACTTGAGAGTGGCAATATTGCAAAGTTGGCAATCAGGATTAGTGCATTAGTGTATATTGGAAGGTCGGGGTCAAGAGTGTTGGAGTGATTATCGGGGATGCGGAAGATAGTGCATGATAGCAGTGTAGGGAGGAGATCTAAGGGATAAAGGTGATATGAGGCTGACCTCAGAGGGGACCCAATCCACTGGTTTGTTGTGAAGATCTACTTGCCCACAGAATGGACTGTGATCCCAATCGTGTTAAAGAAGGAACTGCAGATGCTGGAGAATCGAGGGTACACAAAAGGCTGGAGAAACTCAGTGGGTGCAGCAGCATCTAAGGAGCGAAGGAGATAGGCGACGTTTCGGGTCGAGACCCTTCTTCAGACTGGTCAGACCTCTCGGTCCTGGGACTCCTCTACGGCCAGTGTGAGCAACACCGCAAGTTGGAGGAACAGCACCTCATATTCCGCTTGGGGAGTCTGCACGCTTTGGGCTTGAACATTGAATTTTCTCAATTCTGTTAACCCTTGCTGTCTCCTCCCCTTCCCACCTCTCCCTCAGCCCTCGGGCCCTGGCATTCCCTCTCTCTCTATCTCCCTCCCCCACCCTAGTCGCACTAGCTTCTCATTTTCACACCACAAACAGCTTACAATGGCTTGTTCCCTTTATCATCAATACTTTTTTGCATATCTTTCATTCATTGTTCTTTATCTCTCCACATCACCGTCTATATCTCTCGTTTCCCTGATCCCTGACCAGTCTGAGGAAGGGTCTCGACCCGAAACGTCGCCTATCTCCTTCGCTCCTTAGATGCTGCTGCACCCGCTGAGTTTCTCCAGCCTTGTGTGTACTCCCAATTGTGTTCTTGTGTTGGATTCCTGCCAACTTTGATCCAAGTGTTAAAATTGACAGAACAATAGTGCATTTAAATTATTTGGCAGAATCATGTTCATTTAACAGAATTTCAACGTGGTATTCATCACAAAAAAAAGGATGGCTTTGTTATCCATGAGACACAAGAGAAAAAAGAAATTCGTCTGGATGCCACAAAATTTGTTGGAAGGATACAGTGTTCGATGAAAGGCAGTTTAAATGGAAAACAAATTCCTCTTATTTGCTTCACTATAATATGTATTTTCTCAGCAGTGCACAGGGCATCTTAATTTCTTCAGTTGAAGAATGCAAGAATCTTTTACCCTTTTAAGCATTGCCGTCGCAAAGCCCAGATTGAGGTCAGTTTTGGATGGATGCATTAAATGGTTTAGATCACCTCAACCCACTCAATTGCATTCAAAAGTGCCAGGATGGTCCCAGAGTGACCAAAGCAGCTGGGTGATTTTTTTTTTTTTTTTCCTCACTATAATGAAGACTTTTAATGAAGGTAAATGACATCATTGTAAGGCTGGATTCATGTTTTTTTTGAAAAAAGGAAATTTGGAGTTTGTAGGAAAGTTGGAACTACGTGAATGTTTCTCAAGGAAACAAAAGATGAAAACTAGTTGCTTGGCAGTACATCCCACTCAAGGGCAGAGTGCTATATGCTGATGCTATAATAATGCGAGATTAGTATGAACAAGTCAACAGAAAACTGGCATTGGTAGCTTTGATTTCATGCACAGCAATGGAGCATTTGCACACTGCTTTAGAAATTCAGTTCCTTTAAAGGCAATAGGACCAAATTCTGGTAGTGGACTGTACTGAGCAAGAAGAAATTATATTGCATGTTTCCAATTCAATGCTAGTACGCTGGTCTCTCAGACAGGTTATTGGATTTACGACAGAGGCTTGAGCATCAGAAAATCCGTTCACTGAGTGCTCTTCAGTCAAGGGATCAGTCTTTTATCCACGTTAAACTGACGCTTTGTTTGCTCTCTCGGTTGGATACAAAGATCCCACAGCACCTTTTTGAAGAACACAGAATTTGGAACCAGTCATAAATTATTTTATATCTCAATAAGCATCGGTTACACATATTGCCGGCATTACTGTTGGTAAGGGCTCGTTTTGTTCGTATTGGTTGTTGTATTTCGTACATTGAAATGGTGAGTAAACTGCAAAAAGGACGTCGCTGGCTGAAAAGCCTTTTTGAAAGGGCTACGAAAGGCAATATGCAAACTGAGAGTTTATTTTCTTCGACAAAATATGATGGATCTGCATTGGACTGATCATCTTTCATAAGTGAAAACATTTTAGCATAAGACAGATGTAAAGGGCAAGGGGGGTGCCCAGTTTAGATTGCCAGGGTCTGTGGTTAAAGTATAACAACCCAAGCATGTCTGAGCATCATGTAAGGGATGGGAACACATGTAGCAAAGTGGGCATGTTTCTTTGTATTGATACAGCCCAGTATATTACACAAGTCTAAGTCATCATTCTGGATAGGCACAAAATGCTGGAATAACTCAGGTCAGACAACATCTCTGGAGAAAAGGAATAGGTGACGTTTCAGGTCAAGACCGTTCTTCAGACTGAGAGTCAGGGGAAAGGAAAACGGGAGATATAGACGGTGATGTCGAGAGATATAGAACAAATGAATGGAAGATATGCAAACGTGTACTCTCCCTCTTCAATGCTTTTAGATACCATTTTGATGAGTTGCATAATGATTGTATCACAAAACATGGAATAGGTAGGTCCACGTTATCATGCAGTGCCCTTCATTACTGAAGATCTTACCGGATTTCTTGTAGAACTGTACTTCCCCCTGAAACTCTTGCTTGCTGTAGAGTGCTTTTTCGATCTGAATGGAAAGTTGGTCACTGGTCTCTGCTCCATGCAGGAACTTGCATCCACAATTCTTCTGCATGACTTCCGTGCGGGCGAAGCCAGTGAGCTCACAGAATCCATCCGAGCAGTAGACAATGGGAAAGCCTTGGAACACTTGAGCGTTTGCAAGGATAAAGTTGCTGTCTGCAAATGCAAAGGGGGGGGGGGACACCAGTTGAACATTTAGAACGAAACGTGCAGATGATAATGACAACTCTCCTTTTTTAAATTTACAAGTCTGGCCAATGAATAGGTGTAATTGTAATGAGTGTCATTGAACAATTAGTAGCATACAAGCAGAAGTAAAACTGCTTTGGTGTTGATATTTCCATCAATATGTGTCACTGTGAACATCTGCACAATTATGATGCTGAATGTGTTGCATTCTGTACTCTTACTGAAGCTGCACAGAAAAGCTGTGGAAGCCTCAGTAAGCTGTGGAAGCTGAACATGGTCTGTCTATATAGTTAGAGGAGTAAGTTAGACAATTTCTATTGAAGGTGGACGCAAAATGCTGGAGTAACCCAGTGGGACAGTCCTTCTTAAGGGTCTTGACCCGAAACGTCACCCGTTCCTTCTCTCCAGAGATGCTGCCTGTCCCGCTGAGTTTGTTACACTGACTTTTACAAACAGCACTTGGGCTCACATTGGATGTACCGAGTGATCCAGGAATCACAAGGCACCAGGGATACCATACTGACGAAGGGTCTGAAGAAGGGTCTCGACCTGACATGTCACCCATTCCTTCTCTCCAGAGATGCTGCCTGTCCCGCTGAGTTGCTCCAGCGTTTTGTGTCTATCTTCGGTTTAAACCAGCATCTGCAGTTCCTCCCTACACATAACACACTGACTGATGAGTTAACACTTCCCAGGTAGTCACGGGTGATAGCTCACCCCATGTCCCCCCAATACCTGAAACCCCACCGCAAGGTACGTGGCAAAGCAACACCGAGACAATGATCAAACTGCCTCCACCTCATTAAACAGCCATGTGTCATGGAAGTTGCTGTTCCAATTATATTTCATTCAACTCTCCTTTGAGAAAGAAATATAAAAATGAGCAGAGTACAATTAACATGTGGAGATTTCTTCAGGATTTTTAAAATTTTGAATAATGATTAATAGCGACATAAATGTAAAACAAGCTGGGTCTGGTTACTAAACCCTCTAGCATGTGGGAGTTGAATAAATACACTCAGTAACATAATAAGTGCCACTGATGCACTCCAGGTAAATAATTGTATGCTCTTTACACAGCTGAGCTTAGCAAAACCTCCAAATTGTTTCTCCAATTAGGTCAGGAGCATTCAGATGAGATCACTTGAGCAAAATCTATACAATAGGAAACATTAAAGTAACAAAAATCTAGGTTGGACGGGGAGGGGGAGATGGATGTTATTGTCTGCAGTGATGCAACGGGAAGTTGGATCTCACCAAAGTTCTGGCAGAAAATAAGGAAAGCAGATAAACACCAAAAGGAATTGAAAGATGCAATGCAATTATTTTAACCATCAAACAACAAGGAGAATGGATGTCCCTCTTCCACACTTTGTAAATCTAGTCTCATTTGAAACTCTGTACCCTGTGTCCTACCTCATTCATTCATCACCAGTGTAGCACCGTGGCTTATTTCTAATGTTAAAAAATGCTTTGCAAATGAAGTCATTGATGGTGTAATGTGAGGAGACAAATTTATATTTGGAATTCCTAACACGATTCCCCCAAATGATCAACAATTATTTTGTCTCAGAGAAGCTTCCAGTGTGGAGGAAAGCTTCAGGATATTAGCCAATGTAGGACAATGGTGTGAAAGATGGAAGATCTATTTCATACACCTCACACAAAGCAGAAACCACCTGCATTTGTATCAGGATAAATGGCTGATTCAGGGATCTCTGCACTTCTCTCATTCTAGTTGTTTGCTTATCCCAGATTTGAATCACTACATTGTTGTCTATGGAGTTTCAACTAACAAAATCTTAAGTACCAAGATTTCCTCCCTTGTCTTCTCTGACTGTGTACCATTACTAATATATCCTTTAAAGTCTACCTCTTTGATCAAGCTTTTGGTTATCTGCCTCAACATCTTCTCATGTGACTCAGCATCAATTTTCTGCCTGATAATGATGTCACAAGGTGCCTTTGGATCTTACTACAGCTGGTGTTTCTTTCACATCCTCGTTCAATCCCCAATAGTTGCCCCTCTTGCTCTTGCCCCAAAATATTAACCCATCTGCTTCCTTACCAGTTCCTCTGTGACGCACTGCATTTCCAGTACCACTTTCACTTTGTTAGTGAATTGCAACTTATTGATGTTCTCTTTTCTTGAAGGTAGAACAATTAAAGAGGGTGGATGGTTATGCTAACACCTCAATGATTTGTCTCCATGCTGGAAGGATTCCTACTTTTCATAAAGCTGACATAATGACTCTGATTAGTTGATGCTGAACCACGCAGATCATTGGCCTAATGCCCTGAATGACCTGGTCCTCACCTTGAGTTCACACCTCTCCTTATCAAGCACCCACCCCAACCTTGGCAGTATTGCCATGGCTGCGATTACTTTTGGTGTTCATGTGGCTGCATAAAACCTATGGATTTGCAGTCACATTGGAAAGAAAATCAGTCTCTCAGGCTGGGATTAGGCCTAGGATACTGGATTGCAAAACCATTGAAGTCATTGAAAGACCCCGTTGGAAAATGTACCAGACGTTGCTTGGTGGCTTGTGCAATGCAAACTCCCAATTTTTGGGCAACTCATTTAAGTAAGTAAGTTTATTGGCCAAGTATTCACATACAAGGAATTTGCCTTGGTGCTCCGCCCACAAGTAACAACGTGCCATACAGTGACAGTTACGAATGACTCAGAAAACACTAAACATTAATAATAATAATAAACACTAATGATAAAACACCATTGATCAAGCATGTGAACCAACAAAATACCAGATCAAAGGGAGGCTACAGATTTTTGGCTGTTGAGTAGAGCAACTACTCGTGGATAAAAATTGTTTTTATGTCTGGCTGTGGCAGCTTTGACAATCCGGAGTCGCCTTATTGAATTGCCTCGAGAATCCCGCAGGAAGGCACATCATCATACATATGGCTGTTAAATAAAGTAGCTACAATAAAGTGCAAAATACACACAAATATTGTCAGTTTGAAAATGATCAGAGGCATCTAAAAACTAAAATATATTTAAACAACCCAAAAATTATAAACTCCTCAAATAAGAGTAAGTTGAAAAAATAATAAAATTTACTTAAGTAAATTAATTAAACAATATTAGTTAACACATTAAATGACCTTCACTTAACCTTTGAGTCAATGTTGGCAACCCATTTGAATAAGATGAACTTACTGATCCCTACTGGTGTAAAGCTACAAGGCTGACATCAGACCTTCTGTACTTACATATTGTATTGGGAAAGCAAGTTATTGAGTCATCTAGCACAGAAACTGGCCACTTCTGTCTACCAAGAGAGCGCCCACAATGAAGCCATTGATCACACTAATCTGACATTAATCCTACTGTAATTAGCACGTAATTCATTTAATTTCATGAATGTCCTAATAGAAACATGACAGGTGAACATATCCAAGATAAAGATTCAATTTAATTGTCACATGCACCAATTAAGGTACAGTGAAATTCTAACATTCAGAGTGATATTGGGCAGTTGAGGGTTGTCCTTGATTTCACTCACTGTGCAAGTATGCTTAAGGGCCTGTCCCACTTACGCAACTTTTTTGGCGACTGCCTGTCATAGGTCACCCGAACATTTTCACCATGTTGAAAATTCAGCGGCGACCAGCAAGACGCTACGACTCTTTGGGTGACTAGGAGCTACTCACGACCATACAGGGACATGTCGTGGGGTGAAGCCTGTATGGTCGTGAGTAGTCGCCCAAAGAGTCTACCTTGTTCTGGTCGCTGCTGGATTTTCAACATGTTGAACATTTTCGGCGACATGTAACGACCTACGATGGGTGCCGGCAGTCACCAAAATAGTCGCGTAAATGGGACAGGCCCTTAAGGAATTCGGTAAATTACAAAATTCTGCCTTTTTGTCCTAAATACAGATTAATAGTTTGCAAGCCCAGAAAGGAACAAGGTCTCCATTTAACACCTCAGAGCATGCCAATCCAGATAATCCTTTGTTAGCTGTCTACTTGTTGGGACCAAATTTGGTTTAGTTATTTTCAGATGGTGAAGACTCATGTGTGAAATTGGACAGTAGCATGGCAACCCGAGTTGATGCGAGTCCATAGCAGGAAATTTGAAATGTTAATTTCAAGGTGGAAGCAGCTGTGTCATATCTAGGATGAGATCATTTAATGTGTAGCACCAGCCTCTTTGACAGACCCCGTCCAATTACTTTTCTTCCTCTTGTGGGAGGGCAAGCTAGCCTTCACTGTTCTATCATTGTTCTATCTGGGACATGTGACAATAAAACACTCTTGACTTGACTTCCACTTTACTGTATGTGGATGGAAGAAAGTCCAGAGTTTAAAGAACCAGTGATTAGTTATATCCATAAGCTCCATGGGACTAAGACCCAGTACTTCACATGGTATTAATGCAGATATTTGAATCTTTACCTCTAATTTTCTGCAGGAACCAACTAATTTCGATTTACTTTAATGCTACCTCTGGGACCCTCTGCACTGCTAGAGTGCACCATTCGTGTAAATGTATCCTCATTCAAATAAATTGTACTCCAGAAAAAACATTCTAGTTAGTGCTTGAGAGAGCGTCTTTCGCACTTCTGCATTTCCAACATCTGAGACTCATGTTGGAAAACTTTAATCATGGATTTTCAGAAATTAATGTTGGATTGAGATCTCGAGTGAACATTTTGCTTCAGATAATGTTAAAAAAAAATAGACGGCCAAGAACCTTCTATTGAACAGTGAATAATACGCAGCTGGCTGCATTAGTATTAACATTAATAAATGACAAATTGCTGCCCAGTTGTTTTTAAACCTCTGAGTCACAGCTACCTAATAATCTGAGTTTAAACAGCATTTTCTGTCAATTTTTAAAAGTGACATTACAGTTTTTGCCAATAGAAGCAGTTATATAATTCCTCCACTAACTATTTTTAGATTGATATCTTAAATTCAGAGTGTAATGTCCTGATGCTTTGCAATTCTAGCAATAAAGAATAGACAATAGGTGCAGGAGTAGGCCATTCAGCCCTTCGAGCCAGCACCGCCATTCAATGTGATCATGGCTGATCATCCCCAATCAGTACCCCGTTCCTGCCTCTTCCCCATATCCCCTGCCTCCGCTATCTTTAAGAGCCCTATCCAGCTCTCTCTTGACAGCATCCAGAGAACCTGCCTCCACCGCCCTCTGAGGCAGAGAATTCCACAGACTCACAACTCTCTGTGAGAAAAAGTGTTTACTCGTCTCCGTTCTAAATGGCTTACCGTTTATTCTTAAACTGTGACCCCTGGTTCTGGACTCCCCCAACATCGGGAACATGTTTCCTGCTTCCAGCGTGTCCAAACCCTTAACAATCTTATATGTTTCAATGAGATCCCCTCTCATCTTTCTAAACTCCACAGTGTACAAGCCCAGCTGCTTCATTCTCTCAGCATATGACAGTCCCGCCATCCCGGGCATTAACCTTGTAAACCAATAAATTCCAATTTCTTATTCCTCCTTACAGGCTGAGCATTTATATCCTAACAGCACATGGTGTTACCACTTCTGCAGAGCTCGATTAGTTATAAAGTCTTTGTGATGACCAGGCATTGGAAAAGACAATTTATAAATTCATGGGCTTATAAATGTATCTTGCATGAAAAGATCTTAGCAAAGCAATGTAATTGCAGAAGGATATATTTATTCTGTTACTCAAATCCTCTTGCAATAGAGACCAATTTGTCCCATTTGCCTCCCTAAATGTTTGCTGTTCCTGTTGGCTAATTTTCAGGGGTTCATCTAGAAAACCAATCTGGTTCTGTTCTGAGTTCAGCCAAGTACTCTTCAGCCAATGAAGAATACACTGCACGTGAAAAAATCCTCAGGCAAAATATTGAAATGTTAGACCAGATGAAATATTCAGTGCAGGCCAACAGAACTTTTAGTGGTAGGAGATGATTTTGCAAATCATGGCCCAGAAAATTGAAATCAGGTTGGTGAGAGCTGTTGAGCTTAGATATGCTCTTGGGCAATTGTGTAGAAATGTTCAAGCGGACCTGCAAGAGTGTTCCAAGTTATCAGGCCTGTAAGGTACAAATGCCTGTGAGCCTCCACAAGGCCCATGTCCACCAAAGACCCAAGTGGAAGATAAGGTAGAGAATTCAGAAATAATGGAATTTCAGCATAGACAAGTCAGATCGACACCAATTGTCAAAACAAGGAACTGCAGATGTTGGTCTACCAAGAAAAGATACAAAATGCTGGAGGAATTCAGTGGGTAAGGCAGCATCCCTGGAGAACATGGAGAGGTGGCATTTTGGGTCAGGACCCTTCTTCAGTTTGAAGAGAGGTCCAACCTGAAACATCATCTATCCTATTCTCCAGAGATGTTGCCTGAGCCGCTGAGTTACTCTTGCGCTTTTTCTCCTACACCAATTGTCGCGCTGCCTGAAGTGGATGAGACTTTTCGACAATGCGGTGGTCCCAAGATGATGGTAAATCAAACAGTGGAAAAAATGCAGTAGCAATTGCAGCTTCATAGCATTTATTTGCAGAATTGACAGGAGCCAAGTTTTCATCAAACTAAATCTGTCACAATTGTGGTTAGGGCAAATACATTTATTAACATCAATCACACGTGACAAACCAGATCTGTCAAATATCAAAGATCTTTCAGGTTACCATAAACACCACAAGGGATAGATTACTATCTGCGCAATCAAAAAAAATATCTAATGGCCACGAGTACCAAGGAAGTACATTTTGAATATTAGAAGTGTGCAGTTGGATACCTGAACCCAATGCAAAGAAGCAAGTGTTCATTCATAATGAAGCAGGTTCTCTTGGATGAAAGTTGAACGCAAGTGGATTGCAACCAGTCAAAGAAAAAGTGGAAGACATTGTGAAGGCCAGGAAATCTGAAACAACAGTGTGCCTTAGAAATTCATGGTACACATTTCCCAGATCTTGGAACAGTACTGACACTACTAATATCAAATGACAAAAAATGGAGTTTAAGCAAAGAAAGGGCAAATCACACACCGTTTAAGAGAAGTCTGGTGAATGAGCCTATTGGTTCACTTTGATACCACATACATGATAAAATCTGCATGTGATTTATCGAATTGTGGATTGGTACCATTTCCAGTTATTCCTCACGTTTGTCTGCCTCAATTACCTAAATGTAAAATGATAGTTGCCAATGTACATCAATGAATGAACGAAGAAAAACCAATTGAAGGTGAGGATATTGCCCACCATTTACTCACCTCTCATCCATCTGTTCGACTGAAGTAAGCAGTGTAATTCTTACTTGATTCTGCAATGATTGTGTGCTATGGTTCTGCAGTGCGGTTTAACAGCACAAATCTCGGTCAAGCGTGCTACCGGTACAATTTGCAACATATTGGCGCTTACATTTTTCTTAAATTACGATTTTTAGTTTAAAACATATAAGCAGAAGTATTTGTTTTATTGTGCATATTTTTGGGAAAATAAACAGGTACCAAAAGAAGGCCTTGGATCATTGGGAAATGTTTTACAAGTTTAGTTTCTACTGACAGTGTGGGGGTAATTGATTACTGTCGTATATTTAGCTTTTTCCCACTGAATTTAGGGCACTGTGATGCTTTAGACAACAAGTTATCAGGCAGATCAAGATAAGTAAGATCTTGGCAGGATAATCTCTGAAGCCCAGCAGTGCCCTAAATTCAGCAGCACAATCTAAAAATATTACAATAATGAATTACCCCAACACTGCCATCTGACAGTGCACGTAATCCAGAGCAAGAGGAGTATTGGTGCTCTGGAGACTCAAGGAACTGTAGATGCTGGAACCTTGAGCAAAACATGAAGTATTGGAGGAACAGTCTGAAAAAGGGTCTCGATCCAAAGTGTCATCTGTTCATTCCCTCCACAGACGCTGCCTGACTGGCTGAGTTCCTCCAGCATTTTGTGTTGTGCCCATGTATGGACAGTATCATGGGTAGTGACCTCACTCTGCATTCTTGCCTCTGCTCCTGTCTCAATCCAATTCTGTTTTTTGATTGCACCTGCCTGAGGTTGAGCAAACTTCTCTTTATAACAATGCAGGATTTCAGACATTGCCCATTTGCCAGTTTTGATCTGTGAGATTGCTTCGTGATCGCCCGGAGTGAAGGGCCTGTCCCACTTACGCGTCCTTGGCACGCAAATTACCCGACCTCGTGGTCGCGTTGAGGCGCACGGGCATCGTATGGCCACGCGGGGCCGGTCCCACTTAGAAGCGCGGAGGGGTATGTAGTTGTGCGCGACATCGCGCGGGGCTCCGAAATATTTGTAGTGAACAAAATCTTTGCGCGCCAACGGCCTGTCGCGGAACTGGCAGCCAAAGTGGGACAGGCCCAAGACCCTGTTGCGACGCAACGTCTCGCCTTCAACAGCAGCAGAAGCGGGCAAACGATCGCCGAACTCGGCCTGGGGCTCACGGCCGTTGCAGTCCGATCCGCCCCCACTTCTACTCCCAGAGCGGGGTCAAGAAAATTGAAGATAGACACAAAAATGCGGGAGTAACTCAGCGGACGTTTCGGGTCAAGACCTTTCTTTTCAGACTGAAGAAGAGTCTTGACACGAAACGTCACCCATTGCTTCTCTCCAGAGATGCTGCCGGTCCCACTGAGTTACTCCAGCTTTGTGTCCATCTTCAAATGACGTCACGCGCTCCAGACGACTGTGTGTACGCATGTAATCGCGCCCGACCTTCGCAGGACCATCGCGGCTCAACGCGACCACAAGGTCGCGTACGTGGCGTGCCAAGGACATGTAAGTGGGACAGGCTCTTTAGATTCTTCCGGCTTCTTTCCTGACATGTTCCCCTGTTGTTAAACAGGCTGATGGTTTTTGTTGTTGGGAATAGGCCAGAAAATAGCAACAGCCAAGTTTGTTGCAACAACTCAGGATAATTCCTTCATCTTAATTCTCCGTCTCTTGCATGCATGAGGGCAAACCCAAGTGAAACCACTTGCAAGAAACAAGATTATCAAACGCCTAATGTTCTGTAGCGGCATTATGTCTGCAACTTTGCCCTTTTGAGAGTTTAATACCCTATGTTAGTGAAAACTAAATCCTGCAATTAGTCTCTCGAATAAAGGGGAAGCCATTTAAGACTGAGGTGAGAAAAAACTTTTTCACCCAGAGAGTTGTGAATTTGTGGAATTCCCTGCCACAGAGGGCAGTAGAGGCCAAGTCACTGGATGGATTTAAGAGAGGGTTAGATAGAGCTCCAGGGGCTAGTGGAATCAAGGGATATGGGGAGAAGGCAGGCATGGGCTATTGATTGGGGACAATCAGCCATGATCACAATGAATGGCGGTGCTGGCTCGAAGGGCCGAATGGCCTTGTCCTGCACCCATTTTCTATGTTTCTATATATGTTTCTATGAAACCCGAGTCTATGAGCTTCCATCCCAGACTCTGACATGTTCAATAATAGATAAGGGAATGTGAGCAGTGTTTTAAAGAAGATCGTCAGACCAAATTCCCATGCAGTATTCCAAAACTTGATTTTGCTGTCATTAATTGTTTCTCTCAAACCTGACATGTTGCTCACTACAACACTACAGCCAGGTCCATTGTTTCCATTATCTCCTCTACAGTTCGATGACAGGTGGTTTTGGGTTTCCCTCTTTTCCTTTTCTTTTCCGGTGTCCAGTGCAGGGCTATTCTTGGGATGCTGTCTCGTTCTCTTCTCAGTACATGGCCAATCCAGTTGCAGCGCCTTCCCATGCCTGCCAGTGTCTTTCTTTCGGCTTTCACCATTGACATTCATCCTAGCATCTGTCGATAGCCCTGGACGTCCATCACGCCCATTTGTGTTGATTCCTTCAGTTGCTGTTTCTGTAATATATTTGTTTTACGAGACAGGGTTGTCAGCCCCGTGCTCAACCCCCAACCTGGAGGACCAGTGGATCGCCCTTCGTCTCGCCTTTACCCTTTGACCTGTCCAGCATGGGAGACCCTAACAGGAGATGAATCTCCCGCTGGCATAGCTCTAGAGGTAACCGAGACGCACAAGCTCCCCGACCACGACAAGGTTGCAATCCAACGGGGAGATCTCTATCCACAGATGAAGCAAAACCTGCAGATTATTTGCAGCACTATTGCTTTTTATTTTAGATTTCCAGCATTCGCATTTTTTTTTTTCATTTTCAAGACAACATCCTGGAGTGTTTGAACATGTCTGAACAACGTGTCCTGACAATTCTTGTGCAGGGAAATAATTACTTGTTCACAGGTCAGAGAATAATTTTGAACAGCACCAAGTAAACTTTTCTATATCTGAGATGCTTTCTTGAAAACCACAGCAGTTCTGCAGCCTCCTCAAAGGTGGTAAGTCTCTGGAAGTCTCACAGCAATGTGGTGCAGTGACAGGAACTGTTCTCTCACAGCTCCAGTGAACAAGTTCAATCCTGACTCCAGTGCAAGTTACACATAGACAGCATTTTCTCCCTGTGACCACATGGTGCTCCCACGTCACAAAGATGTATTTGTTGGTAGGTTAATTGGCCATTGTAAATTACCCCCTGTGCGTAGGTGAGTGGGAGAATTCAGGAAGAGTTGATGGGACTGTGGGAAGAATAAAATCGGATTAGTGCAAATAGGTTATTGTGGACTTGGTTGGTCAAAGGACTTGTTGTGCTCATTGACTGACCTCATTAGGGAGTGCAGCGGCAGTTTTTCATATCTTTCAGGTAATTAGCACCCTAGCCACTATTTGGATGAGAATGGTTGAAGGGGGTGTCTTCTAAACATATACGAACTCACTCACAGAGACCTTCAGAGCTTCTTCTCAAATATGGCTTCAAAACACTTTGATGAATAAATGCTTTATTGTTGATAGAAAACAGTGAAATACATCCAAACTTCTTCCGACGTTACTGCAATCTTCATCGAACTCCAGCTTATTACTTTAAACATTAGAAAACTCCTCGTGTCTCTGTAACGCTGGCGAGATCTGGCATGTGGCCTGCATGATCCCGCATGGTAGAGTGGTTAGCTGGAGTTCAGAAGAATGAAAAGTAATCTCACCAAAACAATAAATATTCTCTCAGGAGGATACAGTGAGAATTCTCCATTTATGGGAACATGAAGGAGCCGGGGCCATAGTTCAAGTTAAAGAGAGACCCACTCACTACTGAGGAGAGGGCTGTACGTTTGTTATTCTCTGTCCCAGTGAGCGATGGACACTGACCCATTGAGAATGAAAAATCATAAAGGACTGCAGATGTTGGAAATATAAAAAAAAGAGAAAACATTTTAAATAGTCAATAGTTCAGGTCGCAGCTGTGAGGAGAAGAACGGCGGCAACGTTTCAGGTTGAAGATCTTCTTCAGAACCTGTTGCCACAGTTGCGGCCTGACCCGGAGAATATTGTAGCTTTTTCCTTTCTCCGTTAAGATTGAAATTGATCATTTTGGAACTACGAGAAAAGTAAAAGTTGTGGAGTCAAGCAGGAAAGCGTTGAGGCCATTGACCAGAGAGCAGCCATGATGTTACGTGACAGGGTGTCAACTGGCTCATAGATGCTTGTTATCTTTGTTGCTTCCCTTTCACTGACTACTATCCTGGTCAGTACTATCCTGAACTACTCTCTACCTCACTGGTGACCCTTGGACTAGCTGGCTTTACCTTACACTGAACGTTATTCCCTTTTCATGTATCTATGTCTCAATTGTAATCATTTATTGTCATTCTGCTGATTGGTTAGCATGCAACAAAAGCTTTTCACTGTACCTCGGTACATGTGACAATAAACTAAACTGAACTGACAGCCTTCAAGCTCATTACCACTGAACCTGGAATCTTCCCATCACTGTTCATTGCTAAGCTCACCTCATTTTAGCCATTGTAGTTTCCTTCAGTATAGGGTTTACATCACCACTTCAGTATGCTGCCAGGATCACAAAAGGATTGAAATGTCACACTTCTGCATTTAAGGTCTAATTAGGGTGTAGTTGTTAGTTAATTAGTGTTAGAACAAGAATTTGTTAAATTTTCTTGAAATTGTGTTTCCTGACATCGTCTTGTAAACACATTTTTTTTTTTAAATTTACGTGGTTAATGGATATCTAATGTCAGACTTTAAGTTCACTGCTCAATGAGTTATTATATGAGAATAATTGTTGTCCTAATAAACAGCGCTCTGACCCAGATAAAGACAGCACACTGTCCACCCACACACCTGCTAGTCTGTTTATGATCCACACAATCTGTTCACTGAATTTCTGAGATGTTTATAGCGTCTTCAATGCAATTGTAAGGGATTTGAAAAGTAGCTGAAGCTATCTTGAAAACATTGCAGCAGGTTTTTGTTTTGCCAGTACTGCATGGCTCATTGCAGAGTAGTGAAATGATCTCACATGGTAGTAAGATTCTTGCCTCCCAACCAATAAAGCCAATAGCCAGTGTGAAGTTACATAAGGGTACAGAAATTATACATCAGGGTTGTTTGTTATGCATGGTGACAATATTTATTACACCTGCCTAATCTCATGGTCCTTTATGGGTGAAGCTGGGGGGAAAGAAGGAAAATGGGAATGAATACCTCAGGATTTTCCCAAGCACCACCTTGAGGACCAGAGAGCATCCAAACCTTCTACTTCTTAGGCAGCTCCTCGGAATCTAGATCGACTGCTTCCCTTCTGGTTTTAAGGGTTCAGAGATGACCTAAGAGGCTGATGTGAGCACCACAGACTCTTCCACCAAAAAGGGCAGAAGGTGATTAACAGGGTGGATGGGTGGGTGGTTGGTTTGTGAGGAACAGCACTCCTTCCACTGTTTATACAGGACTACTGTATGCTCCTGTTGAATGGATTTGAGGTTCTCAATACCATCCCGAATGTTCCATCTGCTCCTTGAGTCATCGTGGCAACAAAGATGCCCAGAGGTCAAAGAGGAAAATGACCGTGACCAATCACCGCTCATGGTTTTATAAACCTGTTTACGGTAATGCCTCAGCCTCCTTCGTTCAACGGAAAGAAATCCCAGCCTACTCAGCCACTCCTTGTAACTCAAGCTCTCCAATCCTAGCACCAGCCTTGTGAATATTTTCCTGCATCCTCTTTAGCTTAATCACATCCTATAATATGGTGACAAAACAGCCCATCCTTCTCCAGTGTCTTGTATTTCTGTAAATTGACAAGACGACTTATGTTCTCAGTGCCCTAACCAATTAAGGCAAGTAAGCTACACACATTCTTCACCATCCAGTATAACTGTATCATCACTCTCAGGGAGCGATATACCAATAGCCCTAAGTCTCCGTGTTCTAAGACACTTCCCTAAAGGCCCTGTCCCACTTTCCCGAGTTACTCACAAACTCTCCCGAGTTTTCCCCTTGATTCGAACTCGGGGAATGTTGGGTAATGTCGGTAGCGAGTTCGTAGGAGCCCGTAAGAGTCCTTAGATGTTTCGTAGCGGCTCGTAATGCCCGCCGTAGGAACGCAGGGCATCAGGTAAGTTGGGACATTTTTTCAACATGTTGAAAAATGTCCACGAGTAAAAAAAATAGCCCCGGGTATCTACGAACGGCTATTACCGTAATTCTCCGTGTTCGAATCAAAGGGAAAACTCAGGAGAGTTCGTAAGTAACTCGGGAAAGTGGGACCCCAGGGCCTTAATGCTCTCTTTGTTATGAATGTTCCATCCTATCGTTTTCTCAATAGCTGTTTGATTGCCCACTGCCATTCATCATCATGTGGCAGCAGAGCTGGAATCCAATCCATTGATGTTGGGAAGTCCTAGCTCTGCTGTTGCATGCTGTTCCCTTGCAGCTTCTCATACACGCGTGTTGCAACATCACTAGGTTCAGTTTCAGGTACGTCTAAAAGCTCTTTGGAACTTCTTTTTGAAACATGGTTGTTTCCCTAGCTTGATGGTAATGGCAGAGCGAGGGTTAGGGTTACATTTTGTGGGGAAGGGAGTCTAATACTGGAGGGCATAGGTTTACGGTGAGGGGGAGGGGTGTGTGGAGATTTGAAGCCGACCTGTGGGTTTTTAGACAGAAGATGGTGGGTGTCTTGAATGAGCAGCTGGAGGAAGTGGTAGAGGTGGGTACTGTTACAACACTTAATAGACATTTGGATACGTTTGGAGGGATATGAGCCAAATGCAACAAATAGGCACCTTGATTCAGCCTATCTCCTTCGCTCCTTAGATGCTGCTGCACCCGCTGAGTTTCTCCAGCCTTTTGCGTACCCTTGATTAGCATGGATGTTTTGAGCTGAAGGGCCTATTTCCGTGCTGTGTGAATCTTTAATTCTATAATAGTATTCAGCCACGTGTCCCACATGATCTTCTGCAACAATCTTCTGATATCCCAAGCATCACAGAAGGCAGCCAATTTAATGTATGGCTCGGACCACTGAATAATCCAACTGATTTGAAGACCTGAGCTCCAGAACTAGGACATCCAGCCCAACTCTTTCAGTACAATTACAACACTGGCGTCTCGCTGATGGTGCAGAAAATGATGCAAAGCAGAACAAATATAATCCACTTAATTACTGCCTTTTCTTAGCCAAGTGCAAAAGGTGAGAAAAAAATAACGTGGCAGCCGATATGGTGATGTTTTCCCCAAAGGCATGTTTAAGATTAAACTTTTTCAAGAAAATGAATGCGGAATGCATCAGTCATTTAGCCCTCATTGAGATGCTATGGTGATTCGAAGACTGCAGCTTTGGAAACACTAAGTTCACCTGTCAGATAAGAGTAAAGGCCATTAAGTCAATTAAGCCCATCCTTCATATCCTTTTGTTAACACTGCAGTGCAGAAAGTCATTCCATAGACTATCAAAGTTGTTAAAACAAAATCCAACCTAGAGGGATAGAATTGAAAACAAGGGATATTATGCTGAACTTTGTAGAAGAGCATCTCATATTTTGCTTGGGCAGCTTACAACCCAGCGGTATGAATATTGATTTCTCTAACTTCATGTAACCCTTGCTTTCCCTCTCTCTCCATTCCGCCCACATCCTCGTTCTCCGACTAGTTTTATTGTCCTGATTAAATTTGACCGAGTCTGTGCCTCGTTGTCAGCTTCCCCTCAGCTAACAACGAACCATTCTCCAGCGTCTGCAGTGTCATACCTTCGATTTTTCCAGCATCTGCAGTTCTTTCTTAAACATTCTACATTTCCTTATCATCGTCTGCTTTGATCCACCACCTAAAAGTATTCCAGGACTTTTCCTAAAGGTAAGTCAAAGAAATATCTGGACAGCTTGTGTAGGAAGGAATTGCAGATGCTGGTTTAAACCGAAGATAGACACAAAAAAGCTGGAGTAACTCAGCGGGACAGGAAGCATCTCTGGAGAGTAGGAATGGGTGACGTTTTGGGTCAAGACTCTTCTTTGACCTGAAACGTCACCCATTCCATCCCTCCAGAGATGCTTCCTGTCCCGCTGAGTTACTCCAGCTTTTTGTGTCTATCTGGACAACTTGGTTCTTCTTACATTCTAATAGTATTTTCATTGCACCTTAATTAATTTGGCTCAATTCCCCAATGCAGCAGGGATCTTGTTCGTGTAAAGCTTCCTTTTTCCTAAACCCATGAATTCTATGTAACTAAGGGAAGTTATCTTTTAAAATTCATCTCTGCATTGAACATTTAAAGTTATTATTTGGTGAAAAATATGAATGCTTAGACATTGGTGTTGGTTTATTATTGTCACGTGTAGCAAAGATCATCGTAAAAATGCACATAAATCAAGATATTACTAGGAACAAATAGACAATAGACAATAGGATCATGAGTAGGCCATTCAGCCCCTCGGGCCAGCACTGTCATTCACTGTGATCATGGCTGATCACCCACGTTCAATACCCTGTTCCTGCCTTTTCCCCATAGCCCTTGACTCCGCTATCTTTAAGAGCTCTATCCAACTCTCTCTTGAAAGCATACATAGAATTGGCCTCCACTACCTTCTGAGACAGAGAATTCCACAGATTCGCAACCCTCTGTGTGAAAAAAGGTTTTCCTCATCTCTGTTCTAAAATGGCTTACCCCTTATTCTTAAACTGTGGCCCCTGGTTCTGGACTCCCCCAACATTGGGAACACATTTCCTGCATCTAGCGTGTCCAAACCCTTAATAATCTTATATGTTTCAATAAGATCCCTCTCATCCTTCCAAATTCCAGCCAAACTATACAAGTCCAACCACTCCATTCTATCAATATATGGCAGTCCCGCCATCCCGGGAATTAACCACGTGAACCTACGCTGCACTCCCTCAATAGCAAGAATGTCCTTCCTCAAATTTGGAGACCAAAACTGCATTCAATACTCCAGGTGTGGTCTCACTAGGGCCCTGTACAACTGCAGAGGACCTCTTTGCTCCTATACTCAACATCCTTTGGCTTTCTTCACTGCCTGCTGTACTTACATGCCTACTTTCAGTGACTGATGTACAAGGATCTCGTTATACCTCTTCTTTGTTGGGAAAAGGGGAAGTACATGGAATGGGAACATCTGTAATCCCTCACGTCACACGCTCAGAAATGGATTAGAAACGGCATCATTCATGTTCTGATTTTAATAAATCAGAATTGTTCGCCTCAAAGTAATTTCTATTTCAAAATGTATTCTAATTTTTGTATTTGTTGTAATTCACTCTTCAGAAACAACCTTGTCTCTCTTCTCCACTACCTTCTACAACTTTTACACCATTCAGTTGTGAAAGCGTTAAATATATCTATACGAAAAGCCCCATATTACTCTGACAAAAGATTCGATCTGAAACACACCTAAAAATCATGTTTCAACTCTCAACTCCAGCAGAATAAAGTGCTTTTAGTTATTCTAATTGCAGTAAAGCCCACACAGAGGAGGTCCAAGTCTGTGCTGGGCCTTTGACCCACGGATCGTTTTTCTCACTGTGTGGAGCTGACTGAAAACATCTCTGTAACCAGCCAGCTCAACACCAACAAGAGCAACAATGAAAACCCAGCGCTAATTATGAGCCAGAAGCTTTGATAGTGCTGGAAAACAGGTCTATGGAGGGAAAGATAATTGCTGCAGTTCAGTTTGAAATTAGTCTGCTGTGATAATACTATCCTTAAAAGGGGTTGTTAGAGTGTCACTGTGATATAACGTGCAGAATTATTTTTTTATTCGTTGCATGCCCATGATAGCCTTTCACTTGATAGACTACATGGAGGCAGCTTGAAAGCGACAAATCATCTTTTGATGCCACATCGCATCTTTTAAATATAAAAGCAACTCAGGATTTTTATGGACCATGTTCATTAAAGCAAATGCCAGAATTGTACACTGATTTCAGTGAGCATACGTCGTGAATGCTGCAAGTTCATTAAAACTGGAATACTGGGACTCAAAGCATGTAACAACATTATAATGTGGGTTTAATTTCTGACTAGGGTTCCATTACATGTCCTGTGTTAATCAGCAGACAGCTTCAAGTACTTCACGGGCCGACCACATTGATGCCACAGCCAAGAAGGCTCACCAACACTGGGGAGACTAAGGAAATTCAGCACGTCTCCAATGACTCTTACAAACTTCTTCAGGTGCACCAGAGAAAGCATGCCGTCGGGTTGCACTAGAACTTGGCTTGGGAACAGCTCTGCCTAAGATCGCAATAAATTGCAGAGAGTTGTGGATGTAGCGACACATCCGGATATCTCTATTCCATCACACAGAACAGACTTCCCAGTCTGAAGAAGGGTCTCGACCCGAAGCGTCACCTATTCCTTCGCTCCATAGATGCTGCCTCACCCGCTGAGTTTCTCCGGCATTTTTGTCTACCTCCCACCATTGAATGCATCTACACCATGTTGCCTCAGAAGAGCAGCCAACATAATCGAAGGCTTATGGTAGAAGGTACAGAAGCTTGAAAGTGTGCATCACCTGACTCAGGAACAGTTTCTTCCCATCTGTTATCAGGCTTCTGAGCAATCATTCCATAAACTAAGATACTGTTCCATTCGTCACTAGTCCATGGCGGACGTTGGACTTTTAGCACATTGTAACGTATCAGTTCCATAGACAATGCTAAGAACTATATTCTGCACTCTGTATCTTCCGCTTTGGTCTATCTATTGTACTTGAGTTTGAACTAATTGTATGTATATATGGTACATTCCACCTGTTTAGATAGCATGGCTAACATGTTTTTTCACTGTTCTTCAATACATGTGACAATAATAAACCTAAAACTCAAGGTCAGTTTATCATGGGCCTGTCCCACTTAGGCGATTTTTCAGGCGACTGCCGGTGACTGTCAAGGTTCCGACAGTCGCCCGAAAAACCGGCAACTGTCAGAGTGGAACACGCACACGTTGCTTCCTTCACCAGCCCATTATGCAGGTGGGCGACAGGGAAAGCTGGGGCAGCGCTGTCTGAGTGAAATTCACACGGTGCAGAGCCAATTTGATACAGACACACACCGCGATGAACAGGAAGGTTGGCGCTGTAATTAAGACGGCTAAAGCACAGTGTAAGGCAAGTCCTTTAAAAGGGGGGGGGGGGAGGGAAGAAGGGGGAGAAGGGGGAAGAAGGAGTGGAGACAACTTTTAAGAAGCCAGAGATACACGGCTGTGAAACTCGGCGGACATTTAACATTACTGGTCAGTTATCCCTGGTTCTGAAAACTATTGCTTACATTTTGTTTTCCCCAATGAGCCAATGAAATTCACCGGTCAGCACCGGCTACAACCTACGAGAACCTTCGACCTCCTGGCAACCCACTAAGACCTCCTGGTGACCCACCTATGGCACGAGAATTCTCGCTACTCTCCATGGCGGCTTCATTCTAGTTGCTGCTAATTTTTCAGCATGTTGAAAACTTTGCGGCGACCATGATAGCAAAGTCTCCTGCAGTTGCCTAAAAAGTCACCTAAGTGGGACAGGCCCTGACTATCTTGCTCGAATTTCTTCCAGCATTCGTGACATGTGCTTACTGAAATCAGTACACAATTAAGATTCATTTGTTAACACACAGCACATCTTGCCAGTTAACATTTAAGAGCCATAGCCATGCCCACTACCACCGCAACAGAGCAGACTGCTGTTTTCTTAAACGTTTAAAAACCATCACAGCACTCTGGCATTCAAACTACAAACATTTACTTCCTACCTGTTAAAATTTCATTATTTAAAAGAAATTCTCATGTGACACAAAGTGTTCTAACATTACCTAATGCTCAGAAAGCTAAATATAACCGAGCACTACCAATTCTGCTTGGAGATAAGTGGCAGCAGGGTTGGGAAGCTAATCATTATTGCTTTAAGTGTGATTTCAATTACACACCAAAATGGAAGGGCTGTCTCCCCTCCACCATTAATTGAGCTGAGCCCCTCTCTATGTCGCCTGCTTGAATTGATTGAAATTGCAAGCTTTCAATTTCTCAATAATATGTTTAGATTTATTCAGGTTTCCAGTACTTGCAGATGAGACCCATTTAAGCTGGGGGAGAGAAGGGAAGAGAGAGGGAGAGAGAGGGGGAGAGTGAGAGAGAGAGAGAGAGAGAGAGAGAGAGAGAGAGAGAGGGGGAGAGAGGGGAGAGAGGGAGAGAGAGAGAGAGAGAGAGAGAGAGAGAGAGAGAGAGAGAGAGGAGAGAGAGAGAGAGAGAGAGAGGGGAGGGGAGAGAGAGGGAGAGGGAGAGAGAGAGAGAGAGAGGAAGAGAAAGCGAGAGGGACAGAGGGAGAGGGAGAGAGAGGAATAGGTAGAGAGAGAGAGAGAGAGAGAGAGAGAGAGGAAGAGAGCGAGAGGGACAGAGGGAGAGAGAGAGGAATAGGTAGAGGGAGAGTGAGAGAGAAAAAAGGAGAGAGGGAGAGGGGGAGACAGACAGATAGAGAGAAAGAGAAAAATAGAGAGTGTGAGAGAGTGGGATAGATAGAGGGGGTGTGTGTTTCAAGGATGCTAAATGTAATCAGGTACAGGGGCATCTGGATAACAACTAATTAATCTGTCAGATGAACACACCAGCACCTGTGAGAAACAGAAACCTTATAATAACATGTTAGTTGGTGTATGCTTGGTATTGTAATTGAGAGCAAGAACAATAACGATTTTTTATTTGGTGTTTCCTGCCATTTATCTTTAGATAAATACGATTAAGCAGCACAGTGTTGCGATTGGCATGGTTGATTAGAGTCAGCTAATGGAATTTGTCAACCAGCTGCAGTCCTGATGCTGACACTTATGCAATGTGGTTCAGAGGAACATCAGGAATAGAATCCGCAGGAGGTCATTCAATCTACATGGAACGGTTTAGGTTACTGTTCTAACCTGACAAAGATGTAACAGCAAATGCTGGACTGAAATTCATTTGTTTTACATAAAATTACCAGTGTATCAATGATTTTTAGGAAATTCTTTTTTTTTTCTTGAACCAAGTTCAAAGCCCTGTTCAAAGCCATACTCAGACAAGTCTGTATTTGCTACCATAGTTCCCAGTTCATGTAGCATACATTTGGGGGCAACTCATGTAGTTTCAGGAGCTTGCTCCGTGTTCGTGCTTTACTCCCTACATCTATTTCTGGGATTAACATCATGACTGACATAGACAGACCCTCTGCTGAACAGAAGAGAGACATAGTGGTTGAAGTAGACTGCATTGGATCTCTAGCTTGTTTAGTCATTCAGAAGATCCTTCAGGAGGGCTGAGCCCTCGGATAGCATCTGGACCTGATGGTGTACCTGGTCGGGCTCTCAAAACCTGCAAGGATCAATTGGCTGGAGTTTTTGTGGACATCTACAATCTCTCATTACTGAGGGCTCAGATCCCACTTGCTTCAAATGGGCATCAATGATACTGGTGCCAAAGTAGAATAAGGTGACATGCTTCAATAACTACTGACTGGCGGCACTAACATCCGTGGTGTTGACGTGCTTTGAGAGGATGGATACGATACATAGAATCCATCAAGAATCTGGACCCACTGCAATTTGCCTACTGCCAAAATATATCAACGGAAGATACGATCTCGCTGGCTCACCGCACTGCACTGGACCACTTGGACAATAGAAACACGTATTTCAAACTGTTGTCCATCGACTACAGTTCGGTGTTCAACACCATCAGCCCCTCCAAACTTGTTTCCAAGCTCGAGGAAATGGGTATCTGCGCATCTCTTTGCGACTGGATCTCGACATCTTCTTCAACAGAACACAATCAGTACAAATTGGCAACAACACTTCCTCCGCAATAACCATCAGCACAGGCACACCGGTCCGGCTGTGTGCCCAGAAAATCAACCGTGCTTTCACTCAGTAAAACTAAAGAGCTGATTGTTGACATTAGAAGAGGAAATCCAAGGATCCACAAACCTGTCTTTTTTCAATGGATCAGAGTAAAAAACCTCAAGTTGCTGTGTTTGCATTTCCCTGAAGATCGGTCCGGGACCCAGCATATTGATGTAATCATAAAGAAAGCCCAGCAATGCCTTTACTTCCGTAGAAGATTGAGGAGGTTTGCTATGTCGACGGATACTCTTGAACGTCTGTGGGGGTACAATAGAGAGTATATTGACCAGTTGCATCACGGCCTGGGTCAACAACTCAAATGCCCAGGGACGAAGGAAATTACAAAAAGTGGCGGATGCTGCCCAGTCCTGACCTTCCCACTATCGGAGGAATCTATAAGTTGCCTCAAAAAAGCAGCCAGGATCAGCCAGAACCCACACCACCCTGGTCATGCTCTAATTTCACCTCTACCATCAGTAAGAAAGTATAGGAATCTGAAAACCATGATCTCCAGGTTCAGGAACAGCTTCTTCTCAACAACCATCAGGCTATTGAACACTACTAACACCAACTAAACTTTGAATTATGAACTGGTTGGTTGCACTAGGGTCTTTGGACTTTTGTTTTGTTTTGTTTTGCATGAATATTGAAGTTTTCTATTTATTTAACTTCCTTTGCTGTTTGCTAATTATGTTAGCGATTGAGTTTTACAGACCTGTTATGATGCAGCAAACAAGAAATTAATTGTTCTGTTTCAGTACATCTGACATCTAAACACTCTTGACAACAAGACTGTGACTGGCTCTTAATCTTGTCCACTTTCCAAAACTACCATTTCTTTTGATCTGCTAAATATTGGAAAATCTCTGCTTGTAGGACTTTTTTATTGGCCTTCAAACTGCTCAGTGCACCTTCCTGCCAAGGCTTTGTGTTACATGCACTTCATTTAAATACTAACTTGTTTGCTCCAAGTGCAAAATCAGAAAATACATTTAGAGAATCCAATCAAGTTGAAGTGTTCAAGTTCAAGTGAGTTTATTGTTACGTGTCCCTGATAAGACAATGACATTCTTGCTTTGCTTCGGCACACAGAACATAGTAGGCATTGACTACAGAACGATCCTAGAGCAAAACACTGCAGAGGTCCAGGAAGCCTCAATAGAATACTTCAAATGGCTACAAGAACATCCATGCAATCATACATGATTATTTCGATGAACCTGTATATCTCTTTTACCCAATTTTCATCTGATGCCTTTGGATGCTGCTAGGATGCTATGATCCAAGAATCCAGGGAATAACTCAATTGATACCTATCGTTGTGAGACAAAAAATAGACTTCAGACTATCTTAAAGTGAGAGTGTGTTCTACCAGATGTATTACACTCCATCAGATCTCTACTGTCAACTGCTACCAATACGACTCTGCATGAGCGGTTTTTTAACTTCAAACAACTTTCTTCTAGTGGTTCTTCTCTGCCATCAAGGTTGACTAGCCAAGGATCTGTGTTGCCTCATCGGTACATCCGATCAAATAAGAATGAGCCTTTTGTTGAACTGACTGATGTCAACCCTTCTTTTGCAACTATCAAGTATCAGGGGATGGACGTCCGTCAACTGTCTCACTTCGTGACCTTGCACCATGTCCGTCTTCTCCATCACTCCTTGATAATATTAATCGAGAACTTCCTTCAATACTCCCATCATCCCCTATGGAAACTTCTATAAGTAATTCTAAAATTGTAAATGTAAATAACAACATGAGTGAAGTTGATGACTAAGCAATATATGTACCAGCAGCTATTGAAACACCATTACCTCCTGAAGCTCCAGTGCTGCGACGGTCATCAAGATGCACTAAACCTCCTGACCATCTCAACTTATAAATAGGAGGGGAGAATGAAGTGTGCGCATGTGCGGGGTTTCCAGAGTGTGCGGGGTCTCGGGTCGGCGAGGCCTGCGGAATCAGCGATATTTTGAGGGGTGCCTCAGGAAGGCCGTCAGCATCCATAAAGACTCCTCGCACCCTTGTAATGGACTGTTCGAACTGCTTCCTTCTGGCAGACATTACAAGGCCTTCTATGTCCGCACCTCCAGACTCAGGAGCAGCTTCATTCCCAGAGCTATAGCTGCTCTGAACCAGCCCTGCTGAGTGCCCCCCACCCCCATGGACTGTCTCCCTCGGATGGTCTACTGTTCTAATGTTCTTTTTACAAACAATGTTCTCAGGGTATCTAAATCTACATTGTATTAGTTATTTAAGTTATGACATCGGATGGAAGCTGCATACCCAAATCTCGTTGCACTTATGTGCAATGACAATAACTATATATTTTTATTCTTATTATTATTATTTTCCAGACGCTTTGAAGTTATGTATTACGGAAATGAGTTACTTAAAGCTTAAATAAAGTTAAAGTAAATTACGTGTAGCGTAGAAGTTTCATTTACATCGCAACAAATATTATATGGAAATGCTGTCTCCTCCCCTTCCCACCTCTCCCTCAGCCCTCGGGCCCTGGCATTCCCTCTATCTCTATCTCCCTCCCCCACCCCAGTCGCACCAGCTTCTCATTTTCACACCACAAACAGCTTACAATGGCTTGTTCCCTTTATCACCGATACTTTTTTGCATATCTTTCACTCATTGTTCCTTATCTCTCCACATCACTGTCTATATCTCTCGTTTCCCTGATCCCTGACCAGTCTGAAGAAGGGTCTCGACCCGAAACGTCGCCTATCTCCTTCGCTCCTTAGATGCTGCTGCACCCGCTGAGTTTCTCCAGCTTTTTGTGTAACCTTATATGGAAATGAATCCTTGATTCACATGGGCACTGCAATAACCACCCTGAGCTCTTGAAATTCTGAAGCTCTTAACTGAAAATATACAATAAATGGCATATTTAATATAGTTGGATGTTGAGATCCAAATCCCATAGCTCCCAGCTCATAGCAACAATATTTATAGGGTGGATGACGTATGGTATGATTGCCTTCATCGGTCAGGGCGCTGAGTATAAAAGAATCAGCTGTCAGGCTACACTTGGAGTATTGCATGCAGTTTTGGTTTCTGCATTACAGAAAGGATGTGGACGTTTTGCAACGGGTGCAGGAAAGGTTCGGGTGCAGGATATTGCCTGGTATAGAGAGGATTAGGAGAGATTTGACGATCTTAAATTGTTTTCTCTGGAGCACCATAGGCTGAACGGCAACCTGGTAGAAGTGTATATATAATCATGAGAGGCAAAGATAGGGATGACAGTCAGACGTTTTTCCCCATGATGGAATTATGAAATACTAGAGGGGCAATCTTTAAGGTGAGAGGGGAAGGGGGGAGTTTAAAAGAGATTTAAAGGCAAGTTTTTTTTACACAGGGTAGTGGGCGGCTGGAGCTCGCTGCCGGGGAAGTGGTGGAAACAGATACCATGACAATGTTTAAGAGGCATTTAGACAGATACATGAACAGGCAGGGAACTAAGGGATATGGGACATGTACAGGCAGATCAGCAGTTTCAACTGGCATTTTGGTCGGCACAGGATTGTAGACCAAATAGTCTCTTCCTGTACCGCACTGGTCTACATTCTATGTTCTGTGTTATTATTTTTAATCACAAAACCTACCTCCTTCAGTTCCAGTTTATCCATGTAATGTTCCATTTGCTTTAGAATTGAAGGGGAATTTCACTGGAGTAAATGGCTAAAGTCATTAGTGGCTGTATCTATATGCTAGATTAGTGAATGTATCTAGATTAGTGAATGAATCTATAGCATTGCATCGTCAGTAACAGTGTTAGCTCATCTTAAAACTAATAACTCCATCTGACAATTTCCACCTTTTCTCAATAAAATCTGCAGATAACTTTGGCCATTATCATTTGTTCCCCTGTAGGTCTGTTATCTTCTGAGTAAATTGAACTTCCAAAGATTTTGATTATTGAACTGATGGCAATGGAAGTCGCCCCTATAAATACAAGGTCGGTGATTAACGGCAATGACTCAGTAGAAATTCATCAGCCCTAAATACATGTGTGGTGTTGGCAGCTGAGCTACTTTAATGCGGCCAAAAGTGCAGACATAAATACACATGCTGGTTGATAACCCCAAGCACGTCAACACCTGCAATAAAACACAGGATGAAGATGGACACAAAAAGCTGAAGTAACAGACAGCATTTCTGGAGAAATTCGAATAGGTGACGTTGCGGGTTGAGACCCTTCTTCAGACCAGAAATGTCTTTTCTCCAGAGATGCTGTCTGACCTGCTGAATTACTCCAGCTTTTTGTGTCTATCTTCGGTTTAAATCAGCATCTGCAGTTCCTTCCTACACTAAAAGCACAAACTTCTCCTCTTCAAATCTTTCTGGCTTCTAACCACCATCTTTATCACAGAGGATATTTAGTTTAGAGATAGATTCAAGATTCAAGAGAGTTTATTGTCATGTGTCCCAGATAGGACAATGTGAAAAATTCTTGCTTTGCTTCAGCACAACAGAATATAGTAGGCATAAATAAATACAGAACAGATCAGTGTGACCATATACTATTGAATATGTGTATATATACACACACATAAATAATCAGATAAAGTGCAATGGGCCATTAATGTTCAGAGTTTTGTTTGAATTGAGTTTATTAGCCTGATGGCTGTGGGGAAGCAGCTATTCCTGAACCGGGATGTTCCAGATTTCATAGAAACATAGAAATTAGGTGCAGGAGTAGGCCATTCGGCCCTTCGAGCCTGCACCGCCATTCAATATGATCATGGCTGATCATCCAACTCAGTATCCCGTACCTGCCTTCTCTCCATACCCCCTGATCCCCTTAGCCACAAGGGCCACATCTAACTCCCTCTTAAATATAGCCAATGAACTGGCCTCAACTACCCTCTGTGGCAGAGAGTTCCAGAGACTCACCACTCTCTGTGTGAAAAAAGTCTTTCTCATCTCGGTCTTAAAGGATTTCCCCCTTATCCTTAAGCTGTGACCCCTTGTCCTGGACTTCCCCAACATCGGGAACAATCTTCCTGCATCTAGCCTGTCCAACCCCTTAAGAATTTGTAAGTTTCTATAAGATCCCCTCTCAATCTCCCATATTCTAGAGAGAATAAACCGAGTCTATCCAGTCTTTCTTCATAAGACAATCCTGACATCCCAGGAATCAGTCTGGTGAACCTTCTCTGCACTCCCTCTATGGCAATAATGTCCTTCCTCAGATTTGGAGACCAGAACTGTACGCAATACTCCAGGTGTGGTCTCACCAAGACCCTGTACAACTGAAGTAGAACCTCCCTGCTCCTATGCTCGAATCCTTTTGCTATGAAAGCTAACATACCATTTGCTTTCTTCACTGCCTGCTGCACCTGCATGCCTACTTTCAATGACTGGTGTACCATGACACCCAGGTCTCGCTGCATCTCCCCTTTTCCTAATCGGCCACCATTTAAATAATAGTCTGCTTTCCTGTTTTTGCCACCAAAGTGGATAACCTCACATTTATCCACATTATACTGCACCTGCCAAACATTTGCCCACTCACCCAGCCTATCCAAGTCACCTTGCAGTCTCCTAGCATCCTCCTCACAGCTAACACTGCCCCCCAGCTTAGTGTCATCCGCAAACTTGGAGATATTGCCTTCAATTCCCTCATCCAGATCATTAATATATATTGTAAATAGCTGGGCTCCTGTACCTTCAACCTGATGAGTGTGGCCAGGATGGTGTGGATCCTTGATGATGCTGGCAGCCTTTTTGAGGCAGCGACTGCGATAGGTCCCCTCGATGGTAGGGAGGACAGAGCCGATGACGGACTGGGCAGTGTTTACTACTTTTTGCAGTCTTTTCCACTCCTGGGCGCAAGATACAGCATTGAAACAGGACATGTGGCCCACTGAGTGCGGGCTGACCAACGATCACCCTTACACTAGTTCCATGCCATCCCTGTTACACATCCTACACACCAGGGGCAATTTACAGAAGCCAATTAACCTACAAACCTGCGCGCCTTTGGAACGCGGTTCACAGGGAGAACGTACAAACTCGGTACAGACAGCTCTCATAGTCATAATCAATCCTGGGTCTTGGTGCTGTGGGGCAGCAACTCTACTGCTATACCACTGTGCCGCCACAGCTAAAGAGGACAATGGAAGGAGAAGCACAGGGATTACACGAGAGCCTGTGCATTTACTTATAGATAGTGGATGGCCACTGGGATCAGATACAGGAGCAACAGTTTCTCATGTATAAACCATATAACCATATAACAATTACAGCACGGAAACAGGCCCTCTCGGCCCTTCCAGTCCGTGCCGACCATTTGTTTTCCCCTAGTCCCATCTACCTGCACTCAGACCATTCCCTTCACATCCATATACCTATCCACTTTACTCTTAAATGTTAAAATCGATCCTGCCTCCAGCACTTCTGCTGGAAGCTCATTCCACACAGCCACCACCCTCTGAGTAAAGCAGTTCCCCCTCACGTTACCCCGAAACTTCTGTCCCTTAATTCTCATGTCTAGAGTGAAGTGTAGTGTGAAAGTCATCATCCGAAGAAGGGTCCTGACCTGAAACGTCATTAATCCATGTTCTCCAGAGATGCTGCCATACCTGCTGTTACTCCAACCCTTTGTTTTTTTTTTGTAAACAAGCATCTGCAGTTCCTTGTTTCATCATCATCTCCTGTCTGGCTATTTTTTTAAAATCATGGCCAGATGGACTGTTGGTGGATGGCCAGAGCTCACTTCAGGCCTGAAGATTAGCCAAAGGCTGGTGAAGGGGGTGGGGGTGGGAACGGGTTAATATGCTGAGCTGGACATTATCTGTCCTTCCTCCCCTCAAGCAAGCAAGTCAACAAGTCCCCGTGCCCGAGGTGTGCCCTGATTGGAAATCCTCGCACTGTAACTGCTCGATAACAAATATTGTTACTTTCCAAATGCGAGTCAAAATATGTTCCATCTGGGTGTGGAGGTGAGAAGGGTCAAGGGAATAATCACCGAACCAGGATTTGTTTGGGAAGGGAAAACAAGTGGACTCATTCTCATGTGTATTAAAATAATTCCACAAAGCCCTAGAGGGGAACCCAGGTGTACGAGGCAAACACGTGTTTGTTGTTGTCTACTCCAGCTCAAAGTCACACCCACCGAATGCCTCATCAGTGACCAACAAGCACCAAGACCTGTCTTGGCTGGCGGTGAGGGGAGGCCTCCCAGTCAGATCGTCGGAACCTCACTACCAGCGCACACTGCCCTGGGAACGGCTGCTATGGAGAGTTGCCCGAACTCTTTGCAGAGTGTGGATTTGCAAAGCAAGTCTGGAGAGGTTTGCAAGGGTACCTGTCACGATTTATTCCGAACAGCTCTGTCACAGAGGACTGTGATTTACGACTGTTCCGAGGGATGCATTCAGAGACTGACATCGAGGGCTGCTGGAAGGTCAACAACTCGGTAAAAGATGCTCTTTGGTCTGCCTGAGCTTTGCTGACCTCCCAATGGAGCGAGATGTCCGTCAGGGAATGTTGCCATCTAGCCCGCTGCAGACTGCAGGAGTACGTGCTGAGGGACGCACTGAAGCTCGATGCAGCCAACGCCAAGGCTCGGTGGGGGAGGACCACAGTTTAAGGTCCTTCCGCTGCTGGACATTGGGGGCAGGGTGTGGTGGAGACGCCCCTCAAATTAAGGGAAGGGTTTCCACGCCAGTGGGCCACATGAGTGGCAAGGGTGGGGGATAAAATTGGTGTCATTTGTGTAAACAGTATTGAATGTTTGTATAGCCTCCGAGAATATTGGATGATTTTTTTTTTGCACGGCTCCTGTATTGTATATATTTATTACTTGAATAAAGTCTATTTTGAAATTTTAAAAAAGTGATCAGTGGCATACTCAGCATTCAATTAATTACTGCCTTGAATTTTAAGGGCAACAAAAATATGTTCTACAAATCCCAATATAATGAGGAGAACATCCTATTGCATGACACTGTCATGTGTCTTACAATAAAACAACATTTATCAAAGGCAGCTGTTACAAATTCTGGATACTTATTGGTTAACAATAAAATAGTAAGATTAAACGAGAACTTACCAAGTTTGAAGGTTGATCTGTATTTTACGAGGAGTCGCGGTGAGGGATTTCGTGAAGACCCCGCCAGCACGCATGCGCGGCATCCTTCAAAGCAGCGGTGTGGAATCACAGAACCAAACCATGACTAAAAATAGTAAGATGAAAACCGTAGAACTACCTGGTTGACCTGATGATAGAGGGTGGGAGCGGTGGGCACGAAATCCCTCACCGCGACTCCTCGTAAAATACAGATCAACCTTCAAACTTGGTAAGTTCTCGTTTAATCTTACTATTTTACTTCGGAGTCACGTGAGTGACTTCGTGAAGATTTCAAAGCTCTGTGATTTCACGCCCTGGACAACGTCCATGCTTATCACACTGCCGCCATTCTGATGGAGGAAGGCTGTTAATGGAGTTCAGTCGAAACTGGCTGAAAAATCAACACAATTTATTAATCAAATAAACAACAAACCCCTAATTCGGGGCCAGACATTTACTGAGCGGTTCCCAGGATAGCTTCTGCGAATGTCGCAGGGGCGGCCAGAGGCTTGTTATAGAACCGCTGAAAGGTTTTTTTTCACTGGCCCAGCCCGCGGTGGCGAGAATGTGGTCCATGGGCACCTCCATGGCTCTCGCCGCTGATGTGGATGCAGCCCTGGTGGAATGAGACTTAAAGATGTCAGTAGCAACTCCTGCTGCATCCAGCACCACCCTGAGCCACCTGGTGATAGTCTGTGTAGTCACCCGATGATGCGGAGGTTTATGACTGATGAGGAGTCCCTGTTCCTTCATCCTGATAACTCTAGTAACTCGGATGTAGTGGTGGAGATGGGTGACTATGCAGAGTGTGGCATCTACAGGGTACGCCCGAAATTCCAACTGCAGCCCATGCGCCCCTGGCCTGTGCTGTTTTAATAATTCTTTGACAAATAATTTTATTTGACCAGGGGTGGCCACCATGCTGTCCAGTCGCAGTTTCTGTAACATCTGGACTTGTTGGGCTGTAGTCAGTGCCATGAGCATCACCACCTTGAGGGTGAGCTGTTTCAATGGTAGCTCATCTATTGGAGCCCAGCTCCTCAGTAGGGTCAGCACGATCCCCACATCCCACGTTACTGTATATCTGGGTCGTGGGGGGTTGGTGTTGAACACTCCCCTCATTAGTTTAGACACCAGGTGGTGGGAGCTGATACCTATATCCAGGTATGAATACAGCGTACTCCTGTCGCTGTTGATGGCACTGTAGCTGAGGCCAGCATCAAAATGGAGGCCTGCTAGAAACTCCAACACATCAGGTATTGTTGCCGAGTTGGAAGACTTGTTGTTCCGGGCACAGAAAACCTCCCACTTTCTGATTTGAGTGAGGTATTGTTTCCGAGTTGATTCCTGGCACGATGCAGCAATAAGGTTTATGGCTCTTGACGAGATGCCTGCCCGGATGAGCGGTCTTTTCAGAACCTGCAAGTCAACAAGTTTAAATGACCATGGCAAGGATGACTGATCCCCGTAATGGGGTGAGTAATCCATTTGGGATGTTTCCCAATCGCCATCCATGGCTGTTTTAAAATTTTTACAACCATCGGGTACCATGGTTGTGTAGGCCAGTCGGGAATGATCAATATGCCAGTTGCAGAATCTAGTTTAATTTTCTGCAATACCCGACTGGTGAGGCAGAATGGGGGAAATGCTTAGCAAAACCATTTCCCCCAATGGATCGAAAACGCATCCATTGCTATTGCCCCAGGGTCTGGTTCCCATGACACATATGTTGGTATCTGATGGTTCAACCTGGACGCAAATAGGTCAATATCTGGTGTCCCAAAGTGAGCTATAATATCTCTAAAAATTTGGGGATTCAACATCCACTCGATGTTGTCATTAAAGACTCGTGACCTGGTGTCCGCCACTGTATTAAGCTTCCCAGGCAAATAGGTCGCAGTAATCCAAATGTTTCTTTCAATGCACCAGTGCCAAATTGTATTAGCCAATTCATCACAAGATAGTGACCTGATACCACCCATATGATTGATGTAAGCCACCACTGTAGTATTATCTATTTGAAGGCGGACATGTAAATCCTGTGAATTAGTACAGTAAGCCCGCAGTCCATGAAATGCCCCCAGCATTTCTATATAATTTATCCCATGTGACTCCAGGAATGTAGACTCATGAGAGTTCCATCTGCCACCACAACTGGACATCGTATCAGTTGCTCCCCAGCCTTGTGCGCTTGCGTCAGTTTGTAACACAACATCAGGGTTGCCCACTATGATAGGTCTATGACATTCTCTAATATTGTCAACCCACCATTGTAGCTAATTTCTAGCTTCTGATGGTAGCCGAATTGGCCGATCAAAGTGACCAGCATTTGTTTTTAATGCTGTGATTTTTGATCTTTGTAAATTTCGGTAGTGTAGCGGTCCGAATCGTGCAGCTGGGAATGCAGCTACCAACTTGCCTATAACTTTTGCTGTTTGCCGAATAGTCGGTACCCTGGCGCAAGCAAGATTGTGGCACTCTTCTATAATAGCAGTAGCTTTATTAGTTGGGATGGTAATCTTCATTAAATTGGTGTCTAGGGTGAACCCCAAATAATCCATAACCCGTACCGGGTGCAATTTTGATTTGTCTGGATGGATTACGAATCCCAGCTTCTCGAACAGAGCCTTGGTTGCAGCCACTCCTTGAATCGCCAATTGGAGGGTCTGACCCACTATAAGGATATCATCCAAATATGCCATTACTATGTAATTTTGTTGTCGGAGAAGAGCTAATATAGGTTTTACCAATTTGGTAAACAGCCTAGGAGCTGTGGTGATTCCATTGGGCAATGCCTTATATTCCCATAATTGACCCAGACAAACTTCAAAAATTTTCTATAAGCCTTAGCAATGGGTACCGTATAGTATGCATCTTTCAAATCGATGCATGCCATAAAGTACCCTGGATAAAGCATCTGCTTAGCTGTTTCAAACGTATCCATTTTGAAATGGGTGTATTGTACAAAATTGTTCAATTCAGTTAAGTCTATTATTATCCGACATCCCCCATCTTTTTTAATCCTAGTGAAGATGTTAGACACAAACTCAATTGGTTCATGCTTGGTTTTGCCAATTACCCCTTTTTCTGCTAGCCGTATAATTTCAGCATGTCCTGCCTCCACCTCTTTTTGGGATAGAGTAAATTTTCTACGAGGCGAATGCTGAGTAGGGGGATTTATACCTTCAATAAATTCTATAACATATCCTTGAACACTTTGTAAAATAAACTCATCTGTGGTGACAGTTTTCCATATGTCCAAGAAAGCCCGCAATCGCCCACCTATTCGTGCAGGAGGGGATGCTACGGCGTGAGAAGAACCAGACCCCCTTACCTCCAAGGTTAACGGCGGTTCCGTATATACGGTGTTTTGAGTGGGCGTTGTGGAGGTTGACGAGCCGGCGGCTGCATTTTCCATGCAGGCCGTTGTTGGCCTTGCCCTAAAAAAGGTCGTTGCACTTGTTGGGATGGAGGTGGGTTGGATCTCTGTGCCCTTTCCGGCAGCCGTGTTCTCCAAGATGAATTAGGCTGTTGCCGGTGATATGGGTGAGGTCTGGCCGGTGGAGGTTTCATGAGGCCAGCTGTTTTGGCCTCCTCATCCAGTTCCTTTACCTGTGTGGATAGGTCTCCAAACAACTGATGCGGCGGTGGAGCGGTTGATGGTCGGCACAACCCCGCGAATTTGGGGTTGAGTGTGGGCTTTATGGAGCTCTTACGCAGGCAGTTTATTTCATATTGGGCGTTGCATAGTAGTGCCAGTGCGTCTTGCTGATCGCTCGACACATTATCCCCGTCCAGGGTCCTAGCAAACGCCATTATGCCCGTGGAGAGAACTTTTAATATACGCTGGAGGTGGACATCCTGCATCCTGGTGGCCGCACTCAAGTGGCCCCAGATCTGGGCATTAACCAAGGGCACACTGAGGTTGATGCAGTTTTCGGGCGGTTTTATTTTCTCCAAGGTATCATTGAGAACCTGACTCTGGAGTTGGTGCGTAGTCAGGTAATCAATGGTGCCCGCCAATTTGTGGTGCAGAGATTCACCTGTCTGGGTGGTAGCGGCAAACTTTCTCACCACTTCCAGCATATCCTCCTCATGCTCTGGCTTAGAGGTTACTGGCTGCCCCGGGTCGTCTTCGAACGCAGCAGCTGGGAAATCCCTCATGCTTCCTGCTGGAGACGATGAGATGCTGAGTGGAGTCCTCGCACGGTAGATGCCCGCGAGTCCTGCTCTTCTCGTTCCCGGTCCCGCTGGAGGAGTTGCTCCACTAAGAGCTCCAAACGCTCTATGCGACCGCCCCTGCTATGTGCAGCGGACAAGCCGACTTCCCCTGGCCCTGTGAACCACCATCGGACCTCACCCCCTTAAGGTGCTGTCTAGGGTCCAATGGCAGGTCGTCGTGACCTACAGCCCAAGTAGGATCATACGACTTCCGCACGGACTCTCCGCTAGTCTGTCTTCTCCCAGACTGTGGCGGCCCACCTGTCTGATAAGAAGGCAGGTGAGTTGAATCGGCGCCGACCCCTGGAACCTGGCTCCCCGGAGTCCGTGCAGGCTTACCTCCACACATGCCCATCTTTTGGCGTGGAGGCGCATGGTCGGCCGCTCCCAGAGCTGAGCTGGCCGACCGCTTCCTGCTGCCACCTCCGCCCTTGACCGCAGCCTGACGGGGTGTGTTGTCGGCGGTATCTGCTCCAGCAGGCCTGCTCGACGCAGCAGTGGTGTTGCCAGGCTGCACTACGGCAGATTTCCCTGGCTGCGGTACGTTTTTGCACTTTGCAGGGCTCCCCTGTCGTGCGGCTGTCCCCCGGCCCAGCCCCCTCGGGTCTTCTGGAGCTCGGGGAGGGGTTGCTTGTAAAAAGCGAGACCCCTTGCCACGTACCTGTTTCCCCCCTCTTTTCTTGGGGGAAGGGGGCTCGAAGTCTGGATCCATATCCAGCTCCGGTGCGGTAAACCATTCAGGTGAGTCGGCCCCTGAATCAGCGGGAGCACCCGACTTCCGCATTCCTGCCCCCACACGCCTCGAAGCTGCTGGTGTTGCTTGCAGCTCCGGAGACAAGGGCCGTTGGCTGGTCGAAGCTGGACTTCTCGACAGCGCCTTTCTCTTGCCCTTGTCCAACCTGTAGGGTAAAAGTAATACTTACCTGCCGGCCTTTATGAAGGAGCCCGAGGAGAGAGCGCACTCCCCCCCCCCCAGCCTGCCGATGCAAATGCGCGCGACTATATGACGCGCATGCGTGCTGACGGGGTCTTCACGAAGTCACTCACGTGACTCCGAAGTAAAATAAATGTAATCCCCGCTCAGGATAACTCTGGAAGCAGATAAATTTGTAAAGAGATCCACATTTTAATAATCTAAAAAATTGGGTACTCAGGGCTGAGTACAAGGGATTGCTCCCCTAGTGTCACAAGGATGGATGCGGAAAGACCGGTAAATACTCTGCTCACTGAGAGCTGAGCCCCAGAGAAGAGGAAAAACTCCAGACTCTGCCCTCAGTCCATAGTGAATGATCCATTCTCAACCACAATAGTACTGGAGGAAATGCAACGGGTTGATAATTTGATCTGTGCCTGAGATGCCATCTCGAAAGTACCAGCCCCTGTCGCTGTAGCAACTGCCACCGCAAGATGCTTCTCACTGACAATTACAGGGTCAGACCCAGGTGCGGTACATTACAGGTCAATGCCCAGATAGTTGAAAGTGATCGCGGTTTATAGACAATAGACAATAGGTGCAGGAGTAGGCCATTCGGCCCTTCGAGCCAGCACCGCCATTCAACGTGATCATGGCTGACCATCCACAATCAGTACCCTGTTCCTGCCTTCTCCCCATATCCTCTGACTCGGCTATCTTTAAGAGCCCTACCCAGCTCTCTCTTGAAAGTATCCAAAGTGTTTCATCATCTCCGTTCTAAATGGCTTCCCCTTATTCTTAAACTGTGGCCCCTGGTTCTGGACTCCCCCAACATCGGGAACAGCGTGTCCAAACCATTAATAATCTTATATGTTTCAATAAGATTCCCTCTCATCCTTCTAAACTGCAGAGTATACAAGCCCAGCCACTCCATTCTCTCAGCATATGACAGTCCCACCATCCTGGGGATTAACCTTGTATTCCTACGCTGCGCTCCCTCAATCGCAAGAATGTCCTTCCTCAAAGTAACTGAATATGTCAAAATACTGTGGACACCTTGATTGTCATCAGGTATCGTCTTTTCACTGACTGGATAGCTCTCTACGAAAAAGCATTTAACGTGACAATAATCTAACCTAAACTAAACTAAAATTAAATCTAATTGGATTATAATCCCTGTCAAGACTAAATTTGGTTGTGGTTAGGGTGGCACAGAGGCGCAGCAGTAGAGTTGCTTCCTTATTGTGCCAGATCCTTCCTCATGGGTTCGATCCTGACAAAGGGTGCTGCCTATATGGAGTTTTCACGTTATCTGTATGACTGCGTGGGTTTTCTCTGGGCGCTCCGATTTCCTCCCACATTCCAAAGATGTGCCGGTTTGGAGGCAAATTGGTCCCAGTGTGTCGGATGGAACTAGTGTTGGGTTATTGTTGGTCGGTGTAGACTCAGTGGGCCAAGGGGCCTGTTTCCACATTGCGTCACTAAACTAAACTACACTAAATTGTACCTTCTATTCACATCTAAATTTCATCATCGCCTCAGACATATTACAAAATTATGATGAGCTGCAAATGCCCAGTTACACTCTATCTTCTTAACAACCAAAACAAGAAGAAATCCTACATTTATTCCAAAAATTATTTGCTGCTGCTTTGCATTTTAGCTCAGCCTTAGAAATTTCCTGTGTAATTATCATCCCCTTATGTTATTGCACATTTTATTGGCATGCTAATTCCACATTTATTTCACTTTTATTATGTTGTTAACACCCATTCTCAGTTCCTTAATAATCTCCAGTGACAGCTTTTTACTTGAATCAGAATATTTCAAATAACATTTTCTGGCAACAATTGCTTCTGCGGCTTTCTTTGTTAGCTACTGTCAAATCTCATTTTCACTTCTTTCGACTCGTTGGTTGTAATTCAAAGCAAGGTGCATGCTATGTGGGTTCATTGCATTATCATTCTTTATGCGTTGACCCGTAAACTAACTATCAATAATTTGTTAAACAGTGGAAAGGGCCAGCAGGAAGAAATGACTGTGATTTGCACATCCGTACTTTTCAAAGTATGGGGGGACGGGGGGGGGGGGGGGGGAGGGTCACTCAATAGCGATCAGAGGCTGTATATTTTCCCCTTCATTTCCTGTATTATTGTGGCTAATTATAACTCTTTATCACCACGCTGGCTCTGAATCTATTACCTCCTCATTTGTTGGGCTCAGAGCCATAACAGATGGTGCATTTACTCACTGAGCCACATTTCTTATCCAACTTCTGCTTTCCACTGGATCTTCCATCCAAATATATCCACTACAGTGAATGATGAAATCAAAATAGAAGATACTTAAAATATGCAGGATGCAAGTGTGGAGAGTGAAACAACATGGTCTTCACCTAATGGCCTTTCATCAGGTCTGATGAAATGTCATTGGTCTGAAATAGTTTCAGAAACTGTCCACAGCTGCTGCCCATTCTGTTGAGTACTCCCATATCTTCTGTTTTTAAACTTGCCTACAATCTGTTCATGACTTAAAATACATTCAGTGTAATGAATACACTGTAAGAACAACACAGAGGGTCAGCCTGATTAGAAATGTAGAAACAAAGAGAACTGTAGATTCTGGTTTACAAAAAAAGATCCAAAATGTTTCTTTTGTATCAAAAGGCACTAAAAGATACAAAGGATTAACTCAGCGGGTCAGGCAGCATCTGTGGAGAACATGGATAGGTAACGTTGCAGGCTGGGATCCTTCTTCAGACTGATTGTGGTGGTGGGAGAAATCTGGAAGAGAGGAGGGGCAGGACAGAGCTTGGCAAGTGTTAGGTGGATTTACTGTAGATGGGCTAATGCTTGGAGATGCAAAGACTAAAGCTGTGAGATAAGGATCGAAGAGTTACAAATTGTGAAGGCAGAGGAAGGAATGTCGGTGAAAGCTGAGGGGAGCAATGGGTGAAAATCCAATAGGGCACAGGGTAGGGGGAGAAGGGAGAGGGGGATGGGGTGGCAGGGGATAGAGGGGGTGGGGATTAGCTTCTCCAATTTAAATTACCTAAAATTGAAGAATTCAATGTTCATACCGTTGGGTTGTCAGCAACCCAAGCGGAATATGAGGTGCTGTTCCTCCAGTTTGCATGTGGCCTAATTCTGGTAATAGAGGGGACATAGGACAAAAGGTCTATATGGGAACTGGAAGAGGAGTTAAACAGATTAGCAACTGGGAGATTCAGTAGAAAAGTATTTGATGAAATGGTTGCTGTGTGTATGTTTGATCTTGCCCATGTAAAGGAGGCCACACGGGGAACACCAGATGCAGTAGATGAGGTTAGAGGAGGTGTTAGAACTATTTTTTTTCTTTATAGCCTTTTTCAAATATTCATTAAATTCCCCTTTGAAGACTGTGATTACATCTATATAGTTACATTTGAAATTGCTATTCATTCCCCCAACACATGCCAGGGAAAGTGGTTTCTCCTGACTCATCAATCACATAAAACCTCTGGCTGCCAGTTATTAACCCTTCAGCCATTCTCTTGGAAACATTCTCTTTATCTTCTTTACTTAGGTCCCAATTACACAGGATTGCAAATTAGCAGTTCCCTAAATACAGCTCCATTTTTAACACACGTTCTTAACTCTCAGGCTGCACTTAAACCAGGTCACGTTTTAGCTTTGCAGTGTCTGCATCAGGGTTGAATCATGTACTTCTATAACCTACCATGAAATGGGGACCTTTTAAAGTTCACCATAAGGTCCTCTACTTAAACTCAATCTTTCACCAAAGCCCCAAAATGGGGAAGTCCTTTACTTCCTCCTGCCATCAAGCACTTTATAAAGCTCAGGGTTGGTGTCATCAGTCAATGTTTTCATTATTTGCACCTCACACTGTTGGGTTATGCAGCATTTCACCCTTAATGATGTAACACCATATTCTGCCCTCTGGTATTTTCCCTTTGCACATACCTATTGTGCTGGCATATGGCTTGAAGATAGACACAAAAAACTGGAGTAACTCAGCGGTACAGGCAGCATCTCTGGAGAGAAGAATGGGTGACATTTCGGGTCTGAAGAAGGGTCTCGAGGTACAGTGAAAAACTTTGTTTGCATGCTATCCAGCCAAATCATACTTTACATGACTTTACTTTACTTTAAGCCATTTGCAAGGTTGGGTCTGTAGAAGGGTCTCGATTGAAACGTCATCCATTCCTTCTCTCCAGAGATGCTGCCTGTCCCGCTTAGTTACTCAAGCTTCTTGTGTCTATCTTCAGGCCCTTTGCAAGGGGTGGAAGATTGCAACCTTCACGTGGTCCGCCCTGTTTCGACGAATGCAATCAACTCGACGTGCACAAACGGAAGATCAAATAGAACAAGTTGTCCAAGAAGAAGCCCTTTGCAAGCACTATAGGTATGTGCAAAAGGAAAATACCAGAGTGCAGAATATAGTGTTACATCATTGTAACGTTACAGTTAAGTGCAGATCAAAACAAGTGCAAGGAGGTTTTCTACAATGTGGTAGGTTGGGAGATTGGGACTGCACACTACTTTATGGAAGGACAATTCAGTAGCCTGATAACAGTGAGGAAGAAACTGTTCCTGAATATGGTGGTACGTTAGCCAGTGCCTCTACCAAGTATGAAAACCAATGCTCAATATAGCAACGCAAAAGTCAATTTCATGTCCTCAAAATATATGCGCGGGTAAATGACAAAATGTTAAAAACTGTTCCAGCAAACCAGTTCAGTATTTGTATGATGGATTTCTTTACTGAAATGTAATAATCAGTGCAGCAAATAGAGCCCCCCTAATTTTACTGAAGCTGTTACGCCACAGTTGTTGTGTGGCACTTTGACCTCCTGCAGTTGGTGCTGGTGTTATTCAGTGTTAAGCCATTTCTAGGCAATGGTCTCACAGTATCTGCAAATTCCACTTTGATCTCTCTCCTGTCCAATGGTTGTGACATCAGAAACAAAGGACATCATTGTTGGAAAAACAACACTAATTCTTAATATCAATGTCAAAACGACTGAAGAGATGCCTTGCCAGATTGATAAAAACCTGATTGCACCTTACAGAATGACTTTAAACACTCACTGATTTTGTCAGTGTTTTATGGATAGATGGACGTAGATGAAATAGAAATAAGTCTTTGTCTGATGATGCTAAACAGGAAGTATAGTATCATCAGCATCTTCAAAGATGGAATCAGTTGCCTTCAGAGTTATTGAATGTCAGGGTTGATGTTATGGAGTCTGCTTAGTGCCAGGAACCAAAAATGGAATTTAAACGATTTATTTTTGCCATTGTGCCCCCTACCCACACATCCGAGCGGAAGAAAGACTTTTGTATTGGGCATAAGAAATGCAATTATATTATTAAGCCTGAAAAAAAAAGTCCTCATTCTAAGAAAGAATCAGAGAGCTTGCTGTAATGCATTTTATGGTTAGAAGATACTTTTGTGAGCACAACATGATAGGTCTGATTCAAGGTCAAGAATCGGCAGTTTTCATGATGAAGTTATCTGAATAAAGAATCAGCTGGAGGGGGGGGGGGGGGGGGGGGGCGAGGATCAGGCAGCAGGCCGGGGGGGGGGGGGGGGAATAGACTGTAGGTTGACGACATTTTGGGTCTAGACCCTGCATCAAGATTGAGAGTGGAAATGGGAGAGATCTGGTATAAAGAGGAGGAGGGGGGGGGGGGGGGGGGGGGGCTGAGAGAATGGTTGCTAGGTGGACCGGGGAGGGGGGAGACGAGGGGTGAAGGACAGAAGCAATGGCCTCCCAAACCCCACAGCAGCGGAGATCAGGGTTGAACCCGGGTCACTGGAGCTGCGGGGCGATAGCTCCACTTGCTGCGCCGTGTGCGGGCTCTGCTCTCAGGAAAACACTCACTTCCCCGAGTCCGCGGGTGTTGGATGCAAGTTGGCTGACTGAGCCATGATTTATGAATCCTGCAGGGTAGTTGTTTCGAACATATTGCGGCGTTCCAGCACTGAACACGGGGAAGTGTCCTAAATCGGGAAGCTACCCGTACCTTGGTCGGCATGGAGGAGTTGGGCTGAAGGGCCTGTTTCTGTGCTGTATAGCTCGATGAAACCACATCATCTTGATACAATCCTCTATTCTTTTAGATATTTATTGAGAATGATACGGGCCAAACGCGGGCAAATTGTCAGTTTAGCTTAACTAGCTTAGTTAACCAACCAAAAACCATCTTAGTTGAGGCATTTTGGTCGGCATGGACGAGATGGGTCGAAGGGACTGTCGCCGTGCTGCATTACTCCGTGACTCCACGACTCTATGCGAGGGCTATCTTCAAACGAGGTCTAACTCATTTACTATATAAAAAAAGTGGACGTTGTCCATGGTGCTGATAAAGCGTAACTCCATTGCGCGCTGAGGATTCACGACCATATTCAATGAGAAGCTCGACTGAGGGGTTCCTGCACACACACCACCTTACCTCGACCCTGAATAGCGAGCCCACCTCTCGTATCTCCGTTGGGGAGATCTTGGTGGAGGGGACACATAACAGCGTCGGTCCGACGCTCCCATTAAGTGTTGTGTAATCTACGCCAAACGCTGGGGTAACTCAGCGGGACAGGCAGGATCGGAATGGAGAGAAGGAATGGGCGACGTTTCGGACCGAGACTGAGAGTCCGGGGAAAGGGAAACGAGAGATACAGAGAGTGATGTCGAGAGAGATAGAACGAATGAATGAAATATATGCAAAAAAAAGTAGCGATGATAAAGGAAACAGGGCAATGGTTAGCTGTTTGCCAGGTGGGAACGAGAAACTGGTGCGACCCATTGGGCGAGGGATGGAGAGAGAGGGAATGCAAGGGTTACTGAAGTTAGAGAAATCAATATTCATACAACTGGGTTGAAAGTTGCCCATATGAGACGCGGTTCCTCCAATTTCTGTAAACCCGGGGTTGTAATTAGCCGGCGTTTTGTTTTGATTCAACGCGAAAGATCTCCATCAGTGTAAGAGTCGCCCGCTCGCTGACCCTCACACCTCTGAGATGTTTACCACCTCTCTGGCTCCCTGGAGGACCAGAAACACCCAACAAACAAAGGCAGTTGATGCTTCCAGTTGCTGATGTCAGGGTGCTATTTCGGATTTGCACACTTGAGATTTCATCTGAGATTTCACCGTTGACATGAACACGCGCCGCCTAACAGAATATCCCAACGACCGGGGAATAAACCTGGGAATCGTATTAGGTGCGGTCAGGATATTCCCATTGCCCGGCAGCAGTTTACGAAGTTAAACTAAACCCCCCCAAACTGCGGAGCAAATTAAAACATCAATTCCTCCCCGTGCTCTCGCTTCCATCTCACACTTACGTGTTCCGTCAAACCGCGTTGCTATGGTGTCCAAAAAGGTATTCTGAGGAGCCAACAAGCCTTTCATAATCGGCATCTTCCCCGGTCGATGGTCGAAGCGTTTCTCGCTTTAAACCCGAGCCATTGCAGGTGAGCGAAGTTGGCCCGAGTCGGCAGCCCTAACTTTCCCCGGCTCCACGCTGCGAGATATCGCGAAGGCTGCTGACAGCGAGAAAGTCGGCTCCCCGGCTACATGTGCGGCACCTCCCCGCTCGCCTCGTCGCCAAACCCATCAGCGCAGCCAGTCACTCGCTGCCCCTCGGCGCGACCACTCGAATCCCTCCTCGGCTCCATCTTTCACCGCTGCATCTTCAACCAAGCACTTGCCTGGGTCCATCAGAGAGTCGCAGCCTCTCGCCCTCCTCCCTCGTCTCCCACATCCACGCACCGCGCGGTGGCGATGCGACTCGCTGGGGACAGACAGACAGTCCCCTCGCCTCCTCCCGGGGGGGGGGGGTGCTTCACCCGGCCGCCCCACACTGAGCGAGCGAAGAGAAATATTAAACATAAAGATCAAGGCTCATCTTATTTCCAGGCAAATTGCTATTGTTTCTAACGCCGATTGAGTTCTTTATGGGCGAACTTTCAGAAAGGGAACAGTGTACAGGGAGAGAATAGATTCAACGTGCTGGAGTAACTCAGCGGTTCAAGCTGCATATCTGGAGGACTTGAACAGGCAACTTGGGTGTCAGGGCCTCTCCTCGCTCCCACTGTGGTGGTGGCGGTGATGGGGGGGGGGGGGGGGGAGTTGGAATAAAGGTGGGGGCACGATAAAGCCTAGGAACTGATAGATGAATAGACACAAAAAGCTGGAGTAGCTCTCCAGCGGGCCAGGCAGCATCTCTGGAGAAAAGGAACAGATGACGTTCAGAAGGGTCTCTATTCGAAAAATCACCTACTCATTTTCTCCAGAGGTGCTGCCTGACCCGCAGTTACCCCAGCCTTTAGCGTAAAGTCGTGTGTATCCTCGCTGTTAGCCAGCATCTGCAATTACTTCCTCCACAAGTGACAGGTGGAAGCAGGTGAGAGGGGTTTGTGATTAGGAGAAAAATAGGCGTTTAAAGTGGATGGGGACAGGGGGAGAGGAGGGGAAGGGAAAAGAGAAGGGGAAGGGAAGGTGGGGGGATTGTGGGAGAAATGGGTAGCATCCAGATGGGGCACAGATAAGGGAGGGGGGGAGCCAGAGGGGTTTGGAGGGGTGAGTTTGTTCGTTAGTTACCTAACATTGGAGAATTCAATGTTAATTCAGTTGAGTTGTCAGCTACTCAAGTGAAATATGAGGGGCTGGCATGTGCAAGAACAAGTGTTAACATGGAGGCAGAGCAGAGGTTGGTGATTAACCGAGGGGAGACACAGGAAGTAGCAGATCGGAAGCTGAGTTATTGTTGCTGCTGATGACTTTGTCTATGGCAGGTGGGACAAATGGTGACAGAAATTACATCATTTCAATTCAGATCTGGACCACTAAATGTCCCAGCTTCGTGTTGGGGTGAAGGGCAGAGGCGAGGGGAATTAAGGGCTGGCTCTGGGGGAAAGATGATGAAGGTAATGGGAAATGGGAGTTATTTGGTTTAGTTTGGTTTATTGTCATGTGTTCCGCGAAACAGTAAAGAGCGTTTTGTTGCGTGCTATCCATGCAAACAATTAGCCGTTATTCTATTTCATGGAGATCCAGGTTTGGAATTTGAAATAGCTTTAAGCAATACTCTTGACTTCAGATCTAAAACAGCAGTAACCACCTGATCTTATTAATGAAAGTGGCGACAGTTTTGGCAAATTGAACACAAAATCTCCAGTTTGGTATTATTATCACTGAGATGTCCATTTAATATGAGATGAGACACTGAGAGTGACATCTTCTAATTGACAGATTATTGGGTTTTTATTTAAGCACATTTAGTTCCTGTTTATTCAATCCAACTAAACCGTGCCTAAATGATAGACACAAAAAGCTAGAGTAACTCAGCAGGTCAGGCAGCATCGAGTAGGAGAGAGACTCTTCTCTCTCCTACTCTCTCCCCACACTACAACTCCACCTACATTTTCTCTCCAAACTCCTTTGACGATTTCATTTGTCCCCTCATTTTAATGCCTTTAAGCTAAGTGTTCAAATATCTTTCCAAATCCCCTATTTCCCCGTGTAAAGTGGTCATTGCTTTCTTCAGGGTATGCGGCGCCATGTAAATGTAACTGCTGCTGCCCCTTCTGAGCTGGTCCTTCAGCTGAATGGCTGTGAAAGAATAAACATATGGAACAGGAGCAGGATTAGATCAGCCCCCCCTTCAGCATTTCAGCAATATTATGGGTGACCTAATACCTCAATTCCGGCTTCCTGCACTGTTGCAATCCCCTTGATTTCCCAAATATCCAAAAGCTAAAAACATTTGTCATAAATGCAATGTATTAGCAATGTTCAAAGTCAAACCATTTAATTATTTAAGGAAGTGATACTTGTACTCCATAAAGCTGTATTGTGATTACATTCATTGAAAGTGGATGACTAAATCTTCATCAATTTCACTGGTGACACTCATGATTGAACGAATCTAGCCCTGTGGGTACAGTTCATAAGCGTACTATCAGGTTACATCACAGCTTGCTTTGGGAACAGCTTTGCCCAAAGCTGTAAGATATCGCAGAAGTTATGGATCTAACCCAGTCCATCACACAGACCGGACTCCCCACCATCGACTCCATCTACGCATCACACCAAAGATCCTATAGCGGTGCAAGATAAATCACTGCTGCTAAATGCAATTGGCTGACGTGTAGTACGCAACGGAATGGAACGTGGGCCTTTTTTTCATCCATTTCCGTAACCCGACCCGACCCGACTAGCAGTGTGATCAACGTTGCGGGGGAACAGTTTGTGTTAATAAATTAAAATTCTGAAAATGAGGAGAAGATTTTTACCAAATAACTTTTATTTTTACGAGGATGTTTCCGTAACCGGCTTCCGTCTCCGACTTAGTATCCTTTGATGCGGAGACGGAAACCGGTTACGGAAATGGGGCCGAAAATTGCCCATGAATCTGCCCATGAGCGTACTACGTCTTTTTCGTCGAGTGATCTATCTTGCTCGCTGTAGGATCTTTGCATCACACTGCCTCTCGAAAGCTGCCAAGGTAATCAAGGACATTTCTCACCCTGGCCATTCCCTCTTTTCTCCTCTCCCACCAGGCACAAGATACAAAAGCTCAAAAGTATGAAGCACCAGGCTCAGAAACAGCATCTTCCCCATTGTGAACAGAGTTCTGGATCTGTCCTTCCATAAACTTAGGGTGTAGTCTCAATACTCCAACCAACCTCATTGAGGTCATTGCATTTTTTTCTCTGGAACTGTTATGCTGAAAAACGATATACTGCTGTTTGGTATTTGTCTCTTCACTCTTTCTATTGTACTTGTGTTTGGCTTGACTCGTGAATACTATTATCTGATTTAATTGAAACACAAACAAACTGTTTTCACTAACTTGGTACACGTAACAACAATAAATCAAATGAACAATAAACCAAACCTAATACCCAGCCATAATTCAAGGGCATTTTACAGAAAAGAGAATTCAGAAATACAGAATACAGCCATTCCCAATCAATTCCACTCGTAGTGTGTAACAGCAAGAGAGATGATTCAGCATCTGAGATGTACTTCAGTGACAGCATGGAATGGGACGCCACCTAGTGTCGAAAATAACCCAACTGAAGTCAAGGCCAATTTCTGATTTGGGTCAGAAAATTACAGGTTTGGAAATGTGAAGAGAAAGACAAATATTTCCAATATCGGAATGTGTACTGTACTGAGAACAGTACGTCACTCTTCATTCACTTTCCCGCTCATCTCTATCAATGTGATATCGGTCGTGATGCAAATGTTGAAATCGAAAGAAGATGGTAACAAAGCTTGTGGAAATAACAACAAGATTCAGCATGGGCCCATGAAACAGAAATCAGATTTGACAGATTAGGTTAGGGGCATTCAATCAGGAGTGGGGGATGGGGGGGGGGGAGCAGAATGCAAAGGCAGTATGTGCTGACCAAACACAACTAGCAACCCTAGTTCAATCCTGACCTTGGGTGCTGTCTGTTTGGAATTTGCAAATTCCTTCTGCAATTGCACCTAATATTTTGGTGTCTTTCCACATCTCAAAATTATGCTGATAGGTCAATTGGCTAATATAAATTGCCTTGACTGAAGCTAGGCGATAGAAGAATCAGGGGATGGGAGGAATTGAGGGTATTTGATGGAAGAATAGGGTACATGTACAAAAGTGGGTCTGAAAGGTATGCTCTGAGAGCTGCCATAGAATCGATAGGCTGGGCTGAGTGGCCTCCTTCACTGTCATCGGAATATGAAAATATGAAAAGTGTTGAGATTTTAAAAGCATTATAGATTGTGGTGAAACCTGTTTGATGCAGCCTATTTGTCCTTTAGAAAGCTTTTGATAAGATGGCAGAAAACCCGGAACAAGATCACAGCATCTGGTGTTGAGAATAATATACTGGTATAGATTAGTTTAGTTTAATTTGGTTTAGAGATACAGATAGAGTTGACGTGGATAAGCTTTTCCCATTGAGGGTAGGGAAGATTCAAACAAGAGGGCATGACATGCGAATTAAGGGACAGAAGTTTAGGGGTAACGTGAGGGGGAACCTCTTTACTCAGAGGGTGGTGGCTGGTGTGGAATGAGCTTCCAGCAGAAGTGGTGGAGGCAGGATCGATTTTAACATTTAAAAGTAAAGTGGATAGGTATATGGACGGGAAGGGAATGGAGGGGTACGGTCTGAATGCAGGTAGATGGGACTAGGGGAAAACAAATGGTCGGCACGGACTGGAAGGGCCGAGAGGGCCTGTTTCCGTGCTGTAATCGTTATATGGTTATATGGTTAGTTGGGGAACAGGCCCTTTGGCCCACCAAGTCGATGCCGACCAACGATCGATCACTCATTATCTCCGTTTTGCATCCTACACACTAGGGGCAAGTTACAGAAGCCTATCAACCTGCACATCTTTTGGAATGTAGCAAGAAACTAGAGCACCCGTAGAAAACTCACATGGTCACAGGGCGAACGTACAAAGGCCACACCGACAGTGCCCATAGTCAGGATGGAACCGGGGTCTCCGGCTCTGTAAGGCAGCAACTCCACCGCTGCACCACCGTGACACCCTAGCTAATGGACAGAAAACAGAACGTGGTGTGTATGGGTCATTTTAGAGTGATGCATAATAAGTATCCATGATTTGGAGCAACAATGGTGTATCTAAGCTAGCTGATGTCTGTCAGCTTTGAATCTTGGACATTCTCTCCCCAAGAGGGTTGTGGAGTTGCTGAGTGCATCAAAGACACAGAGATTGATAGATTTTTAAAAGTTAATGGAATCGAGACAAGGTTATGTTGAAAAATGGCAGTGTGGTGTGAGATTAGCCATGATCTTATTGACCGGTAGAAGATGTACGACAGGCTGAATGATCGAGTGCTGCTACCTCATATGTTTCATGTAGATGATGAACCCTTTAAATAGTACTGGTAGGGTACACTCGATCAAACGATGAATAGCTTGTATATTGATCTCCAAAAGGACAATTTGGCAGCAGATTAGTGTTTAGCACAGCTGAGTTTCCTGATCTGCCTTCCCTTGGCAGATGTCCGTTGTTCATTCTCTAAAGCCGTCTTCAAAATGGTGCCAAGCACCTCTCTGAAAGAATTCTTTCAGCATCTGCGTATTGTGTCTTTGGATCCATATTTCCTGTCCAGTCTGGCAGCAGAACCGTTAAAGGTACCAATGACAGTGGTTGCAGAGATACAAGGAACTGCAGATGCAGATTTACCAAAAAAAAACCCCAAAGTGCTGGAGTGACGTAACGGGTCAGGCAGCATCTCTGGCGAACATGAATAGGTGAAGCTTTGGGTCGGGACAGATGATGAATTCCACACTGCCTGAGAAACTGATGCTCCTGTATCTCATCCCTGTGATCATCCACTATCTATAGGTAAATGCACGGGCTCACATGTAATTTCTTTTAATCTCCTTCCATTTTCCTCTCCAGCTGTGAAAAAACTGCTGGTCAGAAGCCAGGAAGATTTGAGGAGATTCGGGCCCCACCAGACCCAAAACATCATATATTAATGTTTTCCAGAGATGCTGCCTGACCCTGAGTTACTTGAGTACTCTGTGTCTTTTGATAAAAGTGGGGAGCTTCCCAGCGATGGGACTGAGCTGCTGCTAACCACCAGAGAAAGGGCAAAAAGAGAGGGATGGCTGGCTAGGCTTTTCATTATTTGAGGATGACATTCTATGTGATGAGGATTATGACATCTTTGTTGGCGCAGCTATAGAACTTTCACCTCATATTGCTGGAAAAATATATGTGCTTTGCAAGGAAGCTTAAGCCCATGAAAGAGCATGACAAACAGTTTTATCCACACCCATCAGAACTTGGGGACCACGTTGTGCTTTTCTCTGAGCTGTGCTGTTTATTAAATGTCAGCATTGATTATGGACCGAATATAAGATAATCTTGGTTTTTGCCAAAGAAAGTGTTTCTTTTTCATTCAAGGATGAATAGTTGCCATGGTGACTGCAGATGCCACAGCTGTGGGTCACATGGGTCTGTGCTCATCCATGAGTCACAAGGTTCAAGTCCACAACTAGACGTTTGAGCACACTAATGTAGGCAGATGGCCTTGAGGGATTGCTGCACTGTTGTTCACAGTTATAGAGAGACACAGCCGAGAAACAGGCATTTTGTCTAAATAGGTCCGCGCCAAAACCCAGGCACCCATTTTATCGCTAATCCTACTCAAATCCATCCCATTCTCCCCACATTTCCACCAACTCTCGCAGATTTCCTACCACCCACCTACATATGCAGGACATTCTGCTGTCACCAATTAACAAAGCGAACCGCACTTCTCTAGGATGTGGGAGGAGAATAATTTGGTCACAGGGAGAATGTGTAAATTCCGCACAGAATTGAAGTTGGTCGCTGGAGCTGTGTGGTATCATCTTTACCTGCTGCACCAGTGAGACCGGACCTCAGATGTGTTCCCCTCCAGTCACCATTTTGGAGAAAGACAGGAGAATTGTCTCCAGCGTCCTGTGGATATTTAACCCCCATTACACAATATAAAAGCAGGCTGTCATTTTGCTCTTTGTCGCAGCTTTAAAATTTGTTAAATTTGCCACAGTATTACAGGGACCACGGTTCACAAGTACTTCATCAGTGCTAAAGTGTTGTGCAAGGTCCTGAAAACAAAGTGGAAGACGTTGCCAGTACAAGCCTTTGTTTTTCTTTGGTGGAAGGAAGGTTTATTAGGTGATTGTCTTCATTCAACCAGACTATCAGAGCAAAGGAAAGAGAGAGGAGCCAATTGTGATAACTCACGCCCCTTCTACTCTTATCTTTTGTGTGTTGGGAAGTAAAGAGAGGGACAAGAAGTAAATGTATACTTGCATTGGGGATGGAAGTACGTAAATCAGACAACTTACCTTCAAATGAAACTTGCTGGGCTTTGAAGGGCTGTTAGTTTGAGTTGCAAGGTTAAGGGCTTTTATTAAATCTGTGGAAATATTTGGTTTGGACTTTCCCGAGGGATGTGCGCACAAATTCAGAAGTCCCTGTTCAACCCACACTGGAACACTAACTCATTGCCCAGCATTGAACATGTTCATTGAACCTGCACCATGTTAGACCATGTTAGATGCATTGCCACAGGGGAGAGGAATGGTTATCATAGGGAAAGCTTAGTTTCATGCAATTTCCATCAACAAAAAATTAAAATAATTAATTTCAAATATGTTTTACTCGTCGTGTGCTTTTAAATGTTTAAATTGTTTAAAAACAAATGTTTTCCTAGTCTGACTAATTTTTTCTTCCATCACAGTGAGGAATATGGGGGAGTAGCTGTGGTGGATGTTCATGTTAAAAATGTGTTTAGGTGTCTTGTTGCTCTTTATTGGTATGACTGTATGGCAAATCAAATTCCTCATATGTTGTAAAACAAACTTGGCTAATAAATTATGACTACTATTATGATTATGATGATACATGCTTGTAAACCATTTGACACTGTACAAGCTGCTTCAGTCCAGTGGCTCAGCTGACAATTTACACAGCTTCAATGGGCTAGTTCAGAGCCAACACTGTGGTGTGTGTTGCTGCTGCTAGATCTGCCAGAGGTTAAGTATAGACATAGTGGGAAATTTACCAAAATCAATTAACCTTTGGAGTGAGGAAGGAAACCAGAGTCCCCAGAGAGCACCCACGTGGTCACAGAGGGAACGTACAAACTCTGTACAAACAGCACCCGTAATCAGGTTCGAACATGGGTCTCTGGCGCTGCAAGGCAGCAACTCTACCGCTGCACCACACTGCTGTCCATGCTGAAGGAAGGCAGCCAGGAGATGCTTGACTGAATCGGAATCCATTTCTCTATAGCTTGCAAGATTCCTGAACAGAATATTAGAAGGAAATCACTTTTCATAGAAAACAACTCAATCATTGCGGTAAATCTAAAAACATAACTTTATTTGCTGTAAATTCAGGTTAATATTAAAGAATAACCTTAACTTTTACAACTCTCAGTGTGGGCATGATTCTTTCACACAACTCTCTTGCTTAAAAAAACAACAGTTTCATTGCAAGTTTCCATCAGGAGCTTGAAACTCTCTACAAATTAACTGATAAAGACAACTTGGCATTTGGCATGAATGCCGAAAGCCATAAGGTCTCATTGCTGTTAAAACAGTTTTGAAAGTTGTGCTGGACGTTCGCTTGGCTCCAAGTCTTTTTTGGCTATTTGGGTCTCTGGAAATTCTTGCTGCTCCTGAGATCCCAGCTGAAGATCCCAACTGAAACGCTTTTCCAGCAGGGATCTCTTGTCCTCACATCTGCTGTTGGTTCCTGTGCTGTCTTCTGCCAAAGACACCTGCTGAGGCTCTTCCCTCTTGCCCATAGTGAGAATACCAGTAGCTTGGTTCTCGAGACCATGAAGGAGATGGTGCAGGCGGTTCTGGAAGGGCTGGACATTGGTTTTCCTCTTGCCCAGACTAAGGATGCCGGCTGCATGGTTTCCAGTTCCAAGAAGGAGATCAATGACCTTGCAGGAGCACGTTTGCTGGCAGCAGCACTTGGGAACTCTGGGGGAAGCGCTGACCAAGGAGCAGAGCAGGGCCAACATCAGAATAACCTCCAGCTTCTGCAACAGCAAGAACATACAAGAGCACCTCAGCTCAAATGTGACATTGTAAGGCAGACCTGTGATGTCAAATCAGTTAGTTACTTTGGATAATTGGAAGTCAAGATACGTTGAATTACAATAGAAACATAAGGCTCATTTTTACATGAACTTAAAAATCTAGGGTCAGGACAGCACTGGTTTATCAGAGATGCAATGTTTGGATATGATGTTAAACCTGCTTAGGTGAATGTGAAAATCTATTTCAAAGGGCAAGGCAGCGATCCCCAGCATTCTGACCAATATTTATCTCACAATCATAAAAAACACGTTATGTGCAGCTTTTGGAAACTTGCTAAGTGACAAGCGGCTGAAAAATTTCTCACAACATTAATTATATTTTAAAAGCACTTTGTGGGCTCGTGTGGCATACTGAAAGGGACCTGGAAGCCTCATTTAAGCCTCAGCAGCATCTAAGGAGCAAAGGAGATCGGCAATGTTTTGGGCCGAAACCCTTCTTCAGACTCAATACATGAGGCACTTAATCTTCATTAGATGGACGAGGGGCTCCACTAAAATTAATGCATGTGACTAACACAATTCAGCCATATCCATATCTGTGGGTATTCAGTAATATGCACTGAAGAGTATTTCTGTAAATATATATTTTGTGCCCCTATACCTTCAATTGCATCCAGAATGTTTTGTGCAAGATTTAAATTGTTCTTTTCAGAAGGTTTAAGTTTCAGTTTAGTATCTAAGCCTATTATTAAAAGCTTCACAACCAAAGCCCCACCTCCGTAATAATGAAACCACTCCTGATTGCTGATAAGTTTGTTCAAGTTGAGCACACCAATAATAATGTGAACATCCTAGACTCACTGCAAGTGTTATTAATGACAATGGAAATTAAGCCCAATGCAGTGGATCACAGCAGGGATGTGACATCAATGTGCAACTCCAGCTCTCAGGGTGGAATGGAGTCGCGGGAGGGAGGGTGAAAGATGAACAGAAATGAGCTGGCTGGAATGCAGTCAGAGTGTGGTATGTGACGAATGACTGCAAGAAGATCAAATTATATTTAAAACAGGACGTCAATTGGAATAAGAATATAATGCATCCGCACAGACATGCAGGAAAATGGAAATCAGACAAATGGTTACAAATATAAAAAATGTAAACATAACTATAAATATTTCTAAATGTCTAAATTTATAAATAGTGTGAAATATGAAAAAGTCTACAAAGGCATTAAGGTTCAAATAGAGATGAATCATTAGTTGGAATACATCAAATAAAACATGCATCAGAATAGCACACAAGGCAAATGTAATATTTGTCAAAGATTTCAGCATTTGATGAATTCACAGCATGTTTATAGAAATTAATATTTTAGTGCTTCCTCTCCATCCTTTTTGGTCAAAATTACATTTAGGCAACCAAGAGGAGTATGTTGAATAGCTTCTGGTAAACACAATCTAATTACCAACAATTAAATGCATGATATAAAGGTGGTTTTGACACTGATGGTGTCAAGGTGGAGTCAGTGAAAACACTTCCAGAAATCCAAGATCCAAAAAAATTAATATAAAAAGGAGCAAGGTAGAAACCATGTTTAAACCATGTTGTCAAATCATCAAAGCTCTTTAGAGTAGGTTAAACATCTATCCCCATTGAGGAGACACACGAGACTGTAAATGTTGGAAGGATGAACAAATACTAAACTGGCTGGAGAATCTCAACAGGTCAAGCAACATCTGTGGGTGGGGGGTGGTGGGGGGGGGGGGGGGTGGGGGGAGGGGGGGGGGGGGGGGGGGGGGGGGGGGGGGGGGGGGGGGGGGGGGCGGGAGGAGGACAGGAATTATTGACATTTCGATGATAAACCCTGTATTAGAACAGATGAAGAGTCTCGACCCGAAACATCCGCAATTCCTTCCCTCCCACACCACCCACCACTAGTGCTGCTTGACCCACGGGGTTCCCCCCAATAGTTGCCGTTTTTCTCCGTTATCATTGTCATGCAGTAGACTTGACAGCCAATTTACACAAGAACAACGAGGGAAAATAAACCAATCGCTCATTCATTTAGCAAATTCATTGAAAAATAAATACAAGCCAGGTCATGGGGGCCAACCTTGCTGCATGGAAACATCTCACCCAGACACCACATCTCTGATAATGAAATGTCAAGTTTAGATTTTCGGATTCGGGTCTCTGGATTGGGGCTTGAATCCACAACCTTCTATCCCAGAGTGATTAATGCAAGCCCCTTAGTTACAGCAGACAGTTTTTGTTCAGTTTAGTTGATACAGCAGTGAAACAGGCCACTCGGCCCACCGAGTCCGCACCGACAAACGATCCCCGCGCATTAACACTACCCTACACACACTAGGGACAATTTTACATTTACACCAAGCCAATTAGCCTACAAACCTGTATGTCTTTGGAGTATGGGAGGAAACCAAAGATCTCGTAGAAAACCCACACAGGTCACGGGGAGAACGTACAAACTCCGTACAGACCAGCGCCCGTAGTCAGGATTGAACCCGGGTCTCTGGCGCTGTAAGGCAGTAGCTCTCCCGTGCTGCCACACTCACAAAGCACAGAAGCAAATGAGAGTTACACTGGGCCAAAGGATTTCAACCAACCACACGTATAACAAATCAATGTTTTTGTCAATACTTGACGAGAGTTTTGACATCGGTGATTGAGCTTCTTGGGCTGAGGTTCAGCAGTGAAAGATGACAACTTTCCTTTAGATAAATTCAAATGAAACATGTCTGCAACTAATAAAATAGACAATAATAAAAAAAAAATAAAAGGTTAGTTTCAGTTCTCCTATATCTGCCTTCAATATATCCAGCTCCTCACAATTTCTACACTTCTTCCATTCACCTTAGTTTTTCCCTTCTCTTTTCCCTGTCACCTCAGCCTATACCCCATTCCCCTACCACCCCAACCCACATCCCAGCTCCCCACCTTTCTCCCTTACAAACACACATGGACATTACTTTCATTGCCGTGGTTTCCATCTTCACCAATCCTTTGCGGAACCGAGCTATCGTGCAGAATATTCTTGCCACAGGTACTTCAGCCGTTTTCTTGAACTGAAGAGGAACTAATCTCCGATCCCTTATTTATATTATTTTCATTCCGTACTATCTCTCAGCATTCTTTGTTCAGGGACAATGGAGCCATTCCAACTGACCACTGCAACAGTGATTCGCATCATCTTTCTCCAATTAGAGTTTCTCATTAGCTGTTATACCATTCACTTTGAAAACAAATGGAAAATAGGAAATCCGTAAGCACTGTTATTATCTGGAATAAATGTCACTCTTGGATGTGTGCTGTGAATGAACTGCTGGGACTTTGAGAGGGAACCAGTTTGTTTCAGTATATATCTATTCTTCCTTTCAAATTAGCCCCATTCAGCTTCACCTGAATATGTCGCAAATCTATAACCTAGCACTAATTAGCCACTGATCACCAGAGGAATGAGGCATTCCTTCCTGGAGACGCAGCTCATTCAACCTTTATACATATTGCTCTTCATTCAGTTTTTGTTGGTCAGGGCTTGTATCTCATTCCACAGATACTTTCAATACAATCTTATTATCTCAAGTTTTTGCTACCGTTGACAACTAAAACATCTCTTTCAATTTACATCTTGCCGCATATTCCCAAACACGATGGGGGAAATTAAAGAAGGGTCGTGACCCAAAACGTCACCCATTCCTTCTCTCCAGAGATGCTGCCTTACTCCAGCATTTAGTGTCTATCTTTGGGTGAAAATAAATATGTTATCGGATAATTAAGCATATTATTTAAAGTTGTTTTTCAAGGTCAATAAAGTTACTTACGTTTTTTCTACAAAAATTCTTCACCTCAGTCATGAATTCTCAATGTGTTTATCGGTAGGTGTAGAATGTCCATAAAAAACACAAAGATGCTAATATTGAAATTGGGTACCCAGCAACATAATTACCTCATAAACCACTCCATTAAAACCTCTGTTGCAAATTATATTCAAAAACCTTAAGCGCTGTTCCCTGTAATCAAGAATTATTTTCCTGTCTCCAGCTAACTCCTAATTCTTAAGCAGTTTTATCCCAAATTTGAGTTGGAGATAAGTTTTGCAAAATTTTTATTACTGCATTTTTATATTCAGATTTAATCTCCTTCACCCTTGCTGTGTCCCCATAAAATCGTTTTCAGTTCTCACTTGGTTTACAAGGAGCAAAAAGTGAGAAATTAGCACTGATGCAGTAACTGAGACCTGAATGCTGGTTTATACATCCACATCCACAGTTTCAGGCAATTATACTTCATCCCCTTATGAGGCTATGGGTGGGATGTGGTGGTTAGAAGAAAGAGAGGATAGGAAAAAAGAAAAGTTTGTTTTACACAGCACGCAGGCAACCAGGTTCTCCTTTGTTGAACTAGCCAGGTAACATTGGTTCGGTAAATGGACCATTTTAGCTCCCTGTACTTGTCCGGAGATCATATTGTTATCAATGGATACATAAGAGACTGCAGATGCTGGAATATCATCAGTGTTTGTGTTCATGTTTCAGGCAATTATACTTCATCCCCTTATACCAGTGTGTTTTTTGATAATGGCACAATAAAATTCTTTGCTATTTTTAAACTAAATCTGTTTAATATTTATGCCAGAATGACTGTGGATCATGCCTTGAAGCAACAAACCACAGAGCTCTCACCCGCTGCCTGAACATGATTCACAGCCAACTGCTCTGGCATTGACCCCGTGGACTGAGTCATGGTGTCATAGAGTCATATACCACAGAATCAGGCCCTTGGTTATTATTAATTTGATGTATTATCCATTGTATTTGTGATTGGAAGATAATCTTACCTTTGCTAACTTCTTATCACCAACCTGGAGAAAACAGAAACGAAACATCCAATTTGCAGCGCAGACCGAGGCCATTCAATTCCTCACGTCTGTGCAGCTCTTGCAAGATCCATCCAGTGGGTCCACTCTCTTTCTTCACAGCCATCGCCTTTTCTCCTTTTCGATTACTCACTCATATAGATTTATTGAAGACCTTTCAAAGGTCTCTATTGAATGCAAAGTTGAACTTTGAATCAACTTCCAAATGCGGTGATCTTGGAACTGAGAACAAGGTGCTCGTGCGCCTTGCAGTCAGTCTGCGCTACATTTCATAGGCTTAGAAACGTAGAAAATAGGTGCATGAGTAGGCCATTTGCCCCATCGGGGCAGCACCACCATTCAATATGATCGTGGCTGATCATCCAAATTCAGTACCCCGTTCCTGCTTTTTCCCTCATTTCCCTTGATTCCATTAGCCCTAAGTGCTACTCTCTTGAAAACGTCCAGTGAATTGGCCCCCACTGCCTTCTATGGCAGAGAATTCCACAGATTCAAACTCTCTGGGTGAAAAGGGTTTCCTCATCTCAGTCCTAAATAGCATACTTTGCTTGCTTTTCTCCAGAAACCAGTTGCTGAGACAGTCGTGAAATGGGGTCAGGATCAATGCGCCACTACTGGAGCTATCCGTACTGCCAAGGCTGGCCATTCGGGGTATGTCTGAGACTCTTGGATCAGAGGCAGAGTCACGCCCATTGGAGAAGAGCCAACTCTGTGAAAGTCTGCAGAGCCAACACGTGCTGTTCTGATCCTGGTAATGAACTCCCATCTCTCATCGTCCTCATTGGGGACCTTTGAGTTATCTTTCATTGGACTTTACCTTGCACTGGTGTACCCTTTCACAGAGGGTGGCTTGATTGTATTCATGTATATTCTTTTCTTTGAATGCAAGCAAACAAATGCTTTTCACTGTACCTCAGTACACGTGACAACAATAAGAAACATAGAAACATAGAAAATAGGTGCAGGAGTAGGCCATTCGGCCCTTCGAGCCTGCACCGCCATTCAATATGATCATGGCTGATCATCCAACTCAGTATCCTGTACCTGCCTTCTCTCAATACCCCCTGATCAGGGAATTGAAGGCAATATCTCCAAGTTTGCGGATGACACTAAGCTGGGGGGCAGTGTTGGATCGCTGTGAGGAGGATGCTAGGAGACTGCAAGGTGACATGGATAGGCTGGGTGAGTGGGCAAAATTTTGGCAGATGCAGTATAATGTGGACAAATTGAGGTTATCCACTTTGGTGCAAAAACAAGGAAAGCAGACTAATGGTGGCCGATTAGGAAAAGGGGCGATGCAGCGAGACCTGGGTGTCATGGGTAACCAGTCCCATTGAAAGTAGGCATGCAGGTGCAGCAGGCAGTGAAAAAAGCGAATGGTATGTTAGCTTTTCATAGCAAAAGGATTTGATAGTACGGGTTAGAGCATGGGTTGGGTAGTGTGTGGGAGGTTCTACTTCAGTTGTACAGGGTCTTGGTGAGACCACACCTGGAGTTTTGCGTACAGTTTTGGTCTCCAAATCTGTAGGAAGGACATTATTGCCAAGAGGGAGTGCAGAGAAGGTTCACACAGACTGATTCCTGGGATGTCAGGACTGTCTTATGAAGAAAGACTGGATAGACGCGGTTTATACTCTCTGGAATTTAGGAGATTGCGAGGGGATCTTATAGAAACTTACAAAATTCTTAGGGTTGGACAGGCTAGATGCAGGAAGATTGTTCCCCGATGTTGGGGAAGTCCAGGACTATTGGGTCACAGCTTAAGGATAAGGGGAAATCCTTTAAGACCGAGATGAGAAAGACTTTTTTCACACAGAGAGAGTGGTGAGTCTCTGGAACTATCTGCTGCCACAGAGAGTAGTTGAGGCCAGTTCATTGGCTATATTTAAGAGTGAGTGGATGTGGCCCTTGTGGCTAAGGGATCAGAGGGTATGGAGAGAAGGCAGGTACGGGATACTGAGTTGGATGATCAGCCATGATCATATTGAAAATGGCGGTTGCAGACTCGAAAGGCTGAATGGCCCTCTCTGCACTAATTTCTTATATTTCTATGATAGCCCCTTTAGCCACAAGGGCCACATCTAACTCCCTCTTAAATATAGCCAATGAACTGGCCATTCATTCGAGCCATCCACAGTGCACAGATACATGATGAAGGGAATAACGTGAATAACGATAAAATAAACATAACAATGTTTTTGCAGGCTAAGCTTCTCCAACACTGAGGAATGTGAAACACTGCGGGGAGAACGTTCAGCTCCACTCTTGTATCTAAACAGTTCTCTTGGTGGAGACATAAATCAGTCTGCACTTCTGAGAAAGCAGCTTTAGTATTAGCAGGCGTTTCTCCAAGTGCCCCAATGTGCTACTGCTCGGCCCAGCAGCAGAGAGGCGACTCAGGCACAGGGGGGGGGGCCCGGGGTGAAGGGGGGGGAGGGTGGGTGGGGGGGGGGAGGGGGTGGGCATGATATTATGTATCGTGGGGGCGCGGGGGGGTGGATTAAAGGGAGAAAAAAGTGGCATCTCAGGCTCAGGGATCTGCCGCTATTGCCAGCAGCCCTATGTGTAGGCAATCATTGACTGCACTCATGCCGTAGAGATTGCCAGAAATAAACAGAACCTTTTCATAGACAGAAAATGTTCCACTCTCTCAATAAAGGGAGAAGGGCCTCAACCCAAAATGTCACCAGTCTATGTTCTCCTGAGGTGCTGACTGACCCTGCTGTGTTGCTCCAGCACGTTTTGTCCTTTTGTGTTTTACCGCATCATGCAGTTTCTACATCTCCATTATCTCAACGTGTAGGTTGTTGTGGAAGATATCCAGAAGAATATCGCGATGGTGAATGCCATGTTTACAGGAAGCGCAAGTGATTTCTTCACCCTGTGTAGTGACACATTAGTGCAGCTGGTGGAGCTTGAATGCCACAGTACCCAAATTCGACCCCCTAGGCTTGGTACTGGTCTCTGGCGGGTTTTACACGTTCCCCCCCCTTACACGCTTGGGGTTTCCTAGGTGTTCCGCTTTCTTCCCACATCTCAAGGGGCAGTGAATTTCTCAGCAATTGCTTGCATGCCTTAATCCTCGGGTTAGATCCTGGTCAAGGGGTTGCTGTCGGCCACAGTGTTTGTACGTTCTCCCTGTGACATGCTGTGTTTCCTCAGGGTGCTCCTGTTTCCTCCCACACTCCAATAGTTGTACAGGTGTCGTAAGTTTATTGGTTTCGGTAAAATTGTAATTTATATTACTAGTGTGTAGGATTATTGCTAGTATATGGTGGTGAACATGGTCGGCTTGGACTTGGTGATCCAAAGGGTCTGCTTCCATGCTGTATCTCTAAAGTAAAGACGTACCGGTTTGTGGGTTAAATGGCCGCTGCAATTTGTGCCTAACGTATGAGAAGTGGATGAAAATGTTGCCGAACAAAACTTCTGTGAACGGGTGATCGATGGTCAGCCTGGGCTCGGTGGGCCGAAGGGTCTGTTTCCAAGATGTATCTCTAAATTAAACCACGAGGGTGTGCCCACTGACAGGCAGTTTCAATGGCTGACACTGCTGGTTCTCAGAACTAAGGGCTGTCCTCTCTATCTCTCCAGCTACTCGCATCGATACACGTTCAACCCACAACAGCTGAGCTCAGACACAATGCGAGCCAGAGGCAGCTAGAGCCAGTGCCTCACAGCACCAGTGATCCCAGTCACCTCAGCCCGACATATTGCAGGTTGCTGCCACACGCAGCAGCTTAAATTTCTTCCTGTTTAATGATTGAATTTTCATCACATTGATCAGTGCACTATCTTCTTTTAACAGTTGTTGAAACATTTATTAATCTTGGTTTATGTCTCCTCTACTGGATGAGACCACGCTCGCAGACACACAGAGACATGCATAAACCCTCAAACACTTACACACACACCGCACAGAAACATCAAGAGACAAGCGTGTTTAAATATTACATGCATTTACAAAAGAAGTAGATTCTTAGCTGCAGCTTTGCAGACCCATGAATGCAGTAACACACATGTAGATATTTCGTAGATACACAGGCAGATATTTCTCACATAATTCCATAAATAAACTTTCTCCGCTCTATCAGTCTGAAGAAGGGTCCCGTACTGAAATGTAATCTACACATTTCCTCCACAGATCTGCCTGACCCATTGCACTCCCTCCAGCACTTGGTTTTTTCGCTCAAAGTCTTTTATAACTTACAAAATTCTTAAGGGGTTGGATAGGCTAGATGCAGGAAGATTGTTCCTGATTTTGGGGAGGGCCAGAACAAGGGGTCACAGTTTAAGGATAAGGGGGAATTCCTCTAGGACCGAGATGAGTAAAACATTTTTCACACAGAGAGTGGTGAGTCTCTGGAATTCTCTGCCACAGAAGGTAGTTGAGGCCAATTCATTGGCCATATTTAAGAGGGAGTGAGATGTGGCCCTTGTGGCTAAAGGGATCAGGGGGTATGGAGAGAAGGCAGGTACAGGATACTGAGTTGAATGATCAGCCATGACCATATTGAATGGCGGTGCAGGCTCGAAGGGCCGAATGGCCTGCTCCTGCACCTATTTTCTATGTTTCTATGTTTCTATACTCAATTTAAACAACCTAACAAAGTTCTTACAAAGGTTTCCTCCACCTCCACCGGCTCTTGGTGCAACTTGTGGTAGAGGTTAGATCATTCGGATATAAACTCAAGAAAAAGACAGGACAACCCAGACACCCCAGAAGTACAGACATCCCATTGTATAGTTAGCAGGCCCAGCATGCTTCCTGCCCACCTCAATCACAACCACCATGGATGAGCCCCAAGCCACTGAGAGTATCACAGCACCAGGGTCAGAGGAACATGGCAACTGAGCATGGATATGCCTGTCATCTATATGACACGGGTTCGATCCTGATTATGGGTGCTGCATGCATGGAGTTTGTACATTCTCCCTGTGACCGCATGAGTTTTCTCCTGGTGCACCAGTTTCCACCCACATTCCAAAGACAACAGCTGAACATCCAGCTGAACATCCAGGGATATTCAATATTCAGGAAGGAGAGACAGAGAGGAAAAGGAGGTGGGGTAGCGTTGCTGGTTAGAGAGGAGATTAACGCAATAGAAAGGAATGACATTAGCTTGGAGGATGTGGAATCGGTATGGGTGGAGCTGCAAAACACTAAGGGGCAGAAAACGCTAGTGGGTGTTGTGTACAGGCCACCTAACAGTAGTAGTGGAGTTGGGGATGGCATCAAACAGGAAATTAGAAATGCGTGCAACGAAGGTAAAAATATAATGGGTGACTTCAATCTACATATAGATTGGTGAATCAAATTGGCAGGGGTGCTGAGGAAGAGGATTTCTTGGAATGTATGCGGGTAGTTTTCTAAACCATCATGTGGAGGAACCAACGAGAGAGCAGGCTATTCTAGACTGGATATTGAGTAATGAGGAAGGGTTAGTTAGCAGCCTTGTTGTACGTGGCCCCTTGGGCAAGAGTGTCCATAATATGGTTGAGTTCTTCATTAGGATGGAGAGTGACATTGTTAATTCAGAAACAAGGGTCCTGAACTTAAGAAAGGTAACTTTGAGGGTATGAGACGCTTGAATTGGCCAAGATGGACTGCAATGATTCTTGATGGGTTGACGGTGGATATGCAATGGAAGGCATTTAAAGATTATTAACTGCATGGATGAACTACAACAATTGTTCATCCCAGTATGGCAAAAGAATAAATCTGGGAAGGTGGCGCATCCGTGGATAATCGAGGGAGAATCAGGGATAGTATCAAAGAAAAAGATGAAGCGTACAAATTAGCCAGAAAAAGCAGCCTACCTGAGGACTGGGAGAAATTCAGAGGACCAACAGAGGAGGACATAGGGGCTTAAATTTAGGAAAGGGAAATGGAGTATGAAAGAAAAACTGGCAGGAAACAAAAAAACTGACTGCAAAGGTTTTTTAGCGTTATGTGAAGCGCAAAAGATTAGTTAAAACAATGTAGGTCCCTTGCAGTCAGAAATTGGGTGAATTGTTCATGGGGAACAAGGACATGGCAGACCAATTGAACTAACTTACATTTGTGTTCTGTCTTCACTAAGGAAGACAAAATAATTTGCCGGTAAATAGCAGGGGATCACGGGTCAAATGAGATGGAGGAAATGAGTGAAATCCAGGTTAGCCGGAATGAAATAATAAAAAAATGGTGTTTTGGGTAAATTGGTTATGGATTAAAGGCCCGATAAATCCCCAGGGCCAGATAGGCTGCATCCCAGAGTAATTAAGGAAGTAGCCCCAGAAATAGCAGATGCCTTAGTGATAATTTTTTCAAAACTCTTTAGATTCTGGAGTAGTTCCTGAGGATTGGCGGGTTAGCTAATGTAACCCTACTTTTTAAAAATCGGGGAGGGAGAGAGAAAACGGGGAATTACAGACCAGTTAGTCTAACATCGGTAGTGGGGAAACTGCTGGAGCTGTCAATTATTAAATGATGGGATCGCAGCGCATTTTGAGAAAGTGGTGAAATCATTTGGAACAAGTCTTAGCAGATGGATTTACGAAGGGTAATCATTGTCTGACGAATCTTATTGATTTTTTTGAGGATGTAACTAGTTAGAGTGGATTAGGGAGAAGCAGTGGATGTGTTTGTATCTGGACTTTCAGTGGCTTTCGACCCCCAGGTCCCACAAGAGATTGGTATACAAAAACTTAAAGCACACGGTATTGGTGGTTCAGTATTGATGTGGATAGAGAACTGGCTGGCAGACAGGAAGCAAAGAGTAGGAGTGAAGGGTCCTTTTCAGGTATGGCAGACAGTGACGAGTGGGGTGCCGCAAGGCTCTGTGCTGGGACCCCAGCTTTTTACCATTTTACATTAATGATTTGACGAGGGAATTAAATGCAAAACATCTCGAAGTTTGCGGATGACACGAAGCTGGGGGGGCAGTGTTAGCTGTGAGGAGGATGTTAGGAGGCTGCAGGTTGACTTGGATAGGTTGGGTGTGGCAAATGCATGGCAGATGCAGTTATAATGTGGATAAATGTGAGGTTTATCCACTTTGGTGGCAAAACAGGAAGGTAGACTATTATTTGAATGGTGACCGATTAGGAAAAGGAGAGATGCAGCGAGACCTGGGTGTCATGGTACACAAGCAGTCAATGAAAGTAGGCATGCAGGTGCAGCAGGCTGTGAAGAAAAGCGAAATGGTATGTTGGCATTCAGAGCAAAAGGATTTGAGTACAAGAGCAGGAGGTTCTACTGCAGTTGTACAGGGTCTTGGTGAGGCCACACCTGGAGTATGCGTACAGTTTTGGTCTCCTAATGAGGAAAGACATTCTTGCCATAGAGGGAGTACAGAGAAGGTTCACCAGATACTGATTCCTGGGATGGCACGACTTCCATATGAAGAAAGACTGGATAGACTTGGCTTGTACTCGCTGGAATTTAGAAGAGTGAGGGGTGATCTCATAGAGACTTACAAAATTCTTAAGGGGTTGGACAGTGCTAGATGCAGGAAGATTGTTCCCGATGTTGGGGAAGTCCAGAACAAGGGGTCACAGTTTAATGGATAATGGGGGAAGTCTTTAGGACCGAGATGAGAAAATCGTTTTTCACACAGAGAGTGGTGAATCTGTGGAATTCTCTGCCACAAAGGGTAGTTGAGGCCAGTTTGTTGGCCATATTTAAGAGGGAGTTGGATGTGGCCCTTGTGGCTGAAGGGATCAGGGGGTATGGAGAGAAGGCAGGTACAGGATACTGAGTTGGATGATCAGCCATGATCATATTGAATGGCGGTGCAGGCTCGAAGGGCCGAATGGCCTGCTCCTGCACCTATTTTCTATGTTTCTATGTTTAACAGGTTTGTACATTAATTGGCTTCTGTAAATTTTCCCTATTGTGCAGGATTTACTAATTTCAATGTAATGTACGTACCGATTTATTGACAATGAGGGCAGCACCGTGGTGCAGTGGTAGAGCCTTGCAGCTCCAGAGACCCAGATTTGCTCCTGACTATGGGTTTTCTCTCAATGGGGTTTGTACATTTTCCCTGTGACTGGATGGGTTTTCTGCAGGTGCTCAGGTTTCCCCACTTATTCCAAAGATAACAGGTTTGCACATTAATTGGCTTCTGTAAATTGTCCCAAGATAGAAGTAGTGTACGGGTGATCGGACTCGGTGGGCCGAGAGCCTGTTTCCACAATGTATCCCTGAACTAAAGTAAATATATAAAGAATGATATATTGTGCAGGAATCATTATTTTCCAATGTAATGTACTTACCTTTTTATTGACAATTAAAAACATGATCATCTGTCATAGCCATTTCAATTCACTTCTGTTGGTAAGCTATAAATAGAAGCATGCGCACCATGATGTGTGGAATATGAGAGGATAATGATATCCCTAGGAGGATAATGATATCCCCATGACAGGAAGTGCCAGGTGCATCTTTCCAATGGCAGGAAATGGGCGCAAACATTTCAAAAAGTTGTCAATCGGCCATCGGCCTGATTTTGAAAGTTACAATCGCTGGTTAAATTAATTTGCAAAGAGATGATCGACAAATCTCTTGCTAAACTTAACAGAAAGTCAAATAACACTAACTTTTGCTTTGCACAAAATGACCATTTAAACAAAAAATGGTTCTCCAATTCCTAGGTGTTCTAATTTTCACAAGGACAATAGTATCCATTCAAAATGCAGGTTTCCATGGATTTAATAATTTTCTTATCAATTAAAATAAAACCAAGCACATATATTCCCCACCTGGTCCAGGGTAAAAGATTGCTCAGTCTGGTATGTTGCTCTCAAATAGCACTAATTAACGAATGGCAATTTGACTCCTATTCAGCGTAGAATTCAGAGTGAAATCTCAGAACAAAATGCATAAAACTAATTAGCCCATTGGTTGCAGGAGCTGCAGTGAAAGGCTTTCGCTCGGTTTTTCTGTTACTATAAATAAACATCCTGATCAAAGTCGAGTTGTACTCCCTACAACAGCCGCATCATCTGGAGTATAACAGAGGCAAGCATCCGTCCATTTAGCGTGCCCCATGAAATCATATTTAAACTATCTGACTCACACCTTGGGAACAAACTGTATATAGGTACGTTGCCAGTGGGCCATTGCCCTGAAGTTCAAAGTTACAGTCATTATTTAAATCTATTTATAAACAAATGATTGATAAACTAGTCACAAAATTCATAAAAAGTCACATACTTCTGTAATTCCCTGTTGTAGATCATAGTCAAGTATATATTTTTCACATGCACAAATTTAACGGATGAGCTGTGGTTACGTGTGAAAATCTTGCTTGCGGCAGCATTGCACAATAAAACATGTTAATAACTCAAACATCACACACCAAAGGACAGATTTATACATAAAACATCTACAACATCAAAGGGAAAAAGACTGCGAAACAAATAAGACACTGGTGCAAAAACACCATGGTAGTGCAAGAGGTGATTCGATCACCATGCTGAGGTTGAGATATTAAGGTTGTGCAGGTGTTGTTTTCAAGAACCTTATGGTTGTAGACAAGTAGCTGCCGCACAAAGCTGGCAATCGCTGCAGTGGAGAAGAGGGCATGTGCAGTGGGTGGTGAGGATACTTGGGATGATAGGTGGCGGCCTCTTGTAGATGCTTTCAGTGGCTGGAGAGGTCCATGCGCTCATGATGGCCCGTGCTCTACCTACACACTAGATTCGTTCTTAGCTACCTGCGTTCCTGTGTATTGAACTGCCGCACCAGGTCAAGCGATGTTAGTGATCGTAGATTCAAATCCCATACAAACTTCATCACACTAGTAAGTACGTGAGGTGCTGGTGATTAATGTATGTGAGCCACAGGGGCCAAAACAGGCTATCTCAGTATATTAATGCTCTAGCAACAATTTGTTTAGAAAACGCAATGTTTTTCAGACTGGAATGTGACAATATCGGTTTCCAGGTGAAACGGACTATTCAGTAAATTCAACCGGGTAACATTACTAGTAGAGAAATTTAGATCGATGTTTCTGAAATCAGCAGCTCAATCATTCACTCGCAACCACGCAGCAAAGTTTGCACTTGTTTTCCACACTGCGGTGCAGTCCTCAGCAGCTCCCAGCTTGGGTCTGGGAATATGATTGAGTTATGTCACCTTTAAGTTATACCAACTCTCCTTCTGGCCCCCAACCACTTGACCTTCTTCCCTTTCACAACAGTCTGAACTGCCGGTTACCCATGGATTCCGCACCTTCACCCAATGCTGGATCTGGCCCCAGCTGCAGAATTACCCTTTAGCTACCCACACTGACCCCAGCAGATGAAAGGTACACCACAGTACAAGATGCATCCAGAACCTCACGATTCCATTACAGTTGTTTAAGAAGGAACTGCAGATGCTGGAAAATCGAAGGTAGACAAAAATACTTGAGAAACTCAGCGGGTGAGGCAGCATCTATGGAACAAAGGAATTAGGCGACATTTCGGGCCGAAACCCTTCTTCAGACTGATGTGAGGGTGGGGGAAGGGGGTGGGGGGGGAAGAAGAAAGGAAGATGTGGAGCCAGTGGGCTGAGGGAGAGTTGAGAAGGAGAGGAGACAATGTTCATACCGCTGGGATACAAACTGCCCAAGCGAAATATGAGGTGCTGCTCCTCCAATTTACGGTGGCCCTCACTCTGGCCATGGAGGAAAGGTCGGATTCGGAATGGGAGGGAGAGTTGAAGTACAGAGCAACCGGGAGATCAGGTTGGTTAATGCGAACCGAGCAGAGGTGTTCGGCAAAGCTTGGACTCACCGATGTAGATCAGCTGACATCTAGAGCAGCGGATGCAATAGACGAGGTCGGAGGAGGTGCAGGTGAACCTCTGTCGCACCTGGAAAGACTGCTTGGGTCCTTCAATGGACTCATTCTGCTGCTCTACAATTCCATGCCGGAGAGCACCAAGACGTTTCTGGTCTCTGGTATTTTTGTAAAGACATGGCCATAATACCTGTTTAATTTAGTTTAGAGATACAGCACGGAAACAGGCCCTTCGGTCCATCGGGTCCTCGCCGACCAGCGATCCCCGCACATTAACACTATCCTACACACACTAGAGACAATTTACACTTTAAACAAGCCAATTAACCTGCAAACCTGCACGTCTTTAGAGTGTGGAGGACACCGAAGATCTTGGAGAAAGCCCACGCGGTCACGGGAGACCGTACAAACTCCGTGCAGACAGCACCCGTGGTCAGGATCGAACCCGGGTCTCCGGCGCTGCAAGCAACTCTACCGCTGCGCCACCGTATCCACAATAAAGCCTGTGTCTTTCCTTTTAGGCTCTCCTTAGTTTGCAAAATGAATGCAAGGTCACTTTTAGGAAATCAAATCTTCACAGCTCATGTGAGCCTTGCCACAGCATTACCTAAAGGGGACTTTCTCAGGCTGTGCAGTCCCGAAACTACTTTAGTTAAATATTCTTTAAGTAAAATACTTCATCCTGGTGGAGTTTGTCCATTCAATCACAAACCCTCGCTCACTAATTATAAACCCCTTACACCCACCTCTATACTCTGGAATGACTCTCAATATGGATGCTCAGTGACTAACACAAACACCCTGCACAAATCACTGGCCTCTCCCACCATACCCAACATTCTATCTACTAGACTGGCCCCACTATCCAGACCCACAGTGCATAGGAAAGAACTGCACATGCTATTTTAAACCAAAGATAGACACAAAAAGCTGGAGTAACTCTGCGGATCAGACAACATCTATGACCCATAATCTTTTTTTAGATTCTAGTGCATAGTCCTGAAGGCCTATTCTATAGCACCTGATAGCTCGGGCCTCAAGGGCTATAAAGTATGTAGCAGTGAGATCTCTGGCCCACCACATTTCCAATTTAATGTACCATTCCAGTTGTCAGAGGATTTGAAGACAAAGGACAAAATGCCCACAATACAATACAGCCTATTGTCGTAAATTTACACCAACTTATAAACAATGTAAAAACCATCATAAAGGTCTTACAAGAATGTTATATTTTAGTTTAGTTTGAAGATACAGCGTGGAAACAGGCCATTTGGCCCACCGAGTCTGCGCTGGCCAAAAATCTCCCATATACTAGTTCTATCCTAGGGACACACTAGGGACAATTTACAGAAGCCAACAAGCCTACATGTCTTTGGAGTGTGAGAGGAAACTGGAGCAGCTGGAGAAAACCCATGTGGTCATAGTGAGAACGTACAAACGCTGTACAGACAGCGCCCGTAGTCAGGATCAAACCTGGGTCCCTGGTGCTGTAAGGAATCAACCCTACTGCGGCACCATTTTGCCACCATATCTTTATTTCCATATCTTTATTCAGTCATTCCCCACACTTCCACTTTATTTCCCCGTGTACAAGACAAGAGAAGATCGATTAAACATATTTTGTGCAGATATGCAAAAAGGTATTCCCAAAATTCCCAAGCAAAGATCAAAGAGACTGTCCTCTCTTCTGTATGAGTATATCTCAAGGCCCTGCAATCTTGAAAAGCTTTCTACTATACTTTCTCTACTTAATTCAGTGGGAGTTTTCAGCCTTGATGACATTTTTAAAGAGACACACCACCTTTTCTTATATTAATAATAATAATTTCTATTTGTAGTCAGCCTTCATAACACAAAATGTCCACAGAGGCTTCACAGAAATGTTATTAAAAATGGTTGGCACAGAGCCACAGAGTGCGGCAGATGACCAAATGTTTAGCCAATGTGGTACATTTTTCAGGTTTATCTTAAAGGCAGAGAGAAAGAGACGGGGGGGGGGGGGCAGAGCTTTGGCAGCTAAAGGCACAGTTGCTGCTGTGAAGTGATAACATTCAGGGGTCGAGGCAGGAGGACTGAACTGAAGCAGCACAAACATCTCAGACTCTAGTGAAAGAAGGATTCCAGAGATAGGGAGGGACGGGGAGATGCAAACAAGGGTGATATTTTTTAACTCAAGGCATTGTTTAACCAGGTGTCAAAGGGAAATGAGATTAAGGGGTGATGAGAAACTTAGATTTGGTGGGAGTTAGTGCACAGGCAATGAGTTATGGGTGGCCTGATATTTATGGTGCTTGGAGTGATGGAAACTAGCCAGGAGCATTTTGGAATGTAGACGATGGACATGGCCTCAGATCAATGGGTCATTTTCCAGTATCAATATTATCTCTTTCACTCACATGCTGGGCCATAATGTTGTTCAGGACAGTATTCGCAGAACTTCCTCCTTCTGTTGTATTCATGACAACACGTTGCATCCACCATTCATGACCAGATGAGGTAGGAATTTCTTTAGTTAGCGTGTGGAGAATCTTTGGAATTCATTACCACAGAAGGCTGTGGAGGCCAAGTCAATGGCAGAGGGTAGATAGATTCTTGATTAGTAGGGGTGTCAGGGGTTATGAGAAGGGAGGAGAATGGGGTTAAGAGGGGAAGATAGACCAGTCAAAATTGAATGGTGGAGTAGAATTGATAGGCCGAATAGCCTGATTCTGCTCCTATCACTTATTAACATGACCGCAGTGTATCTGTCTATAGCATGCATGTAGTCCAAAATTGCATCTTCTCAAGGCTCAAAACTCAGTGTTTGACATGTCTTTCACTACTCCTGGCATTCCCTTCTTCACTGCCCAATGTTGATCCCTTACTTGACGGGAATGGTGGAGAGATGTTGAGCTATGAAGTGGTGGTACATACTTCAGCTGATGGTCTAATGTATCTCATATATGCCCCATTTTAATCTGCTGGATCTGTTTGGAGTCTATTCCTTTTAGCATGCTGGCGTTGCTAGTGGCAGTGGATGAAAAGTTGCTCAAAAGGCAAGAAAGTTCAGATTCAGTGGTAACAAAGCCAGATTTCGAAGTTTCATGAGGTTCTTTTAAATTGCGAAGAAGTCAGCACTCATTCTTCAAGGTTTTGTGAAAAGACCAATGTTAATCTTCTGGGAATCTCAGACAGAGTTAGAGAATTATAATGTCATACAGCATGGAAACAAGCCCTTCATCCGAACATCCTCATCACGCCAACCAAATCTAAGCTAGTTCCATTTGCCTACATTTGGCCCATATCCCTCCAAGTTTTTCCTATCCATATACCTGTCTAAGTGTATTTTAATTACTGTTGTAATGCTTGCCTTAACTACCTCATCTGGCAGCTACTTCCATATACCCACCACCACTCTAAGTGAAAGAATATTTCTCCCTCAGGTTCCTATTGAATCTTACCCGTCTCACCTTAAACATATGACTCTAGTTCTTGATTCCCCTATCCTGAGTAAAATACTCTGTGCATTCACCCTATCTATTCCCGTCATGATTTTATACTCCTCTATAAATCACCCATCAGCCGCTTGTGCTCCAAGGAGTAAAGTTCTAACCTGCCGTCCTTCTCCCTATAGCTCAGGCTCTCGAGTCCTGGCAACATCCTCATAATCTTCTCTGCTCTCTTTCCAACTTAATGAATCCGTTCTACGGCAATATGACCAAAACAGAACATAATAATCGACAATCACCTTCTGCAAAAGCAAAGACAAATCTTAGAATGTAGAAAGAAGGAACTGCAGATGCTGGTTTACTAAATATAAACACAGAGTACAGGAGTAACTCAGCAGTTCAGGCAGCATCTCTGGAGAACATGGATAGATGACGTTTCGGGACGAGACTGACCCAAAACCTCATCTGCCACGTTCTCCAGAGATGCTGCCTGTCCCGCTGGGTTACTCCTGCACTCTGTGCCTATGTAAAAAATAATCTTAATTTTGTGATCAGTCTACCACAGAAGTAAAATGCTTCATCATCACCTCTATGGGATGCCAGGAAGACCAGACCCCTTGTGATGTGCACAAGAGAAGTTGGATGGATTCTTCTCATTGGAAAATCTGAAAAAGGAAATATATCGTTGACCAGTCATCATGGCATGGGATGGAAAGATGATTTTGAAGGATAATCTTCACTTACCAAGCCAAGTAAAGCAACACATCTCAGGAAAAAAAAAGGTTGTTATGGAAATGTAGAAAGCTCAAGACTGATCCATGGGGATTCAGGTGCTAATTTTACCCTCACCCCAATTACCACTGATGTTTGTGCGTAGCATGTAATAATCCTGTGATAAACAGGAAATGAAATTGTCAGAGTCAACCGGAAGATTTATCAATACAACATTAGTGAACACAGTGACAAACATCACTTCCCTGATCTTATTTCATTTATTACACCATGTTTATCCCCCCCATCTCAATACAAAGGAAACAGATATAAGAATGAAACATTGGCAGAGAGAAGATAGAAGATAGATTTAATGTTCTACTCAACCTTATTTCAATTCTTTGAGCTATTTCTGGCAATGGGAAAGTGTTGCTTAAGAATACTTGAGCATTAAATGTTGTTAAAGGAATGGAATATAGGAGGAATCTATGGAAAAGGGAAAGCACAATGCACTGTGTATTGCAGTTATCCTATATTCATGGGATGTCAGAATAACTGAGCTCTAGGCTTTCTTTAGCCTCACAGTACTGTATTAAAATATATATTTTTGAACCTGAATACAAAATTTAATTTATATTGCGTCATGCCACATTTGCTGTTATTTTGTAAACTACTTCTCCAGATATGGAGGAAGTTAAACTTTCTGTCTATCTTCCATTTTGTTGGCTAATATCAGCAGATATTTTGATTAGAGTAGCTCTTTTTGATTGGCTTAATAGAACAGGTGTTACAACAAATCAGTATATAATTTCCTCCGTCGGTTGCGTTTTCACCTCAAGGATTAATCCTAACCCGGGGGCACATTCCCTTCCTTGAGAAGTCAGATTCAATGGTCAGGTCAGTATCGCTCCACAGGGTGTGCCCCAAGAAGGTGTGAGAGGTTGAGCAGAACATTAAATCTAACTTAGAATGACACAAAAAGCTGGAGTAAATCAGCGGGACAGGCAGCATCTCTGGAGAGAAGGAATGGGTGACGTTTTGGGTCGAGACCCTTCTTCAGTACACATTAAATCTATCTTCTCTGTGCCTATGTTTCGATCTTATACCTGTTTCCTTTTGTATTGAAATGGGGGGAGGGGGGGGGGGGGGGGAAACATGGTGCATCATTTATTTGTGGATCTCTCAGCAAGAAAAGTCAACCCCAGAGATCCCAATAACAGGATGATGACTCTTTTCTTAATTAGTATTGAATCCACCCGGACTGTTTCGGGAAAAAAACAACCTCTGTTGCTGCCCATGGAGAATTCAATTAGTCGTTACTCTACTAAGGGGATTCCCTGTCGCACCTGCTTTATGTTTTATAAATAATCTTCATTGAATGCAGCCAGAAGGGACATTGGAACGAAAATTATACTCCCCTTTTGTCCAGCAGTAGGGATCACTGTAAATGATCTGTTAATCTCTCTTAATTAGAGACAAAGTCATTTCATAGCGGCTGTTTTTTTCCAATTGCTGTTTGGGTTTGTTTGATCAATCCAAATGTTGGCCAACAATTACTTTTTCTCTTCCTCCTTCACTGCCAAGTGCTGATGCCATCAGCAATTAGATTTGTTTTTAAAGGACACCGAAATGGAAGTTAAAACTCCAATTGGCTCTTTGTAATTGGACTCAGCTAAATGCTAAATTAGCTTTTTAGTGCAGCATATTCTTTTGATCACAGTTGTTTTTGCAGAAGGAAATAAAATCCAGAGCCAGTCGGAAAATAATCAAACCAGTGAGGTGGAACTAGACAAAATAAACAGAAGTTAGCCAGGGAATGTGGGGAACAATGGCCTTGCTGAGAGAAAAATATGTTACACTTGACAATTACACAACTGTAGCAGGCAACTACAAACACAACTTTTTATTCAGATTAGATTATTGTAGGAACAGGCCCTCCTGGCCTACCGAGACCATGCTGCCTGTCTCGCTGAGTTACTCCATCATTTTGTGTCTACCTTCGATTTAAACCAGCATCTGCAGTTCTTTCCTACACATTTTAACTCTGTTTCTCTTTCCACAGATGCTGCCTGACATGCTGAGTGTTTCCAGCACTTTCTGTTTCTACTTTAGATTTCCAGCAGCTGGCTTCTTTTGATGTTCACTTTAATGCAAAGTTTATTTTCAATCATACGATTTGCTGCAGGCTCTCTAAACTCCAAGAAACTTTCATGAGGAAAGAAAGTTGGTGAATGTCCATTTTCTTTCCAACCAAAACACATCTTTAACAATTGTTGACTTCATCTGTGGAAGCATTCAAATGTGGTTTAGTCAAGTTAATGGGGAAGTCCCAAATGTTGAGATACTTGGGGTTCACAAGCTTGGGTGGGGGTCAACAAAACAAGTGAAGTGAAGTCCATCTCCTCAGCTCACCAGGTTTAAAAAATAAACACCATCTTGACTTCTAATTGTGCCTGCTACATCTTCCTGTCGAGTGCTCCTGAGAAATTTGTCTACCTCACTGGACTAGACCTTCAGACTATCTTTAATCGGACTTTACCAGATTTTATCTTGCACTAAACATTATTCCCTTCAGCATGTATCTGTACACTGTGGATGGCTCGATTGTAAACATCTATAGTCCTTCCACTGACTAGTAAGCACGCAGCATGCAACAGAAGCTTTTCACTGTGTCTCGGTATGTGATAATAAACTAAACATGCACCAGGAACTATATTTTCAGATAACTGCTGGGTACTGAATGCAGTAATCTAGTTTTAATTTTAGAGATACAGTATGTAAACAGGCCCATTGGTAGCCGAGTGCACGCTGGCCAAATATCACTCATAAACACTAGTTCTATATTATCCCACTTTCTCATTCACTCCCTACATGCTAGGCTCCATTTTACAGAGGTCATTTAACCTACAAACCCGCATGTATTTGGGATATGGAGGAACCGGAGCACCTGGAAACCCACAGGGTCACAGGGATAATGTGCAACCCCTGCAGACATCACCCAAGGTCTGGATGGAACCCGGGTCCCGGGTACTGGAGTATTGTGTACAGTTCTGGTCTCCTAATCTGAGGAAAGACAGATTGAGGAGATTGAGGGGGGATCTTATAGAGACTTACAAAATTCTTCAGGGGTTGGACAGGCTAGATGCAGGAAGATTGTTCCCGATGTTGGGAAACTCCAGAACAAGGGGTCACAGTTTAAGGATAAGGGGGAAGTCTTTTAGGACTGAGATGAGAAGATCATTTTTCACACACAGAGTGGTGAGTCTCTGGAATTCTCTGCTACAGAAGGTAGTTGAGGCCAGTTCATTGGCTATATTTATGAGGGAGTTAGATGTGGTCCTAAAGGGATCAGGGGGTATGGAGAGAGGGCAGGTACAGGATACTGAGTTGGATGATCAGCCATGATCATATGGAATGGCGGTGCAGGCTCGAAGGGCCGAATGGCCTACTCCTGCACCTATTTTCTATCATTCTATGATTCTATGATACTGTGATGCAGCAGCTTTATCAGCTGTGCCACAGCTATAATGTAGTTAGGATCATGATGTCAACAATGCCCTTGCCAACTAGGTGTGAGGCTTTTGCTGAACGGTTACAAAGTTCCTGCTTAATCGGCATGTGGCATGCAGCTCTGGCATTCCCTGCACCGTTACGAGAGCTCACCCTGCTCCACTCTTCTACCGTCTACTACACAGGTAGTACAGCGACAAAGTGAGTGAGCTGCGCTAATGCCGTGCTCCCTCTAGGTGTTTGCATCACAATAACAATCATCCCTTTGGAGCGTCAGTCCGCAGCAATCACCCTTTTTGATCAAGATCGTCACCTACCAGTCTGCAAGATAGTCAACAACCGGAATCTAAAACACTGGGAAAAATACATCCAGGAAACAGGGTGATGTTACTCAGATACAGAGCCAGCTTTTTGACTCAACAATAATGAATGAATAGCAACATATTTCCAAAACTTGGAGAAGAACTTGTTGGTGGTAGTGTTATCAAGTGTTTGCAGTCCTTGGCTGACAACCATTTGCTACTGGTCTCTTGCCTGTCTTGCAAAAGGAGTTCAGTCGACCTGATACAGAATGCATTGATTACTTCCATTCAATAGAGATGCAGGCTAAACATTCTTATACCGAAGTATGCACTGAATGCCTAATTTCCTTGGTGATAGGTGTTTGAATTCTATCACAAACATGTTTATTGACCATCAGTAATTTCTTAAGAAACTCTCCACTTGGCTTTGGAGAAAGTTTGCCGAATCTTATTCCTCTGCAATTAATCCTAAGCTTTCTCTGAATTTCCTCTGAAGGTGTGCCTTTGAAACAACAAAATGAAGTGCAGACTTTAAAAAGAAAGATGCTACGAAGCTTGGCAAAATAAATTTGTGCCTCAATCTATTTGGTGTAAGCTTCAGATTGAAGATTGAGCTCACAAAGGAGAAAACAGAACTTTTGGCTGAAGATTTTTAGGTTATCCTTGGTCAGGAGCATCAGTGGTGATGAGTGTTTGTGTGAACTAACTTTAAACGAGAATTCCAAGTTACCGTGCTCCTCATCTCAATCCAGTAGCAGCATTATCCAGATCCCGACCCTGAACCTTTGCAGGTTGAATTACAATGGGATGTTAGAATGCAAAAAGTTAACAGAACACTGTCAGAGAAATTGAAAGAAAAGAAATAAAGTTTGAACATGCAAAATTGCTGTTCATGGATGAAAATCATTGAAGCTCACCGGAGCCAGCCGTTGGTGTCTCGTTCCGCTCCTGGCAACTTGGCGGGTTAGTCGTACGTAACCCCACATTGTGTGATGATGGGTGTGAGGTCCCCCATTCACGAGTATCTGTCCAACATTTTAATATCACTCATTGAATCATAAGAAGTCCACAGCCCTCAATTTCAAACCACAACAATTTTCAAAGCTTCGCAATTTTGTTTTTTTCAATTTTCCTACAAATTTTCTTCTTCCTACTTCCACGTTTTCACACAGGAATACAAGAAACCGGGGGCAGGACTGGGGGGTTATGCCCTCGAGCCTGCCCTCACACTCATTAATCACTCTACAGTTCTTCCATGAAAAATATATCCAAATAACATTTGAAACGTTCCCCTTTGTGGTTTCTATTTCCCCCCAACTAATCACAGCATGCTTGGCCGTTGTACTGTTCATGGCAATCTCTGGTTTCTACTCACTCACTCCCAGTGAGAATAAATTGTGCCAAGCTTCACATCTCATGTTGCTGGAAGAACAATTAGTTTATTTATAATATATATATTTTTTTAAATAGCAGCATAATGACATCACAGAGAAATTCAACAAAACAAAATCTGTGTGGCCAATTTTATTTTAAAACATGGGAGGATGCTGAACCCTTCAGAAACATGTGTGCCAATATTGTCAGTTTTGCGATTTATTAATTGGATTTATAGTTATTCATATTAAAACTAACGAGTTCTGTATACGGTGTAAAACAACTTTCTTTCATCCCTGATCAACAGCTGAAGAGAAAGAAACAAACAAGTTTTCAAAACAATTTATGTAGAAATTCAGAATGGGAAACATAAATCTTCTTTTGTACTACTTCATAACACGACACGCGACATTGGTGGTGGCATTGAGATGGTTCTGTCAGTGGCCAGTCACAATAACTAGAAGGGAGATGGTGATTTGGATCTGACAGGTTCCTTTGAAGTGTAGCGTAATTAGGAGGCTACATGACAACTCAAAACAGAAAGGACTCGCATTCTTCCTATCCACGACACTAAATGAATCTATTGCTTTGCTGGTGATGAAAAGTAGCTTGAGTTTCAACCTCAGGTTGGAAGTGACATAACTGTTGGAGGAATTTAATACAAATACCTGGCCATCAATAACATTCTCAGTCACATCCCGAGGCTATCACCACATTAGGTATCCACCCATTCACAGCCACAAGTAGGAAATATACTACCCGTTCTATAACTTCTAAACTGCTGTGTGCTTGCAAGGTTAATAATAGAGCAGAACAATACATTGATCATGTAATACAGGCCTAAGGCCTACAACAGACTTGTTTTCCATCCAGTTCTGGGTTTCTGATCACGGGATTTTTTTTCCGGCTTCCAAAGAGCAAACAAATATTTTGCTAAAAATTAAATTATTTTTTCCAACTGTTAATTTTATTCCCACTCCCCTTCTTCTCGTGGAGAAATAGCAAAGGAGCCCCAGAAGCACGTCCGGGTTCGGGCACTCGCAGGCTGAGGGGCTGTCGGCCAGTGAGGACACAAAACCTCCAGTCACATCCTGATGGGCCATTCTCAAGCAAAACATTGCCTTGGGATGAGGACCTCTGTGAACAGACGGATGCTGCCAAGCTTATCTCAGTTATGGCGTTGTCCAACAGTGTGGACAGGAAAATCAATGAAAGCAGCACCAGTGCCATGTCCACATTGAAATATCATTGGACAACTGTCAAATACAATTCATGTCCAACAAAGTTGCCTGTCAGTGGAGCTACAGCTCAATATAGAGAGAGTGTGTGAGTGTGTGTGTGTGTGTTTGTGTGTATGTGTGTGTGTGTGTGTGTGTGTGTTAATTTGTGTGTATGTGTGTGTGTGTGTGTGTGTGTGTGTGTGTATGTGTTAGTTTGTGTGTGTGTGTGCATGTGTGTATGTGTTAGTTTGTGTGTGTATGAATGTGTTAATGTGTGTGTGTGTGTTAGTTTGTGTGTGTGTGTGTACATTTTAGTTTGTGTGTGTTTGCACGTGTGTTTGTGTGTGCGTGTCCGTACGTGTTTATGTGGGTGCATTTGTTAGTCTGTGTGTGTGCATGTGTGTGTGTGTATGTTTGTCTGTGTGTGTTTGTGAGTGTATGTGTTTGTTTGTCTGTGTGTGTGTGTGTGTGTGTGCATGTATGTGTGTGTGTGTGTGTGTGTGTATTTAAAACATATTATCCCTGTGCTTGCTGATGTCAGCATGAAACACTGTCACTCGTGCTTTCACTCTCAGGGATGCTGTCCAAGGTGCCCCGTGATCGTAACTGATCTGGAGATGTCGAGGCGCTCTTACTGATACCGCACGATTGTGCTGCATAGTGGATCTGTCTCAGGTTATCCAGTGCTTCATTCTTTGCGTGTTTCAGCAGATCTGCTTGGCCCTGAAAGTGACAAATGCACAGAAATTACTCACATTGAAAATTGCCGTTCTGTTTATTGGCTGTGACTCAGCCTCAAGTCACCGCAAAGAAAAAACAAATCTCCAGGAAAGTTCAAATTCCACTCCAAAAAATTGAGAACAAAATGTTGGCCCTTTGGTCTACAGCCGCTGAATAGCTGCACTGTGGAGGTGCTGCCTTTGGTTGAAATGTTAACACCATGTCTTGTATCAGGTGAACACAGAAAGATGGAATAACAAGGTACTACTGTTGCTGGTTTATCTCAAAGATGGAGCAACACAGCGGGTCAGGCAGCTTCTCTGGAGAGCAGGGATAAGTCATGTTTTGGTTTGGAATCCTTCTTCATGTTCCAAGCGGACACATCACCTATCCATGTTCTCCAGGGATGCTGCCCGACCTGCTGAGTTACTCCAGCATTTTGTGTCTATTTTTGAATACAAAGGCTTTCAATTTGAAGTCAAATGGACCTCAACACTCACGACCCGCCTCAATCACTCTCAGTAAATCGGTTTCTCTGGTCAGTTGTTGTTTGGGGATTGGTCTGTGTGCATATGGCTGCTGTGATTCCTACATTTCCGGGGTTACTACACTTCAAAGGTATTTCATGAGTTGCAAAGTGCTCAATGACACCCCAAGACCCTGAAAGACTAGGGCAACGCATTGATACAGAGTCTCAAACATTGGCAATTCCTTTCCCCTCATAGATGCTCCTCGATTTGCTGAGTTCCTCTGGCAATTTGATTTCAGCATCTGAAGTCTCGTTCATCTCCAGAAATGCACATCTTCTTGTGTGAGCGTATTTTGAAAAAGAGCAGCAAGGTTGTCTCTCACGACCAGACTAGCATTGATCCCATGGTATATTGGCATCTACACGATTGTTAACATACAGATAGCTTATTAATGAATATGGAGTTACAGTAGTTATTGTCCTTCAGCATAAGTGTGTGTCAGCAGTTTAAATACTACTTTAGCTTTGGGCTTGGTTTTCTTGGTTGAGCGCATATCCTGGTGTTATTGCACATACTTTGTGTTTTAATAGTAATTCATCCTTCGAGGAATTATCAGGTTATTATCCCTCGTCGCTCATGTGTAAAGTGGCTGCCGAGCCTACCTCATTGCAATGATGACAGAGCAAAGACAAACTGCTGGAGGAAGCAGCATCTGTGGTGGGTGGTCTGGGGGGTGGGGCGGGGGGATGACGGGGGGAGGAATGGTGGACGTTTCGCTTGGAGACTCTCCATCCGTCCTCATGCGACATTTTGCCTCAAAACATCGATGCTGGAATCTTACGCAAAGCACAAAGTGCTGGAGGAACAGTAAGTTTTCAATGCAAAAACAAGGAACCGTTCATATGTTCTCGGAGCAGAGTTAGGCAATCAAGTCTACTCCATCATTCAATCATGGCTGATCTATCTTTCCCTCTCAACCCCTTTCTCCTGCCTTTGCCTCATAATCCCTGACACATCAACCAACCAATCAATTAATCATTGTTGATACTGGTTTACAAAAAAAGACACAAAGTGGTGGAGTAAGGCAGCGGGTCAGGCAGCATCTCTGGAGAACATGGACAACATCACCTATCCAGCACTTTGTATCTTTTTCATGACCCAAAACGTCACCTATCAATGTCTATTTAAGTTTCGATAAATAGCTTTTTCTTAAATCCTGTTCTAGCTTATTTAAATGTTCTGACATTTTTTTGTATGCTCTTCCACAATTAAGTTTTAGTTTGGTTTAACGATACTGTGTGGAAACCTTCCCTTCGGCCCACCGAGTCTGCGCAGACCATCCATACATTAGCTCTGGACTGGTTTTTCGCAAATTGTTATTGTTTTATCTCGGAGCTAGTTAATTAAATTACTTTTTTTTCATTTCACAGTCACTAAAATAAGTGGTACTGTAACTATGTACTTTTCAGAGGTGATCTACACATTGTGTTTGTTACTTGTCGGCTTACATGTATGCAATTTTATATTAAAATATAGCTTAGATCTGTTTGGTCCATTAACTCGCAGGCACTTTTTAAGCGCACATTTTGATTACTTTCCATTCTACCATAGAGATATAAAGTCTATAATAGACTTTATTTGTTTTTCTATTATTCTACAGACCTTGGCTGTGAACCTGGGGATCACCAAAATTGTTCCCAATTGGGCCCTGCACCTCCTAAGGCCGTCCCTGCACCCAGAGAAAACCCGCGCAGTCACAGGAAGAATGTAATAAATCCATGCCGCAGAGTCCCTAGTCGGGATCGAACTCGGGTCTCTGGCGCTGTGAGGCAGCAACTCTACCCTTGAGCCACTGTGCTGCTCTTTACATACTCAAAGTATTTTAATTGATATTTGCATAAGGTTGATTTGCTACTGCCTGCTCACTTTGGGATCGGACAATAAGTGCTGGCATGGTCCACAATGTATTATTTTGAATTCATTAAAATCAAAACGTGCCAGTAACAAGAGCATTGAAGAGATATAAAAAACTACATGCAGTAAATTCTTCTCCACGGAACAGGAGCCCTAGTTTTGGTCTCTGGAATTTAACCACAAAACTAACATTGCTCATCAACGGTCATTGCTATCCATCTGCATTGTATACTAGCAATACCTGAAACCACCACAGAGAGGCAGCATGCTCACTATCAAGGCACAGGACTGTACGCCTACCTTCACAATAAAAATGTGACATATTTGAAACTTTTTAGAAGTTTTCATGGAGTTTTTCCCGTTTCAGCAGATAATCAGGAAGAAATAATAAGACTGTATTCAAAACCTATCGCACAAACCACATATAAAGGGTGAATTCTTACAGAAAATGAAATAGTGGGTGAGTGTAGCCCTTGAGTTGTTTGTGAAGAACTTTCACTTTGCTCCTTGTTCATAATCTTCTTTATGTTCATCTCCATTCTCTGTGGTTTTTAAAACTCCTCTGTGGTCACGTCCCCCGCTCTCTGTAATCTCTGAGATTTGCACTCCTCCAACTCTGGGTCACACTGATCCCTGGATTTAATTCATCAGCTTTGACAGCTGTGCCAAGGAGATAAGGTCTAGACTTTCCTCCCTTCCCCTCCTGACGCACACTCCCTTCCTTCAAAACACGTTGAACCATCTCCCTGTGACCAGACTTTTGGTCAAGCAGTCAAATATTTAAATCGGTGACTTGGTGTTCATCTTTCTCTGGTATAAACCCTGTGACAGACCTTGAGAGGTTTTGCTGTATTCAAGGCATTATTTAGGCAAATTGGTAAAAGCACAACATGAATGCTGTTCTTGGTAGAGAGTCTAAATTAATAGCAAATGGGATCTGCAATTACTGAATTGACAATGTAAGTTTGGTCCCTTGGTTGCAAAACATTGCGATGGGATTCAGTGGATATTTACAATTGCTGCTTCTTCCCTTGTGATTTGAAACCTGTAAGTCTAAGATTCTCCCCCTCCCCCCCCCCCCCCCCCCCCCCCCCCCCCCCCCCCCCCCCCCCCCCCCCCCCCCCCCCCCCCCCCCCCCCCCCCCCCATCTCCCAGACACCTAGTTCCCTGTTGACTCCAATTTGCAAATGGCAATGAATCATTTCCTTATTCTTGGCTGCTCCCGTTCAGCTGCAACACTGGTAGCTCCTGACAGAGTAGAAAATAGCACCCTGTCCGCAAAGAAACAGGATCAACTCAAATCCTGCAAATTACTGCCCGCCAACCAGCTGTACATCTCCAGCAAAGTGATGGCGGGGATGTCAACAGTCTGTCACGTACCACCTACTCACTAACAGCTTATTCACTGACACTCAGTTCAGGTTTTGACAGGGACTCTCAGCTCCAGGTTTCATCACAGCCTTGATCCACACACGTACATAAGAGGTGGATTGCTAAGTTGGAACGAGATTCATCGCCCTTTACTGGAAAAGTTATTCAGCTAAATAAAGGAAGATGGCTGAAATTGTTGGCAATCATCACTCCAAATCCAAGGCACTGGTGCAGGAGTCCATGGTAACGTTAGAAGTAGCGACTGGATGATGGTCTATTTATCTTACGGTTCCTTAGATGACGGTGCAGTTTGTGCCGACATACAGACAACCGGACCAACGTATGACAGCCATTGTAAAGGTGAATTTTAATCTGATCTCATTCCAGTATTTGATCTGTGAAGTTTTATTCTACACTGGTGTCTCATACTGCACACAGTTGTTGTTTTCAGAAACAGATGAACCATCCAAATCTTTCATCTAATAAAGTGTCTAGGCTACAAAATACTTACTTTCAATACAGTGATATTCCATGCAAAGCTCTCAAATGCTTTCTGGAGTTTTCGACCTTTCAGGCCTTCCTTTGATCCAGTTTCATGCAGGTCTCCATGGAAATCCAAGCCTGTGCATTTGGAAGAATTAAACTCTGTCAAGGGATGTGAGCTTCTTGGTTGATTAAGACATTGAATTTCAATTCATTTTCTGATAACAAAAGATGTGAAAGACACTTGGAAAATTGACACAACATTTTTCTTCCGCCAGTCCTGACATTGAGGTCAAAGATTAAATGGGCTGGCACTGGGTATACCATGCTAAATTAGACCTTATATTTAACCAGACAAATTACTGGCACGCCAACTCCGGAAACAGGAAGGGGAAAAAAAAAATTAAATTAAATCAGATACGGGAGAAATATTAACACTACCCAAGGATATTAATGATAGATTCTCTCACTACTATCAAACACTTTACTCAACCAAAACGGCAGTGGGTTCTGCAGGAATGGAATTATTCTTACAGAATTGTAACCTTACTGGTTTAGACTTTAAAGAGAGGGAATTATTAGGGGCCAAAATATCAGTAAAAGATATTGAAGAATCTATTATCCTTTAAAAAATGGAAAGGCCGCTGGCCCAGATGGTTTAAATAGTGATTTTTATTTTAAAAATTCATGATTTGATCTCGCCACGCCTACAGACATTATATACTCAAGCATTCACGCAACAAAAACTCCCAGAATTTTCGGTAATGGAAAAATTTCAATTAGGTGAGAAGTTTTGTACTTGGGTTAAGCTTCTATATACTAACCCAACAGCCAGAATAATGACAAATCAAATGTTATTAAAAAAAATTGATTTATCTAAAGGTTGTAGACAAGGATGCCCGCTATCCCCGTTACTATTCGCCCTTGCTATTGAACCACTAGCAGAAAGAGTTCGAGCACATCCAGAAATATATGGGTATAATACTAAAAATACAGTTAATAAAATTTCTCTATATGCAGATGATGTATTACTATATATTACAAATCCAGAAATTAGCATCCCTAACCTGTTAAATCTTATAACTCAATTTGGTTTATTCTCGGGATACAGAATTAATTGGAATAAGAGTGAGATTATGCCAATAATGGAACCTAATTTATATATATTGCAACAATCACCTTTTAAAATAGTGAATGAAAAATTTAAATACTTAGGAATTTATGTGACCAAGAAATATACTTCTTTATTTAAATCAAATTTCGTACCTTTACTTAATAAATTGCATAAGAATATTAAATATTGGAAAACACTTCCCATTTCAATGCTCAGTAAAATTAATGCTATTAAAATGATTTTCCTCCCTAAACTTCTACACCTCTTTCAAACAATTCCGATATATCTCCCTAAAAACTTCTTTAAAAAAGTCGACTCTATTGTAACAAGTTTTATTTGGGATTATAAGAATCACAGAATAAGTAAAAAACACTTATGTAAATCCAAGACGAATGGAGGATTAGTCTTACCAAATTTCTTATTTTATTTCTGGGCAGTCAATGTCAAAAACTTAAATTTCGGGTTGGAAGATATGGATCAACAACCAGACTGGTTAAAGATGGAAAAGGAGGATTGTCTTCCATTTGAAATTGGCCCGATTCTGCTAACTCCTACAAAATTGAATTTAAAAATCTATAGTGAAAACCCAATAATACATAGTGGTATTCGAATTTGGAAACAAATAAAAAATACATTAAAATTGGATAATTTATCACTTTTGCTCCCTATTGCAAATAATCCTTTATTTAAGCCTTCAGTATTGGATAACGGTTTTGCACAATGGAAAAATTATGGAATTAAAAAGATGGGACATCTTTATAGAAACGGTGTGTTCCTCTCGTTTCAGGAGGTACAACAGAATTATGGATTACATTCAAATAATTTTTTTAGATATTTACAACTGAAAGATTATGTTAAATCACATACACAAGAATATAGAATTAGAAAGCCAGAGATTCTAGATGAATGTTTGAATAAACACCCCAACACAGTCATATTAATATCTTATATTTATAATATTCTTTTAGATAGTGAGAATCCGTCGACGGAATTACATAGACAAGCATGGGAAAATGAAATAGTTCAACCCATAACAAAAGATATTTGGGATGAAAGTCTACAGCATATACATCAATGTTCGTTAAACACCAGACATTCTTTAATACAATTTAAAATATTACATCGATTGCATTATTCTAAAACAAAATTAAATAATAAATGTCAATATTCCGAGGCTAATTTAACCCATACCTTTGTAAGTTGCATAAAAATTAAAATATTTTGGGTGGATATTTTTAAAATTATTTCCATGGTGGTTAATACTCAACTGGAGCCCGATCCTAAATTAATAATATTGGGCATATCTGAACAATACCTAAAACTTACAATAAACCAAAGAAATTTCCTTGATTATAGTATAATAACTGGGAAAAAATTAATATTAAAATTTTGGAAAAACCCTGCATCCCCCACAATTAAAATGTGGATTATGGAGATGTCGGAGACCTTAAATCTGGAAAAAATTAGATTTGTCTTAATTGACAAACCGGAATTATTTACTAGAATATGGTCTCCGTTCATAGATTATTTGAAGGCGTAGAATGGACCTGGCGCTGATACCTGACGGGAGCTTGAACCCAGGACTAGATGAATAGTTATGTTTTCTTACCTACGGACCTATCTCCTAAGTTGTATTATGGATAGTTTATTCTATTTTTCTTTTTCTTTTCTTTTTCTTTATTTTTTCTATCTATTAAAAAAAAAGAATAATAATTAGAGTCAATGTTAATATGTAACTGATAAATGAAGACCCCAGCTACATTGGTAGCGGAGTCCCTGGAATCCTGGATATTTAATATGTAACCGTTTAACAAAGTTTGCAGTGGTTCGGACTATGATATGTACATGCCTCTAATAAAATTTTACTTAAAAATTAAAAAAAATATATATATTTAACCAGACATTGCGGGTGGTGGAAGATCATTTAACAGCATTATACGGTACGGCACTTTACATCTAATGCAGAAGGCCATGGGGTGGATGTCGAGAAGACTGTTATTGGTGTTGGTTTAATTGGCACAGGGGTTTAGGTTGGAGATACAACGGGGAAACAGGCCCTTCGGCCCACCGAGTCCGCGCCGACCACAGATCTCCGCACATTAACACCATCCTACACACACTTGGGACAACTTATAATTATACCAAACCAATTAACCTGCAAACCGGCATGTCTTTGGAGTGTGGGAGGAAACCGAAGATCCCAGAGAAAACCCGCACAGGTCACGAAGAGAATGGACAAACTCCGTACATACAGCACCCGTTGTCAGGATCGAACCAGGGTCTCTGGCGCTGTAGGACAGCAACTCTACCACTGCGCCACCATGGCTTTCTGTTGTGCTTCTAGCAGTGCCACAGTTGATCTACAGGCTGTGCTGTGTATTTGCCCACGAACCCATAATGTTGTTTCATTTGATAAATTGTTTGTCCGCAAATCATCAGCATTAAAAAACATGAGACAGAAAATACAAAATTGGTTTAATTGGAAATAAATTGTTCACAGCATGGAGGCGCAAGAGAGTGCAGATACTGGAATCTGCAGCAAAAAAAAAGGAAGAACAGCTGGAGGAACGCAGGCAGTATCTTGTGGATATAAATGGATATTCGGGATAAAGGGTCCCGACCTGAAACGTTGACTGTCCATTTCCCTCCTCCCACACTACCTGACCCACTCCTCCAGCTGCAATCCCTTTTTTCATTCACTATATCCCATTCCCATGAAAGAAGACTTGAAGGAGACATCTGGAAATAATAAACATAAGTTGTTATTAAATGGCAGTGACCTTACAACTTGTTTTTCTTCTGTGGTGCTCACAGTTTTAAATGTGTGTCACCCCCTTGGACCATTGCTAATGGGAGCAAATTCCTCAATTCATCCTGTACAAACCACTCATAATCTTGTACACCTCTATTGGACTCTCCACTCAATCTGAAGAAGGGGCCCGACCCGAAATGTCATCCATTCCTTCTCTCTAGAGATGCTGCCTGCCCCGCTGAGTCACTGCAGCTTTCAGTGTCTTTCTCCTCTCATCCCTCTGTGTTCCAAAGAGAAAAACCCCAGCTTCTCCGTCGCAACCTACAAGGAGTTGCAGATGTTTCATGAGCAGAGCAATATTGTGCTCTTTCTGTGACATCACTGATAATCTTGAGCTACGTTTCCTACAAACTATTAATGGACATCATTAATACCTCATCAATTTGAACGTGCTATATAAGAATTTGAACATTCACCTGAAATTAAAGATAAATATGCTTCTTTTAGTCGTGTGTTGTGAGAGTTGCACCCTACCCTGAAAGGTATGCCCTCTAATTTCCAGCAGCCCTGCTATGGAGAATTGTTTTCTATTACCTAGCCTATAATGCCCTTCATAATTTTATATACCTCTCTCAGGCCGCCCGCTCTAAGGGAATAATTAAATACCCAATCTTGCAAATGAGAATTAAAATGTTGCTTCCATCTCCTCATCAGTGAGCAGACTGTTGGTGAGTAAGTGCCATTGGAATGTGCTGCCACACTGGACTTTGAATTTTCTACATTGTCCAGTGGACACCAATTTTGTAACTGTACTGGGCCAACTTGGCTGAAAGGTGCAGCTAGTACGGGATCTTAGGTCTTCGTTGCTGCTGCTGTGTTGTTGTCTGGTCTCATAGCCTTTTCTCAATCCAACGCTCACATCTGCTCCTGAATACCACACAGAGTGAATTGATTTGACTGAAGACTGACCTCTGAGAGGTTGGCATCTCAGAAGGAACATTGGTGTGAATACTTCAGCCATGTCTCCAGCACACATATATCAAACCCCACCTTTGTGCAGGGTGGGGATATTCTGGGACTGTGGTCATCGTCGCTAGGGCAAGTTTTTAGTTGCATTTACAATGCTTGCCTTGAACTTGAATTTTGAACTTGGATTGTTGGTTCATCTATTTGCATTGTTTAATGATAACTTACCTTATGATGCAGGGGAGCTGTTGTGTGGTCTGCCTCTTACCATGGTTTCTAGCTGAAAATGCCGCCGTATCACCATGTCACCTTAATGGGCAAACTATAAAATTCTCTTCTTGAGTTAATGAGATTCCCCGTTTGCTAAATTAATGGTTTGCTCAGCAATCGATGGGTCAGGTGGGCATGGGAACGGTTGATGGAATTTAATTGGGAGAAATGTGAGGTGTTGCATTTTGGGAAGTCTAACGTGGACAGGATCTACACAGTGAATGGAAGGCCTCTGGGTAATGTTATAGAGCAGAGGGAACCTAGGAGTGCAGGTACACGGTTCCTTGGAGGTGGAGTCGCAGGTAGATGGGGTGGTCAAAAAGGCTCTTGGCACATTGGCCTTCATCAGCCAGAGTATTGAGTATAGAAGTTGGGAGTTCATGTTGTAGTTGGATAAGACATTGGTGAGGCCACATTTAGAGTATTGTGTTCAGTTCTGGGCACAGTGTTATAAGAAAGATGTGGTCAAGCTGGATAGGGTACAGAAAATATTTATGTGTATGTTGCCAGGACTAGAGGGTGTGAGCTATAGGGAGAGGTTGAGTAGGCTGGGACTCTATTCCTTGGTGCGCAGGAGGATGAGGGGTGATCATATAGAGGTGTATAAGATCATGAGAGGAATAGATCAGGTAGATGCACAGAGTCTCTTGCCCAGAGTAGGTGAATCGAGGACTAGAGGACATAGGTTTAAGGTGAAATGGAAACGATTTAATAGGAATCTGAGAGATAACTTATTCACATAAAGGGTGATGGGTGTATGGAACAAGCTGCTAGAAGAGGTAGTAGAGGCAGGGACTATCCCAACGTTTAAGAAACAGTTAGATAGGTATATGGATAGGACAGGTTTGGAGGGTTATGGACCAAATGCAGGCAGGTGGGACTAGTGTAGCTAGGACATGTTGGGCCTGGTGTGGGCAAGTTGGGCCGAAGGGCCTGTTTCCACACTGTATCACTCTGTGACTCTATGACTCCAATAACATCAATAGTTTTATTTTGCATTGACCCCGGTTTCGTCCTGAGGAATAATCAGCCCTCCCTTGACAAGGGCCTCTGTGCGAGGAATACAAGCACAAACCCAGCGAAGAAACAGCATTTCACCGACCTGGGATTTCTACAATTAAATGGCCACAAACAGATGCCAGTAGTTACAAGTTTTAGACACTAATATTTTGCAGGTGCTAACAGCTTGCTACTATTAGTAGAGCAAATGTGGATCATTATATTGTATCACAAAACTGCAAAATAAAAAGCATCTCCCATCTGTTGTGGCTACATTCCTTGGGAGAAGCGTGCCATGGGCTTTATTCAATCCAGGATTTACTGATTAGTTCAGATTTTTTTCTGTACATTTTATTTATTTTAATAATTGAGGATGCTCTGTGTCGGAAGTCAATGTTTTATGTTGCTGTACAAGTATTCCTAGGTAACCTGCTAGTCAAAGAATTGTCCTCCAATTCCATGCACAACATATCATAATAAGCCCCGAGGTAGCAACATTAAATGGTTGTATCTATGACAGATGAGCATTCAGAGCAAGGTATCCTGCTGCTGTAATTTACGGCCATCAGTTCAATAAAATACCAGACTGTGGAAAAGAAAGAAATTTATCCAAGTAGCAAGATTTCCATTTAACAGACAATCAGTTGGGCAATCAATACTTTCTCAAATGGTTGAATTTAATTACAAAGTGTCAGTGGATTGATTCCACTGAGAGAAAGAAACTCTTGTTGATGTTGCATTTCATGAACACATCACTAGTTATCTTTGAGCTATCCTGCAGCAGACACCCCACCCAATAGAATAAATACATATCCCATTCAAAGGGAGATCAGCAAATTGTGATCCTTGCCTCAAACCCAAGATGCTCCATGACAGAACATCATGTCTCTAAGCTCTGTGGGTTTCGGCAGCATAGGACCAGTATATCGTTCTCCAAGCAGTCCAGCATCTCAGTGCTTGCTCAAAGGGAGACTTCAATCACCGGAAAAGGAGGTGTAATAGTTTAGAAAGTGAATTCTGGAGCTCAAACTCAAGATGATGGAAGACATTGCTGCGAGGAAAGGTAGCAGGGAAGCAAGTAGGTTTGTTCAGAAATCCTTTGCACCTTCTTTCTTTTAAAAATCAATTCAACTTTGCCACTTCAATGGACAACAATCATTCCTCTCCTCTCGCAGGTTAAGCAATCACTAGACAGTCCTCAGACCTTCTGACCTTCAGAATGGGGTTGGAATTAGTAGGGATAAGAATGGCAAACTAATGTAGGAACAAGGAACTACAGATGCTGGATTACACAGAAGAACACAAAGTTCTGGTGTAACTCAGCGGGTCAGGCATAATCTGAGGAGAACATAGATGGGGGATGCTATGGCTCGGGTCAGAAGAAGGGTCCTGACCTGAAACGTCACCTATCAATGTTCTCCACAGGTCCGTGTGGGCTGTCTAATCACTTGATGTAATGTATTCCTTGCAGACTTTAGACTTTTGGGATATAGCATGGAAACAGGCCCTTCACCCCACCAACTCCACAGCGACAAGCTATCAATTTCCTGAAGTCAATTAACCTACAAACCGGTACATCTTTGGAGTTTGGGAAGAAACCCGAGCACCCGGAGTAATCCCACACGGACGCAGGGATAATGTACAAACTCCGTAGTCGAGATCGAGCCCGGGTTTGTGGCACTGAGCAACTCTAGCGCTGCACCTCTGTGCTGTCCTTAGACAGGCCAGGCAGCGTAGCCATTTCCGCATGTTGTAAGCTGCCCTTGCCTCAATGTTTGCTACATGTGTGATTGGTGAAAGTAAGCACTTTCCACAGGACTTGATACCTGAAATGTTACCTTATTTCATTCCTTCTCCCAGAAGTCAGGTCAGTTATTTCCACCATTTCCTGCTTTAAGTTCAGATTTCTAACAGGTATGGATTGGACTGAATAATTCTACTGATAAAGTAATTTATGGAGATTGGTACCAAAAATGTTATAAAGGCCTGCATGATAGCCAATCTTTACAAAGTTTTCATTTATAATAAAACCCGTTCAGGGATGGGTGATGCATAAGCTCTGCAGCTCAGCCCTTCAGTCACTGTGTTATAATGAAGCACAGGGATATAATGGCTTCACTATTTTGCCTTGGCCGCCTCTAGCTTTCTAGAACCCATCAGCCACTCAGAGTATAATATCCCCTTTTCCAATCAAAAAATGATCCTTCCACACGACATTGTTCACCAACCACACAATATTCTCCAACTCCAAGTCAACTAGAACATCCATTGTGAAAAGAAAATACCACAGGTAACAGGAAAATTGAAAAGTTAAGAGCAAACAGCCAGGAATACTATTTCCATTTTTACTGATTGTAAACCTTTCCCCTAATCAGTTTAAGTGGCATGAATAACAACAAACTAGATCCCGATTTGGGAAAATATCTTGTTTTTGGAAAATTAGATTCTTGGGTAACCATTATTGGTTGGCCATAAAAAACAGCCTTTGGGCTGTGATGACAAATATTTGAGCCAAGACTTGGCCAAACAATTGCTGTAAGAATTAATGGGCCAGAAATCTAAATGGAACTGAGGTGATTAAATTTTGTTTGTATACACTAGTTGAAGTGTAAAAGGAGTGGGCAATTCCAGATTGCTCAATCTGAGCTACCTCCATCCCACTTCCCAGCCTTGCCATCCAGCTCACCCCAAAATGACAGCAGGGATATTCATCTGAACCTTCTGGAGAAAACAGTTCAAGTTGTTACGTTTCACTGTTTAGTTTAGCCTACTGAGTCCGCACCGACCAGCGATCCCCGCACATTAACACTATCCTACACGTGCCACGGACAATTTACACATAGACCAAGCCAATTAACCTACATACATGCACGTCTTTGGAGAGTGGGGGTAAACCGAGGAGCTCGGAGAAAACCCACGTGGTCATGGGGAGAATGTACAAACTCAACTCCGTACAGGCAGCACCCGTAGTCGGGATCGAACCCGGGTCTCCGGCGATGTAAGTGCTGTAAGACAGCAACTCTACTGCTGCGCCACTGTGCCGCCCACTTATAACATCATTTATCTGGCCAATTACGTCTTGTATCATTACTGTGATTCAGAATTTGAATGTGTTTTTTTCCAGGTTAGTTAGTGAGAGGCAATTTTGAATCTTCAATTTTGAAGTAAGTAAGTAAGTAAGTAAGTAAGTAAGTCTTAAAGAAGGAACTGCAGATGCTGGAGAATCGAGGGTACACAAAAAGCTGGAGAAACTCAGCGGGTGCAGCAGCATCTAAGGAGCGAAGGAGATAGGCGACGTTTCGGGTCGAGACCCTTCTTCAGACCAGTCTGAAGAAGGGTCTCGACCCGAAACGTCGCCTATCTCCTTCGCTCCTTAGATGCTGCTGCACCCGCTGAGTTTCTCCAGCTTTTTGTGTACCCAAGTAAGTAAGTCTATTGGCCAAGTATTCACATACAAGGAATTTGCCTTGGTGCTCCGCCCACAAGTAGCAACATGACATACAGAGACAGTTACGAATGACTCAGAAAACACTAAACATTAATAATAATGAAACATTAATGATAAAACACCATTGATCACGCATGTGAACCAACAAAATACCAGATCAAAGGGAGGCTACAGATTTTTGGCTGTTGAGTAGAGCAACTACTTGTGGATTAAAAACTGTTTTTATGCCTGGCTGTGGCAGCTTTGACAGTCCGGAGTCGCCTTCCAGAGGGAAGTGATCCAAAGAGTTTGTGGCCAGGGTGAGAGGGGTCAGAGATGATCTTGCCCGCTCGCTTCCTGGCCCTTGCAGTGTACAGTTCATCAATGGAGGGAAGGTTGCAGCCAATAACCTTCTCAACCTAATCAACTGTGTTCATCAGTTTCATCTATAACTTAAAACGGATTTGTTTATTTAAAATCACTGCCATTTTCTTCAAGCAAGGTTATGTCCAATGACTGAATGCGTTGATTTCTCTCATTTCAAGGAACTCTTGTGTTCCATTATGGGCTCCACCTACCCTTGGTCATCGGTGGTGGCTCTGATGTGTTCTGAACCTTTTCATACCTTCAGTTTCCCTGTCCCCTTACTCTCAGTCTGAAGAAGGGAACTCGATCTAAAACATCACCCAATCATTTTCCCCAGAGTTGCTGCCTGAAGCGCTGAGTTACCCCAGCATTCTGTGTCTATCTGCAGAAATGACTGAGTCCAAATACAATCAAGAGTGCCATTCTTGGTTGCCTGAGCTAAAGCTGCCATGTGGCGGATGTGTGCACCATCGTCCAGTTCCAACATTCAGTTCTATTGAACCCAGTGGGACTTCATTTCTGAAGCAGAAGTTGATGCACATCTGCTTCCACGTCACGTCTGTGGCTAAGGACCGCCTTTCGCTGAGGTGACGCCTATTGGCTTCATGCAATACATCAGATGTTGATAGTCTCCACATGAAAAAGAGGGGTCTTTCTGCAGCTGTAGGCTATGCCCAGTTGCTGAAATGTGGTTGCCTGCTGCACACAAGGCAATAACAAGCTTCCCCGTCATTCGCAATTGTTTTGATGCAGTAATTGAAAAAACATAGAGTCTTAAAGCTTAGACTGAAGCGCTGCTAATCACGTCAATTCCATTTCATTCTTCCCACATTCTTATCAACTCCCTCTGGACCCGACCACTCATTGCATGCTAGCGTTGATTTATAGAGGTCAATTAACCCATCAACTCGCAATTATTTGGCATGTGTGTGGCAACTGGAACAACCAGTGGAAACCAATGCTGCCACAGAGAGAATGGGTAAACTCTACACATACAGGGATGGAAGTCAGAATTGAACCTGTGTCACAATTGAACTTGGGTTGGTGGAGCTGTGAGGCGGCAGCTCGACCTAGCTACAACACCCGAAAGCCACATGCAGTTGCTTTTAAGTAGTGTATATCACAGTGTGATTCTCTCACATTATTAACAAAGTGTTTCTGTGGTATCCCAGTGGCAATGTTTCTCAACTTTTCAGGAAACCTCGCAAGAATGTTAAAGATGTTATTAATTTCCCTTTGATTTCATAAAATACACACAGGGATGCTATTGCTATAGTAATTGGTAACAGACATGATGAATAGTAAATTCTCACCACTCTGTTTATGTGAATTTGTGGCTGTTTGACATTAACGGTCTCAAATGATGCTTTTCTCTCAAATGATAAGTTTTGAGAGAGGACTTGCAGAATTCTGGAAGTTTCTATAGGTTGTCCCTCAGCATTCACTTGTATTTAGATTCACCCTGCTTATTCTTTCGTGAACATGTACAGCCTCTGTTGTTGTGTCATCCTTGTGAAGACTTTTTTTCTATTTTTAGTGCCTTTACACTGTGGCAACTCAACATGCAGGGGACTCTAAGCACTACCTTAACAGGTTTTGGTATGTCGAGAATTAGGGCGCAGCGGTAGAGTTGCTGCCTTACAGCGCCAGGGAGGCAGGTTCGACCCTGACTACGGGTGCTGTCTGTACTGAGTTTGTACATTCTCCCCGTGACCTGCTTGGGTTTTCTCCGGGATCTCTGGTTTCCTCCCACACACCAAAGACGTACAGGTTTGAAGCTTAATTGGCTTGGCATGATTGTAAATTGTCCCTACATACTGGGATAGTATTAATGTGCGGGGATCGCTGGTCTGAGCGGACTAAGTGGGCCGAAGGGCCTGTTTCCACGCTGTATCTCCAAACTAAACTAAACTACAATATTGTGCAAATATTGGATTCCATATGTTGGAAGAGCAAATGCACTTCAGAATGCTGAGGTACAATTTAGCAATCCAAAGTTTTCCCATTGTAGCAGCTGAAAAAATGGGTTAATTAAAAGAATGTAGAATTTAAAACTGGTTGATGCCCAAGTGATTCCCCGTTGTTCTGGAGAGAAGGAAATCTGTTGTATTTGCATCTTCTGGCCCGTATGCAGCAATTTTTGATAGTCTGAATGTCCTCTGACACTGTGCTCTATACTTTTTCCAGGGTGGCTAGTGGTTGGTAATAAATGTTGGTCTTTCCACTGATGGCCACGTCCTGTGAATGAGCAACTGACAAAGTATGAATCCAACGTTAAGTGTTTTGGGATGTTTTTTTGGTAAATGTAATACATATCTTTTGAGAAACCAAAAAACAATAAAGTGACGTCAGGTTCCTGTTCCCACATTAAACAGCTACCCTCATAACCTCTCTCAAGAGGAGAGAAATCCTGGCATTCCTTACATCCATCCAGTGGGCAAGAGCAGACACAGTTATGTCACATGCAGGGACTACCACTCCACAGACGCACTATTCAAGTCGCAAACTTTGGCTGACTTTCCCTTTCCCTTTTTTTTGCAAAACCAGAACGGCTTTTGCCAAAAAAAAAGCAGATTGGGAGTGCTTTTCTGCGATCAACCCCAAATTTATCCAAGGTTCTGGAATTTAGAAGGATGAGAGGGGATTTTATTGAGACACAGAAGATTATTAAGGGTTTGGACATACTAGAGGCAGGAAACGTTCCCGATGTTGGGGGAGTTCAGAACCAGGGGCCACAGTTTAAGAACAAAAGGGTAAGCCATTTAGAACGATGAGGAAACACTTTTTCACACAGAGAGTTATGAGTCTGTGTAATTCTCTGCCTCAGAGGGTGGTGGAGGCCGGTCCTCTGGATACTTTCAAGAGAGAGCTAGATAGGTCTCTTAAAGATAGCGAAGTCAGGGGATATGGGGAGAAGGCAGGAATGGGGTACTGATTGTGGATGATCAGCCATGATCACATTGAATGGCGCTGCTGGCTCAAGGGGCCGAATGGCCTACTCCTGCACCTATTGTCTATTGTCTATTGTCTATTGTTCAATGACCAAACATAATGCTGCCCTGCACTATCTCTGCCTTGCATCTTCTATTTTAATGTGAAAGACAGTATTCAGTGTCCAGGTATCTCGTTCATACAATCTGAGATACTGGAAGCAGTCCTAAATTTACTCTATCGAAGATACGTAATTAATTCAACAGACTACAGAGCAAATTGCCACCTTATACTTGGTTCATATAAAACAGCCTCCTTATGATATTGGTTTCACCAAATTCTGTCGCAAAAGCAGACCACCGCCAGTCACAGAAAACATTCCTTAAAGGAACAGTTATTTTACAATATTATATATGAGGTAAATGTCACATTCACTTTTTATGATCATTCATTTTTGGAGACACAGCATGGAAACGAGCCCTTCTAGCCCACTCAGTCCACGCTGACCATTGCTCACCCTTCACACTAGTTCTATGTTATCTCACTTTCTCATCCACTCTGTACACATTAGGGGCAATTTATTTCACAGAAGCCAATTAACCTGCAAGCCTGCACCTCTTTGGGACGTGGGAGGGCATCGGAGCACCCAAAGGAAACCCGCACGGTCACAGGGAGAACGTGCAAAATCCACACAGAGAGCATCCGAGGTCAGGGTTGAACCCGGGCCTCTGGCGCTCTAGGCAGCTGCACTACCAGCTGTGCCACTGTTGCCAAATGGGCTCCTGGTTCGTTTACAACTCACTTGGGAGTAAAACAGAAAAATTGTGTGCAGAGATATGAAGATGGGATCATACACAATAGGAGTAGGAGTAGGTCAGGTGTTTGTGCAAGTCTGTTGGCCATCAGTGGATCTACAGCTGATATGTGATAATCTCTTCAAAACTCTTTAGATTCTGGAGTAGTTCCTGAGGATTGGCGGGTAGCAAACGTAACCCCGCTTTTTAAGAAGGGAGGGAGAAAGAAAACGGGGTATTACAGACCAGTTAGTCTAACATCGGTAGTGGGGAAACTGCCAGAGTCAGTTATTAAAGATGGGATAGCAGCACATTTGGAAAGTGGTGAAATCATTGGACAAAGTCATGGATTTACGAAAGGTAAATCATGTCTGACAAATCTTGTGGAATTTTTCGAGGATGTAACTAGTAACGTGGATAGGGGAGAACCAGTGGATGTGATGTATCTGGACTTCCAGAAGGCTTTCGACAAGGTCCCACATAAGAGATTAGTATACAAACTTAAAGCATACGGCATTGGGGGTTCAGTATTGATGTGGATAGAGAACTGGCTGGCAAACAGGAAGCAAAGAGTAGGAGTAAACGGGTCCTTTTCACAATGGCAGGCAGTGACTAGTGGGGTACCGCAAGGCTCAGTGCTGGGACCCCAGCTATTTACAATATACATTAATGATCTGGATGAGGGAATTGAAGGCAATATCTCCAAGTTTGCGGATGACACTAAGCTGGGGGGCAGTGTTAGCTGTGAGGAGGATGCTAGGAGACTGCAAGGTGACTTGGATAGGCTGGGTGAGTGGGCAAATGTTTGGCAGATGCAGTATAATGTGGATAAATGTGAGGTTATCCACTTTGGTGGCAAAAACAGGAAAGCAGACTATTATCTAAATGGTGGTCGATTAGGAAAAGGGGAGATGCAGCGCGACCTGGGTGTCATGGTACACCAGTCATTAAAAGTAGGCATGCAGGTGCAGCAGGCAGTGAAGAAAGCGAATGGTATGTTAGCTTCCATGGCAAAAGGATTTGAGTATAGGAGCAAGGAGGTTCTACTTCAGTTGTATAGGGTCTTGGTGAGACCACACCTGGAGTATTGCATACAGTTCTGGTCTCCAAATCCGAGGAAGGACATTATTGCCATAGAGGGAGTGCAGAGAAGGTTCACCAGACTGATTCCTGGGATGTCAGGACTGTCTTATGAAGAAAGACTGGATAGACTCAGTTTATACTCTCTAGAATATGGGAGATTGAGAGGGGATCTTATAGAAACTTACAAAATTCTTAAGGGGTTGGACAGGCTCTATGCGGGACGATTGTTCCCGATGTTGGGGAAGTCCAGGACAAGGGGTCGCAGCTTAAGGATAAGGGGGAAATCCTGTAGGACCGAGATGAGAAGGACTTCTTTCACACAGAGAGTGGTGGGTCTCTGGAACTCTCTGCCACAGAGGGTAGTGGAGGCCAGTTCAGTGGCTATATTTAAGAGGGAGTTAGATGTGGCCCTTGTGGCTAAGGGGATCAGGGGGTATGGAGAGAAGGCAGGAACGGGATACTGAGTTGGATGATCAGCCATGATCATATTGAATGGCGGTGCAGGCTCGAAGGGCCAAATGGCCTACTCCTGCACCTAATTTCTATGTTTCTATGTTTCTATGATCGCAGGTTAGAAAGTGAAGCATGGCAGTCTGATAGTCATAATCTCTGACAGTCAAATTTCGATCATTTAAATATGCTGAATGCCTTCATTGATCTATAGCACAGAGAATCCTAGAGGTTCACAAACTTCAGAAGAAATCTCTCCTCATTTCATCAACATCCTTCCTCCAGTAACAGAGAGCCGAACTCCAGGAGAGATTCTGCTCAGAATCTGAGAGTATTGCTTCGAGGAGAGGATTGTTATCACTTTTTTCATTAAATGAGTGCCTTACTTAACATCGGAAAGGCAGTGATATATTGAAACTGATAACCTCTCCAAGGGCACCTTGGTAACAGGTTCAACCAGGTCGGGAATTAAATATTCTGATTACTGCCATGTATTCCCGAGCTTACTCAGGGAAAGGTAGTCAAGCGGAATGAAATTATTCTTAAGAGCAATTCATAATGTAGGATCAATTTAAAATATAAAATTTATTCTGGACTACTTAAATATTTGTGTGCCCTGGGGAATAAATAAGGGCTTTGCATTTTCTCCAAATTCAGTCAAAATGAGCCACAAGGCTTTAGCTTTGAGATATTTTCAATAAAGCTTCAGTACTCCGTTCATTAACTATTAATATTTGGTTTCGAGATTGATGGAAATGACCTAGTTTTGTTACACTGCATATTTATAAGCTGCGTAACTGCTTCAACTTTACTATCATTTCAATTTCTTCTCCTTAAAACACCAGGCATCACAGCATCGTATCCAAGCCTCAAAAACCGGCGCTTCAGCAAGAGTGAAAGACGCAAGCCAGCATTTCACTCAGATTGCTGACCAGTGATCAGCGGGCAGAACAGCGATTGCTTCCCTTTCCTCAGTCAGGAGTTGCGGCAGGGTATAATAGCCACGACTTTGGTGCAGTGTAAAGGGCCTGTCCCAGCAGCATGCAACTCCATGCGATCAGCTCGACCTAACGTGGTCGCTTGAGCCGTCCGGCGTCGCGGGGCCGGTCCCACTTCGATCGCCGGAGCCGTGCGGAATTGTGCGGAGTTCGTCCCGACATCGCGCGGAGCTACGAAAAACTGACGATGTTCAAAAATTCCGCGCGGCAACGGCTTGTCGGCTCGCAGTCGCCTCGACACATTACACACCGCCTCGACGTCGTGCCTCCGTGACCCTCTCTGTAGGTGCCTCCGTGACCCTCTCCGTGTGTCCCTCTGTGCCCCTCTCTGTGTGTGCCTCTGTGCCCCTCTCTGTGTGTCCCTCTCTGTCCTGGCGAACTTACCTTTAAGACTTCGCTCCAAGTTCGCCTCACTTTGCGCCGCGTTGCGCCACTCACCCGACCTCCGCGCGGCCCCCGCTGCCGGTTTGGTCGCGCTCTTTGCATGCAGGCGCTTGCTGTTGGGAACGGCCCTGTACAGGGATCACCCGACCTCCGCGCGGCCCCCGCTTCTAGTTTGATCGCGCTCACCGCATGGAGTCGGATGCTGGTAGGACAGGCCCTTAGGGACTGAACGTTAGATTATAAGATCATAAGAGTCTGAAGAAGGGTCTCGACCCAAAACGTCACCCGCTCCTTCTCTCCCGAGATGCTGCCTGTCCCGTTGAGTTACTCCAGCATTTTGTGTCTATCATAAGATCATAAGACATACGGCTATTCAATTTTTCCTTCTCATTCCATTCTCCTGCCTTCTTCCCGTAAGATTTAACACCCTTGGGGTTCACAGGTACCCAATAAACCTGCTGGGCGACTGGAGAAAACAACTTGCGATCTTGAAGCCTTAAGTAAAAATAGTCACATACCTGCACCATTAGTTTAGTTTAGTTTAGTGATACAGCGGTGGAAACAGGCCCTTCGGCCCACCGATTCCGTGTTGACCAGCGATCCCCATATACTAGTTCTATCCTACAGGCTAGGGACAATTTACAGAAGTCAATTAACCAACAAACCTGCATGTCTTTGGAATGTGGGAGGAAACCGGATCACCCAGAGAAAACCCACGCAGTCACAGGGAGAACGTGCAAACTCTGTACAGACAAGCACCCATCGTCAGGATCGAACTCAACTGCTGCACCACTGTACCTCCCCGTTATTACTTCCGGAGATTATGTCCAATTTATTTCTTGTTGATATGAAAGTTCAATGGAGGTGGTTGTACAACAGAAGGAGCTGTAAAACTCGACACACTTACATTAGGAGTGGCACAGCTACTGCTCACAACACCAGCGACCCGGGTTTGATTCTAACCTCGGGTGCTGTCTATGTGGAGTTTGCATGTTCTTCCTGTGGCCACGTTGGTTTCCTCCAGTTTCCTCCCACATTCCAGGTTTGTAGGTTAATTGGCTTCTGTAAATTGCCCCTTGTGTGTAGGGAGTAGATGTGAAAGTGGGATAACATAGAACTAATGTGAACTGGTGATAGATGGTCAGTGTGGACTCTGTTAGGGCCTGTATCTGTGTTAGTTTAGTCTAATCTAAACTTACATTGTCTGAAGCAACAAACAGATGTCTTATTTAATTTTTTTTTAGTTCAAAAAAAAAATGTTTTATTAGAAGCATGTATACAAATAATAATAAGCGACAATTTAATTACAAACTTCTTACCTAACTTCAGTTTTTTTTAAAAGAATAAAGATAAAGGGAGAAAAATATGAGAGAAAGTAATAGAGAGAGAAGAAGAAGAGAGAAGAAGGGAGACGCAGAGATAAACTACCAATGACAAGATTATGGAGATAGATCCGGGAAATGTTGAGTGTAACTATTCATCCAGTCCCAAACTCAGGTTTCAACCCTGATTCTGTGTTAAACCAATTTACCTTTTCAAATATTCAATAAATGTAGACCATATTCTAACAAAAAGTTCTGGTTTGTCAATTAAGACAAGTCTTATTTTTTCCAAATGCAAGGTCTCAGTCATTTCCGTAACTCACATTTTAATTGTGGGGGCTTATTTAATTTCAAAAACAGATTTTATCGGAAAAAACCATCACCTCGGGCAGCATCAATGGAGAGAGAAACAGTCATTGCTTCACACCAACAACTCTGCATCAGAAAGCATTTTCGGTTTCAGCATCTGCTATTTTTTGCTCCAGGCTGTGTCTGTACATTATGGTTATTTTCCGCTCATTTACTCGGACAAACACTTGCAGAGCCTTGGGGAGTGGAAGCGACTGGATGGTTAACTTTGAAAAGTGACAATGGATTATAGAGCCTCACTCTGTGCCTGATGATCGATGCTCTAGACAGCGAAAACGAAACGGGTCACTGGCCTGTGTGAAGTCACGTCACACTCTGTCTGGTCTGGATTAGTAGAAGAAGAGACCTGGTTTACTGGGATTGGTATTTCTGTTACATTATTATTGCTGTTTCTTCCAGAGGCAAAACCTTCTTTAGGCGAGTTTAACCAACTCCAGTAAACGCAATTAACATTGGCCCATAATTGGCCGCTGGCCTGAATAGATGTGTGGGCAGTAAGGTCGAACATTATGGGTGGAGATAGCTGACCTTCTTCCCTGAAGGAACAGAGTGAACCTGATGGATGTTTGCAATAAGCGGGTAATTTCAAGGCATCATTCCTAAGACTGGCTTCTTATTTCAGATTTAATTAATTGATTTAAATCAAAATAATAAACTGCATACAATGAAAATCTTAAATTAAAGCAGAAAATGCAGAACAAGCTAAGCAGATGTTTAGATTTATTTTAAATCCATCAGCTATATGGTGGATTGTATGTGTCCAGACCTCTGGATATTGATCTGAAGATGTAGATACTCTTGATGTTGGAAATTTGAAATGCTAATTCTGTTTCTCTTTCCATAGATGCCACCTCACTTGTAAGTGTTTCCAGCATTGTTTGTTTTTCAGTATTCACTTGGAGACTAGTCCAGAAATGTAAGCACCATGTTGCAGGACCTCCAGGATAAGCCACGATTAGTTTGCACCTTGTGCCACTTCACTCAATCAGCAGCACTTCCACCCATCTCAGAGAGTTGTAGATTCAAGCCTCACCCCAGATTTTGGCCCATAATCCCGGGAATTTCAATGCCGCAGTAAGATAGTCCTGTGGTGTTGAGGATTCGAATGATGCATGTTATCAAGACCCTGCAGATGTTAAACCTTCTATGAAACTTCTTGATGAGTAACAGAACCTAATGTCCTAGTTGAGCTCAGGAATCCGTTCCATTGTGACAGCCATTTGCAGCAACAATAAGGATACGTCCCGTGGCAGTAATGGGAAATGTCACTTTTAGTTTCCAAAGAGCCAAGACTCTCTTGATGTAAAAACAAAAGCAAAACCGCCAGTCAACAAGAAACAAGAACTTCTTATAACTGGTGGGACATACTTAAAATAGAACGGCTACTAGATGAAAATGTAACTTGTGATTACTGTCAACGAATAGTGGTTCTTTTGCCAATGCTTGGGTCCTATTCTGTTTGTCTAATTACTTCAAGATAATTGGCGTAAAATCAACATGATGAATATTAGCCCCAGGAACAGTAAGGCACATCAGCTTTCATTTTATTTCTTGCAACACCTCTTCTCAAAGATCTAAAGATATTGCAGCAGAGAATGAAGGTGCAGCGATATAATCAACAAGTTATAAAGAAGCAACTTCCTCACAGGCCCACATTCTCAAATGCAAGCTCTGAGATGTGTTATATTTTGATCATGTCCCTTGTTTCAAAGTATAATTTTGCTGTAAAAAAAACCCCAGAACAATCTCTGTTTTAAAACAGGATTTGCTAGAAATACTCAGCAGGTCAGGCAGCTTCTGTGGAAGGAGACCTGAGTTAACATTTGAGGCACGGCTTGCATAATGCGAGTGGCATGGTCGGGCAGCGGTAGAGTTACTGCCTGAAACCCGGGTTCGATCCTGACTATGGGTGCTGTCTGTACCGATTTTGTATGTTCACCCCGTGACCACGTGGGTTTCCCCCAGGAGCCCTGGTTTCCTCCCACACTCCAAAGACATACAGGATTGTAGGTTAATGTGGCTTCGGTAATTAGAAATTGTTCCTAGTCTGTAGGATGGTGCTACGGTGTTTGGTCTGCACAGACTCAGTGGGCCGAAGGGCCTGTTTCCGCGCTGTATCTCTGAACTAAACTGTGTGGAACATGCTGCCTGATCTGCCGCGTGCTTCCAGCATTTTCTGTTTTTCCAGCATCTAGAAGCTTTTGCTCTTTGATTGTGGCAGATGGTTAATCTGATCAAAACGTGTAAAATCTCCATGGCATCAAGGAACCAGGGGAGCTGCAGCCATCCAAAGTTGTTTCAAGGAATCAATTTGCAATGATGGGTGTTAATTGATATGCTGAGGCTGTACTGACTCAAATACAAGAATGAATAAAACTTCAAATTTCAGACTTGGGAAGAAAGGGAATGGTGGCAGAGTACATGTGAGCTGGGATTGTAACGCAGGATTAGCGTGCGCTAGTTTAACTGCGTGCAGGATGCGCAGAAAATGCAAACCTCACCTCCAGTCAGGGATGTACAATCAGATGCACAAAGTGCTGGACAAGTGGTTCGCAAGAGATCACTTGCCTGCTTTTGTCTTGGCACCTCTCTTCCAGGTTTCTCCCCCCCCTACTACAATCAGACTGAAGATTAGTCTGACTTCTTTAGTCAGAGGGTGGTGAATCAATGGAATTCATTGCCACAGAAGGCTGTGGAGGCCAAGTCAATGGATATTTTTAAGGCAGAGATAGATAGATTCTTGATTAGTACGGGTGTCAGGGGTTGTGGGGAGAAGGCAGGAGAATGGGGTTAGGAGGGAGAAATAGATCAAATAGATTGGCAGAATAGACTTGATGGGCCTATCTGTTCCTATCACTCAGGAATTTATGAACTTATGAAGTAGGGTCCCAACCCAAAATGTCACCCATGAGTGACTTCCACAGATGTTGCCTGACCCGCTCAGTTACTTCAACACTTAGTGTCTTTTTCTTGCATCTGCAGTCCCTTGTGTCATAGAGTCAGACAGCACGAAGACAGGCCCTTTGGCCCAACTCGTCCATGCTGAGCAAGACGCCCATTTAAAGCAATTGTATTTGGCTCATATCCCTCTAAGCCCTTCCTTAATTAGACCCTATCCTAGCCCCTCAGGGGGGCTCTGCTTCCAATCCCTGTGATGTTTCATTGTCAAAGACATAAAAGATCCAAATAAAGATTGAACAAAATAATTGAGTTAGAAATGAAATGTCTAATTAATTGGTTTGAAAAGTGGTGAAAGGAAGTATTGTATCAACTGATGCCTCTTGCTTTCCGTGTGTTCTGCATGTTTGACAGGGACAGCTGTGCGAAGTATTTTCCCACAGTGACATCATTCAGTTCTGTTCCAGTCACACTGTGAAATCCGAGTTGTGCCACAGTCACTTATTCCGAATTATGTCACTCGAGTGGCATTTTGTGGTCTATTCTGTGGTGTAGCAACACTTTTAGGGGTGTATTATAGACCGCCAAATGGGGAGCGAGAATTGGAAGAGCAAATATGCAAGGAGATAGCAGATATTAGTAGTAAGCACAAGGTAGTGATTGTGGGAGATTTCAATTTTCCAAAAATAGACTGGGAAACACATTCTGTAAATGGGCTGGATGGTTTGGAGTTTGTAAAATGTGTGCAGGATAGTTTTTTGCAGCAGTACATAGAGGTATCGACCAGAGAAGGGGCAGTACTGGACCTCCTGTTAGGAAATGAGGTAGGTCAGGTGACGGAGGTATGCGTTGGTGAGCACTTCGGGACCAGTGATCACAATACCATTAGTTTCAATATAATTATGGAGAGAGTCAGAACTGGACCTAGGGTGGAGATTTTTGATTGGAGAAAGGCTAACTTTGAGGGAATGCGTAAGGATTTAAAAGGAGTGAATTGGGACACTTTGTTTTACGGGAAGGATGTAGAAGAGAAATGGAGGACATTTAAAGGGGAAATTGTAAGAGTACAGAATCTTTATGTCCCTGTTAGGTTGAAAGGAAATAGTAAAAATTGGAAAGAGCGATGGTTTTCAAGGGAAATTGGGCACTTGTTTTGAAAAAAGAGAGATAGCTACAATAATTATAGGAGGACATGGAGTAAATGAGGTGCTAGAGGAGTATAAAGTATGTAAAAGGAATCTTAAGAAAGAAATTAGGAAGGCTAAAAGAAGATATGAGGTTGCTTTGGCAAGAAAAGTGAAAGTAAATCCAAAGGGTTTCTACAGCTATATTAATAGCAAAAGGATACGAGGGATAAAATTGGACCATTAGAGAGCCAGAATGGACAGCTATCTGCAGAGCCAAAAGAGATGGGGGAGATATTGAACAATTTTTTTTCTTCGGTATTCAGCAAGGAGAAGGATATTGAACTCTGTGAGGTAAGGGAAAAAAGTAGAGTAGCTATGGAAACTATGAGATTCAAAGAGGAGGAAGTACTGACACTTTTGAAAAATATAAAAGTGGATAAGTCTCCAGGTCCTGACAGGATATTCCCTAGGACATTGAGGGAAGTTAGTGTAGAAATAGCAGGAGCTATGACAGAAATATTTCAAATGTTATTCGAAACGGGAATAGTGCCGGAGGACTGGCGTACTGCGCATGTTGTTCCATTGTTTAAAAAGGGTTCAAAGAATAAACCTAGCAATTATAGACCTGTTAGTTTGACGTCAGTGGTGGGCAAATTAATGGAAAGGATACTTAGAGATAATATATATAATCATCTGGATAAACAGGGTCTGATCAGGAACAGTCAACATGATTTGTGCCTGGAAGGTCATGTTTGACAAACCTTCTTGAATTTTTTGAAGCGGTTACTAGGGAAATTGATGAGGGTAGAGCAGTGGATGTTGTCTATATGGATTTCAGTAAGGCCTTTGACAAGGTTCCCCATGGAAAATTGGTTAAGAAGGTTCAATCTTTGGGTGTTAATGGCGGAGTAGCAAGATGGATTCAACAGTGGCTGAATGGGAGATGTCGGAGAGTAATGGTGGATGGCTGTTTGTCAGGTTGGAAGCCGGTGACCAGTGGGGTGCCTCAGGGATCTGTGTTGGGTCCACTGTTGTTTGTCATGTACATCAATGATCTGGATGATGGGGTGGAAAATTGGATAAGTAAGTATGCAGATGATACTAAGATAGGTGGTGTTGTGGATAATGAAATAGATTTTCAAAGTCTACAGAGAGATTTGGGCCATTTGGAAAAGTGGGCTGAAAGATGGCAGATGGAGTTTAATGCTGATAAGTGTGAAATGCTACATCTTGGCAGGACAAATCAAAATAGGACGTACATGGTAAATGGTAGGGAATTGAGGAATGCTGTGGAACAGAGAGATCTAGGAATAACTGTGCATAGTTCCCTGAAGGTGGAATCGCATGTAGATAGGGTAGTAAAGAAAGCCTTTGGTGTGCTGGCCTTTATAAATCAGAGCATTGAATATAGGAGTAGGGAAGTAATGTTAAAATTGTACAAGGCATTGGTAAGACCAATTCTTGGAGTATGGTGTACAATTTTGGTCGCCTAATTATAGGAAGGATGTCAACAAAATTAGAGAGAGTACAGAGGAGATTTACTAGAATGTTGCCTGGGTTCCAGCAACTATGTTACAGAGAAAGGTTGAACAAGTTAGGTCTTTATTCTTTGGAGTGCAGAAGGTTAAGGGGGGGACTTGATTGAAGGTCTTTAAAATGATGAAAGGGATAGACAGAGTGGACGTGGATAAGCTTTTCCTCATTGAGGGTAGGGAAGATTCAAACAAGAGGGCAATGACATGAGAATTAAGGGACAGAAGTTCAGGGGTAATGTGAGGGGGAACTTCTTTACTCAGAGAGTGGTGGCTGTGTGGAATGAGCTTCCAGCAGAAGTGGTGGAGGCAGGATTGATTTTAACATTTAAAAGTAAAGTGGATAGGTATATGGACGGGAAGGGAATGGAGGGGTATGGTCTGAGTGCAGGTAGATGGGACTAGGGGAAAATAAATGGTCAGCACGGACTGGAAGGGCCGAGAGGGCCTGTTTCCGTGCTGTAATTGTTATATGGTTATATGGTTATTCCTGGCGTCCCTGACCAACACTTCACACTTTGCCAACTAAACCTTGCTTCACTCGTAGCAACAAATGGAGACCAAGTGAAACCCGACCCTTGCTGTCTGGTTCAGAGCAGTGCTCGTCCTTGGGGATGGATGGATGCCAGTCTGTGCACATGTGGTGCTGCAGAATAACTGGCGGATTCACCATCTACATCCAGCTCAGTCCTCCTGGGATCGCTTTTGTTGTTTAAAAAACAAAAAATCTCAATTTATGCTGCTTGCATCAACTTCATGCATGCGCACACTCAAGCGCACCCACCCACATGCACACACACCACAAGTACCGCAGGCACACACACACACACACACACACACACACACACACACACACACACACACACACACACACACACACACACACACACACACACACACGTATGTATGGTGGTATATTGTAGCCAGCTGAGCAGGGACAGTTGTCAGACCAATGTAGTGAACAAGCAGAAGAGAGGCAAAGGTGACATTTTCCTAATTCCCACCCTGCAATCCCTTGTCAATCCAACACATGTCTGGCAGGGACGATCCACACTGCTTGAAGGCTACAGTGCAGCTGATGATGTTTCTCAACCCAAAATATAATTCCAGTAGAATAAACCACAGAATGGCAAGCTTTTACAATGACTCATATCTGTTGTGAAGGAAAGGAATTGTGCCATGCTGCATCACTTGGAAATTAAGAACCAAGCCAGTTAATTGCATGAAAGAGGGAAACGCATTACATTTCCTTGCTAAGCACACACAAACATTCCAAGTTCTGCAACATCTGGTGTAATGTCTGTCCACGGATGCTTCTTGGGGTCGTTGACACTGCTGGCCAAAGATGTTAATAATATTCAGCAATCTAAACAAACATGTGTTGTGTAAATGTGTAATGAAATGGCATATTAATCTCATTGTTCCTTATTTTGAAAAAAAGATAGTTCTGTACCGAGGACTAAATTGCAAATTGAGCTATATAATATTAATTAAAGAAAATTGCAGCCCTTATTATGTAACCTATTGTTCAAGAAGGAACTGCAGATGCTGGAGAATCGAAGGTAGACAGAAGGTAGGTCTGAAGAAGGGTTTCGGCCCGAAACGTGGCCTATTTCCTTCGCTCCATAGATGCTGCCGCACCCGCTGAGTTTCTCCAGCATTTTTGTCTACCTTATGAAACGTATTGCCAGGACACTCAACTATTCTAAATGTAAAACTTTTTTAATACATTGAGCAGAACATTTGGCGATACTAATTTAACCAACGGAGCATCTGAATTTACAAGAGCAACGCAGACCTGCAGCTGCATCATGTGCTGCCTTGTGAAGATTACTAATCAGTACTTACAAAATCACCCTTTCTATCTACTTGCCCTTAGAGTCATAGAGTGATACAGTGTGGAAACAAGCCCTTCAGCCCAACTTGCCCACACCGCTCAACATGACCCAGCTACACAAGTCCCACCTGCCTGGGTTTGGCTCATATCCATCCAAACCTGTCTTATTCATGTACCTGGCTAACTGTTTCTTAAACGTTGGGATAGTCCCTGCCTCAACTACCTCCTCTGGCAGCTTGTTCCATACACCCACCACCATTTGTTCCTCACGCCGTAGTTCACATTAGCTCATATTACGCCGGGACAGATTCCCATTCTTGGGCAAATCACACGGCATCCATCAGCAGCACCTGAGACCAAGCATTCACAGAACTATTCCTTTTCACCCAGTGTTCAGCGGCTCCCTCCCACCCTGTCGAGAACTCAGCAAGCAATCCACTCATGTGACAGAGATGGTGACACTCACCAGCCTTTTGAGCCTGCATTATCTTCACGTAGACTGCATCAGCAGATTCAATTAGCATCTTGCTTGTCTGAATCATCTGGAAAACAATAACAACATGAAGAAAAAAGATCAAAAATTCCTTTCATATTTATATCTCTTTACCTCCCCGAGCTGAAGTCTCTCTTTCGTGCCTCATTCATTGCCCTGTTGCACATCTGCCTGGAATGAGCTGCCTGAGGAAACTATTGAAGCGGATGCAATTACGACTTTTAAAAGACATTTTGACAGGTAGATGGATAAGAAGGGTTTTGAGAGCCAAGGACCAAATGCAGGAAGATGGGATGAGCCCAGTGTGCCAACATGGCTGACATGGGTTAAGTGAGCTGAAGAGTCTGTTTTCATGCTGTATAGTTCTATGACTCTATTTAAATACAAATAGGCAATTTAACTTGGGGGTATAATGTACTAAAACTCTGTCCATGACTACACATGCATTTCCTGCAGGAGTCACTAAATAGCAATCAGATTCCCTGCCAGACTATCTCTCCCTATGTCAGAGGTGCTGGAGAAATTACACAGACCCTGCTCGGACCATGGTTTGAAGTCTGAGTATCTCTGCCAAACTCAATATATATTAGGCATCTCTCATTGCCCCTGATGGCTCTAACTGTCCAAGTTAGGCCTAAGAGGGCCGTAAAACAACCAGATTGCTTTGAGTCAGAGTCATAGGTAGGGAAGAGAAATATAGGGTTAAAATGCCAAATTTTCTTCCCAAACACTGGTAAATACGATGATTGTTGTTAACAATACCTGGAGGTTTCAAGATACCAGATTTTTAATTACAGGTTTATTTAATTGAATTCAGTCTGCAGCTGTCCAGGTGGAATTTGAAATCGGATTATACATGCCCTCCGGAGAACAACTGCTCGGGGTTATGGGGTTAAGAGGGAAAGATAGATCAGCCGTTATTGAATGGTGGAGTAGACTTGATGGACCAAATGGCCAAATTCTGCTCCTATCACTTATGAACTCTAGCAACATAATCAATTTGTGATTGTCCCCTTATTACGAATAGAAAAGTTAGCAAACTTGGGTTCATCCTACCCTGCGAGACTCACACATTTACCACTGTGACCAGCAGAGCTGTTGTGGAAAGCGAGCGCTATCCCCTCAATGTAAATTGTCGGGGAAATTATGTGACAGATATATTAGCACGCTGGCATCTTAGACCTAATAGGTTTAACTGTTTTGATAATATACCCCATGCTGTGATTCAATTTAAAGAATCTACAAATTGTATATTTTGCATTAGTATTTTTGTCTGCCCATTACACTGAAAGATTTCAAAATCATTAATACATTTCATGGTCTTAGAATAAACACTTTTTAGTGTTAGCAATGAGAGAGAAAGGTAGACTTTATGTTACATTTCAACTCACACGTTCAAAGTGAAAAATCCCATTATATTACAGAATTGTTTCAGAGCAATATTATAGAACAGTTATGGTTATGGGGAGAAGGCCGGAGAATGGGGTAAGGAGGGACAGATAGATCAGCCATGATTGGATGGCAGAACAGACTTGACGGGTCAAAAGGCCTAATTCTGCTCCTATCACTTATGACCTTTAGAGAATTAGTGATGAGATGACTTTGGGTGTTTTTGCTGTTATTGTAATGTACACAAAACAAAATGACTAAATGACACCGTGGGTGGCCATGGTGGCGCAGCGGTAGAGCCATCGCCTGCAGGGCCGGAGACCCGGGTTCGATCCCGACTCTGGGCGCTGTCGGTACGGAGTTTATACGTTCTCCCCGTGACCGCGTGGCTTGATGTATGTGTAAATTCTCCCCGGTGTGTCAAGGATAGTGTTAATGTGCGCGGATCGCTGGTCGGTGCGGAATCAGAAGGCCGATGGGCCTGTTTCCATGCTGTATCGCTAAATGGAACTAAGACTTGAGTTATCATTTTGAGAAGTGCTGAGAAGGAATTTTAAAATCACTGCAGACTATTTGTCCAACTTCTAACTTACAAGCCCGTGAATCTAACCACAGATCCATCCAGTCATAATTTGTAGAATACAGATGGCTGTCGTCAGCCCACCCTGCCCAGCTCCTGGCCTAGAGATCACAACATATCATTTGCAGATTCAGTTACTTTCTAAATATATTTACGGCATCAGCCTTACCAATTCGTTCAGGCAACGAGTTCCTGACGTTTTGCGTAACAAATCTTGTCCTCAACTGCCCTCTAATCCTACGTCAATAACCGTAAATACAGGCTTGTCCTCCCTCCAACATCCCACCTCCCTCTTAATTTGCCCTCCGTTATTTATCTCTGTACTAGGAGAATACTTGCTTCCTGATATATTGACCAATCTCACAACTTTAACACAGCAGTCAACAAGCACCAGTCAGTGTACTCGTACAGTGAGACTTTAAGGATAACTTCTTCCTAAAAGTCCTGTCCCACTGTACGAGTTCATTCAAGAGCTCTCCCGAGTTAAATTTTAAAAATCAAACTCGTGAAAGCAGGTAGAATGTACGTAGCGGGTACGTCGGAGCTCGGGACGTCTCTTAGCGGCTTGTAACGCTAACGGCAGGTACTCGGGAAAACGCGGTAAGCTCGGGAAGACTCGTGAAGGCCATTACCATAAATCTCTGAGTTCGAATCAGGGCAAACTGGGGAAAACTCTTGAATGAACTCGTACAGTGGGACAGGGCTTTTAATCAACTCTTAAAATAGATGATTTGGTCATTATTGCATTGTTGCTTCTGCACAAACTGACTGCCACATTTCCTATATTACAACAATGACCACACCCTAAAAAGTACTACACATGTTGCACGTTGGAGTATCCTGAAGGGAATGCTAAAGGTGCTTTAGAAATAGCATATTTTGTATTTTAAATGCAGTGCAACGAATCCCTCTACACCAGATACTGAGTATTATACATTATGGCCCAAAGAAAGCAGCATTGCAAATGTTGCCACACTACAGGATGTAGGGAGTCCACAGTGGTTTTGTTCTTGCCGAGTAAACATAAATCCACATCTGCATGATCCTGTTTCATTGCAAAGCAGCTATAGCTAGATTGAGGTTTTATGTTACAAAAAAAGTACTTCATCAAGTATATTTACAGAGGACTAATCAGATTGCTGAGAACTGCTGCTTTACGCAGCAAAAAGTAATCGATGATCATAGATGTGCAAGCTAACATAGTGTCAATGTACGTCCCTTTAAAATAAATATTAGACGTTGCTACCATTTTACATTAAACAGTCAAAAATATTTTAAATCGGAGCACCGCGGTTTGAATTCTCATCTCATCTGACCTGGAAGCATCATCAATCCGTGAACTTCCTTCAGCCACTTGTCAATTTGCACCAGGATATTGTTATGTACAGCAATTAGATTGTGTGGGCTTGGTGGGTAAGTGCAGGCGAAACACAGCTGTGTCTTGAAATGGCTGTGAAAATGCTCTGTGCTTTAATGTTCCCACACTTCTAAAATGAGTTCAGATGTTGCTGTCAAAGTACGGTTGACGTTAATGGCTGTCCATTATTAATGCAGAAATGGCAGAGCAACTTCAGGCAGTGTGCAGACAGTTGCTAAGTTAAGATTATCCACAAGTTGCAATTTGAGTTGCACCCTTTCACTGCCAGCTTCTCGAAGAAAGCAGCTCACTGTTCGTCTCACTATTGAAGTGCTCTGATGCTGAAGTATTTTCATGGGAGATATAATCTGATCTGACCTCAGACAGTTGTGTTAAGTGTACTTCTAACAAAACACTAAAAGTTTACAACACCCTATCGATTTCCCTGAAAATGGACTGCTACCAACTGTGATTTTTTAAGTGATTTTACAAATGTAAAATCTTAAAGTGATTAATCGTGACCCTTCTACAGTGTGAAAAAACGTCACGCATTCCTTCTCTCCAGAGATGCTGCCTGTCCCACTGAGTTACTCCGGCATTTTGTGTCTACCAAAGATTCATGTTTGCTGGTTCTGTAAAACCTTCATTTTTGTGGAAGCAGATAGGTCAATAACATGACAACCACTTAGATTTGTACAATATTTGTTTCTCCAGCACACTACTATTCTTTCTACATTCCTTTTTTTTTTTACAAATGTTGATTGCCCTAAATCCAATAAAATATCCTGAATGACTTTATAGGGAAATGGAAACACATTTGTCACCAATCCACATGAAAGGATAGTGGAACAAAGCATGATTAAAGAGATGGATTTGAAGAGTATGTTACAAAAGAGGAGGTAGGGAGTTCGAGAAGTTAATGCTTTTTTAGTTGCTATTTTATAAGGCGGAGGTTAGAGTAAGTTAATGGGCTGAATATTCACAAAATATTTGGAGAATTATCTGTTTAACAGGTAGTACAACGGCACAGCAGGTCCGGGCTGCTGTCTCATGGTGCCAGATACCCTGGTTCGATCCTGACCTCGGGGGCTGTCTGTGTGGAGTTTGCACATTTTCCCTGTGACTGTGGGTTTCCTCCGGGTACTCCGTTTTCCACCCACTTCCGAAGACATGTGGGTTTGTAAGTTAATTGGCCTCTGTAAATTGCCCCTAATGTGTAGGGAGTGGATGTGAACGTGGGATAACATAGAACTAGTGTTGTGGGCAATGGTCGATGGTCGGCGTGGGCCGCAGAGCCTGTTTCTATGCTCTATCTCTAGACCAGCAGGCTTCGAGTTTTCCAACAGCACCTGGAGCTGACATTCCAAAATAAAACAAGCTAAAAATACCATGCACACAATTGGCAGTTGATTGTTTATTTTAGAAAGAGAATGAAAATAACTTGAAGGAAATTATTCATGTCTGGCCATTTGTTGACGTGATCTCCTGTAGATCAAATGTACATCTATCATCTGTTCTGCCTTGGGTACAGAGTACAGATACAAGTATATCTGTGTCCAGGAAATGAAAGAGATTATAAACTCTCTGATATCTGAGTAAGTTTGCCCACATTGCCCCTGGCTGTATCTCTCTCACTTGCATTTCAATTGCACCTCATTCCACTCTAATATCGATATTCACCCACCAACGAGACTAATCTTCAGACCCATGGTCATTAAACACCACACTCACACTGCGTCCTTCATATGTTGGACCACCGCCAACCTACAAATATCACTATACCCACCAAGGTTGGTGGATAATTGGAAATCAAGCTAATCTCTTATACCCTTAATTTATGGGGCTAACCCAAGACTATCACCTCAATTGGAGGGGTGCTCTAGGTTTTGACTTGTTAGCAGTCCTTTTATCATACACCTCCATCAAATACAAAGGTAGACAAAATTGCTGGAGAAACTCAGCGGGTGAGGCAGCATCTATGGAGCGAAGGAATAGGTGACGTCTGAAGAAGGGTCTCGAGCCGAAACGTCACCTATTCCTTCGCTCCATATATGCTGCCTCAGCCGCTGAGTTTCTCCAGCATTTATATCTACCTTCGATTATTCCAGCATCTGCAGTTCTTTCCTAACCAATCCATCAAATACAGATTAATTTGTCATCTTATCCATTAAATATTCAGCAGTTCAGGCAGCATTCGTGGAGATAACAGTGTCGTGAAGTACTATTTTTCAATACTACATGACTCCCTGAGCATTTTCTGTTTTTTTTTCAGATTTTTATCATCAGATTGACTTCATTTATCAGTTTGTCAGCTGTATATGTTATCTCACATGTTTGTCGACACAACACTCTTATCTCACTAGCTGTGCCACCGTGAAGTTGTGAGAGATTCAGTACAAGAACACTCCCTTCCTTTCCTTTTCACTTTTAATGATTAACCAATGTTTCCTATGAACTTTGTTATCTTCATAATATTTGCTGTTCATCGCCCAAATTGGCATCATCTAATTCCGTAACCTCTAAGGCAATAATAAAGAGCATTAATGAAAGAAGCTATTTTTATGTCTCACCCATAGCTTATAAAAATTAAAATTATACAATGACCATTAATGGTTCACATCTTCTGAGAAATATTGTTTCCTTTGTAGCTATTTTCAACCTCATTATGAAATTTTTGTTTTGTTTAGTTTAGAGATGCAGCGTGGAAACAGGTCCTTCGGCCCACGGAGTCCGTGCCAACCAACTATCCCCACACGCTAACACTATCCTACACACACAAGGGACAATTTACAACTTTACCAAGCCAATTAACCTACAATCCAGTACGTCTCTGGAGTGTGGGAGGAAACCGGAGATTCCAGAGAAAACCCATGCAGGTCTCGGGGAGAACGTACAAACAGCACCCATAGTCAGGTTCACACACCCATAGTCAGTTTCGAACCCGGATTTCAAGTCAAGTCAAGTCACTTTATTTATATAGCACATTTAAAAAACAACTCTCGTTGGCCAAAGTGCTTTACATTGGTATAAGAATAGTATAACAAACAACAGTGTTTCATAGATTACAAACAAACATCACTACATACATACATAGATGCCAACCCTAAATTTAGTTCACAGTAACATTCAACCCATTTGTCCGTAACAAATGGGGTTAAATGCATTTCTCTCCGTAACATACTCACTTGGAGTTGTTGCCGGCGGCTATGCGCCTGCGCACTGGTGCAGATCAGCGGGCTGCCGGCGGGCGGGTGCGGCACATGCGCACTTGGCAAGGTTGCCGGCGGGTCTGCGCCTGCGCACTGGGTGGGGGTGGGGGTGGGGGGGAGGCCCGGTGATGGGGCTGCCGCGAGCGGCCGGCTGGCGGCAAGAAAGTGCCGCTGATCGCGCGGGCCGGCGCCGCCCGGGCTCTGGGCCGGGCGTGGCTGCGAGCTGCTGGGCTGGCAAACCGGGGGCACATGGCGCCGGCGTTCACCACGGGAGGAACACCGGCACGGCGGTGTTCCGTAACAGCATGTTTGGCTGCCGGAACACCGTAAAAAGGTTATTTCGCCGGGACAAAATACGGCGAATCCGGGACACTTGGCATCTCTGTACATATAGCCCTCACTCAGAGGACGTCAAGAAAGGCTTGGGAGTAGAGATGGATTTTTAGTCTCGGCTTAAAGGAGTCGATGGAGGGGGCAGTTCTGATGGGAAGAGGGATGCTGTTCCACAGTCTAGGCAGCAACTCTATCTCTACGCCTCCGTGCTGACCTGTGTGAAAACAGTTTCCAATTTTATGTTCAACCCCCTTTGTTGGTCTTCATTAGGAATGCCAGTGATTGCAAGGAACTCCGCTGGTAAGGTCATATTTTTTCCATGTGGGTGGCATCATCCTTTGCTTCTCCACATCATTTCGCTGGCTAACATGCCACTGGTCAGATCAGCCCCAAGCCACTCTTGTCTGTAGAAGCTGATAAAAAGTCTCCTTAAATATCAAACTTGAGTTATTTTCTGGGAGCTCTCATCCACAGGCCAACCACCTGTCCAAACAATTCCCAATAGGAACATTGAGGGATGAGCTGGGATGACTCTAGAACGCAGGTGCTTTGTTCCCACAGGAGGTGATGCAAGGTGGTGTACGATATATGATTACTGATACACGAGGACTAAACAAAATGAGATTTTTACAGGTGAATAAAGTCTAGTATCTGTGAATAATGTTCAGCAGTTGCTTTGTAATGTTAAAGCTGAATATGCTTTAAGGCAGTGATAGATTTTTGATTAAAACAGGTGTCAGAGGTTATGGGGAGAAGGCAGGAGAATGCGGTTAGGAGGGAGAGATAAACCCGTCTCACGGTGCGAGTTGACCCACGAGGGACCACGAGTTTTCACGTACAATCAACGTAGCGGGAACGTCGGAACTCGCACGAGCAACTTAGCGACTCGTGGCGCTAACGGCAGGTACCCGTGAAACTTGTTAACTCGTGAAAAAATTCAAACATGTTTGATGTTTTCCACGAGTCAAACTTACTGTTCAAGTTAAAAATTGAAACATTTAAACTCGTTGTAATAACGTAGTGGCCCGTTATTATAGAGTTGCTGCCTCACAGAGCCAGAGACCCGAGTTCAATCCTGACGACTGGTGCTGTCCATACGGAGTTTGCACGTTCTCCCAGTGACCACGTAGATTTTTTCCGGGTGCTCCAGTTTCCTCCCACATTCCAAAGACGTGCAGGTTTGTATGTTAATTGTCGTCTGTAAATTGCCCCGCAGTGTGTCGGATAGAACTAGTGTCCGGGTGATTGTGGTCAGCATGGGCTCGGTGGGCCGAAGGGCCTGTTTCCACACTGTATCTAAACTAAACTAAAGGCCCTGAAGAAGAGTCCCAACCCGAAACGTCAACTGTCCATTTTCTCCAGAGATGCTGCCTGACCCGTTGAGTTATTCCAACACTTTGTGACCTTTTGTGATAAGTTAAAAGCTTCAACCCTTTCTCGAGGAATGGGAATTAGGGGAAGCAGTAGGAAATATGTTGCTTGGCATTTAAAATAAATAGATTAGTCAGTACAGTAATTATTAAGTCAAAGTTACAGTATTGTAAGTGCAACTGCGGTAGAAGTGAGGAGAGGGGTGGGGTAATCAGGGGAACAAATGTACAAATAGCCGATCTGGAAAACGAGCAGAACGACTGGACGAGGGTTTGTTTGATGCCCAACACAAAATGCTGGAGTAACTTGGCGGGCCAGGCAGCAACTCTGGAGAGAAGGAATAGGTGACTTTTCGGGTCGAGATCCTTCTTCAGAAGACGAGCCCTGATCCGAAACGTCACCTATCCACGTTCTCCAGAGATGTTACCTGGCCCGCGTTGTTACTCCAGCTTGTTGCGTCTGCCTTCCGTCTAAAGCCTTGGGATCGTCGCCGACGTGAAGACGGTGCGAAGCCCCCGCGCCCGGTGCAATGGGCGGGGAGCTGGAGAGGGGAGGGAAGGGGTCACACACATGGCCGGGAAGCAGAGGGGTGGGGGTGGGGGTGGGGTTGGTGACAGACAGGGCCAACAATGAGATGGAGAAAGACAGAAACACCGACGTGCAAAGGAGACCTACAATAGCGCATGGTCTCTCTCGCGTTATGGCGGGTGATTGTCGCCTGCCCGCTGTTTCTGACCCTAAAGCCGTGGGATCGTTGTCCTTCGTGTTGGCATGGAGGGGGAGGGGGGTATTGTGCTGCTTGATTGCCCCTGCTATCCCAGGGACAGGGAGACACAGCGGCATTTGAGACTGGTGGGCAATCACTACCAAAGTGTCTGCCCACACAGTCAGTACACCTCTCCTACACTTGTCTCCCGCACTAAGATCATCCCGCAGAGAATGATCCCAGACTAACCCAAGAGCCTTGTCACCCCAGACCGATTAACGACGCCCGCGCCTCCCCCCCCCCCCCCCCCCCCCCCCCCCCCCCCCCTCCACCTCAACTTACGTCTGGGCACCAAAGCAGCTCAGGGGGCGAACCCTGGGCTCTGTCTCCCAACAATCTGATGTGCAACTGATGTGAAAGAACAGCGGCTGTGGCTGCGGCCGGCAGGCTGGCTCCCGGCATGGAATTCTCACACCCTCACACACTTACCTTCATTCACGGTTGGCTCAAGAGTAACGGGAGAGGAACTTCGTAACGCGGGAGAGGAACTTGGAACATCGCAGAAATGACATACCCGTGGGAACTCGGTTAAACACTTGAACATAAACTTGGAATCTTGTACATAACCACAAGTCTGTTTTTTTTCTTTCACTTGGGGTCACTCGTGGGTGGACTCGCACCGTGAGACAGGGCCAATAGATCAGCCATGATTGAATGGTGGAGTAGACTTGATGGGCTGAATGGCCTAATTCAACTCCTATCACATGACCTTATGAATAGACAATGCATAAATAAACAACATGCAGAGAAAAAGTCTTCATTTTCTTTGTAACATTTGAAATCTCTGTCTATTATAATGACCTTTAATTACCATCTTTACTCTTTTAATACTGTGCTACAAAATATAACATATTATACATTAAAATGAAATACATGGTATGAATAAAAATATTTCATGAAAAATGACGGATCAGATCCGATGGGCCGAATGACCTAATTCTGTTCCTAGATCTTGTGATCTAAAATTCATGTGAGATGGGAATTGTTTCGTCAATGTTTTCACGTAAAACACAACTTTTAGTATTTTTATTACTTTTAAGATTGCATTTTAAGAAGTAATTTTCCTTGCATGTTTGGTATATTCATTTTACATTCTTGTCTTGGTGTTTCATTTGGATTCATAGGCTAAGCAGTACAGCCAACATGTCAGGGGGTGAAGACCATAGCTACAGGGGCAGCAACACTCTCATTCTGCAACATCCTTCTGCTCAGGCAAACTAACTTCCTACAACACTCCAGGAGGCCCAGAACAACACAGGAACAATTAGATTGCCAAAGATTCCTTGCATTTCCTGTGTGTTGTGCAGGAAAGGAATTTATATTTCACTGACACAAGAGTTGATCTTTCAACTGAAACCGTTGGATAAAACCATGGCAAAGATGACATGGATCCAATCCAATGAATCTTTTCACAATGATGGACACACAGTGCTGGAGTAACTCAGCGGGTCAGGCAGCATTTCTAGAATATTTTCATACCAAGCTCAGGATCAGCATTCACTTTCCACACTGGTCTTCTTTATTACTGTGTTACTAGATTTATTTACTCATGTCCTATTGAATCAGATTTTATTTTTCAGTGAGATAATTCTTTAGTCCTTTAAGACCATAGGAAGTGGGACAGGACGAGGTCAGTCAGCCCTTGCGTCTGCTCCACCATCAAGACAAATAATGACGAATTCAACAATCCTCGTCCACTTCCTGGCTTCTGCCATAACCCCGGATTCCCTTCCTGATTAAAAGTCTATTTTAGACTTACATGTGCACAAGGACCCTGTCTCCATCACTCGCTGCGGCAAGGAAATAAGGGTCAACATTTCATTAGCTTCCCCTTGTGTTCCACAGGCATGCGAGCTTTCTGTCCTTTGAGGTCAAAGACCCCGAATCCCTTTGTTCTGCCACTTCCCGCAGATTCTCTCTACGTCAATAATTTTGTTCTTTTATTCTCACTACAAAAACAAACATTGCACACATTACACCCCATTACACTCCATTGGCCAATATTTTGTCATTCACTTAACTTGTCAATATCTTTCCATAGACACAAAATGCTGGAGTAACTTAGCGGGACAGGCAGCATCTCTGGAGAGAAGGAATGGGTGGCGTTTCGGCTCTTCCGACATATATATCTTTCCATTAACTGCTTGTATCCAGCTTGCAATTCACCTTTTTGTCTTGTCCATAAATTGGGCTGCCAGACATTTGCTTCCTCCCTCCTGGTCATGAACATATATTGTAGTCGGTGGTGGCCCCAGCACTGATTCCTGTGGTACCACTGGTCATAGGATGCCAGGCTGCAACCTCTAACCCTGCCTGCAGCTTTCTGCCTGTTAGCTGTCACTATCCATGCCTGGTACTACCTCCAATACCAATGCACACATCACTGCACGGAATGATTTTGAGAGCTACAAATGTTCAGGTTTCCCATTCACTACATTTACGTTTCTGGTCCAGTCACATGTGAGTTTAGTTTATTGTCATGTATACCGAGGTACAGTGAAAATCGTGTGTTGAATGCTAACTAGTCAGTGGAAAGACAATACATCATTACAATGGAGCCATCCACAGTGTACAAATACATGATAGCGGGTATAACGTGAAGAAAGGTTAGTGCAAGATAAAGTGCAGTAAATTACGATCAAAGATAGTCCGAGCGTCTCCAATGAGGTATATATTAGCTCAGGACTCTCTTTAAGGGCCTGTCCCACTTTCCCGAGTCCTCTGACGAGTTGAAAGGACCTTAAAAAAAAAATCAAGATTTATGTGATCTACGAACTCCTCCTTCCGACTATCTTTTTTTACTCGTGGACTTTTTTGTCAAGCTGAAAAAAACGTCCCGACTTACCTGATGGCCCGAGTACCTACAGTTGGCGTAACAAGCCACCACGATATATCTACAGACTCGCTACAGACTCCTACGGACTCGCTACGGACATTCTCCGAGTTTGAATCAAGGGGAAATCTCGGGAGAATTTGTGAGTAACTCGAGAAAGTGGGACAGGCCCTTAGTTGTTGGTCGGATGGTCCAGTTGCCTGATAACAGGTGGGAGAAAACTGTCCCTGAAACTGGACATGTGCACTTTCACATTTCTATACCTTTGCCTGATGGGAGAGGGGAGGAATGTGGCCGGGGTGCAACTTGTCCTTGATTATGCCGAGTCAGCTTGAGGTGTAAATGGAGTCAATGGAAGGGAGGTTGGTTTGTGTGAATAGAATCTCAATGATTACTCACGGGACTCTCTCACCGATTACTCTGGCTTTATCTGATAATAACTTTTAATTACATCTTACAGTCTGGAAACAAATTGCAGCCTCTTTATATTAATAGGTCAGCTTATGAATTCAAGTATGATTAATGCTGCATAGTTTGGTTACTATAGCAACTGCTCTCTGATCCAAGTAGCCCTGCATCCACTTTAGCTTTTTGTTTGTTTTCCAGTTTAATGCTCCTCAGTCTACAGATTGAGGTTTTGAGTCTTGTGTCAACTCGTGTAGGCTCGAGTTAGCTCAAGGTGGCGAGATACAAGGGAGTCATAATCACGTTTCACCTTGACTATGGAAAAGGATTGGCTGCAACAGCAAACATTGTTTTCTTTCGCTTCCTTTGACCTGACAGGAGCTCAACAAATTCAGTGCTCAGATTTGTGCAGTGTGGACTTATGCCCTTTAGAAAATTGAAGCATGTCACTCATGCACGCTTCAAATAGCGAGAGGATTGAATGAATGGACTCACTGTCTCGTAGGCTGCTAGAACCTTCCTGAGGTGGTCTGGAACTGGACCCTGGGCCTCCATGGAAGGATATTGTTCGCTGAGGTTCAGTGTCACCGACACTGTGTTGTCACTGTTCAGTAGCCATGACGACAGAGTTAGAATGCATTGCTTCATGTTCGCTGCAGGAGTCAGACCACACAACTCCTTAAATGAGACCATGGCGTTCTGTGTAAAATACAAATCCATTGTCACTATATGTTGTAGACACAAGCAACTGCAGATGCTGGTGTACAAAGCAGACACAAAGTGCTGGAGTAACTCAACGGGTCAGGCAGTATTCCCAGGGGACATACATAGATGGGCATTGTTTTGGGTCAGACTGAGGGCCAAAACGTTGCCTGTGCATGCCTCCAAGTTGCTGTCTGACCCGCTGAGCTGCTCGAGCATTTAGTGTCTTTATTTGTTAAAATATTCTGCACACATCCGATCTACATCGTTCACCTCAGGATCTTTATAATTGATGAATAGTTGAAGACTAATTTTCAAGAGGACATAAAACCTCATTCTACAATGAATAAATATCAACATTTTGCCAGTACATTTTACCTGCTGCAAACCTGCAGAAATTTTCACTCATAAAAGTTGACCCTGTAATTATTAGGAAATCCAACACTCATGAACCATGCAAAGGAATGGCCTGTATTGTGGTGGAGCATTGAAGGTCAGTACTACTACGAACAAGTTCCTTATCACATCCAGTAGCACTGGCACTGACTGGTTTGATTCAGTGGAGAGTGATATTCTCCATTCAAATTTGTTTCTGCACAAGATTCTGTTGCCAAACCTTTGTGATATGACTGGCAATTGTGATGTTGGATGTATTAGCCTATTTGAGAAACTCATTCAAAAACCTGTCACATTGCATGTGATGACAGTCCAGGTTACAACTGGTCACGCTGCATATCCCACATCCAAAACTAGCTGCGCACACATCTCTGCTGTCATCTTTGCTGCCAACACAAATTCATCCCTACACTAAACTCTGCTCCCAATCAACACAAACCTGTTCCTTTAAAGTGTTTTGAACCAACACTGATGCCACAGTGCACCATAGACAAATATCTGATCTACTCCAACATTAAGACCACCTTCCCCCACTTCCAGAATACTGGCAAACTCCGGCCCTAGCTCACTTTACCCTCTGAAACTCCCAATCTTGCCTGTGTTAAACCTAGATCCAGTTATTTCATTGATCACTCATTTCCCGTCTAAAAGTCATACAACGTGGAAACATGCCCTTTTGCCTTCGCCAACCAACGCCCCATCTCCACTTGTCCCACCTGTCTGCGTTTGGCCCATTTCCCGCTAGACCTATCCTATCCATGCACCTGTCCTAATGTTTTAAAGCATCATGATTGTACCTGCCTCAGCTACCTCCTCCGCCAGCACGTTCCATATACCTACCGCCCTTCATGCAAAAAAGTTTCACCTCAGGTTCCTATTAAATCTTTCTCCCCTCACCTTAAATCTATGTGCACCTACCTCTTTGTAAAGCTGAGCACATCCATAGCGCTGCTGCTCAATCCAAACTCACACAGGGACCCATTTACCTACATTGAGTCTCAGTTTGGCAATAATTCCCAATCGGCAAAAAAGATTAGCATCCTTGATTTAAAATCCCTCTATGCTGCAGCTTGCCACCTCCAACCTCTCCCAGCCCAACCATCACAAGCCTGTGGTGACGGAAATGGAAGCGAGAACCAGGAGTGCCAAATAAACGCTGCTCATATTACAAAAGCCATACCTGAACATTTTCGCGAAGGTCCATTGCTTCACGTAAGGGCTGGGTGGCTGCTCGAAACACCTCGTCAATAACTTTGACCCCCACGGTTTTGGTTGAAGTATACTCTCTCGCTTTTTTGCTCTTGCGAACAGAGAGCCCCCTTTTCTGCGACTTCCCCCCACCTCGCCGATTGCTGACAGCCACGTGCACAAATAGGGTTGAGTGTGGGAGAAACTCTCCCGTCAAGGATTGAAGGGGCACATGCCTGTATCCTGCCTGCAGGCATTCAAAGGGGATGGTGTACTGCGCAATGAACTCATCGCCAATGTAGTCATCATCTAGGACTACGAAACGCAGGAGGGCAAGTTCGGGCAGATTAATTTGGAACTCAAAGCTCTCATCAAAGATGGGATTGTCATCATGTTGTGTTACCGTCTTAGTCCTTTGTTCTGAGCAGTCGGCTGGAATCCCATGAATCTCCACATACACATAAGGTTCCACAACATCTCCCTTGGCTGCAGAGCCTTTGGGCTTGGGCAGGTTTTGACCACTAATGATTTTAATGTGAAGCAACTGAGCTGAGACTCCTGGCAAAGAATCCTTTGCATTAGCACTGAAGTAGGACACCTCTTCCCTCATGATGGCAGGACGGAGTACATACCCGCAGTTTCCATTCTGTCGAAACCAGCCAATGTTGAGGTCCATCATCAGTCCATGAGTCTGATAGTTCATAGCCACCATTTGGCATCCGCACTTCCAGAAGTCCTGAGGATTCATATTACTGGCATCTATTCTCATGGAGCTCGGGTATATCCTGGACAAGAACTTTTTATTATAAATCACAAAGTCCTCTGGATATTCATTGGCAATCCTGCTCGCCACCACCTCATTAAATGAGCACATTTCCCAGTATTTCTGATTTCGCCTGGAAACATCAAAGTCCCGAAACTGCACGGACTTACAGTAACTCACCAGGTCAGAGAGTTCTTTTGAAAGCCTCAGCTTTCTTTCCAGGGGTACGTTCAATTGATCAGCACCATCTTCAGCCAAGCCTTGGCACATTTCAATGCCTTCATCCTCATCACTAACATCCGCTTCACAATCAGAGCAGTTCCCAGGCAACTTCTTTCCCTTAAGGAGAATCTTCCCCTTGAGTTGGTCTGGAGATGGGAGGTAATTGTCCTCGGGGTTCGGAGGGTCCACGTGTAGCCTGTCCCCCAGAATCTTCTTCATGTGTTGAGCCATCACTTTCTGCTGTTTGACTGAACACCGCGTCACCAAGCACAGAATCAATGGGTGCTGCGAGGCTACAAAAGCGTACTGATTTATCACATCAATTACAGTCCGAAAGGGTATCTGTACTGTCATCAAATTGCCAGCATAAATCAAAGGCTCATTATCTGGGCCTTCCCAAACCACGAGTTCAATGCTACGACATCCCATTTTCAGAGCTCGGATGTACCCATTAATGTCCGAGGAACCCCAGAAATGGTCCTCCAGCAGGCAAGCATTATGGGATGAATTAATGTAGTAATGAGACAGAGGTTGTGTCATGTCCTGACACACGTTTTCATGTTGCGGATCAAAGAGACGGCACTCCAGTGACAAAAGGTAGTTGGTAAAGCCGTCTATCGAAAGGAAACCTTTCTCCTGGCCTTCTTGCGATGGCTCATACTTGCGAATAGTTTCCAAACACATCTCTTCCGTCAGCCCCTCCATCCCTTGCTCTGCATCCAGAAACTGCATAAGGTCCTTGGAGTCAAGAAATTCTTTATTGCTGGAGAACTGCACGAGCAGGAAATATATCTCCGACCGTGTGCAGAGTTCACAGTAAGCCTCGGTGAAGATCTCCAGGGTGACCTCTGTTCCCAGTTTGTCCTTTGCCTTCTGCAGTTCTTTAAATTTCAGCTCAACTTTTGTCGTCTTCATTCCAGGACTCAACCCTTTGATAAGTTGGACGGCCCGGGTCAGTGGAATGTGGCCGTGAGTGGCAACATCCGTTGCGTGGAACATCGACTGCAACCAGGATGACCGCAAGCTGTTCTGGCTTGACTCTATCACGGGAAGTGTATGCTTTCCGTATGAAACCAGGTACCTCAGTCCCATAACCCAAGTGTTCACAATATCCGCAGAGCTCGCCACCAAATCCAATGATTCATAGTTCTCTCCATAAATAATTGAGAAGGCACATTCATTGGAAAATTGGTCTGAAACCCCATTGTTGCGAAGCACGGGAGTCTTTTTTCCCAACCTCACCTCTTTGATGGACTTTATGTCAATTTTTGCCTTGTCGGAGTCCTTTTTAGAGGGCTCCCATCTCAGCGACCTCATGTCAGTATCAAGAATAAAGTAACGGTTGTACACCCTGGAGTTGGAGCGAACCTTCTTCATCTCACATCCCTCCAGCATGAAGGAGATGCAGGCTGCCGTGCTGCTAATTCTGCGGTCGCTGGGCATGCTGCTGAAAGAGACCGTCTTCTTCCTGTCCCGCCTTTGTCGTGATCCATCCTGAAAGAAACAAACAAATGTACATAAAGCGATCATTACAGTCAGCATGCTCAGTTTAGTTTATTGTCGCGTGTGCTGAGGTACAGTGAAAAACTTCCGTTGCTTGCTAACCGGTCAGCAGGAAGGCAATACATGACTACAATCGATCCATTTAGAGCGTATAGACACATGATGAGGGAATAACATTTAGATAATAGACAATAGGTGCAAGAGTAGGCCATTTGGCCCTTCGAGCCAGGACCGCCATTCAATGTGATCATGGCTGATCATCCCCAATCAGTACCCCGTTCCTGCCTTCTCCCCATATCCCCTGACACCGCTATTTTTAAGAGCCCTATCTAGCTCTCTCTTGAAAGCATCCAGAGAACCTGCCTCCACCACCCTCTGAGGCAGAGAATTCCACAGACTCACCATTCTCTGTGAGAAAAAGTTTCCTCATCTCCATTCTAAATGGCTTACTCCTTATGCTTAAACTGTGGCCCCTGGTTCTGGACTCCCCCACATCGGGAACATGTTTCCTGCTTTAGATAAGGGAGTAACGTTTAGCAATTAGCTGTCAGCAGCTTTCATAAGAAGGCTACGCTGAACTAGGCAAATGCATATTAAAAATTCAATAAATTCATTTGCCATCTTTAAAGTAATTAATTTGCCGTCCTTTGCTGTCACCATTTGTTATCCTTAAGCTGTTCTCCTTTTTTTAAGGGAAAGATGGGCTTATATTCATGGCTGAATTCTAAAGATACATTTTTTGCCTTGTGTAATAAATATATGATTGGCTCATTCTCAAATGTAATGACTTTCCAGCTACCCTTCCTCAAATGCTATTTGTCATTGACATGACATTCTCATCCTATCCAAACAGATTTCCCACAGAAAATTGAAAGTAATTTATAATCATTATTTTACAAAAACGGGCTCTAAAAGGTGTCGGTGAAGCCCAGTACATTATCCCAATCCATTACTCACTCAAACTGCATCAGCAATATTGCATGTGCGGCAGTCAGCCAAGGAAATAAATTTGTGTTTTTCCTGCGAAATGTCCTGACCTGAAATATCTTTTGCAGTATTAAAACATATATCAACTGCCCAAGCAGTGACTGGGCTTTAAATTGCTTTCAGCTGAATGCAGAAATAAACCGTCACAAAAAAATGGGAGAGGATTAGGATAATCCTGAGAATGAGAGGATTCATTCATCATCCTTTTACATACCCATGAAGATCTCTTGACAAAACAACCCATTCTCAGTCAAATTTACCCTTCTGCAGATCTCTGCCTATTTCCATAAGCCTATGATCTCCGACAAGCCTGCTGACGAGCAGATGGTGCAAAGATAACGTCTCGTAAATTATCAACATCTTCTGATCTGGTTTGAATGAAATGCATCGAGTCGTCCCTGGGAGAAGCCAATCGGACTGTTGTACGGTGGTGGGATAAGCTCTTCCATATCTGCAGCTAATATTGGAGCTTGCTGCAATAACGATTATCTTTCAGTTTTAATATTATAACATCTCCTTAATATGAACGACTGAGTAATACATTTGTAAAATAATGCATTTCAAACAAAAAAACTGTATCTTTTATAAATTGGTTTTCATGATGTCACTACATCCTGAAGAGGCTTCAGGGCCAATGCCCCAGGGATAAAATGGTGAGCCAATGTAGATTCTTCAGCCTGAAGAAGGGTCTTGTCCCGAAACATCACCTATCCATGTTCTCCAGAAATGTTGCCTGACCCGCCGAATTATTCCAGCACTTTTGTCCTTTCCTGTTCTCAGTAGCCTGACCAATGAAGGCAAAGGTACCAAATGCTTTCTTCGCCACCCTCACTAACTGTGTCACCACTTTCATAGAGTTATTTACCTGGACCACTTTGTCGTTCTGTTCCATAATGTTTCTCAGCATCCTACCATTTACTGCAAAACCTAAATAAACATTATATTTGTACAGAAGAGGAATTGGGTGGGGCATGGAACAGAAATAAAGAATGCACAATGATATTGCGGGAAATAATGGAAGATCAATTATTTCAGCGATGTAAATATGAATGTATTCAGGGACAAAATTGCATTAAATCTCTCTTGAGTAGCCTGGCTGTGCTTTTCCCCATTGTCCATTGTCTCCGTCCATGTGCCTATTTTTGGTTACTATTGTGAACTAACAGATGTTTTCCTGTGATCCTCCTAAGTCTGCTATCTTCAGCAACAGAGCCCTGCTCAATTTGCAACAACTTCCTGGTTCCATGCCTGTGACGTGCAGGTACTTGAGAGCCCCAGTGCTGTTCCTCTGCACCGAGCTGGTTCCAGCCAGACGCCGCCAACGTGAACCTTTGTTTAACAGCTTGAGGTGAGAGGTGAGGCGTGCAAGTCAATAGCACTTAAAAGATGACAAGACTACATTTTACTCGTTCGTAGAACATTTCTTGGTGCAATCTTGAAATGATCCGTACGTCAGATAAAAAGCAGTCAGGAAAGTGACAACAAAGTTTGAATAAAAGGCTGTGGGCAGTTCTTCGAGCAGACCTACAGATTGCGCGACACTATATTGTCCAGTATTGTTGTTCAGATATCAGGGATCTTATTCATTGACAAGTCAAACTCGTCATTCACCGCAACCAGTGGGAGATCATTAAATACACATGTTTTTTGTTTCATCAGTCCCAATTGGCGCTGAGAAAGAATTTTATTGCAAAGGTTTTGTCCAAAACTATGGCTCCTATGAACTGAAAAGTGACATTATTAATGAAGTGTATTGTTAGCACATCACAGGATTAGCAATTCCCTTTTGGTAACTCGGGTACTCTGTGGACATCTCTGGTCCCTTAATTAGTTTCAGATGCTTCAATTTAATCCCTGTCAAAATCCTGACAGTTCTTTTCAATTGAGGAAAAATTCTCACATGTCTAAATCAATACACAATATGAAAAGTGCATATGATTTATTGCTGGACTTCAAAATAATTAATTTTCGCTGAACCTCAGAGACAATATTCTTATATTGTTTATACATGGTTCAGTCCCCAAGGAGCTCTGCTTCACTGGCACGACATGGAGTCATTATAGAGCTGAATACACGTCCCAGAGTTTCTTAGGCGTACTCCGACATCCCAAACAAATTTAACAGATTTATTATGCTCAAACATTAAGTGGTGAGTAACAATCAGGATAGGAAACGGAATAGTCAACCATGCTTGGAACAATGAAGTACAAGCTCCAGGAAGACGCGATCAAACTAATCTCATCACGACACATCGTGAACTTTGCATCCAGTTACAGTCACTGAGACACAGGGGAAACAATTAGGCACTTCAGTGGAGAGCCCAAGTGGCAGGAGCTTGGAGCTATTTCATTTGCTAGACTGGTGAAGCTTGCCTGTGTTCTGAAAGGAACTGGGTAGTGATATTATCACGCTATCCACATTTAAAAGAAAAAGGATTTAGGAGATTATTTCAAAATAAACTATCAAAGGGAACAGGATGGGGGGGGGGTGTTCACACTGGCTGAATTTATGACACTTGGATGGAAGCATGTGCTCAAAGATAATGTTCGGCCCTTGGATTAGCCTTGATCGTGAGCAGTCGGGGCTACTGTCTCCTGCCAAACATTACACTGAAGGAATACTGACCCTCCCAGTTTGAGTAAAAACACCTTTGACACTATTCAAAGAAATGCTAGGGAACACTCCCAAAACAGTGGCCTATTCTGATCCAGAAATCCGAGCACTTCCAATCTCCCGTCTACACATTGATACAAATGCATGTATACAAAGTACATGAACACACAGGGAATATCATGATTCAGCCATGTTCCTGCATCATTAAACAAACTTGTCATCAGACACCCCGCTAACTTTAACAAGCTAAACATAGCCCAGAAGCTCAGTCAGGGAGGATTCCGACATGCCTTAGATAATCGAGGAAAAAGGTCAGAAGAATCACTTGTGGCACTTACTAACCGCACATCCCAAAATAATTCAATATACTATTACATTCACTATTACATTTCAGCGATGTACTCTGGCCTTATATTTTACAGAAATAAACTGTCCCCAATCTTGTTAATGATTCAACCCATATTTTCTGGAGTTTACATTCAGAGAATTGGACTGAAAGTTTTAGAAAAGTACACCTGGAATCTGGCAGTATTTTTTACCTGCCTTGCAGATATGCACTGTGAATTCTGACCTGGTTTAGTTTAGTTTGGTTTAGAGATACAGCGCAGAAACTGGTCCTTCTGCCCTCCAAGTGCGCACCGACCAGCAAAAGCCCTGTACATTAACACTATCCTACACACACTAGGGACAATTTTACATTCATACCAAGCCAATTAGCCTACAAACCTGTATGTCTTTGGAGTGTGGGAGGAAATCGGAGCGTCACGGGGAGAATGTACAAACTCCGTACAGACAGGGCCCGTCGTCAGGATCGAACCCAGGTCTCTGACGCTGTAAGGCAGCAACTCTACTGTTGCGCCACTGTGCCACCCATGCATGATTGATCTCTGCGCTCGTGAACAAACATGCTGCACCTGTTACCTGTATCATTGCGGTCCCTGCCTCAACCCAGAAGGAAGGAGAGGTGGGGAGTAGCACAGGGTAGCTCAAGTCAAGTCGAGTTGAGTTTATTACCAAATGCGCAATCCGGGTACGATGAAAATCTTGCCAGCAGCCGCATCAACAGACTCATCGACTCAGAACACACACACACACATAAATTACATGTAAAAAGTTCTGCAACACAGAAAAAAGACTGCGCAAAAAAGCAAGACATTAGTGAAACACAGAAAGCGCTGAAGTGCCTCACTGTGCCAAACAGCATTCCTGGAGAACATGGATAGGTGACGTTTTGGGTTGGGAGAAAGGGTCCTGACCAGAAACGTCACCTGTTCATGATCTCTGGAGATGCTGCCTGACCTGCTGTATTATTCAGCACTGTGTCTTTTTCTGTACACCGATGTCAGCAGTTCCTTGTTGCTATGTTCACACATTAGTAACATTGAAAGATGGTGTTTGAGAGAGCCGCCTTTAGCTGCAGACGCAGGCAGATTGTTGCTGCAAGGAACTTAAGGGCGTTTTTTTGGAAACTAATGACGAATTTGCCATTTTATCAGTCGGCACCTAGACCTTCGAAAGGACACTGAGGTAATTTATAAGCCTGCTTCCTGCAGGTGTAGGGCATGCCAGAGGTCAAACGGGCAGCAATGTCACTCCAACGTAACTGCCTGGTTGTCCATCCAATAGGTTGTGGGTACAAAAGGAGTGGGAAAAGCTTCGCGAAATCCAGTGCCATCAAAATCCTAACGATTTAATTAATTTTGTCATAAAACTGCCAATCCCTCTGAAAGAAATAACTATGAGATGCCACAGTATTTGGAATCCATTTCCCTTCTCCATGCTTGTCCCATTCCGACTGCCAAATATTCTCTTTATAGTGTAATTAATTCTCTTGCAAATATAAAGAGACTCTTAAAGGGCACAGAAGCTGTAAAAGTATAAGAGAAGCAAGTATGAGGCAAAAAATAGCCCAATCCACTGGAATGTTTGACTCGAATTAAAGGTAGAGAGAAATCACTTCACAGGAAAAGGTATCAAATCAAAACCTTCTCACAGGAAGCTAAAAGTTTACTTATTTCTTCTGCAACTTAGAAGTTTGGCTGGGAGTGTGTTGGTCTGGGGATACTACAGGGAAATCTAAATTAAAGTTTAATTTTATCTCTTTCAAAACCTGCAGAAAGCAGAGGAGTATTAATTCAGGCAGAGTGCAAAACAGCCTGTCCTTTATTCCCCTGAGCCTGATGTTAAAGCAGGCACAGATTCTAATTGCAACCTCTCTGCTCTTGCTGTAATCTATCTGCAATCACCACGAATTAACAAAAAAACAACTTCTGCACATCATGCCTAAGTACATTTCTTAATATGGTTCCTTCCATTCAAGAACACGAGCCTTTAGGACTTTTCATGCTAAATCATTTAAAATAAATCTACTGTTTGGATCCAAGAGTCACAAGTATCTCCTTTAACTCCAGTGTCCAATCAATTCATACTCCTCCCCAATTACTGAACCTTAGCTCTCACACATTGAGCCACACAATTTCACGATCCTCTCCTTGAATTTGACCAAAGTTGGTTAGAGCAGCCTCCCCCCCCCCCCCATCTCAATTGGCACCCCATCCTCTAATACATGAAATTCTCACCTTCAATTTTTCCATGGCTTATCATCACACCTTATTGTGAGTTCCTTCATCCTCCAAGTACCTGACACACTGGCCCACCTTTCAAACTCCAACCTTCCATTGTTTCATTTTTTCCTCTTCTGGTTTTACACATTACCTCCTATTCCCATCTCCTCCTCTTTATTACCAGTCTTTGACCTGAATCACCAGCTCCGTTTCTCCTTCCGCAAATGCTGCCTCGCCTGCTAAATATTTCCAAAAGGTCCTGTTTTTATTTCAGATTTCCAGCATTGGTTGTATTTTGCTTATGGACTTCAAATGCAGGTTTCTTCTACATCACAGCACCAGCGGGAGTTGCCCCTCCCATTGTTCTTGTCACTAGGAAAACAGAGAAGGGAAATGCTCTCAATTAATGTGATGCTGGTTCACACTGAAGATGGACACAAAATGCTGGAGTAACTCAGCAGGTCAGGCAGCATCTCTGGAGAAAAGGAATAGGTGACATTTCGGGTCGAGACTTTTCTTCAGACTGAGAGTCAGGGGAGAGGGAAACTGGAAGTATGAAAAGGTACAGAACAAATCGGAGCCGGCACTGATGGCCAAAGGTGGAGCCCACAATGGTCCATTGTTTGCTGTGGAAGGGGTGATATCGAAGGGCTACGAGCAGTGAAACTAGAAAGACAACGAGGGTGGGGGAGGGATGGAGAGATAAGGTATGCAAGGGTTATTTGAAATTAGAGAAATCAATATTCATACCGCTGGGTTGTAAGCTACCCGTGCAGAATATGTGCTGTTCCTCCAGCTTGCATGGCCTCACTCTGACAGTGGAGGAGGCCCAGGACTAAAAGGTCAGTATGGGAATGGGAAGGGGAGTTAAAGTGTGCGGTAATGCGTGCGGTTGGCGCAGCACATCTTGTAAATCATAAATATTGTCATGACAACGTGCAGGTCAAGAGTGCAATTAAAATGAACCAAATTAGTCATCTTGCTCACGAGCCATGTAAACAGCAGTTCTGTGATTGTTATGCAGCACTTGGACTGATAGTCAAAATAGCCTTTCAAATTTGGCACAGTTCTATTAAATAAGAAATCAATTAATTGTCTGTTTCAGAGATCACCTCAGCATAATTTCTCAATAGTCAAGAGAGTCAAGAGTGCTTAATTGTCATATGGTCATAAGGAATAGGAGTAGAATTAGGCCATTCTGCCCATCAAGTCTACTCTGCTATTCAATCATGGCTGATATATCTCTCCCTCCTATTCCTGCCTTCTCCCCATAACCTCCGACACCTGTACTAATCAAGAATCTGTCTATTTCTGCCTTAAAAATATCCACTGACAGCCTCCACAGCCTTCTGTGGCAAAGAATTCCACCGATTCACCACCCTATGAATAAAGAGATTTATCCTCATTTCCTTCCTATAAGAATGTCCTTTAATTCTGAGGCTATGACCTCTAGTCCTAGACTCTCCCAATAGTGGAAACATCCTCTCCACATCCATTCTATCTACACCTTTCAGTATTCTGTATGTTTCAATGTGGTCCCCCCCTCATTCTTTTAAACTCCAGTGAGTACAGGCCCAGTGCTAACAAACGCTCATCATCGGTTAACCCACTCATAACCTACTCATACATCTGTACCGACAATGGAACAATTAAATTCTTGCTTGCAGCAGCATAAACACATTACCCGCCTGTAAACACAATACTCATAGACAATATATAATAAACAAAAGAAAATCAATAAATTAAAAGCCCCAACTCCAGCGATGCTGAATGGTCACCTTTGGCATCTACCCTGCTAAACAGCAGAAGCCGGTGCTAAAATCACAAATAACCTGAGGCACATCCGCCAATGACTGTCAGTGGCGAAATTTATGAATCATATTGGACAGACTAAATAGAAACACGTGGAGCTGAGGAGCAGGGTTTACTTTTAAAAGAGCACATTACAAAAAATATAACATAACTTGAAACTTATAAAAGCACGATGAGTGTGAACACTTTGTGAGAGTGACTGTGGGCAGTCTGTCTGCTACTGCTGACCCCAGGCTTCGTAACCAAAGACAGCCCAGGTCAAGCGGTGGAAGTGGTTACACTGAGAACCAATTGAAGTAAATGGATCATTTGTCACCACTGTCCTCCTCCCGCACTCACCGAGCCTGGCTTACACTGGGCACGTTGCTATGATTCAGCGGCTGATTCGCGAGAAATGCAATGGCACAATGCAAGTGCAAAATGGGCAAAACAAACAGTTCTGTGGGCAATCTGTGAGATCCTGGCAGACGGAAAGGAAAGTTCTTTCCTCCCCTGTGTGCTGAATAAACGCTGAATTCATGCTTCTCTAATTTATGCCTTGGAGCTAATTTCTCAAGTAAGAATTCCCTCTTTGTAATTGATTAAATTATTCTGCCGAGGACAAGTGAAGTACTGTGAGCAATTCCCAGGGATTTTAGTCTTTGCAAGACAGTGACGGGAGTGATGAGATAGGTCTGGAAACCAGGGCTGGTTATTTTCAAGTTGCCTGGGAAAAAAAACATCTTTCGATACTATTATCACTTGGCCTCCTCTCAGATATCAGTGAAGTATGATCGTTTCTCTAGCTTTCAAACCCAATATCCAGCAATACATTCCACATCATTTACCCATGATCTGTTTTTTTTTTTCTGTTCGGAGAACATATTAGAATTTCCAACAATTGATTGGGCAGACAAAAGCATTATCCCTCAGATGTGAATCTGAATTTAAAATAATACCCTGAGAATATTACAATGAGCCCTGTTGAGAAGCAATCGAGCCAAAGCATGAAGGTTTTATTCTCACAAAATGTTTTATCTATCATAAAGACTGACTCCATGAGTTTCTGATTTTATTTGGTATCGGTATTTATTTGCTATTGCCAGTGTACCGAGATACAGTGGAGAACATTGTTTTGTGTGCTAATCCAGGCAAATCACACCATACAGGAGTACCTCAAGTATGGCAGCTCAGACTTCCTTCTGTGAGGCACTCAGTACACCGTGCCAACATGTGAATCCTTCTGTTAACTTTATAAATGTTAATAGGACGTGATGCAATGCTGACAAGAGTACAATGAAGGCTTTAGTACGATTTAGCTGGAAGCAATCAGAAGGTCAGGCAGCATGCGTATTTCTGTTTCCCATCATCTGCATTGGTTTTGGGACAATGAAGTTCATCTATGGACACCAGATTCAAGCACCCTTACATGCATCATCCATCGTCTGCTCCCTCCCTGCTCTGCTAATTCCAGAAGTGGCGGCGCTGCGTGGCAGCTGCGGCTCACCTGCAGTCCGTCTGTTTTTTTCTTTTTTTTCGTCCTTTTGTGTCTGTTTTTAGTTAGAATTTTGGTTTATTAGTTTGTGTGGGTGGGAGAAACAAGGTTTTAGTCTCTCCCTTCGGGGGGATGCGACCTTTTCTTGTCGTGCCCCCCGTCACCGTCTCCGTCTGTGCTGAGGCCTAATGGCGGAGCTGGTGGCCTCGGAGCTGTGGCGAGCGTTCAGAGCTCCAGTGTTCCAGCGGCGGCGGCGGCCCGGCTTCGGGGCTCCAGCAGTTTCGGGGCTCCAGCAGTTGCTCCAGCGGTGCTCCAGCAGCGGCCCGGCATTGGCGCTCCGGCGGCTCTCCAGCGGTGCTCCAGCGGCGGCCCGGCTTCGGCGCTCCGGCGGCTCCGGCGGCTCTCCAGCAGGTGCTCCAGCGGCGGCCCGGCTTCAGAGCTCCGGCGGCTCCAGCGTTCCCGTGGTCGATCCTGGCTGGGGGCTGTGGTGGTGTTCCGGCGTTCCGGTGGCGGCGGCGGTGGCGGCCTGGCTTCGGAGGCTCGGCCGCGGGCCTGGTGGACGATGACATCGAAGGCCTGGATTGCCTCAGTACAGAGGGGGAACAAGTAGGGGAAAATGACAAAGACTTTAAGATTTTTGCCTTCCACCACAGTGAGGAGGTGCTTGGTGAACTCACTGTGGTGGATGTTAAATTACGTGTTTATTGTGTGTTTTGTTTTAATTTATTACATGTTATGACTGCAAGGTAACAAATTTCGTTCAGACCGAAAGGTCTGAATGACAATAAAGGAATCTGAATCTGAATCTGAATCTGAATCTAATTCAGTCCCTGCCAACAACAAAACGCACAATGGCAACCCATCCAGCACCATCTACCACAGAGCAAAAAGCAAAAGGAGTGTGGGTGCACCGTTAACTGCAAGTTCTCCTCCACCTTATTGGTCTTCCTCCATTGTCACCGAGTCACTAACCTGGGACCCACAAACCAACCATAGCTTTAAGGCGAGAGGGTTTTTTTTATTGTTTTGTTTTACATTAGAGGGTGGCATGTGTTTGGAACATGCTGCCAAGGGTGGCGGTGGAGGCAGATATGATAGTGGCATTTAAGGGACGTTTGGATAGGCACAAGAATATTTAGGGAATGGATGGATATGGAATATGTGCAGGCAGATAAGAATTGGTCTTGGTATTATGTTTGGCACAGACATTGTGGCCTGAAGGGTCTGTTCCTGTGCTGTAGTGTTCTATGTTCTAAAACCCGGTGGAATGGGAAGGATTGGTTCAAGCTACACCTAACTGGATTAGGAGGGTCAGCCCAAACATCCCACTGCAGCCAAACCAGGTAAGTGGAGGCTGGGACAGTGGGCTCTAGGCTTGATGTCTGACGCAATCACCAAACCCTGCTGCAAAGTCTCTCATGTGGAGAATGACGAGTACTGACTGTGGACATTCGAACAGCTAACTAGATATAGCCACACGCTGTGATTGGAGATAAAGTGAAATCTGGTCTGATGCTGGAACAAGGAAGTTCATCCACTCCATGTCAAACTGCCTGCAGCCAGTCAAAGTGAAACTACACACCAGCACCATCCTCATTCAATATTAAACCATTTAAAAACATATATGGATGATGCCAGATTATTTAACTTATCCGTTTCAGCCACAATTAATAGTATTATCTTCACTGATAACAGTTTAGGATGTTAACAGTTATCTTTATAAGCCAGTATCCAATTTAATTATATAAATGATTTCAAAAAAATTAATTGTTCTCCCAAAGTGTCTGTTTATCATAGCAGGATGTATCACACAGAGCGTCGGTGCACACAGGTACACACTCCAAAGCACAGTCCCTGTCACCATTGTTAAGAAGGTTTTCATCTTTACTCTTTAGAGTTTAGAAATACAGCGTGGAAACATGCCCTTTGGCCCACCGAGTTCACGCCAACCAATAATCACCCTATAAACACCCTTACGGAAGCCGATTAGCCTACAAGCTGCACATCTTTGGAATGTGCGACAAAACCAGAGCACCGGGAGAAAGCCCACGTGGTCACAGGGAGAACTCATGGGCTCGGTGGATAGAAGGGCCTGATTCTAAGCGTTATCTCTGAACTAAAATGATTTTCTGTTTATAATTCTATCCTAGCATCTGTGCTTGCAGCTATGCACAACCCACAGACGGCGTATTCTGATGGTGGAATGAATGCTCTGCTTGTAGCTTGGATCCAGTTATTAGTTTAGGTCTACCTCGGGTGTTAGTGCGCGGATCGTCTCTCACTTCCTTCTTGATAAATGATGTTCGCACTCACAATCTCAGTCACTAAGTGAAATTAAAGTAAAACTGGAACTCTAATACCCAAGCTGTGATTTTATTACTGCTAATTGGAAAACATCTATTTTTTAATTTTCGTTTCTTCCACATAGATTGAGCTCCCAATTATTAAAATGGTGCAGTCAGAGCAGACATCTCTCAGTCACCAGACAGATGGCCAGCTCCCCATTCCCACGACCAAGCAGAAACTTCAGCTTCAAGATATGAATTCTGTTCCATCGAGCTGCCGTCAGAACAAGTCACTGCAGATAGAATCATCCCTTTGTTCTGAACTTTAACTGAACTCTGCCCTAATTATTCTGTGATAAACCTCAGGAAAAGTCACTATTAGTTTCATTATACATTTCTAACTGGTCAATACCAAATATACAATATATCATTTTATTTACAATGTGATGATTTTTATGGTCAATTTTAGCACATGGCACGGTCACCAAATGGAAAGCGTGCACCTATTTAGGGCGGCACTGGGGCACAGGGGTAGAGTTGCTGCCTTATAGCGCCAGAGATCCAGGCTCGATCCTGACCTTGGGTGCTGTCGATACGGAGTTTGCACGTTCACTCTGTGACCGCATGGGTTTTCTCCGGGTGTTCTTGTCTCCTTCCACACTCCATAGAAAGTATAGGTTTGTAGGTTAATCGGCTTTGGTAAAATTGTAAATTGCCCCTAGTGTGTAGGATAATGCAAGTATCTGGGTTGATCACTGGTCGGCTCGGACCCAGTTTCCACTCTGTATCTCTAAAGTCACTCCTGGGACAGGACATACTTGTGATGCCTTGCACCCTCAAACAAGCCACCAACACACACTATCTAGGTTTGCAGATAAGGGAAGAACATTGGGGCATGAGACGCCAAACTTTCCAGAGACGACAGGGCGGCACGGTGGCGCAGCGGTAGAGTTGCCGCCTTACAGCGCTTGCAGCGCCGGCGACCCGGGTTCAATCCTGACTACGGGTGCCGTCCGTACGGTGCTTGTACGTTCTCCCCGTGACCGGGTGGGTTTTCTCCGAGATCTTCGGTTTCCTCCCACATTCCAAAGACGTACAGATATGTCGGTAAATTGGCTTGGCTAAGTGTAAATTGTCCCTAGTCTTTGTAGGATAGTGTTAATGTGCAGGGATCGCTGGTCAGTGCGGACTCCGTGGGCCGAAAGGCCTGTTTCCACGCTGTATCTCTAAAAACAGAAGTTCATTTTCAGTAGCTTTAGGAAGAAATTGAAGTGAAAAATGTCAAATAAGGGGTACAAGAATGTGAAAATATTAAATCTGGCTGCTGTGCTGTATTTACATACAAGATTCTAATTATCAAAAAAAATTGATCGAATCTTAACTTTAAGGATAAGGGGGAAGTCTTTTAGGACCGAGATGAGAAAATCATTTTTCACACAGAGAGTGGTGAATCTGTGGAATTCTCTGCCACAGAAGGTAGTTGAGGCCAGTTCATTGGCTATATTTAAGAGGGAGTCAGATGTGGCCCTTGTGGCTAAAGGGATCAGGGGGTATGGAGAGAAGGCAGGTACAGGATACTGAGTTGGATGATCAGCCATGATCATATTGAATGGCGGTGCAGGCTCGAAGGGCCGAATGGCCTACTCCTGCACCTATTTTCTATGTTTCTATGTTTCTAACCATCTATCTAGATGCAGTTTGCACGCCGGTTGCCATTTCATTTGACATCTGGAATGCTGATATCGAACAAGAGTCTTCCTATTACACCTGTGAATGATTAGTTTAGATAAAGTATTTTGTTTGATAACTTTATGCACATCAGTTGCACAAAACTGACTTTAAATTAACCTAGCTGTATTTTACACCTCTTCCAAAATTCATTCCATTGACATTTGGTTTCTTGTCTCTGGTGGTCTGCAATATTGTGAGTTATGATCTCATGCTAGAAGATACATCTCAGATGAACATATAGAATTATATTAACTTATAGAAACATGTAAAATCCTTAAAAGATTGGACAGGCCAGATGCAGGAAAAATGTTCCAGATGTTGGAGGAGTCCAGAACCAGGGGTCACAGTTTAAGAATAAGGGGTAGGCCATTTAGGACTGAGATGAGGAAAAACCTTTTCACCCAGAGAGTTGTGAATCTGTGGAATTCTCTGCCACAGAAGGCAGTGGAGGCCAATTCACTGGATGTTTTCAAGAGGGAGTTAGATTTAGCTCTTAGAGCTAAATAAATCAAGGGATATGGGGAAAAAGCAGGAAGGGGGTACTGATTGTAGATGATCAGCCATGATCATATTGAATGGTGGTGCTGGCTCGAAGGGTAGAATGGCCTACTATTTTTCTATGTTTCTATGAACCAGTATGACGAAGGGTTCTGACCAGAAACGTCACCTGTTCCTTTTCTCCAGAAATGCTGCCTGACTTGCTGATTTGCTCCAACACTTGGTGTCTATCCTAGATACTAAACATGACTTATTTGCCACGTTAACTAACACATTTGGTCCCACCCTGTCAGGGATATTCACTTTGTTCCACCCATTCCTCCCCTACCTTCTCTAAATTGTTTTCTCTTACTCCCAACTCTGAAGAAAGATCAGAAACTGTAACACAGATGCTCCCTGCCCTCCTGAGCACCTCCAGCATTTTCTGTTGGTTCAGATTTCCAGCATTTGCAGCTTTTTTATATTTTCATTTCTTCTTCCTTACTGGGTCCAAAATCTGGAGCTCCCTGTCCCTCCCTCAGTGATCATCCCCATGACCCCACCCCAAGCACGCAAGGAACAATCTGGTCTGGAAAGGGCCTATCAGTTCAGGACCTTGGGCACAATTACTTGTTCAACGTGTATCGCTTATCATTCCCCTGAAGACCTGAAAAAAAGCTGCTAATGCTGGAAATCTGAACCAACAGTGAGAAATAACATTACGCAGGAGATACTAGGACATAGGTTTAAGGTGAGTGGGGAAAGAGAGGTAATCTATTATACAGAAAGGGTGGTGGGTATATGGAAAGAGCTGCCGGGGGAGATAGTTGAAACCGGTACTATCACAATGTTAATAAACATTGAGACAGATACACAAATAGGACAGGGTTAGAGGGATATGGGCCAAACACAGGCGGGTGGGACTAGTGTAGATGGGACATATTGGTCAGTATGGGCAAGTTGCACCGATGGATCTGTTTCCATGCTGTATGACTCTATATTTATTATTTATATCACTACTTATCTGAACCGCACTTGAAAGTTCAATGAAAATAAACTCAGGTGTAAAGATTGTAAGTGAACTATGCATACAATTGAAACATTTGTGGGAGAATGAGGAAAGAGCAGGAGGATGGGGCTAATTGGGAGGTCATTTAGCCAAGACACCTCAGACAAGATGGGCCCGTTTTCTATGCTGCATGATTCCATGATTGTAACTCCTTAAATAGGGTGTCCTCATGCATCCTGGCAAACCCGCGGGTGACATTAGCCAGGCAACATAAGGCATACGGTCCATGTAACATTGCTGTCAGCTGTGGCTGCACAATTATGCAAGTGGATTGAAGACATTGGACAGAATGAGGACAGTAAGGAAGGTACAGATCCAGGCAACAGTGTTAATGTTATTTGCGTAGGCAGATAATGCTGCAACACTTTCAAAAGCCTTTGTAAAAAAAACATTAACCTCCCTGAATGACCCACGAGATCCAAGAGGATGCACTTTACCTGCAAGAACCACTCCAGGTTGGTTTAATAGATTTATGCAAATATTCTGCCCAAACCAAGCTGCTGAAGCTGGAACAATCCTGCCATGGTGGTTACGATGACTTACGACTCAATCACTCCCTGTCTCATGATCCACAGCCTGGTTATTTTTATGACATTAGTGATCTGCACAGAGTGTGCTAAAGAGACAGATAAGAGACAGCTGAGCAAAGATCACAATAATTAAACAGGGGGGAAAAATGTGAGTCATTTATTTTGAGGCACGACTCTGCCACTGAGCTTGGTTCCTCGTTAGAATCATTTGCTGAGTAGTCAGGAGAAAATCCTGAGCAAACAAAAGCAGAGTTTTATTTCTATTCGGTTTCCTTAAACCTTCAAACGTACCAAAGGACTTATCATCACAGCCTTGTGACACATGACATCCTAGTGACTGCAAAAGGATGCAATTAAGACGGATCTGCAGAACTTATTTTAATAAATCTTACTGAGGTGCACATTCTCATTAATAGCTATCAGGCCACCCAGACATCATAAACATGCCAAAATGCAATGAAAGGCTGTCATATATTAATCACCGTTCACATAGTTCCTTGCCCTTTATGATCCATTGCCAGATTATGGAATATAAATCTTCAGTTTATATGCAGTTTTATCAGATTATTTAAAACCAATATCATACACTTTGGAGTTATGACGAAATCATCATATTCCTATAATATCTATGCCAAAATGTTCACACATTTCACTGCTCCCCAGAGTCCTTTTTCAGAATATATTATACCATTTAAATAATTAAAACTCTTGGCCCAAGTTGACTGTAAGAGTAAATTGATGAGTAATATGGTGGAATTGCATCTTAAAAATATTCACATAATAGCAGGTTTTCAGTCTTCCATAGAGTCATGCAGAGTGGAAACAGTTCCTTTGGCACAAGTCACCCATGCCAACCGACAAGCCCCAACTACACTGGTGCGATCTGCCTGCATTTGGCCCATATCCCATTAAACCAATCCTGTCCATGTAATCATCCAAATGTTTTTTTTTAAGTTGCAGTAGTACCTGCCTCAACTACCTACTCTGGCAGCTTGTTCCATATACCCAACACCACTAGCGTAGATACGTTTCCCCTTAGGTTCCTATTAAATCTTTCCCCTCTCACCTTAAACCTATGTCCTTGCAAGAGCTACCCCACTCTGAGGGTGTCCTTAAAGGGTTGGAGCATCTCATCTTCATGACCCCACACAGCTGTAAAATGCTGGGAGATCTTCATGAGGGGAAAATAGGATAACGTATCGTTTGCAACTCTTCACAGATAAGTATTGCACAAATACGATATTAGTATTATACACTGTACAGGGTGGCACGCGGCACAGTGGAGGATTGCTGCCTTACAGCGCCAGAGACACGGGTTCGATCCTGTCTACGGGTGCTGTGTGTATGGAGTATGCATTTTCTTCCCGTGACCATTTGGGTGCCCTGGAGTCTTCCCACATTCCAAAGACGCACAGGTTTGTAGGCTAATCGGCTTCGATAAAGATTGTAAATTGTCCCCAGAGTGCGTAAGATAGTATTAGTGTACGGCGATCGCTGGTTGACGTGGATTTGGCGGGCTGGCGGCCTAGTTTCCACACTGTATCTCTAAAATAAACTAAACTATAGTCAATTCCACAGTAAAAAATTCAATGAGGTGGTATTCAAAATAAACTTTGCATTGGATATTGTGAAGCTTCTCTTGGTGACCCATGCTGTCATTGTTTTCCTGGCTACTAGGCAATCAGGAAAAGCTGGGAAAAGTATACGACAACATGTTGAGACCAGGCCTTTGAATCAAAGGAATACATGGAAAAAGTTGCTCAGCTTTGCATTCATTCAGGTGTATCGTTAGTGTTACCTCATGAAATATTGATTAATTGCAATAGGAGCAATAGATGATAAGGACCTTGGAGGCACAAGGAACTGCAGATGCTGGTGCATGAAAAAACACAAAGTGCTGGAGTAACTCGGGGGGGCCGGCAGCATCTGTAGTGAACACGGAGAGCTGACGTTTTGGATCGTTATCCTTTTTCAGATTTATTATGGGGGGAGAGAGAGGAGAAAGCTGGAAGAGAGGTGGGTGCAGGACAAAGCCTGCAAGTGATGGATGGATGCAGATGAGAGGGGTTTCAATGGGCAAATGGTTGGACAAAGTCTGGAAATGAACAGACAAAAAGTGTAAGATAAGGATAGAAGAGTTCTAATTGCAAAGTCAGAGTGAGGAACATAGGTGGAAGGGGATGGGGAGAAATGGGAGTGAATCCTGGTGGGGAACAGGGAAGAGAGGGGGGGTAAGGGGGGGTAAGGGGGGGGGGGTAAGGGGGGGGTAAGAGGGGGGGGATAAGAGGGTGGGTGCGATAAGGGATGGGGATCTTTGTAGGTTAGTTAACCAAAATTGGAGAATTCAATGTTTAACAAGAACTTTAATAGCTTCAAAGGTGGAATAACAGAACTTGTGCATCAATTGCAGAATGTGTGCAGGTTCTTCACATATGTGCGGGGGTTCTTCATTTCATTCTCAATTAAAAACATGTTAAGAATCTAGCACAAGATTTCTAAACGACTACAGGAGCAAAATACTGCAAATGCTCAAAATCCAAAACAAAAACAGGAAATACTTAGCAGTCAAGCAGTATCTATGGATGGAGAAACAAAGTTAATGTTTCAGAAATAATCTATTCACATGGGTGGTTGCTGTCCCAGGTCTGAAAGTACTTGAACTTCTTTGTTGGAGCTGTTCATCGTTTTCTTAAGGTCAATGTCAAATTCTGTTCACTGAGACCGAAGGAAAATACTTGTGGCCTGGAGAGAAGACGAAGGAAATCATTGTTGACTTTAGAAAGTCTCACACCATCTTCTCATACAGCAGGCTCAGAATCCCAAATCCTCCCTTGACACTATCAAGATTGCAATGTTTTCACAAAAAGACTCAACCAAGTTGCCTCAGCTGTGCAACAGTGATGAGCAAGGAATGTGCATTTCTTCATAGCACCCACCTTTCGGCAATTGGAAATCATCAGCATTTGTGCCCTTTACCAGCCTGTCATTGTGTACAGCTGGTGCTCCAGAATGGAGGAATACTGATCACAATGAGAATGTCGTGGTTTTCAGATGATAATCATTCAGCTTGGAGCCAGGGAATTTTAATAGACGCGAAATTGAAATCACATTGACATAATTTGAGGTTTCAACCACAACTTTGAGATGTTGCTGTTAACCAGGTCAATCATATTTTTAGCCACGGTTCACACTCTCAGCATTGACAAGTGATCTAAACTGGTCTGGAGGTCAACAATAGGTCAGTTTGGTAGCTGTCTGTCTCCCTGGCATTTATCAAGCTTTAGATAACAGTAATAAACTGTGTTTCTTGTCATTTTTCTCTTCGTTATACTGTTGTGACTTGCTGTTTTCCACAAAGCGTGAGCTCTAAGTTATGATGTAAATTCTCTAAATTTTTTACATAGATGATCAGATTGGTAAAACTTTCAAGACGAAGGGAACTTCTGCTTAAACAGTCATCCGGAAATTTTGCAGGCAAAATTCTCATAGAGACAGCATGTCGCCTTCTGTGGAAAGGAAGTGCCGTTACTAAACCATTATGCTGACCAGGTTATCAAATGCTGTCAATAACATGGAAAAACATTGAGATATATAGTGCAGAAAGCTTGGAACAGCTCACAAACATGAATACAATCATTTATATTAGCCAAAGTACGTTGACCAGAACATTCTGGTACATAAATAACTTTATCCTGTTCAGATACAATCAAATCTATAAGACATAGAATGGGCTCACTCAAGCGAGGCTTGTATTGGGGAAGAGCGGATTGGGAAGGAGTCTCCCTTCAACCAGCAGGCAACATTAAGTGAAAGATTAGCATACTGCTCTCTCTACATCCAAGGACGTTTGATTCTTTTCCTCTGTGCACCAGATACTTAGCCACTAGTCAGCTACTACGCATCATCCATAGATTCAGTGTGGCATGGTGATGGAGTTGCTGCCTGAAAGCGCCAGAGACCTGGGGTCAATCCTGACCATGGGTACTGTCTGTATGGAGTTTTTACATTCTCCCTGTGACCTTGTGGGTCTTCTCCGGGTGCTCCGGTTTTGTCCCGCAGTCCAAAGACGTACAGGTTTATAAATTAATTGGCTTCTGTAAATTATAAATAATCCCTAGTGTGTAAGATAGTGTTAGAGTACGGGGTGATCACTGGTCAGCATGGACTCAGTGGTCCGAAGGGCTTGTTTCCAAAGCATAGCAGGTTAAAACAGAAAGGCAGTCCCTTCAATCAGCGAGTTTAACATTTTCAAACTACCATCAAAAACCTAACAACTATTAGGCAAAGTAGACCAATTTTTAAAGATTTGGTCTCCTTTTATCGACTTCTTACAAGCATATGGTGCAACATAACCTTAGAAATTAAATGGTTCAGAACCGGGTGACGGGTGGGTAAAGATAGGTATATCTCTCCTAATTTCTTTTCCTTCTTACTTTAAAAAAAAATCTCTTTAGGTTCTTCTTTATGTCTCTCTCGCTATTTGTTTCTACTCTTTTGTCTATCTATCTCTTTTTTGGGCTCATCTTATTATATCATGAATTAGCACCATCGCCATCACCTACGGCACTCCCTATTTTCTTCTTTCTATCACTGTTCGTTTATTATTAAATTAAAAATAAGAAGTTGTAAAGAGAACTGTAATATGTCTGTATGCATCGGGTACTTAGGTACCCCATTACTTCTAACAATTTTAAAAGAATTTTAAAAAACAACAAAAAAAACCTCACAACAAAACTTGGGAAAACCAACCATCTGTTGGTCCCCATTTCAGGAAGGTGGATGCATTTGTGTTGCCCTGCTTACGGTGTGATGCTCAATGTGATCGGGTGGTGACAGTGCATTCCTGGCCGCCCGCCTACAGGCTACGAGCCGGCAGATTGGGTTGTGCCTTACGAGTTGTCAGATCTTCAATGATACCCACTGACAACTCAGTGAACATTAAACCCACAGCAGCTTCTGATACAAAATGGAAACAAAAAAAGCATTAAAAAAAAATAACTGTGCTTCCTTTCTCTCTAAATATACTCGGCTCTGCTAAATCTCCCCACCATCTTCGCTTTCATTTTATTTATATCTTCTACTTCCGGCTTGAGTCGTAATTTTTTTTGTATCCTCTGACATCGCCTTGTTGAACTACCTTCTCCTGAGTTCTCACCTCTGAATCAAACTTCTGGCTGTGGCAGGTAGCAATCATAAGACAAGTGCCTGAAAAGGAAGATGAAACTTAGAAAATGAGCTCGGCTCGAACTGTTGCAGGTGCTTCTATAAGTCCAGACCATGTAGGAATAGATTATGCTGGGAGCAGACTGTCCAATTCATTCAATAAACCAATATCTCAATGCAAATACCCATCTTTAAACTTTAAAGATACAGTGTGGAAACAGGCCCTTCAGCCCACGCAGACCAGTGAGCACCTTGTACACTAGCACTATCCAATACACCAGCGACAATTTGCAGATGGCAATTAGCCTATAAACCTATACGTCTTTGGAGTGTGGGAGGAAACCAGAGCACCCGGAGAAAACCCACGCGGACACAGGGAGAACGTATAAACTCCGTACAGACAGCACCTGTCGTCAGGATCGAACCCAGATCTCCGGCGCTGTATGGCAGCAATACCACTGCTGCGCCACCATGCTGCCCTGAATCTATGAACGTTGTGCAGTAGCTGAACAGTGGATAAAGTATCTGGTGCACGGAGGTAAAGAACCAAACTACCCTGGAAGCAGAGATTGTAGTGTGCTAACCTTTCCCTGCTGCTGCCTCAAAGGAGTCTCCTCCCCAACTCTGTTCTTCCCCAACACAGTAGCTCATCCAAGGCCGCAGTTTGATGGACTTATCCCACGATCCTGCATTTACACCAAGATTTCCCTTCTTTGAGCCCAGTCACAGGGTACTGGATAGGCTGTTAATAGAGTGCCCAAAACAGATAGCTCCCCCCGTGTTCTCAAACTGCAACCCGGCATGGACATTTCCAGCAAGAAACTCCTGTCACCAATGGGGAGCAAATAACAATGAGAATTCCTTCTCCTCTTCCATGAGGTTCAAAACCTCAGCAACTCATGTCAGCTCATCACCAACTAAGAATACAAACTGAAGATAGATACAACAAGCTGGAGTGATTCAGCAGTACAGGCAGCATCTCTGGAGAGCAGGAATGGGTGATGTTTCGGCTCGAGACCCTTCTTCTGACCCTCTATTCAAAAGAATAAAGACTATTCACTACTATCACAAAAGCATCCCACATGACTGTCTTGAAAATCCTTCTCCATTGTACATTTTTTTAAGCATGTACAATCCAAAAGCACTCTTTTCCCAGCATACACATCAGGTAGCCAAGATAAGAGTAAAGTGGCTGTCCCACTTGGGCGAGTTCTGGCGAGTTTGCCCTCGACTCATACTCGCAGCATGGTCGACACGAGGCCGTAGGAGGTCTTTGTAACTCTCCTTCAAGTTCGAGAGTATTCCCCATGTACTCGAGACCTCAGCTAGGTCGCGGCGTATTTTTCAACATGTTGAAAAATGTCCCCTTCTAAAGCTTCCTCTTCTAAAGTCAACAATCAGTTCCTATTTTTTTACTTTGAGTGCAATGTTGTTGTTCTGGCATGATTTAATTAGACGCTAATTCTCCCCCGATACTCTGTCTCATCATTATCTATATTTTGTCCAACAACTGTTGTGTCATCGGTGAATCGAGTTGGGACTGTGTTTGCTAAATAGTCATCCAACACGCAACAGTATCGAGTTTAATTTTGAGTGTTTATGCAGGAAGCAACATGTTTAAGAATGAAATGCAAAGTTTGAATTATTTGTATTTTTCTGAATTTCAAGAATTTGTCTCCTCAGTAAACAATTCCTCGATCCAAAACCCAAAACTCTTCTGGCTCCAATATATGTTGGCTCGAGTTAGCATTTGTTTCGACCTAATATTGAGTCATGCGATATCAACAGCAGGAATTTTTTTTCTTCTAAGTATGTTTAGATTAAGCTTACCATGCTTTAGTGGAAAATTAATTTGGTACATGTTTTCAATAAACTGACCTTGAAACCTTGATAATGTCAAGCTCCTTTCAGGATATGTTCATTATCACGAGACTCTATCTTTTAATGGAACCTCTTGTCTATGTCTAGCTTAAATATTCCGGCAATTAAGAGATTGTCAGACGACAACCAGGTGATTATTAGGTGACTTCATCAGATGTAACGATCTCCCAAGGTATCGTTTCCTGGTCCAAGCCTGGGTTGTGGAGCAACTGTGTGGGAATAGACGACAGGAGGATCTGAGTGAGAGTTTGGCAGAGCAGGAGCAAGAGCAAAATGACGTTGGTTTCCTCTGATCTGCCAACTGGCAATGGAAAAGTACAGAAGGATAAACATTGTTAAAAAAGGCCGCTGCTAAGGAGGTCTTTGTAACCCTCCTTCAAGCTCGAGAGCATTCCCCATGTACTCGACGCCTCAGCTAGGTCCCGGCGTTTTTTCAACATGTTGAAAAATGTCCGTGAGTAAAAAAAGGTTGCCATGGAAAAAAATCGATCCTTTTTTCACTCGTAGGTTTAGTCGTAGTAGGTCGGCATGTTAGTCGTAGTTAATCGAGGGCAGTCTTCATCATAGTCGAAGGGAGGTCGAAGGCGATCGTCTTCACTCTCCACTATTCGGTGTCTAATTTTCCTGAAGTTAGTCGTAGCTAGTCGTAGCTAGACGAAGTTGGTCTTCAACATTGTCGAAGGAGGTCTTCTACATAGGAGGTCTTCAACATTATATTTTTTCAAACTCTCCTAAACTCTTCTAAACTTGCCAATTAGGTCACCCAATTGGGACAGCCCCTTTAAGATAGTTTTATAGTCATTTGTACCAAAGCAGAAGAATGAAACTCTTACTTGCTGCAGCACAGCAGCTTTGTAAACACTGTACTCAATAGATCATATTGTAAACAAGCATTAAAAATGTTCAATAAATAAAATAAATTCAAAAAATGAATAGTGCAAAAATAAAACAAAGGCCAAAGTCCCCGGTGCAAACAAGGCCGTTTGTAGTTTAGTTGGAGCTTGTAGTATTCAATAGCCTGATGGTTGTGGGGAAGCAGCTGTTCCTGAACTTGGAAGTTACAGTTTTCAGGTCCCTATACCTTCTTCCCGATGGCAGGAGTGAAATGAGAGCGTGCAAGGTGTGGGTGCTGACTGGCCTTTTGAGGAAGCACCTCCTAAAGGTCCCCCTTATGGTGGGGAGGTCGGTATTCATGATGGGCTGGCTGGTGTTTTTCCCCATTTTGTCTTGTAACCCCTTTCATTCCTGGACATTTGAAATGCCAAACTAGGCCATGATACAATCAGTCAATATGCTCTCTACCGTCCACCTGAGGAAGCCCAGGAGAGTATTCATTGATGTACTGAATCTCCTTAATCTTCAAAGGAAGTAAGGGCATTGATGGGCTTTCTTTGTGATTGCATCAATATGCTGCGCTCAGGACAGATCGCCAGCGATATACACACCCAGGAATCTCAAGTGGTTGACTCTCTCCACATCACTGCTTTTCCGGAGCTCCCGCAACAACAGCTTCGTCCGCTGGACTGGAGGGCGGCAGCTTCGGCAGCTTCGACTGCCCTGGACCGCGGAGTTTGAATCGGCCCATTCACGAGCTCGGATTCAGCCGCGGGACTGACTTACTTACCATCAACCGGCGGAGTCACAACATCGGAGGCCTGGATCGCCTCAGCGCAGAGGGCGAGCAAGGAGGGAAGAGCCAAAGTCTTTAAGACTTTTGCCTTCCATCACAGTGAGGAGGTGCCTGGTGAACTGATGTTAAATTTGTATTTATTGTGTGTTTTTGTCATTTTTATTATATGTATGACTGCAGGCACGAAATTTCGTTCAGACTGAAAGGTCTGAATGACAATAAAGGTAGCATTTTGTTTCAGCATTTCATTTTCATTTCATCCGACTCATTGATGAAGACAGGTTTATGGTTCCCCAGACTTCCTCTTCTAAAGTCAACAATCAGTTCCTTTTTTTTTACTTTGAGCGCAATGTTGTTGTTCTGGCATGATTTAATTAGACGCTAATTCTCCCCCCGATACTCTGTCTCATCATTATCTATATTTCGTCCAACAACTGTTGTGTCATCGGTGAATCGAGTTGGTACTGTGTTTGGCTAAATAGTCATCCTACACGCTACAGTATCGGGTTTATTTTTGAGTGTTAACAGCAGGAAGCAACACGTTTAAGAATGAAATGTAAAGTTTGAATTATTTGTATTTTTCTGAATTTCAATAATTTGTCTCCTCTCTCCTCAGTAAACAATTCCTCGTTTCAAAACCCAAAACTCTTCTGGCTCCAATATATGTTGGCTCGAGTTAGCATTTGTTTCAACCTAATACTGAGTCATGCGATATCAACAGCTGGAATATTTTTTTTTCTACCTATGTTTAGATTAAGCTTACCATGCATTTGTGGAAAATTAATTTGGTACATGTTTTCAATAAACTGACCTTGAAACCTTGATAATGTCGCTGGCAAACATGCTCCTTTCAGGATATGTTCATTATCACGAGACTCTATCTTTTAATGGAACCTCTTGTCTACGTTTAGCTTAAATATTCTGGCAATTAAAAGATTGTCAGAAGACAACCAGGTGAATTATTAGGTGACTTCATCAGATATAACGATCTCCCAAGGTATCGTTTCCTGGTGCAAGCCTGGGTTGTGGAGCAACTGTGTGGGAATAGACGACAGGAGGATCTGTGAGAGTTTGGCAGAGCAGGAGCAAGAGCAAAATGACGTTGGTTTCCTCTGATCTGCCAACTGGCAATGGAAAAGTACAGAAGGTTAAACATTGTTAAAAAGGCCGCTGCTAAGAATGGAGAACTTCCTTTGCGGTGTTAGAGGTGGATACATTTCTGGACGTACATTTGGATGTAAAAAATGACAGAGCTGGTCCTTGGACATCATTAAAGATTCAACAACAACATTCAACAAGGCATTGGAAATAAACTTGGAAAGGGTGTGAGGAAAGGAGGGAACCGTAGACATGATCAGACTGCTCTGTCAAAGATCTGCCACTTGCATAATGAACTGTGAAAGGTCTTGGTGCTGAGTGAGCCGCTGAGCGACAAGATAGCAAGTATCTCCTTGAACCAGCAGCAAGGACTGGAAAGGAAAAGAGAGTAATGTTTCAGGTCAAACACCCTTCAATCATTTTCATTCCACGGATGCTGCCTGACCTGCCAAGTCTTTCCAGAATTTTTTGCTCTTATTTCAGATTTTTGGCATCTGCAATTTAACTTTTATTCCATTCTTTATGCTGCTCCCTCTCTACATTGGTGGTTTTCCAATGAAATTACATCAAGTACTGATACACTATTCTACCGTTCATTAATAATGGAGAAACATAAGTTTTTTAGCTGAATCATTTAATTCAGTGTGCTATTGCCACACTGTAAATACTCTGAGGGACTTATGATTCATTCCCTTACATAACAGCTAATAAAATATGAGCACTGCTTCTGAAAGAGTCCATTCTAATGTAAACTACAAATATCAACGCCTGAATAAAACATTGCTGAGACTACCTCGAGAGAACATCACCAGTGACCAACCAGAGTAGAGAAGTCTTCACTGTTGCAAGATAGGAAGCCACATACATGGAAAATAACCTTGCTGCTGGTAAATATCCCCTTCAGAACTCCCAGCTCTAATTCACACCCAATATTTTACTTATAAGTTTGAACATGGCCATTTGCTTTCACTTGTCTAATGGGAGTTGGTTGTGTCTGACTGAACACAAGCAATTCAGATCTACACCTTTCAAATGATTTGCCATCCTTTGAGTGTATCCATTAACAAAAGGAAAATCATTCTTCCATTTTGTTGCTGTGAAAACGAACAGAGGCGTTGTCCTATTCTCTAGTCACTACTTACACCACTCTTGGAACCCCACCTCCCTAGTCCTCTCAGTAAGTGACTATATTTAACACAAAACTGTAGATGAAAAGTGGGAGATCTTGCGGTGCTTCAAAGTACCTCAGAGAGTTGTGTGCAATGTGGTAACTGTTGGTTACGTAGAATACGGTCATTCCAATCACTATCCAGAGTATCGTTCAAACAAGAGATCTGACTGCCTCTGGCAAAGGGATGTTGATGAACTTGATGACATAGCAGCAGTTATGAGAGGTTTACTAATGGCCAAAGTTAAGGACAAAGTTAATACAGTTTCAGAACTGAGTGGCTTCATTAGTGATGTTGGGGGAAATGGCAGCTCATCTTAATCTTGCAGCAATCACCACTTGGGAAATGTCTGTTGCACAAACAGCCAGATACAAATTCTTAACGATTTGCGGTTAGTTGATAGCACTTCAAATCGAAAGAATTTTGCATTTAAATAGTACTTTATCATATCTTTATCAGAAAGCACATCCCTCAAAGCACTTTATCACAGGTGCACTGACTGTAAACTAGTTAAGAGTGGTAACAATTTGTAAAAACAGCAAGATTCAATGTAGATTTGGTTAGCATCTCATTCACCAAAATCCATGAGTATCGACGCCCACACTGGGTTTCTCTTGAATCTCATCTTTTTCAGGATAGTTTTACTTGACTAGTATTAAGTTTGAACTCAATACTATCTACTACAGAGGTAAGATTGCCAGTACCTATCCCAGTCCTGTACTGCACTAAGTGTCAGGTCCTCCCTTACATTACAACGGAACCGGAGGCTGCTTTGGTAAACGTTGTGTTTATACTACCAATTGTAACCATTTGTTTCCTACATATCTCGAAGAACAAAACAGCTCAAGAAGTTTGATATTCAGAAGAGAGGGTGGGTTCAGAGGGAAACTTATATTATGTTGGCACGATACGGTGAAACAGTTAAACGTGCTCTTCCTATCAAAATCAAGAAAGAAGGTAGTTTAATAAATCAATTACTGGACAAACAATTGCAAGGTTAACAATCCAGGGACATAAATCAATTCCCACCAGAGCTCCTGGTTGATTGATTAAAAATGCTGGAATTGCATAACTAAAAACTCTGTAACGATGATCATAAAACTTCTGGATTGTTTATAAAACTCAGGCACTTCACATATGTCCATGTGGTAAGAAATTTGTCCAATCTAGTTCCTTATAGACTGGAAGCTAGGTGACTCTTCATTGTTCAGTTTTGTACTGTTCATTTCAAGAGACACCATGGAAGGGCAACTGGGTTTGTCAGTCAAATTCAGCCCGGCAAAGAATTAAAAAAATATGATATCAATAGCATAGCTCTGTATTGTGGTTGATATTTATTCAGTAAACTAAGAAAAACGTGCCAGGATTAAATAAAGCCACTTGCACTGATTAAACATGCAAGTATAGCCTTGATACAAGGCAGCTGCTCAGCCTGACCGCCAGATAAAGAAACATAAACATTATGTGAAAGCCAGCAACTAATATGTAGACAAGCCCTTGAACAAGACGGGGGCAGGATTTTTTACAACTGCAACATTTTCCAAGGATATCAAATTGTTCAAAGCTGAGAACTAGCGCGAAAATGCTGCAAAAAGTGACTCCAGTGCATATTCCAATTTCTGTAACTCTACCAGTTCACACGATCATTTTCCCATCCAATGTAGCTCAGACTGTTCAAACTAATTTCTTGTCAAGCGCAGAAAGATTACATACCGTTTGCCATAGGACTAGCTTAGATGTGGCATCTTGGTCGGCATGGACGAGTTGGGCCAAAGGGCATGTTTCGATGCTGTATGAGTCGTTGGTACTATTTACATGTTGCTGGGGGTTTTTTTGTGCCAATTTCCTAAACCATGGGCTAAAATTTGGCCGTTTTGGGAGAAACCATTTTGAGGAGAAACTAATTTCTGCAGATAGACACAAAATGCTGGAGTAACGCAGCGAGTCAGGCAGCATCTCTGGAGAAAAGGAATCGGTCTAGATTTCTGGACTTTATTTCAATCGTCAGAAATGAATGGATCTCCAGTCCGGCAAGAAATGTCATAGGGACATACAAGTAATGCCAAGTCAAACTGGGTTTATTGTCATATGCACAAGTTCAGTGAGGTTCAAGAACAAGAAAATCGTGCTTGCAGCAGGATCACAGACACATAGACTCAGAAAACACAAAAAAAAACACATATTGCACAAGATAGTGAAAATAAATCATCTTCAAAAACATGACATGAGTGCAAAAACACAATTGGAAAACAAGTCCTTGGTAGTATCCGAGATAGTCCGCAGTGTTCCGTTGCCGAGGTAGTATTAGGGTTGCGCAGGTCGGCTCAAGAACTTGAAGGTTGTAGGAAAGTATCTTCCCTGAATCTGGTGGTGTGGGACTTCAAGCTTCTGTACCTCCTGCCCGATGGTAGCAGCAAGAAGAGGGCATAGCTTGGATGGTGAGGATTCTTGATGATAGGTGCCACCAGTTTGAGGCAGGGCCTCACATAGATGCTTTCATTGGTGGGGAGGGCTGAGTCCACACTGTCTGTCTGAAGCCTTGCATTCCTGTGCTTTGGAATTGCTGTTCCAGACCATGATGCAACCAGTTGGGATGCATTCACTTATTTTCTTATTTTGTTTGACCACTTCATTATAAATATACTATATATTTGCCAAGCAATACAGTCTGGCTGGGGAGAATGTGTGCCAGGGTAATAGAGTTAAGCCCCTGTCCCACTTTCACGACCTAATTGCCAACCTCTGCCGAGTTTGCCCTTGACTCATACTCGCAGCATCGTCGCCACGAGGTTGTAGGAGGTCTTCGTAACTCTTCCTCATGCTCGTGAGTGGTCTCCGCGTACTCGTGGCCTCAAGTAGGTCGCGGCGTTTTTTCCAGCCTGATAAAAAATGTCCACGAGTAAAAAAAAGGTCGGCATGGAAAAATTGATACTTTTTACTCGTAGGTAGGTCGTAGTAAGTCGTGGTGGTAGTCGTAGGTAGTCGTAGATAGTCGTAGGTCGGTAACTGTCCCGAAAAAAAAAATGCAAACATGACATCGTTTTATCATGTGATCATTTGCCATTCGTAGCTAGTTGTAGTTGGTCTTAGGTGTGGAAGACTGAGGTCGAGGGGGATCGTAGGAGGTCGTAGACATAGTTGTAGGAGATCATAGACACAGTCGTAGGAGGTCGTAGACATAGTCGTAGGAGGTCGTAAGAGGTCTTTTACTTTGGCGAGTCAACATGACCTTGACATTTTTTCAACTCGTCTAGGGTCTTCTAAACTCTTGGATTAGGTTGTCCAAGTGGGACAGCCCCTTTATTAATGGCATCATTTTGAAATTTCCAGTTATATCACTCTGAGTCAGGGCTAGGGTCCCTCGTACGTTCAAAGTTCAGGTGTGCAACCGGTTTCTACATTCAGTCCTGATACTGGAACGTTTTTGTCTTTGCGCTATTACGGGTTGGATGCTTGTATGCAGGACTTATTTGTTGTTGCTTATTGTGGATCTTAGAGAGTACTGTGTTTACATATCTGTCGTGTTGCTGCAAGAATATTATCGCTCTGCTTCGGGACATACAACAATAAAACACTCTCTTGACTCTCTCAAGGGTTACGACACAAAATGTCGGCAATAGGGGGCGGCCCAGTGGCGCAGCGGTCGAGTTGCTGCCTTACAGCGCCAGAGACCCAAGTTCGATTCTGACTACAGGTGCTGTCCGTATGGAGTTTGCACGTTCTCCTTGTGACCACGTTGGTTTTCTCCGGGCTCTCCAGTTTCCTCCCTTACCAATTTATAATTTAGTAAAAATTATAAATTGTCCCTCATGTGTAGGGTAGTGTTATAGTGTGCAGGGCCGGTCACCGCGTACTCCAGCTGTTGAAGGGCCTGTTTCCATGTTGTATAGTCTAAAGTCTAATTCCTTTCCCCCACAGATTCTGTTCAACCCATTGAGTTTCTCCAGAAGATTGTTTTGTTGTTCGAATTGTCGATGATTTGTCTCCTAACACGGCTTTCCATTTCATTTTATAAATTCCCTGTATTGCAATTTTCTCGCACCTTTAGATGAGATTAGATGAGTCACAGGGCAATTGACGTAAAGCTGCTATTCTACATGAGACATAGGCGCACGCTAGTTATTCTTAGTCTGCAATACAGTTTGCACCTTTGTTCTGAGGTCTCCCGGAGATTATGGCGAATAGTCATTAACAGCATTACAAAATGTCTCACAAAGCATCAAAAAACATTTCAAATTGGACATTGATTTTTAAAGCAGTAAGTGTGGCTCGGTAGTGACACACAGCCTCACGACATTATGGCTTGTATTGCTTCTTGAGGCTTTGATTATGGAAATCTATACTGATAGAGTCATAGTGACATACAGCAGAAACAGGCCCTTCGGCCCAACTTGCCCACACCAGCCAACATGTCCCATCTACACTAGTCTCGCCGGTCTGCATTTGGCCCATATCCCTCTAAACTTGTCCTATTCATGTACTGTCTAAATGTTTCTTAAACGTTGCGATAGTGCCTGGCTAAACTACCTCCTCCGGCAGCTCATTCCATACGCCAACTACTCTTTGTGTAAAAAAGTTACCCCTCAGGTTCCTATTACATCTTTCCTCCCTCACCTTAAACCTATGATTCTTGATAACCCTACTCTGTGTGTCTACCCGATCTATTCCTCTCATGATTTTGTACACCTCTAAGATCATCCCTCATCCGCCTGCGCTCCAAGGAATAGAGTCCTGGCCTGTTCAACCCCTCTCTATAGCTCAGGCCCTCGGGTCCTGGCAACATCCTTGTAAATGTTTTGGTACATTATGGGGGTGACAGGGACAATCTTTCAGATAAGTAAGTAAGTAAGTTTATTGGCCAAGTATTCACATACAAGGAATTTGCCTTGGTGCTCCACCCACAAGTAACAACATGACATACAGTGACAGCTACGAATGACTCAGATAACACTAAACATTAATAATAATAAAACATTAATGATAAAACACCATTGATCAAGCATGTGAACCAACAAAATACCAGATCAAAGGGAGGCTACAGATTTTTGGTGGATTAAAAACTGTTTTTATGTCTGGCTGTGGCAGCTTTGACAATCCGGAGTCCTCTTCCAGAGGGAAGAAATTCAAAGAGTTTGTGACCAGGGTGAGAGGGGTCAGAGATGATCTTGCCCGCTCGCTTCCTGGCCCTTGCAGTGTACAGTACATCAATGGAGGTAAGGTTACAGCCAATAACCTTCTCTGCTGATCAGACGATTCGCTGTAGCCTCCAGGTGTCGTGCTTGGTGGCTGAGCACCAAGTCTTGAGGAGTCAAAGTAATTACATTATAGGAGGCCATTTAGCCCATCTAATCCATGTCGAATCTCTGCAGACCAAGCCAGTCGGTTGTCAATCCTGCTCTATCCTTGTATTATTGACGGTTTACCTCCCTCGGTGCTCATCCAATTTTGTTTTGGAATAGCGCCCCTTCAGAACATCTCAAACCAGATTCCCTGGTCATCTACTGCAGGATAAACTGGCTATATGACTGCAGGGAATTGATCCAAAGAGCCTTGTTGGCTGTGAAGCACTTTGCTGGGATGGTCTGATGCGGTGAGAAATCCTGCATTAATTCACTATTTACCTCCTGCACATAAAGATGTAAAAATTGCTTTAAGCAAATAGATCTCCATCCTCTGACAAGCGTGAGCCATTTCCACAGCTGATAGCACAATTATGCTGTGAAGATTGGTAAAGAAATTAAAGTTTTTTTTCTCTAAGTAATGGAAAGTTTACATTTGGGTAGACTGGCGTTGTTGTTAAGTAACATCCACAATGAAGCCTACGTCATATTAGCAGCTTCAGTGCAGGAGTGTGTGCACTACTGCAGCCCAAAAAGCAAAGGCAGTGAGTGCCTGCTTTCATGATTCAGCTTCTCGTTGTTACCCCATAGCTGTGAAGTCTTCTGTGGAAACAGTCACTTCCACAGCTCTGAGGTAGGTGGATTATTGGAGAATAAAAAACACTCTCAGCCTCAACTAATTGATAGGGAAACTTATAGTTTAAATTCTAGGGCATAAATACATGGAGTCATTTCAAGATGATAAAGTCACAGCGGGGAGTGATTCCAGCCTGTTATTGCGCGCTTCTCACAACTCAGACGGTGAGCTTGGAGACGCAGAATCCCGCAGAGAACACTGTTGCTCAGAGGCAGGCTCGCGGCTGGAAGCTGGCAGTGTTCTGATTCTTGTGCACAGTTGAATCAGCAGGCTCATCGCTCTACTAGTCAAGGAAGCTGCCAGCAGTACTCCCACAGGCACAGAGCCCAGGCTCTGCTGCCAGCAAACTGTGTGAGGATCAGAGAGATCTGCTTCACGTCAGTGCTGGGAACTCTTTACCCCCATCAGCGTCCTGGACCATGATGAGGCAACAGAAGAAGAAATGTGTTTTTTCTCAAATGTGAAATCAGGCTGCAGTAAAATGTTCAAACCAGAAGAAACAGGAGAAGTAAAGAAACAGGGTTAACATGTGCCATTATAACCCTTCCTCACATGGTCAGAAATATTGAGTTCATTCATCGGACATGTCACTGGAAAAAATTAATCAAGCAAACATTAAAAAACTGACTTAGATTTCTATTGACCCATGTCTTAACCTTGCCCCAAACCTTCAAGTTCCTATAGTCATTGCATGATGATTTATTTACCTCAAGGATTATTGTGGACACTGCAATTATGACAAATGGTTGACCTCTTAATATTAATGCTGAGATATGTGGAGGGAAAATGTGAAGGGAAGAACTGCAGATGCTGGTTTACTCCGAAGATAGACACAAAATGCAGGAATAGCTCAGCAGGTCAGGTAGCATCTCTGAAGAAAAGGAATAGGTGAAGTTATGGGCCGAGATCCTTCTTCAGACTAAACTATGCTTTGGCCAGATATAATTTCAACTGAAGAAGGGTCGCGACGTGAGACGTTCCCTGTCCATCCCCTCCACAGATGCTGCTTGACCCACTGAGTTTCTCCAGCACTTTGTTTTTTGCTCAGTGGGGCAACGTGTATCGGCCGACATTAAAGTTGCATCAAGACAACTTCAGTGAAGCTATTTGCACTGTTGTGACAGTGTTAAAAGAAGCTTCCAAAGTCAGGGGATTATTTTGTCACTTAATGTGTCAGACATGGTTACAGGTATATTTGTTCTGTCAATCAATAATTGGAGTATTGTGTACCAAGTGAGTCAACTTTCACAACACCAATTCTGGGCTTTCAGTCATCAGGAGCTTGTAGACGATTAATATGAACTATTTTGCCTCAACAAGGTATCTGATGGACTCATTCGTTAAGATGTTCCTTTTGTAAATATGTAATTCAATGGAACCATTTGACTGCACTCAAAATATTGAAGACAACTGTACAACTGTAACCATTGAAATTGTATTAAATCACTTGCTGTTAGCTTTGTTCTTAAGAATATAAAAACTCGATGTACTTTGATTCCAGGGAGACTTGATGGAGATTTTCTCTTTCAGATCAGAACACATTGCAATTGATAGAAATACTGCAATCGGAGCTATATCGCATATCCCATCCCCACTGTGACAAGTGTGAGGTGCTGCACTATGGGAGGTCAAACGCGAGGGGTAAGTACACAATCAATGACAGGGCCTTGAACAGCATTGTATGAAGAGGGATTTTAGGTTCCAAGTCCATTGCTCTCGGAAAGTGGCAACACAAGCAGAGAGATCATGAAAGTGTATGGTATTTTTAACCTTCGTCAGTAAGGGATTTGAGTAATAAAATCAGGAAGTCATGTTGAGCTTTATAGAACTTTGGTTAGGCTGAATTTGGAGCATCACGTGCATTTCTGGTCACCCCATTACAGGGAGGATTGGAGGGGTTTACCACAATGCTGCCAGGATTAAAGAACATTAGCTTCTATGAGGGGAGGACAAACTTGGATTGTTTTCCCTGGACCGTTGGAGGTTGAGGAGAGACCTGATAGAAATATAATACAATTATAAGAGGCATGGATACTGTAGTGACAGATTACTATATCGTTCAAGGAATTTTTCCTCCAGCCACTATGTTTGAAGGCAGGGGTGAGGAGATAGTTTTGTTACGCATGCGAGCTCTCCACGAGGCATTCAACGCCGTCCAAAGATACATCTTAAAAACAGTCTCTTGATTAATAGTTCCTTTATTGCCGTAGTAAAAACAGTGAGAAATTCATCCAAACTTGGTCTTGTTTAAGTACATTTTGATCTTACTCGTGCATGGCCAACAGCTCTGCCTTCCCCATGCTTCTTCAACAAAACTAAAGACGAAAAACTACTAGCGCGCCAGCATGAAAATCCCACTACAGATGGCTACTACAGATATGGTAGACCAGGCGAAAATGACAAAAATGAAAGGACATAGATTTAAAATCAGAGGGAAAAGTATAAGGATGATGTGTGGAGCACATTTTATTTTTACACAGAGTAGTGGGAGCCTGGAACATCTGCCAGGGGTGATGGCAGAGGCAGATATAATAGTGGCATTTAAGAGGCTTTTAGATAGTCACATGGATATACAAGGAATGGAGGGACAGAGATCACACTCAAGCAGAGGAGATTAATTTAACCTGACATCATGTTCGGCACAGATATTGTGAGCTGAGGGGGTCTGTTTCTGTCCTGAACTGTCCCAAGTTCTATGTTGTGTGATCCAGAGAGGGATCACTGAAATGAAGGGGAAAAAAAGTGCAGAGCACTTGCAATTCTCTTCCCAAAAATCTTCAAAACAGTAAATACTTTCTCAACAGATGTAGCCAGGATTTCTCAAATTGGTTCTGATTCAGAAGACAAAATACACAAGGAGTCTACAGATGTCACGCACTGTTTCAGTCAACCGGGCTTAAACAAAACACAATTGTTGAAAATCTGTACCTTTCTATATAAAAATACTCCAGACAAAATCCTGTTAATCCTGACAGAAATAAAAGCCGACAACTGCAAAATGCTTTGGAACAGCCTTGCGTTCAGCTCGAACAGTACTAAACTGATGAATTGTAAAGAAATCGCAATAATACAGCGTGCAGCCAATATTGATTATCAATTATCAGTCTGCACCAAGGCATTAAATAATTGTGAAGATTTATTGCCACACAGGCCAGGATAAAAATAATCGATGTCTGGAGACAAGTTAAGGGTTTCTCAGCAAGTCTGCCGCTGATTTTAAGAGATTGTTAAACTCATTTAATTCTTCAGCATTGTGTGGGAGAAAATAGAGGTAGTGGGGACAGGGCAGAGATGAGGGAGCTTGGAGATCTTAGTCCCGGGCTTGGAAATAATAAAATTATAGCTATTATATCAATAATTATTAGTTAATTATAACAATAACAATCAAGAGTTTAGACAGTGAAACAATATATTTATACAGGGCCATGGAAATACAGATTTTAATTGGATTGATCAAAGAGCTGACATCAGCATAATGGCTAATGGCTCCCTCTGTGTCACTCGATTCAATGAAACGTCTCTGGAATCGTGAACCATCGGACATAGGTTTAAGGTGAGGGGGCAAAGATTCAATTGTAAATTGAGGGGAAACTTTTTCATACAGAGGGTGGTGGGTGTATGGAATGCACTGCCAGAGGCAGCCGTTAAGGTAGGCACTAGTACAATGTTTAAGAAACATTTGGACAGATACATGGACAGCACAGGTTTAGAGGGATACAGGCCAAACGCAGGCAGCTGGGACATATATGGGACATGGTGGTCGGTGTGGGCAAGTTAAGCCCCAGGGCCTGTCTCCACACTACGACTCCTCACTTTGCAAGTAACAATTTTGCAGGCAACACATGGCAGCATGACATGAAACAAAATGAAATGAAGCACCAGTTTTCTGTTTAAACAGTTTCTGTTGCAGAAGGAACAACTGTGGTCTCAGCTCCATGAGAAATCTGTGCTCCTCTTTACTCAGTCTCACATTAGTTAACAGGACACTGTGTCAGCTTATGAATCATCAGCGGTTGCCTCTAATGATGTAGCACTTCCTTAAAGTGGCACGAGGACACTGTACCCTCGCCCCTCCCCACTCCCACCCAGAATAACAAGCATATGCCAGGACACCAACAATACATTTTCTCAAAGCAATACTAGGGGAGGGTTTACGTTGCCCCGAGGGGGCAGATGGCACCCTGGATCGAAATCCATCATGCCAAATGAGAACAGACCCGACAGTGTAGCACTTCCCTTAACATTGCAACAGATCAACGGGCCAGCTAATCTGTGCACAGCTCCATGCATTGAGTCTTGAAACCACAACTTTCAGACACAGAAGTGAGGATGTTATCAAGTGAGCTGCAGAAGACAGACGCCGTATACCTGATCAAAATGCAGTATTGGGGAAATGTAGTGAGAGGGCTTGAACACGGAGCTTGGTGAGGGGCACAGTCTATTAACCCAATGATTTCTTGTTGGATTCTCCTCTTGTTCTTGGGCGTGAGGCCCAATCCAGTTGTTTAATGGAGAAGGGCGGGGAGGGAGGAAATGGGCGTAACAGTGGAGCGGTTAGCAGAGCTGCTGCCTCAGAGCACAACCACAGCCACAGACCTTGCTTGGTAACTGTGTCAATCACTGCTCTTGCTGATTAGGCAGTTGTAACTGCAACAAGCTGAACACTGAAAACTGCAGATGCTGACACTGAAAAAATCCCCGCACTCAGCGGATCAGACTTAGTTAGTGCTTCAGGTCAGTGACCTGTCATCAGAAGCTTTCATTAGAAAGTTGTCAACTTGTAACCTTCATCAAAAAACTGTGGATGCCAGAAATCAATGGATTGGCAAACCAATAGATTGGCATTGAAATGATCATCTCTCCATAGGCCCCATTTCTCGCTGTGTTCCATGCAAGGACGGTTATGTTCGCCAGAGTGCTCAGCAAAGGATGTAACCTTGGCTGTTAGAAAACTGTTATCACGTGCTTACTAAGACTGACATTCACAAACCAACCACAATTACCCTGAGGTAGACACAAAATACTGGAGTAACTCAGTGGGTCACGCAGCATCTCTGGAGAAGGAGAAGAGGTGACCATTGGGGTCAAACACCTTCTTCAGACGCAGAGTCAGGGAGGAGGGAAACTAAAGATATGAAAAGGTTCAGAACCTCTACCTCTTGGTTCATATTGCAAGTTCTCTCCCCCCCCCCCCCAGTCTGAAGAAGGGTTTTGACCTGAAACCGGTTCCTTTTCTCCAGAGATGCTACCTGTCATGCTGAGTTACTCAGTTACTCCAGTATTTTGTCTCTATCGTTGGTGTAAACCAGCATCTGCTGTTCCTTCCTATATAGTTACCCCGTGCAGGAGAATGCATGCAGTTTGATCGGATGACATGAGTCCAGACAAATGCACCCAAACCATCGCTCTAACTGTCGCCAAAAACCTGCTAAACCCATAACCACCGGCAACTTCCCACTGAGGGCTGGCCCAGATTATCGCAGCATCTGACTCATCCCAAACGCAGCGTGCCAGATGGTAGATATCTGAAATAAAAAGCAGAAGAACTGGAAATGCTCGACAACTCAGGCAGCATCGCTGGAATCAGAAACAGTATTGATGTTTCAGGTCAGTGATATTTCAAAACGTTATTGTCAAGAGAGTGTAATTCATTGACGCTGCCTGACGTAGACCTGTATACAACATTCTCTCTTGGGACATAGAACAGCGCAGCTCTGGAACATGCCCTTCAGCCCACCATATCTGCAACAATCAAGATGCCAAATTAAACTAATCCCATCTGCCTGTATATGATCCATTTCCCTCTATTCCTTTCCTGACATTTCTACCCTGGGAAAAAGATTGCTCATCCACCCCTCTCAGCATTTATATATTTCTATCATGTTACCCCTCTGCCTCCTATTCTCCAGGATGTGGTCTGGAATGACTTCCTAGAGAAACTATTTCAAGTTCTCCCAAGGTAGACAAAAATGCTGGAGAAACTCAGCGGGTGCAGCAGCATCGATGGAGCGAAGGAAATAGGCAACGTTCCGGGCCAAAACCCTTCTTCAGACTGATGTGACGGCGGGGGGGACGAGAAAAAGAAAGGAAGAGGAGGAGCCAGAGGGCTAGAGGGAGAGCTGAGAAGGGGAGGAGACAGCAAGGACTACCTGAAATTAGAGAAGTCAATGTTCATACCGCTGGGGTACAAACTGCCCAAGCAAAATATGAGGTGCTGCTCCTCCAATTTCCGGTGGTGCTCACTCTGGCCATGGAGGAGGCACAGAACAGAAAGGTCGGATTCAGAATGGGATGGGGAGTTGAAGTGCTGAGCCACAGGGAGATCAGGTTGGTTATTGCGAACCGAGCGGAGGTGTTTCGCGAAACGATAGCCAAGCCTACACTTGGTCTCACCGATGTAGATCAGCTGACATCTAGAGCAGCGGATGCAATAGATGAGGTTGGAGGAGGTGCAGGTGAACCTCTGTCGCACCTGGAAAGACTGCTTGGGTCCTTGAATGGAGTCAAGGGGGCAGGTAAAGCGAAAAATGTAGCACTTCTTGCGTTTGCAAGGGAAAGTGCCCGGAGAAGGGGTGGTTCGGGTGGGAAGGGTCGAATGGACCAAGGGGTCCTCCCAACCTGTTTTTGTAACTAATACACTCTGATCCAGGCAGGCGACTCCTTGGTGAATCTCTATTTACCCTGTCTAAAGCCTCCATCTCCTTCCTATAGAGTGGCAATAAGAACTGCGTCCAATACTCCAAATTTGGCCCAACCGGAGTTTTATGGTGGACTGCAAGTGGATTTCTGGAGATTACTTTAAGGTTTCAAGGTTACAAGGTCAGTTTATTGTCACATGTACCAATTACAGTACAGTGAAATTCGAATTAATGAGAATGACTGGAGGATTTACAACTTGTTATGCTCTTGTTATCATATTTCATTTTCTTGATAAATTAATTTTACAGCACAATTGAGTCACAGAGTCATGCAGCACAGAGATAGACACTGCGACCCATATCCATGCTGACCATCATGTATCTATCAATGATACCTATCCCCTTCCTAGCCAGTGGCCTTTATCCAGCAGCACCATCCCTTTTTCCCAGCACTGCCGATCCTTCTTAGGCTGTGCAAACACATAACAGGACAACTTCACTCCACCCCCCTGTGGTCACCCTCGCCACTGGCAACTACCATCAAAGGCAACACATTCCATCTTTGGCCTTTAGTTATTTATTCTCAAGTTTGCACGATCATATCTCGCACTATACTGTCACTTTCACTCAAAATGACATGGCTCCTGAGAACAGGTGACACAGGTGGATAGGGAAGTGAAGAAAGGTATTTGGTATGTTTGCCTTCGTAAACTGAGACATTGAGTGAACGATTTGGGATATCATATTTCAGCTGCACAAAACATTGGTGAGACCACGCCTGTAGTATTGTGTACAGTCTCGGTCGCCACACTAAGGAAGTATGTACTGGCAAGAGAGAGAGAGAGAGAGAGAGAGAGAGAGAGAATGCAGAAACTATTCTCCAGGATGTGGTCTGGAATGAAGAACTGCGGTTTTAAGGAGGGATTAGTTTGGTTGGGTTTATTCTCACTGAATAGGAGTCTGAGGGGGTGAGCTTGTCGAAGTTTATACAATTATGAGAGCCATAGAGAGATATGTCTACCTTAGATAGATAACAAGATAGATTAACTAGGACAATCAGAGTATTTCTGCTCGGGATGGGAAGTCTAGAGCGAGTGCACAAAGGTTTAAGGTAAAAGGGGAGAAGCTTAACGAACATCCGAGGGACAGGTTTTTCCCACAGAGGGTGGAGGTTATTTGGTACGAGCTGCCAGAGGCGGTGGTGTAAGCAGATACAACTACTAAAGTTTGAAAGGCTTTTGGAAAGCTACTTGGATAGAAAAGTAGGAGGATATTGGCCTAATGAGGGTAAATGGGACTAGGAGTGGATAGGTACCACAGCAGTATGGACAAGGCGGGCTGACAGGGGCTGTTGAGTGTCGCACGGTTTTATGATTCCATCACCTCCAATGAGAAAGATCATTCATGAATGACACAAAGGAGTCCTCTCGTTTCCAATTCTGAATTTTGTACCAAACCTAACAGTACAAGTTCTTAAAGACTCATACATCTGCCAAAGGAATGCTGTGTTCCCATGTGTTGTGTTACCGGGTGTCTGCTGAAGAACTTTTGGAAATATCAATGAGTTTTCTAATCCATGCATGCAATATTAATATTAGAGCTGATGCAAGTACTTGGAAAATAAAGCAGCGTATACCCACTGTACCAATGTCACTTCGGGGAGATATATCAAACAGCAGAAAGGAGCGAGTGGATGATTATCAGCAGCAGACCACTTTACAAGGATTTCAATGTGGTGTGGGATGAGGGCAGCTGATGAGTGGAAGTTCGGTTACTGTTCTCAAGCTTCTGAGCAGTCTTTAATCCAATAACAATATCAATTTTCAAATAAGGAATCCAAATGTAATTTGTTCTCTGTAGTGTAGGAAAGAACTGCAGATGCTGGTTCAAATCGAAGGTAGACACAAAATACTGGAGTAACTCAGCGGGACAGGCAGCATCACTGGAGAGAAGGAATGGGCGACGTGTCAGGTCGATTTCCTCCTTCTGAAGAAGGGTCTCGATCTGAATCGTCACCCATTCCATCTCTCCAGAGATGCTGCCTGTCCCGCTGAGTTACTCCAGCTTTTTGTGTCTATCCAATGTGCAATTTGTTGTGTCGGTGGCGATCCCCGGAGAATACAATCCTTTCCAAAAACACACATGCTCGGCTACGTCGAACCAGGAATTTGTAACTTCAAAGAAACACAGAGAGAAATAAAGAGAGGATTGACAGACACAAGAGAACAGCTCCACTTAAACTCAACTGCCAATTGAATATTGCACATGTAAAAAATATGCCTTGAAGCTATGTGTATAGTTTCAACATTGGCATTGCCGGAGGCTGCTGGGTGTGACCACTGTTTTAACTCCCCCACCAATTCCCATTCTGACCTGTTTGTCTTGGCCCCCTCCACTGCCAGAGTTAGGCCACATGCAAACTGGAAGAACAGCTTCCTTGTGGGTAGCTTATATCCCAATGGTATGAATATTGATTTCTCAAGGTTGCGGTAACAAGCCTCCCCTTACATTTATTATCTACCCAGTATCATCCTCCCCTCCTGCACACACTTTCCTTCCCACCCCCATCTTGCTCCCTATCACCCAGCTGCTTTCCCCTCGTTACCTGTTCAACTTCCACCCCCAGCAGTCCATAACTTTCCCATGTTCTTTCCTATGTAGTTTGGAATTTTGCTCAGGATTCCTGCATATGCAATCTCGTGTCTCCAATTTACCTGTTGCTCAGTTTCGTGATTTTCTACTTAAGAACCTCTCAGTAAATTTCTACTTAATTTCTATGTGATTTTCTACTGGCTTTGCAGTTTTAGCGTTAAAACGGTAAATATGCAATGGCCTGTAAATGATTTGGGTGTCCTGTGTTTCTCAGCAGGAGAAGACCGAGTGTCAACAACCCCAATCAGAATTCATCGAGGACAGATGAATTCCCATCAACTCAGGCACATATTAACATAAGGTTCAGATTCAGAACTCTTCTACCAGCTCCCTTCAAGAGGAAATATACATGGGGAGAACACACACACACACACAAACAAAGCTTTGGATTCTTCTGTGGTTCTCTCACAGCCTGGGCTCATTCAGTGGGACAGATCGTTCCACAAGTAATTTTAGCCGCTGAAAATCGCAAGTGGAAGAAAAGGCTCTCAACAGATAATCAAAAAATATGTGGGCCAATTGCAGGGTTTAGTGGAGCTCCAATTGACATTTATAAACATAGTTGTTGTAGAGATGCTACTTCTGCTTTGAGTGAGGTGGGGAGGAGGGGGTTTAGAAGAAGAAAGCAGAAGAGAGACCATTTTCTTAAAATTAAGTACTGACTTGCTGTGAATGGATTCAGGAAGCACTTTTCCCATGCAAAGCATAATTGAAATCTGCTCATCTCAGTGTAAAGCCTGGGTTCATTGAAATTGTTATAGATACTAAAATAATGTTGTTAAACAATTACATAAAGAGAGGAAAAATGGAGGAGGCACAGGGCACCCAAGTTAGTATCAGATTGGATTTGAGGGTTACACGGCCTCCTCCTATTGAATGTTTTTTTTTAACGTTTAACAATCAAAAAACTCTAAGTGGAGTGCATTTAGCAAAAAACCAAAAGGCTACAAATGGTGAAAATCTGACATAAAGTCTGATGCTGGAAGTGCCCAGAGGTCAGTTACCATCTGTGGAGAGGGAAACAGGGATAATCTTTCAGCAGAACAGGGATAAGGTAGAGATAAAACAAGTTCAAGGTTAAACCGGCACGAGTTCAGTAACAAAATTAACTTCACTGGAGTTGAACAATCAGAGGGTGATTGGAAAGTTCCATTTGTTGAGTTAGAATTATTTTAATTATTATTAGTTTATTTTAAAATGGTTTACATTCTACTTTTTAAAAGTTGTAGAAGTGTACATGTTAATAGTTTCTGTTGTACAATTTCACGCCTTGGACAGCCACTGAAATGCCATAGGTTTCCCTCATGTCCACATGTTTGGAGGCTGCATGTACCCCGCTGTGCCTTGTACACAGAGCAGGGTTGTTCCCTGTGTGAGGGATAAAGTGATTAAACCCCACTATTGTAAGGGGCTTTAAAGAGAATTCAAACCGATAGAGGCCAGGGAGAGGGTTCTGACACAGCTGTGTATAAAAGTTACCAGACCCATCCTTGAGTAAGAAGTGATAGCATTGTATAGCGGTAGAAGGGAGTGATGTAGATAGATCCCTATCAGTAGAAGGGAGTGATAGATGGGACCCTTGTCACTATAGCTTAGCTTTAGTGCTGATATAGGAGAACTGAGAGAGTTCAGTTGGGGGTGAGTAAAACTAGGGCAGGTCATGAACAACTGAGCATGCTTAATAAAATAAATGAATACTACAACACACCCCTGGTCAAGAAACTGTTCATTACCATGCACATGTCTGGACATGCGATGTATGATGTGGGAGGTACTGGGGGGACGTACCTACAGATTGTGCACCTCAATGTCTGATTGGAGGGGGGTCAAATAAGGGGAGGTTGGATGTAGAATTGTGTGTATAAAGGGGGTTTACCCTTCTGACTTCGGAGTGTCTCAACTTGGAGAGGCACCCGACTCTGCAGACTCGCAAATATAATAAAGAATCTCTTGCTTCCACGATTTAGTCTCTGAGTGGCGATTGTGAGCACATCGCATATCTCACACCTCAGTTCAGCCGTGATTTTATTTACATGGTCTTGGTCATGATTTCTCTGCCCAGGCTTTTGATAAAAAAGGCCTGTGTGCTGGCCAATAGATGTGTGCAGCGGAGCCATGAGCCTGGATGGCTGAGTCCACTGAAACACGCTGGACTCCTTCACCCGTCAATCTCGACCTGTGCAGACGTAGTATAGAAACAAGGAACTGCAGATGCTGGTCCACAAAACTAAAAGATGCAAAGTGCTGAAGCAACTCAGGGGGTCAGACAGCATTCCTGGCGAACATGGCTAGGTGACGTTTCGGGACGGGACCCTTCTTCAGAAGAAGCAGGTTGCGTTGCATAATTCAGTCCCCACTGCCCTCAATGGAATCAGTTTTGGTACTAGAGTGTGATGCTCTGATCCCACCGACTTAGGATGAACTTCTAAGAATTAAACATCGTGCAAACTTGCTTGAAAGGGAAAGCTGACAACAGCTCACTGCAATGGGTTACGGAGTCAACAATCAGGTATAGAGCTATAACTTTTCCTGACATATAAAGTTCTCAAATCTTGACATTAATTGCAATCAGATACAGTGTGATATCCTTTCCTTTGGAACCACTACATTGAATGAATGTCTTGACTATTGTTGCGAATTAATCAACCCATTGCTTCAATTGATTATTAATTATGGCAATACCAATATAGATTGGTTGGGCCGAGCAACAGTTTCTGCAGTACAATTCCTTTGTAACACCAAGGTAAGGTTGTAAACCCTATGGGTCACATTACTGGTTCAAAATAATCATGATTCACACATTGATTTGGGAGCATACCGTTTTCTCCAGTTGGTTAAATATCAATGACAATCCCTAACACCCCCGAGCAGCCTAGTTGGAAATGAACCAACCACTAAAAGATATCATTACGCTGGAAAAAGTCCAGATTTACAAGGATGTTTAGTTTAACTTAGAGATACAGCATGGAAATAAGCCTGTCGGCCCATCGAATCCATGCTGACCATCAAACACCCATTCGAACTAGTTCAATGTTATCCCAATTTCGCATCCACTCCCATGCACACTGGGGGCTATTTACAGAGGCCAATTAAGCTAGAAACCCAGACATCTTTGGGATGTGAGAGGAAACCAGAGCACTAGTGGAAACCCACACGATGACAAGGAGAACATGCACACTCCACACACACCGCACCAGAGATCAGAATCGAACCACAGAACACAGGTTTAAGATGAGATGGGCAAGACTTAATAGGAACCTGAGGGGCCACTTTTTCACTCAGAGGGTGGTGGGTATATGGAATGAGTTGCCAAAGTAGCTGAGGCAGGAATTATAGCAACATGTAAAAGACATTTGGACAGGTACATGGATAGGAAGGATTTGGAAGGCTACAAGCCAAACGTGGGTAAATGGGGCTAGCTCAGATTGAGCATCTTGGTCAGCATGGACAAGCTGGGCCGAAGGGCCTGTTTCCATGCTGCGTGTCTCTATGTCTCTATGCACCTTGCCTCCAGGAACCATGGCCATTTGGAGCAGGTGGAGAAAGTTATTATTACTCTGCTTCACTCATCAGTACATCAGGGCACATGGAGACAGAAAGTGAAGCATGATCCCTCTCTTTCTGCTGAAGCTCTCCACAGAAGAAGGTAAACTTGAAATAAATGGACCACTGTGAAGTAACGTACTTATTTGAAAACTATGCTTTTCTGCAAATTACCCCAAGCTTGCAGTAGTTGGTAAGCAGGAGGAATTATCCACAGTTCGGTGATAGAGCATTTGGTTAAGAGACCAGGGTAACAGGAGGCTGAGAGGTAATAGACAATAGACAACAGACATCGACAATAGGTGCAGGAGTAGGCCATTTGGCCCTTCGAGCCAGCACCAAAGGGCCAAATCTTTTATATATAATCTTTTATAGAAGTGCGGAAAGTCACAAGGGGTGTAGATAGGCTGAATGCAGTCTTTTTACCTCCGGTAGGGGAATCAGCAACTAGAGGGCATAGGTTAAGATAAGAGGGGAAGGATTTAGGAACACAAAACATAGAAAAGCACAGCACAGGAACAGGCCCTTCGGCCCACAATGTGCTAAACTAATCTCATCTGTCTGTGCATGATCCACACCCCTCAATTCTCTGCATATCCATGTGCCCATCTTAAAGCCTCTTAAAGATTAGTTTATCTTGGCATGATGTTCAGCACAAGCATTGTGGGCCACGGGGCCTGTTTCTGGGCTGTAGTATTCTATGTTCTATGTTAAACGGCCAGCTCATGTTGGAGTGAGACATCTCGTGATGTACACCTAGACATTTTCCTCCACCACCCAGACTGAAAATATTACAGCTATGTGTTGCTGGGGAAATATGTTGACAGCATAAAAATCAGAACGAGCGCATAAAAAGAGGTGCTGTTGGGTCCAGTTTTCCATCTGAGTTGTTAGATTTCAACTCCATCGCGAGGAATGTTACATGTTGCACCACTGTCGACATAGAGGGGAACTTCTGCAGGAGAAAGGATGCCTGAGTGAACGCAAATCCAGCTGAAGAAAGCGGAAACATGTTAGGGGGCAGCACAGTGGCGCAGCGGCAGAGTTGCTGCCTACCACCGTTTTGAGCGTCGGAGACCCGGGTTCGATCCCGACTACGGGCACTGTCTGTATGGAGTTTTGTACGTTATCCCCGTGGCTGCGTGGGTTATCATCTGAGGTGTTCAGTTTCTTCCCACATGCCAAAGACGTACAGGTTTGTAGGTTAATTGGCTCGGTATAAGTGTAAATTGTCCCTAGTGAGCGTGTAGGATAGTGTTAATGCGCGAGGATCGCTTGTCGGTGCAGACTCGATGGGCCGAAGGGCCTGTTTCTCTAAATTAAACTAAATTTCCTGATGTGCCCCAAGGTCTCGGCAAAGTGAGGACAATTGTTCCACTCCAGGTTAAACCAACTTAATAGCAGAGCATTGGTTTGCTCTTGATTATTGTGGATTGATTTGAAAGTAAAATTACAAATTAATGAATCATGTCACTTGTGTCTTTACTAAAAATAAAAATTAATACATTTCCATTTAAATCCCTCAGGCATACAAAAGATGCATTGGATACATCTTACAATTGAATGTGGCAGGAAAATGTGCACAACATAATAATTTGTTCTTTTCTTAACAAATATCCTGCAATGCTAATCACAGTAAGCTAAGTCAGACAGTGCTGTGATTCAATCTATTAATCATGTGTCAAAATATGTCCTTCACTGGGGATAGGGATTAATTGTTGCATGAAGAACATTGGATAAATTCACACTGTCATCAATTAAGTTGAACAAGTTAGTACAACCTTAGATAGAGGCTTTGGTATTTTCTGTCTCAAAGTTTTATTGCTTATCTTTAAATATGGTGCAAATGTTGAACACTGATGTTTATATAAGATTATAAATAACTAAAGACAGTCTAAAAAAAAACTAGAATTACTTAGCCATTTTAGACCATAAGGCCATAAGACATGGAAGCAGAATTAGGCCATTTGGCCCATTGAGCCTACTCTGCCATTCAATCATGGCTGAGCTATTTTTCCCTCAACCCCATTCTCCTGCCTTCGTCCCATAACCTTTAACGCCCTTACTAACCATGAAACCTATCATCCTCTGCTTTCAAAATACTCGATGACTTAGCCCCCACTGCCATCAGTGCAATGAATTCCACAGATTCACCACTCTCTGGCTAAAGAAAGTCCTCACTTCCATTCTAAAGGTACCTTTTATTTTGAGGCTGTGGTCTCTGGTCTTACTATTGGAAACTCCCACTATTGGAAACATCCTCCCCACATCTCGGCCTTTCATTATTCAGTAAACGAAGGAAAGCAGCAGGAGGTGGAGGACTGAGAAAGGTCAACCTCTTTGCAGTACTAGTGTGATGGGTGATCGCTGGTCTGTGTGGACCTAGGCCGGCCTGGGAGCCTGTTTCCATGCTGTATCGCTAAACTAAACTGAAGTGGTGAAGAATAAGGTGGATTTTTAGGAAGTCTTAGCAATCAAAAAAATATATTATCCATCAAGTGTAAACACATTCTGAGAATTTGAAATCATTTTGTAAGGCATAGTAAATTTATCAATATCTGAATAGGTATTAGACACTTCATCCGAGCCTTAAACAAAGAGTATTTAAATGTGATTCTGTATAAATTCAATCTCTTGCATTGATCCATTTACTTTATCATTATAACTCTGCATCAGGAACTCATTTATTGTATTGATCCCTAACACTTGCATTTTCAGTTCATTGCCTCAAATTACTCATTAATGACAGATTTGTAACTCTGATATTTCAAGCAAGTTAGACACAAAATGTTGGAATACCTCAGCGGGTCAGGCAGCGTCTCTGGAGAAAAAGAATAGGTGACGTTTCAGGTCGAGACCCTTCTTCAGACTGAGAGTCGGGGGAAAGGGAAACGAGAGATAGAGAGAGATGTAGAACAAATGAATTAAAAATATTTCAAAAAGTAACGCTGATCAAGGAAAGGTGGAGCCCACAATGGTCCATTGTTGGTTGCGCTCTAGATGGTAACGAGTCAGCAAACTAGTATGTCGACAAGGGTGGGGAGGGATGGAGAGCGAGAAGATGCAAGGGTTACTTGAAGTTAGAGAGATCAATATTTATACCGCGGGGTTGTAAGCTGCCCAAGTGTTAACCACCTGAGTGTTATATATTCAAAGAATCTTCACCAAACACCATCCACTTTGAAACGTTGGCATTTTGCCAAGATTCAAGTGCACACGATTTGATATGCACTGAAGATTTTGTTGTATTGCAGTGATAATGACAAGATCAATACCACAGGGCAGTGACATTGTACAAGTAGGTGGGTCTTGCCTCATTCAGGGATGTGCTGAGTATATTGACCGTTAGAGCCAGGAAGAGTTGGTGCACTAAGCATAGTGCACTAAACATCCTTTCTCCAATATCCTTTCTATTCTTCCCATCAACATAAATGACCTCACACTTCCTCTTATCTTTAAAAGACACAAAGTGCTGGCGTAACTCAGCGGGTCATCGCTAAGTGTTGTTTCGGAGCGAGACCCTTCTACAACCCATCTTTGTTCCTTTGCAGATTCTTCGGCCCTCCTCGTAACCTACTTTCTTACCAAGCTGTGACATCATCAATTAGCTTTATTTAGTTCATCAAAATACAAAATGCAATTAACTGAGGCCTCAGTTTGGTGCAGGCACAGTTTGTCAAATGAACAATGGCCCATTTATCCTCTGCTGGTTAGTCCCTTGTTAATAAGTTTACCTTAGCTTAGAGATATAGCGTGGAAACAGGCCCTTCGGTCCACAGAGTCCACGCTGACCAGCGATCCCCGTACACTAGTTCTGTACCCTACGCACCAGGGGCAAATTACAGAAGCCAATTAACCTACAAACTGGCACGTCTTTGAGATGTGGGAGTAAATTGGAGCGCCCGGAGATAACCCGCGTGGTCACAGGGAGAATGCTGAGTTATCGGTCAACGCGGACTCGGTGGGCCGAAGGGCCTGTTTCCATGCCATTGTCAGGATCGAACCCGGGTCTCTGACTCTGTACGGCAGCAACTCCACCGCTGCGCCATCGTGCCACCCCGGCAACAACTCCAAGAGCTGTGGTTAGAAAGCAACCTCTTTACGTGGTGCCAGTTGAGGATTTTAACCCAATTAACTAAAGTTATTTGCTGACCAGAGGCAGAGAATATCCAAGCAAGAAGAGACAAGGTGGCCAAAATAAGGAGGGGTATTACAGAGGTCAGTGGGGTTAGAGTGTGGCATTGACAGAAACATGGGATAAAGGCACCAGCACAGCCATGTGTCCAGGGATTAGATTGGAAGAATGATAGGACACTTGTTCGATTGATAAAGCTAGGTATAGTCACAGAGTTAGCCACTATTGTACCTGCAAAATAAGTATTCAGTGAGTGAAGGTGTTTATCAGTAGGAATGGGCTTCAGGGAAAAATAAGGCACCTTTTGGATCAGAGATTGATGACAATAAGCCTCAGCACGAATTAAACTGCTAACAACACTCTATCCCAGACTGAAATCGATGATGCATTGCGGTGGGATCAATAACACAGTGCTGCCTCCATGGCCAAAACTATAGCTATTGTATTACAACCTTTTACAGACAACTGAATCAGTGCAAGAGTAGTTTACTGTCGGCTGAGGTCATAGACACTGAATATTTGGACTTAGTGCTTAAAGACTTGACCAATGTTTGAAGGGAGACAAGGATTCATGTAGCCACATGGATCGAGGCAGGCGCTAAGTTTTGACTTGATTTTCAATGTGTAGTGTTCAATTTCGTCCCTATTCTCTTACCCGTTCGCAAGCAGTTCATTGTGTGCCTACATGTCCAATCTCACCCCTCCAGACATCCAAAGGGATGCGACTCCCTATAAGGGACATGTAAGAAGGAACAGTAGTTGCTGCCTCGCTCAGCCCGCGTGAACCAACCTAATCTCCCGGTTGCTGGACACTTTAATTCTCTTTCCCATTCCTACACAGACCTTAGATAGACACAAAAAGCTGGAGTAACTCAGCGGGACAGGCAGCATCTCTGGAGAGAAGGAATGGGTGACAGTTTGGGTCGAGACCCTTCTTCAAACTGGTTAGGGATAATGGAAACGAGAGATATAGACAGTGATGTGGAGAGATAAAGAACAATGAATGAAAGATATGTAAAAAATGTAACGATGATAAAGGATACAGGCAATCATCAGTTCTAATATAAAGTCAACCATCTGTAGCATTGAGCAGAGGCCGCATCTGTGGAGGTAATGGATCGGTGCCGTTTCGGGTACCGATCTGAAATATCCCTTCTGCATTCCTTCCGCAGATGCTCCTTGCACAGTTACTCCAGCACTTTGTGTTTTGCTCAAGATTCCAGCATCTGCGGTTCCTCAGGTCTTCATTTGCGACCTTGACTCCATTGGTCATCCTCCACAGTTGCTGCCGGACCTGCTGAGTATCTCCGACATTCACTTTCATTTCAGAGTTCCTGTCATTTCTATGTTCTCCACCTCACTGCTCCAGAATGTGGGGGTTTGCCTCTCTCGAACTGCCCTCGACCATCTTGCTCTTACATTCTTCCGCTACGATTAATTGGACAGCTCCAAAATAAAATATATCACCTGAACAACCTCAGTTGTTCAGGTGATGCCCAAACAAGACCATTCGTTCTGCTCTCTTCCACCCCCCCCCTCCCCCCTCCATGCTTGCTTTGTTATTTTTCCTGCTTCATAATCCCAATCCGGTTTTCATAATCCTACTTCACACTAATCAAGTTCCTGCTTTCCTTGAAGGATAAAAGGAATGTATGGTGAAGCTGCGTCTATCCATCCCATACAGGAATAAAATAGAGTTGAGCACGATTCCACAGAGTCTAGAGTGTTTAATTGTCACATGTCCTGAAACGGAACAATGAAATTCTTACTTGCTGCAGCACAACAGCAGCTTGTAAACACCTGAATAAGCAAACCAAAAAAAAGTTCAATAAATTTAAAAAAAACAATCTGGTGCAAACTGCAAACCAAAGCTCCAAGTCCCTTGTGCAACCCAGGCAGTTTGCAGTTCACAGCTTAGTTGAGTTTGTCGTTTTCTATCGCATGATGGTTAATGGTTATTAGTCACTAAGCTGATAATAAAATATTCCTTCTGTCACCTACAGCATGTTTCACTGAGCTAGTACTTCAGCGGGATAAAACTGACCACACTCCACTAGGTTTGTGATGTGTCAACTCCATCACCAAAATCCTGAGCTGAAAGCAGCGTTTTGCCCTGGGCTCCAGCGCAGAGCAGCTGTGAGGTTAGTGCCATCAACTGAATGTGCTGAAATCTTCCATTCACAAAATATTATTCCCTAATCTGACATGGGCACTGCTTTTTTTTTTAAATCACGAAGAATGCAGTGTAATTGCTGTTTACATAACCCTAAAAGGTTTCCTTCCATGGAATTGGTGCCAAGTGTCTTGCTTGATTCCATTCAAGAAGCTGAACGAGGTGCTCATCGGAGAACTGCGCCTATAATTAAATATGAACTAAAGCAGAGGCTGAGCTGGAGCAGGCTGGCAGCTCTGAGCCTTGGCATTCACTGCAGTTCAAATTGCTTCCCCCAAGATCTGACTCAGAGCCACGTGATCCCTGGCAACACCATCAATCAGCCGGAGAAATGCCCAGCAATCCCTGCGTTGGGATGCTTTGTCCCCAATGCTGGAAGCACACCCTGACCTCCGATATATCCATCCTGTAACAGCTCTCCCTGTACAAAAGATGCCCAGCTTTCACTGCGCATGAAGTACTGGAGTAACTTGGCAGGTCAGGCAGCACCTCTGGAGGGCATGGATAGATGACCTTTCGGGTCGGGACCCTTCTTCAGACTGATTTTAGTGGAGGAGAGAAAGCTGGAAAAGATGTAGGAGCAGGACAAAGTGAGTGATGGCTGGAATGTGTAGGAAGGAACAGCAGATGCTGGTTTGCACCAAAGATGGGCACAAAATGCTGGAGCAACTGAGTGGGACAGGCAGCATCTCTGGATAGGAGGATGCTGGATAGGAGGAATGGGTGACATTTCAGGTCGAGACTGTTTTTCAGACTCTGAAGAAGGGCCTCGATCCGAAACGTCACCCATTCCTGCTATCCAGAGATGTTGCCTGTCCCGCTGAGTATATCTTGAGTGAGAGGTGAAAACAGGTGACGGGGAGGGGGGGGGGGGGGGGGGGGGGGGGGGGGGTGGGGGAGAGAGGGGTCGATTGGCAGATGGTTGGATGTCAGGCTTTCTGCCGGCTTTGGTGACAGGGAATAGCTTAACGCGACACAGAACGGGATGAACCCAGAACAAGTTTGCAATATCTATTTGTATGTGAATTCATGGGACGTCTGTATCGCGGGTCAAAAAGGAAGGGGGTGACACAATTGTGCAGCCAGTAAAGCCGCTGCCTCACAGCTCCAGCGGACCAGGTTTAATCCTGACCTCCCGGCGCTGTCTATGTGGAGTTTGCCCATTCACCCTGTGACCTCGTGGTCTTCCTCCGGATGCTCCAGATTCCTCCCACACCCCAAACACTTGCAGGCTGGTAGGTTAACTGCCCACCAAAAATTAACGATATTGTGTAGGTGAGAAAGTGGGGTGGGAATGTGGAGAGAATGAGATGGGTTGAGGTAGCGTTGCTGCGATAATGGGTGCAGACTCCGTGCGCAATCAGATCTGCGGAGTTCTTTGGCGGCACGCTGAGACAAAGTCTCCCTTGAACATGTAGGCACTCTCTCACCCCACCCCGTAATCCAGCTTTCCATTCTGCAATGGGATGGGGCGCTGAGCAGTCCCGGTGGAACCAAAACCGAGTCACTCTTTGCTGATGATTGAGCCTCAGCCGCAGGGATTGTAGATGGGCCAGATTTGTTCTGGCAGAACAGATGGCTGGTTCTCAATTCATCATTTACCGGTATTTACAGGATTCATGTACACGGTGCCAGAGGTGCCTCTGATAACTAATAAACGGGGCCAGCGAGTGCCGTCACCTCACGGACTGCTGTCCTTATTTAACCAATCACCTCCATCCCGCCCCTCTCACCTTCAGGATGTGAAGGCACAATTACAGCCCACTCCTCGCCTCAACACCAGCTGGCGTTCCATCGCTCACAAGCACCACGCCACATCGCAAGATGTAGTCTGTGGTCAGTAGAGCTCTGCAGAGAGCATTTAGCCAGCAAGTCATTTTCACCCTACAAACAGCTCACAATGGCCCGCTTCCTTTATCATCATTACCCTTTTGCATATCTTTCATTCATTGGTCTTTATCTCTCCACATCACCATCTATATCTCTCGTTTCCCTTTATCCCTAGCCAGTCTGAAGTGGGGTCTCGACCCGAAATGTCACCCATTCCGTCTCTCCAGAGATGCTGCCTGTCCCGCTGAGTTTCCCCCAGCTTTTTGTGTCTATCTTCGGTTTAAACCGGTATCTGCAGCCCCTTCTTACACATTTAGCCAGCAAGTGTTTAGTTTAGTTTGGCAATTCAGCACAGAAACAGGCCCTTCGGCCCACTGAGTCCGTGCCGACCAGCGATCCCAGTACGCTCGCTCTATCCCACACGTTAAGGACAATTTACAATTTTAACAGAAGCCAATTATACGTATCCAAACCTATACGTCCTTGGAGTGTGGGAAGAAACTGGAGCGCCCGGTGAAAACCCACGCAGTCACGGGGAGAACAAACAAACTCCACACAGACAGCACCCGTAGTCAGGATCGAACCTGCACCTCTGGCACTGTGCGGCAGCAGCTCTACCAGTGTGCCACCATGCCACCCTAAATGTTAATCCAAGTGCTAACTCCTTGGTCCTTGGAGAGTGAAGATGAGTTTGGATGGGTTTAAGGTATGAAGGCAGAGCTCCAGTCTAAATAGGAGTCTGACATGGGTGTCACTGTTGTCTAGGTGCTCCAGAGATGAGTTTAGGGCCAGGGAAAGGGGGCCTGCTGTGGTCCGGTAGGTAAACTGCAGTGCGTCAAGGCTGGCTGGGAGGCTGGAGTTAATGTGCGCACCATCACCAACCTCCGAAAGCACTTCATGATGGTGAGTGTCAGAGCCACTGGGCAGTAGTCATTAAGGCACCAGCCTGATTGTGGTCATCTTGAAGCAGGTGGGGATCTCAGAATGGGGGAATGAGAGTTTAAAGGTGCCCATGAGTATCTCTGGTATGTAGAGTGGTGGATGCAGTGTTGGTGACCACACCTCCATTGTGGTGTGTCTGGGTGAGCACTTGAATTGATGGGCATTAGAAGGTTGGATTAATTACAGACGGGTCTCCACCGGTCAGCAAGGGGTTGGTGGGCCAAATAGCCTGTTACCATGCTATATGACTCTGTGATGATAGAAGAAGGGGGAGATCACCACAAACTCTTTGGAATGCCGCAGATTAATGTCCAGATAGGAGCCTTTTTGCCATTTCTGCTGGAGAGAGGAAAGATGAGAATACAAGAAAATTGGAGTGGGAGCAGTCTGTTCAGCACTTCAAGCCTGACGTTTCATTCATTCCATTCATCACTTTCACTTCTTCAAACATACAGCTTTCACTTTCTTTCTTGCATTACATTCATGGCCCATCTGCCCCAGGCCTCATCTCCTCTTCTGTGCCAGATTCCTCAATTCCCTGAATTTTCAAAAAAAAAACTTTTATTAAATATGTGAAGTGATCCATTCAATCAAGTTAAACCTTCTACCTCATGGAAAGACGGATGGAATCTGAAAGGTTGAATAACCCAACTTCCTAGACTGCTGCTGGGCTGAGAAGAGGGGGGGGGGGATTCTCCATTTTATGAAAGGTTACTGTTAAATGCCAAATCCACGTACGTCCCAACCACCCACGACATCTGATCCTTTCTATATTTAGATCATTTTTACATTTCAAGAGTAGTCACATTTTTGTTTTCACACGGTATTTCAAACGTAAATCACCAGTTGATTGAAATGCCAAAATGTCAGACAGATCTGCGAGCCGGTTGATTATTCCAGGCAGGGTGTGGTAAATTGTTGTGCCACGATTAACATCAACACTGTTTGAACCTCCACAATCGCAATATTGTCCAGTTGTAAATAACAACTGAAGTGGAACATTTCAATCTATTATTTGCCTATGAAGGCATATACACAGGTGGCTTTCAATGAGTATTGAACAGATGCACACCACAACAACATATCTATATTATTTTTATCTCTCGGCCAAGATGAAGTGTTCCTTGTGAGCCTATTATTTCCTCCCATGGGCACATTTCTTCTGTTGATCTCACATACCTGCTTGTTTTCACCAGTCTAATGACAGGAAAGAAACATGCAATCATTATAGTACAGACGGGGCCAATCAACCCATGAAATCCATGCCTGCCCTTTAAGTTCTAGAGTTCATAAGTGATAGGAACAGAATCAGGCCATTTGGCCCATCAAGTCTACTCCGCCATTCAATCATGGCTGATCTATCTTTCCCTCCTAACTCCATTCTCCCCATAACCCCTGGCACCCATACTAATCAAGAATCTGTCTATCTCTCGCCTTAAAAATATCCATTGACTTGGCCTTCTGTGGGAATGAATTCCACAGATTCAGCAGCCTCTATCTAAAGAAATTCCTCCTGATCTCCTTCGTAAAGGAACGTCCTCTCATTCTGAGGCTGTGACCTCTGGTCCTTGACTCTTCCATTAGTGGAAACATCCTCTCCACATCCACTCCATCCAGGCTTTCCACGATTCGCTTTAAGCAATCCTGTCACTCTGATTCACACCCTATCTCCACAACACTGCAAATATTAGTCATTATTGCCAGCTCTTGGAGATCACTGACATTGCATTATAAATGATTTCTTGACATTGAATGGGTTTCAGAAATAGAAAATCGGTTGATGCCACAACTCTTCCTGGCTCGTTCCTACTGTATAAAAGAGGAGAGAAGGATTCAATCAGAATACTCAACACAAGAACAACATTCAGCGTTCCCTCATTTTTAAGCTGGTTTGAACATTACAACCACCACATCACTCCTAATGCCACAGAAAATAGACGAGTTAATGTTCAGATATGGGCCTTTTGTCATATCTGCAGGAGACAGGAAAGATGAGAATACAAAAAAAAATTGGAGCGGGAGCAGTCCATTTGGCCCCGCAATCCTGACTTTCCATGCATTACATTCATGGCCCATCTGCCCCAGGCCTCATCTCCTCTTCTGTGCCAGATTCCTCAATTCCCTGACTTTTCAAAAAAAAACACAACCCTTTATTAAATATGTGATGTGATCCAGTCTCCAAACCCTCTGTGGAAGAGAATTGCAGAGATGCATCGCCCTCTGTGAGAAGTTCATCTGCACCAGAGTTTTAAATGACTGCCCCCTTTATACCTGCAACTGCACAACTGAAATGCTACCTCCTCTCACCTGGAATGCTGACTGACCTGCTGTGTACTCCCAGAACTGTCTGGTTTCATTTTCAGTCACTGACAGATGTTTGCTCTTTGGCCTTCAACTATTCTTCAGCTACCAGGATGACACGTTGAACCTTCACCATATTCCACTAAACGTACAACTTTGGAGCTGCGAGCTGAAATACATGTCAAAGCCCAAGTTCACCCATGAGGTGGCCAACAGAGGGACACAGAAAGGAAGCTACCCATTTCGCAGCCACATACTATTGGGATGTCTCCTGTGATGCTATCAGCATTGGCCCTTGGTTAATCTTTAGATTACTGTAGATACTGCATGGAAATGTGCTGTGCTTGTATTTAAATCAACAACAAACAACAAACAAGATAAAAAAAGATTGGTCTGAAGCAAAGACATGCGTACAAACTAGATTTAATGCATAAACAGGTTAAACTGAATGCCACATTTGAGACACACCCGTGACTCAGAATAGCCTTTCTGCCTCAGCACTCAACGACACATTGCAAAAACCACAGAGGACCAGTTGGCCTGCTGGCCACTCATGCTGCTCCATGCACTCAGTTCATGAGTACCCTTGATGGAATCACGCCACTGATCACTTTCTGCGCTCTCATTGTGGCTGCTACGAGCAATATTTACAACTTGAAAGTGGTGTCGCAGGTGGATAGGGTGGTCAAGGGGGCTTTCACCACGTTGGCCTTCATTAGTCAGAGTACTGAATTTTATTCCTTGTACTTTTCATTCTTCTAATCTCCCTCTCCCCCGACTCTCAAGAATGGTCTGAAGAATGGTCTTGCCTCAAAAGATCACCTATTCCTTTTCTGTGGCACTGCTTCCTGACCCACTGAGTTACACCGGCATTTGGTGTCTATCTATTGAGTATAGAGGTTGGGAGGTCATGTTACGGTTATATAAGACGTTGGTGAGGCCACGTTGAGAGTATTGTGTTCAGTTTTGGTGACCATGTTATAGGAAAGATGTTGCCAAGCTTGAAAGAGTTCAGAGAAGATTTACTAGGATGTTGCCTGGACTGGATGGGACTGAGCTGTAAGGAGAGGTTGAACAGCCTAGGGCTTTATTCCTTGGAGCGCAGGAGAATGAGGGGTGATCTTATAGAGGTGTACAAAATCATGACCGGAATAGATTGGGTAAATGTGCAGTGTCTTTTGACCAGAGTAGGGGAATCAAGAAGCAGAGGACATAGGTTTATGGTGAGAAGGGAAATATTAAATGGGAACCTGAGGGGTAACTTTTTTTCACAAAGGCTGGTGGGTGTATGGAACGAGCTGCCGGGGCAGGTAGTTGAGGCAGGTACTATCGCAACGTTTAAGAAACATTTGGACAGGTACATGAATAGGATAGGTTTAAAGGGATATGGGCCAAAAGCAGGCAGGTTGCACCAGTGGGCATTAGTTGTCATTGGCAAGTTGGGCTGCAGGGCTGAATGACTCACACAGTTACTACCCAAAACACCTCCCAATCCCAAGAAACTACCAACAAGACCAAGGCAGTGGGTATATAGGAACACAACCTGCAGATTCCCCTCCAAGTCACATCCCATTCTGATTTCTAAATGTCTCTCCATTCCTTCACTATCACCAGGTCTACATTCTGGAAACCCATGCACAATAACTCTGCAGGGACATCTTTACCACACCACTGTAAAGTTGCCCACCACCCTTTTAAGGACAATAACATTGACAAATAATGCTGGACTTGACAGCAATGCCCACATTGATAAATGAATAAACAAAATGGTGCTGGTGTGCAGTGTGAAGAGGCTTAAACATATGCCATACCAACCCATGCTTGACCCTAATAGTTAGGACAATAATTAGGCATAGATAGAGCATATGTGGAGAGGATTTTTCCACGAGTGGGAGAGTCTAGGACCAGATGGCACAACCTCAGAATAAAAGGACATCCCTTTAGAGTGGAGATGTCAAGGAGTTGCTTTAGCCAGAGGGTGGTGAATCTGTGGAATTAATTGCCACGGACAGCTACGGAGGCTAAGTCAATGAATATTTTTAAAGTGGAGATTTTTAGATTCTTGATTAGTAAGGGTGCCAAATGTTATGGGGAGAAGGCATGAGAATAGGGTTGAGAGGGACAAATAGATGAACTGGGATCGAATAGCACAGCACACTCATTGGGCTGAATGGTCTGATTTCCATGTTAGAGGAAAGATATTGTCAATCTTGAAAGGGTTCAGAGAAGATTTACGAGGATGTTGCCAGGACTAGAGGGTGTGAGCTATAGGGAGAGGTTGAGTAGGCTGGGTCTCTTATCCATGGAGAGGAGGAGGATGAGGGGAGGAATCTTATGGAGGTGTACAAAATCATGAGAGGAATAGATCGGGTAGATGCACAGTCTCTTGCCGAGAGTAGGGGAATTGAGGACCCTACTGAAGGTGAAGGGGAAAATATTTAATAGGAATCCGAGGGGTAACATTTTCACACAAAGGGTGGTGTGTGTATGGAACAAGCTGCCAGAGGAGGTAGTTGAGGCTGGGACTATCCCATCGTTTAAGAGACAGTTAGACAGGTACATGGATAGGTCAGGTTTGGAGGGATATGGACCAAGCGCAGACAAGTGCGATTAGTGTAGCTGGGACATTGTTGGCCAGTGTGGGAAAGTTGGGCCGAAGGGCTGTTTCCACACTGTATCACTCTATGACTCTATGCTCTTATGTCTTATGGACAATACCCCAGAGGTGTCCTTGCCTGTTGTTATGTGGACGCGATTTAAACTCGAGCCATGGCAACTAGGAAACAAGGTCAAGTGACAAAATAAATCTGGAATAAAAATCTGATAAACATGAAACTAGTTAGCTGTCACAGTTAGTGAGCATCAGCAGAAATATCACCATTTATTAGTCTAGTTTAGTTTAGTTTAATGATATAGCACAGATTCAGGCTCTTTGGCCCACCAGGTCCACACGAACCAACGATCACACATACACTTCATCTATACCACACACTCGGGGCAATTTACAGAAGTCAATTAACCCATAAACCTGCACCTCTTTGCAATGCGAGAGGAAACTGGAGCACCCAGAGAAAATCCACGCGGTCACAGGAAGAACATACAAACTCCCTACAGACAGCACCCGTGGTCAGGAGCGAACCAGGATCTCTGGTGCTGTGAGGCAGCAACTCGACCGCCGCGCCACTGTTCGCTCTAAGCCATAGTTTATGATTTGCCGCAATCATTGAGATCCTTTCGTGAAGGAAGTTTGCCACTCTTATCGGTGGTTCCATAACCCCAGGCACAGCAGAGCGGTAAATTACAAATTGCCTTCTTCAATTCTGTGGCAATTGGAGTTAATAATAAACTGTGATTTTACTGCTGATGTTCATTAACTGCGACCTTAGTTATTAAAAAAAAACTTGAGATAGATCCAGTTCCTGCAGAAACCAAGTTTACCAAATGCCAATAGTCCAGAAAAACAACAGAAGATAAATAGTTTCTTAGCAACAAAGCTATCGGCAGAGGGCCAGGGACAAATCTTTTTAACAAAAACATCAATGCAGCATTAATTCTCATGCACAAACTATAGTATATCGAGTGCACATTTGTAAGCCCTGATTTCATTTAAAATAAAGTGTGAAGAACAGCAAACTGCTCAGATTATAAAATGTTCACGGCAAACAATGGCAAGAGCAATAAACACAACATGCAAGTGTGGGGCAATTTGTGGTCAATTTTTTATGATGTTTGCAAGGCAATTAAGTGGATTGAGTTCAACAGCTTTATACCACCTGTTAGTAAATGTATATACTGTACCTTCAGCATTCATACAAGTTGTTCTTAATGCAGGAACATACTGTGAGCATAAAGTTAAGCTCCGTAATGTTTGTTTTATGGCATGAGTTGCATTTAGAAAAGAACATCCACTCGAGGATGTCTCAAGGCACATCGCAGGAGTATTATCCAACAAAATGAAATACACAAAGAGCAATATTACCATCTTCTCTTACAACACAAAGGGAGAGCATTTGAGCCCATTGGGTCTGCGCCAGTAACTGAATAATCTTATTGCTCAACCAATTGTACCTGTACCTTTTCACTTGTCTCCACTAACCTCAGATTCTACCACTCACCCACACAATAGAGGGAAATGGGCCAAACGCAGGCAAGTGGGACTAGTGTAGATGGTACATGTTGGTCGGTGTGGGCCGGTTTGGGCCAAAGGGCTTGTTTCTGCACTGTATGACACTATGACGTGTGAATTAACCCACCCACATATCTTTGGGATGTGGGAGGAAAGAGGAGCACCTGGAGGAAACCCACGTGGTCCCAGGGAGAATGTGCAAATTGTATATGGACTGTCTGTGTCTGAAGTCTGGATTGAACCTGTGGGACAGCAGCACTACCAGCTACGACAGTAAGGCAGATGCCCATAAGCTGGGTCAAAGAAATAAGATTTAAAGACCTTCTTAAAGGAAGGGAGTTGTATGGTAGGGAGTAGGGAGTAGGTATGTTACAAAACTTACCTTTAGCGGCGCTGCAGTTCTGCCACTGCCCGTGTGCGTGACCTTGGTGCCTTTGAGAGGGGGGGGCGGGTTTAAAATGCCGTTTACTCCAGACCATTCAAATCGATTAATCTCAGGGGGTTAAGTTGCTGTAGAGAAATCGCTCCGACATTTGTTTTATGGAGTTATTTTTAAACTACGCTGGATAATGTATTAGCATGAGTAATTTAAAAATCATCTTCTAAAGCCGTGAGCGCCGACAACGGGACGGATCTCACATAGGGGACAAAACAAGGTACACAGTTTATTTTTACATAAAAACATGCTTCGTTGGAAGCCTTTAATCAAAATTTCATGTTGCGAAAAGGTGACTTAAAAAAAATACGAACTGGCAGTATTTCTCCTGCCGATATGGCAGGAAATTTCACCGCAAACCGCAACGTTCCAAACGATCGCGTTCCACAAAAACCCACTCGCAAGATGATTTAAATGGCCATTAATTTATGGGAATTAAACTCTAAATTCCTTCAATTTGGCCTATAAATTCATGACAATGAGATTTAAAAATCATGTTATATTATGAATTCTTGTGTGAATGTTATTTGGACGCTTAGGCTTTTAAAAAATGTTAACCTTTTCTTAAGAAATGGATTGATGTTTAGATCTAGTAATTGAATTTTGTAATTAGCTACAATTAGGTAACTAACTAATTATATGCTTTAATTTCAGGTCATCCAAGTAAGATTGTTTCATATTTGTTTCAGAATGCTTCAAGCTATAATAACTGAAAATGTCATTCAGTTCTCTTAATTTTTAAGAAAGTTATGGGCTTTTGACTGTCCTCGATCACAGCTTTTGTGTTAAGTCAATGGAAAAGCAAACCAAGATGCTAATTTCTGAATATGAAAATGGCCATAACGTTTTTAATACTGAAGATATGAAAGTCAATTAGGTGTCAAATCAAACTTCTTTTTATGCTTTATCTGGTGGGATAAATTGCAGGCTTGATTTTTAAAATCTCAAAATTTGTAACATTGCTAGTCTGAGGTGGAGATGTTTAGAGAAAGAATTCCAGAGAATTAGGTCCATGATAGCTGACCCCACACACATAAGATGAGCTCATTTACACACAACAAACATTTTTAACAGATGTATATAGTAGAGCAAATGGTCATTATCCTGTTTAAAACACCTATCGGCTTAGATTGAAATCAATGTGCCAAATCTTTAAACACCCATCTGGGGAAATTTTGATCAAAAGGTTACAACGGACTTAATTTGGATACTGCAGGATGATTCAATTACAATCCACAACAATCCCAGTGAGAACTGCAATGATTCTAGGTTTTCCAAGGATCAATGTGACCTCCTCCCTACATTGAAATATGACGAAATACAAATAAAGGGCTGAGAAATCTGCTTGAAAATCTTCAGGGGCCTGAACGACAGGGCTGGGTATGGCCCATATTTTAGGATTATTGTTGATTGGTAACGTATTTCATAACATCTGCTCAGCAGAGCATTTACACTTAAAAATCAGAGTGGCCACACAGTCTGATCCTCTCCCTGTACACACAACGTCCAGGTGGAAAGAGAACATTTACCCCCAAGCCGATCCACACATAATGGCCAACAATCATGAATAATCAGTCTGGAAAGAGGCCCTACGGCCCACCGAATCCGTGCCAACCAGCGATCCCCGTACACTAACATTATCCTGCACACTAGGGTCCACTAGGGACAATTATACCAAGCTAATTAACCTACAAACCTGCATGTCGTTGGTGTGTAGGAGGAAACCAGAGTTGCTGGAGAAAAGCCACGCAGGCCACTGGGAGAACATACAAACTCTATTCAGATAAGCGCCCTTAGTCACGATCAAATCTGGGTCTCTGGCGCTGGTAAGGCAGCAACTCTACTGCCGCGCCATCACACCGCCCAAGTGTAGTGGCCCGCCACTCCCACTGGGCATTTGCTGCAAGGGAGGTGTAACATTGCGGTGAGAAAGAACGGCAGAGGGTGGGGACAATAACATTGGGTTTGGCGTGGATTTGGTGGGTTGAAGGGCATCTTTCTGTATCTCCAAACTAAACTGTTTGGGCCATGTTGACACCAATCCTCGCCAAGATTGATTCAATATTTCTCACCTTCCTATCTATTACCAACACCCTTCTAAACTTTGTGTTCAGTGGAGTAGCTCACAATACGACCATGTTTACTACAAGTCACAAACTTGTTATGCATAACGTATCTTTCCCATCCCCTGTGTATCATTCACAAGTGCTATTACAGTAATAATAATGGGTATAGCAATAGAGACTGATTGAAATGTAAATTTAACTCTCACTCTTTCCATAACATCCATTATCTAATTTGATTCATTTATATCTTCTCTCATTGCCTTTCATTACAACAGGGGATTTACAAGCAATGATCAAATGTCAAGGTCAGAAGTTAAGATTTTCCAATGGACAATCTTCCTATTACATCAATTCAGGTCATGATTTGGCTCTCCTGTGAGAAGTATGGAATGGACTTATCACCTAAAGGAAGGCGTCATGTTGTTTGATTAAATTAGATTCATTATAAGTTAATTTCAAATAAATTGAATCGCAGCTGGAGGAATATGTACAGTTCTGCAGTGATAGTAGACACATTGGTTGAAAGGTTTAATAAATTGCTTAATTCTAGGAAGGTATCAGATGATTGGAAAACAGTCAATACCACTCGTGTGTTCAAAAAGGGAACTGTTGATTAATTGTTTAACATCTATTGTTGGCAAGATGCTCGTGTCAATAATTAAAGAGGTGAAAACTAATCATTTCATAAAATGGAATATAATCGGACCAAGTCAGCATGGTTTTATGAAAGGTAAATCGAGTTTGATGGATTTCTTCAAATTCTTTGAGGGTTTGATTGGAAAGTTGTTCGTGGGGAACCTGTAGATGTAGTACATGCTGTCCTGTTCACATTAGTTCTGTTATCCACTATTGCATCCACTCCCTACATATTATGGGCATTTTCTTTTTACAGCATCCAATCGTCCCACAAACCTGCACATCTCTGCGATGAGGGAGGCACCTGAGAAAACCCACATGGCCACAGGGAGAACATGCAAACTCCACACAAACAACGCCCGAGGGTGTCTGGCATTGTGAGCAGCGGCTCTACCACTTGCACCACCATGCTGACCTAACGTATTGGTAGAAAGACTAAGTGTTGAAGAAACATTTTTTTCTAAGAATGGTGAGATCTGAAATTCATGGGCTGAATGAGTGATATAGGCTCATTGAAAAATATGAATGAGTACTTCATGTAATGAGCTTGGACTGCCATGGACACATGAACGGCTAAGATCTCTTCCTCTACCATGCAATCCCATGACATCACACTTGTTACCCACCACAATTCCCCATATTGACATGAAAACCCTTCCATCAACATGACACTTGCAGAAACAATCATCTTGTGTGAAGAAGGGTCTCGACCCGAAACATCAGACGGAAGGAGGGTCTCGACTTGAAACGTCACCTATTCCTTTTCTCCAGAGCCTGACCTTGCTGAGTTGCTCCAGTATTTTGTGCCTACCTTCGGTGTAAACCAGCATTTGCAGTTCTTTCCTACACATCAAGTAATACTGGGTTTGTTGAACTAAAGCCAGCGTGAGCTTCGAGCAGTGCTGCCCAGCTCCACTCGGCATGGTCACTGCCTTGTAATCACATCCACTAACTCAATAAACCCTAAATAATTCACTGAGATGTCAAATTTGCAGTTTAAAACTTTTGGAGACTTGTACGAGTTTCTTTTCTCACCACTAATGTACTAACGTGCAGTATTTGGTTTCTGGGATTCAGATCAGCAGATATTATAAAGCCTCACAAATCAGAACATTTAATGCACTGGCCAATCTAAACTACATCGCACTACATGAATTCTGTAGATTAGATCCTCAGCACCTGCATTTTTAAATAGAATTCTGCCAACTTATCATTGTATTAAAAATTTGCAATGGATTCAATCCATTTTCCAGTAAGATATGCTTGTTAGTGGGAAATTATCTAACCACACACACACTCAATCATAATATTGAAACTTCTATTACAACTTAGCTGTATCTATTTGATGCAATGCTATCAGGAGGAGGAGGCAGGAGTCGAATGAACAAGACTAATAAAGACCTTGAAAAAAACATGAATGCATATCTTGAAAGCACAGCAAATGTAGTGCAGCCCCAGATCATATCAATGATAACAAGGTCACAATGTAGGCCACAGAATCAAATTCAAATATATTTTTATACCTGGACGTACTTTGCATTAAAGTGCATTGATAGTTTTCTTGCATTTGCTCTCTGAATAAATATTTTTGTAAGGAAGAACAGTGTGCAATATTTAGGGAGGCAGATTTTTTGACTGGAACATGAAAGCTTCACCCTTGACTGAGACTATCAGAAGCACACTTAACCCTTGGCATTGAGCCAGATATCAATTAAACTGTATGTGCAGAGGTTAACAGTGGTTACTTTGCACACATTTTGAGTTAATAACTAATTCCTCCTGCACTCACTCCGTGCAACACCTGAGATAGAACATAGAACAGTACAGCACAACAAATGTGTAGGAAGGAAGAGCAGATGTTGGTTTAAACTGAAGATAGACACAAAATGCCGGAGTAACTCAGCGGGACAGGCAGCATCTCTGGAGACCAGAAACGTCACCCCATTCCTTCTCTCCAGAGATGCACCCTGTCCCGCTGAGTTACTCCGGCATTTTGTGTCTATCTACAGTACAGCACAAGAACAGGCCCTTTAGTTCATAAGACGTAGGACCAGAATTAGGCCATTCAGCCCATCGAATCTGCTCTGTATTGTTGTTCAGAGCAAAGTTTGGTTATATTTTCATCTTTCACTATTTTACTGAAGCTAATCCAATGATTATTCTTCTGAACCAGTCTGACACTCAACTGTAGCATTTAGCTTTACAATCTGAGCCCCTTGGTCAGGTTAGGTGTGTCCTCAGTATAACATTCTGGTGCAAGCTGCCAATCCAGCCTAGATCATTATCCAAGACAGCAAGACTTGCTTGGCCCGGTCTGCTGACTTGTTCTTTAACAGCTAGCACGATAGCATACTGACTGGCTGCATCACCGCCTGATTCAGTACCTCGAACGCCCAGGAACGAAGGAGACTGCACGGAGTGGCGTACATTGCCCGCTCCATCTTGGGTACTGACCTCCCCACCACTCTATGCCTCTCCGCAGATGCCTCTGGGATGAGTTGGGGCAGTACAGTGCAGCGGTAGAGGTGCTGCCTTATAGCACCAGAGACCCAGGTACGATGCTGACTACTGGTGCTGTCTGGAGTTTGTACATTCTGTGACTCCGGGAGTATCCTCTGTGTGCTCCGGTTTCCTCCCACTTTCCAAAGATAAGCAGGTTTGTAGGCCAATTGGCTTCTGTTAATTGTCTCAAGTGCGTAAGTTAGAACTAGTGTACGGGTGATCACTAGGTCGAAGTGGACTCAGTACTGATTCTGTGCAATTCATTGCCGCAGAAGACGGTGGAGGCCCAGTCAATGGGTATTTCTAAGGCAAGGATTGATAGATTTTTGAATAGTACAGTTGTCAGGGGTTATGGGGAGAAGGTAGGAGAATGGGGCTGAGAGGGAAAGAAAGATAGAATGGCAGAGTAGACTGGATGGGGCCAAATGGCCTAATTCTGCTCCTATCGCTTATGAACATGAATGAAGGGCCTATTTCCATGCTGTATCTCTAAACTAAAATAAAAGTAGAATGTAGACAAAAAAGAATAAAACATCCATCTCGAGGCGCTACCATAGGGATGCCACATGAACAGTGTTGCCTTTCAAACACGACAATCATGGTGCCTCATCTGATAAGTGGGCATCAAATTCCTGGTGTTCTGCTAATATTTATCCTCCAGGCAGTTCTTAGTGACCGGTTCTCATATTGATATCGCACTGACAGGCTTGACGTGTGAATGCGGGCAGCCAGATTTCTTGCATTACTGGTGAAACACTCTGAGAAGTAACAACGTGGAAATTGCGGTGGGAGAATCAAACATTTTACTTCGGAGTCACGTGAGTGACTACGTGAAGAAGCCCCGCCTGGCGCTGGAACGGCATTACGTCGACGCTGACGGCAGAAGCAAGAGTTGCAGAGCGCAGCTCCTCGCAGCGGCCGGAACGGACCTGCAGGTAAGTGTAAGGGAAAGTGGGGACGTTCTAAAAAAGACGTTACGCTGGTAAAACCAGCAAAAGAGAAAGTAAAAGTTAAAATCAGAGTCACGCTGGCGTACTGATTTAGCCAGATAAATGGAAAAGAAAATGGAGAAGTCTCAAAGGAAAATTTTGCGGGTAAAAAGATCGTCCCGGGGTGAAGCTAAAGAGTCGGGACAAGAGTTTAGTGCGGATCCGGTTCCGATACCGGTGGCCGCTGATTCACCCGTTAGTGAGACTATAATTTCTCCAGAAATACAAACCACGGAGGAAAATGTTCCTAGAAAATGTAAAAAGAAATCCGTGAGGCCCGTGGTTTCTGATAATGACTCTGATAATGAAAGTCCTCCGGATAATAAAGCTATATGGCTAAAAATGGAACATATGGAGAAAGTGCTCCAAAATATAATGAGACAAGGGTCACAGTACCCAGAAGTTTCCCAAAATGACCCTGAGGGGCTTGAATATACAGAATATGGCTATGTGCCAAATTGGGAATTTGAAACTCCGGACCCAGGATTAAGGGCGGAGGAAGTCTCATTGGATATAATTCCAAGTGTATCAGGGCTGCAAAAGACAGACCCTGCAAGTGGTGATGTGGATTATGAGTGCACACCACGAATAAAAAAGAGAAGGCCAGATGTGCCTGAGATGGCAAAAGATTTTGCTATACCTGAAGGAAGTGGTGAGGCTATGGAAGAAAACCTAGCTGCCAGTATTAATTATATGGTATCTCACCAACTTCAAGATTCTGTGATGATTGAAACAGCAGAATTATATAAAACATCGGAAAATTGCACCTCATTGAAGGTACCTACGGTTAATCTGTCTATATGGACGCCTATGACTCCAGGCATGAGAGGACAAGAACTAAGATTTCAAAGAATCCTCAAATTGATTTCTGCTGCCATTACTGCTTTTGGAAGGCAAATGGAGGGGTTGGAGATGGATAAAATTCAAAAAGAAATTAATTGTATGAGGAAAATTGCGATTCGGCCCATATTTCATCCAAGGTTTGCAGGTCTGTGTCGATCAAGTGGTGTTCAAGCTCCTGGTTATCTATTTGGAGAAAACCTGACTAAACAAATAAGAGAAATGGATGAAGAGGCTAAATCTATTAGCCACATGAGACCTTTCGTCTTTGGACAAAAAATGTATTTTTCGTCAAGAAGGGGATTTGATTTTGGAAACAGAGGCAGGAGTATGATAAGAAAATATTATCATCCGACACAGCCTAATGTTCACCCGTATACGGGGAGAAGGAGACCACCACGTTCATATGGAGAGGTACAAAAAAATTATTCTATGCTTAAAGAAACTGTGGACAAATCTCCAGTTGGAGGGAGATTACAAATGTTTTATGATGAATGGCTTGCCATCACATCTGATCGGTTTTATTTACAAACAGTTTCAGGAGCTACTATTACATTTAAAGAAGGTGTTAATTCTCCGGTACAAAATAAACCTGCTTATGGTTTCATGTTTTCTGCAATTGAAGAGGCAGAAATAAATGTGGAAATTGACAAATTGTTTAAAAAAGGTGTTATTGAAAAAACTGTTGAACATGAGCATCAATTTGTGTCAAATATATTTCCAAGAATAAAAAAGATGGTGGTTGCAGAATTATTCTGGACCTTACAAATCTTAATAAATTTGTCGAATATAAACATTTAAAAATGGAAACATTTAACACTGCAAGACATTTGATATCAGCAGGTTGTTATATGGCTACAATGATTTAAAGGATGCGTACTATTCAGTACCAATACATCAGTTCTTTCGAAGGTATTTAAAATTTAATTGGCTGGGACAGCTGTGCAATTCAAAGCTTTACCAAATGGGTTAAGTTCAGCTCCCAGGCTCTTTACAAAGCTGTTGAAACCAGCTTTAGCACAATTAAGAGCACAAAAACACATCATTATGGCTTATCTGGATGACATTTTTAATCATCAATAGTAATCAGAAATCAGCTGAAAAATCTGTTTCAGCAACTAAAACTTTATTTGAGAAGTTAGGTTTCTTGATTCATCCAATTAGTCCCAGCTGTTTTGATTAGCACCTCCTCCAACCTCATCACTGTAGCGGAGGCTTGGCGTCCCTCAGCACTTCAACTCCCCCTCCCATTCCGTATCCCAGCAACACCGCAAGTTGGAGGCACTCATATTCCGCTTGGGGAGTTTGCATTGGCCTATCTCTCGTTTCCCTGATCCCTCAGTCTGAAGAAGGGTCTACGTCGCCTACTATGCTGCTGCTCTGAGTTTCTCCAGCATTTTGTGTAAATTCTAACTCAGTTTCTTCGTTAATACTATGTTAGTAACTTTGCCAACAGATAAGATTGATGATATTTTGGTGACCTGTAGGGGTCTCATTCACAAACCTTATCCCTCCATCCGAGAAGTAGCAAAGGTTATTGGTAAACTAGTAGCAGCATTTCCTGCAGTAGAATTTGGTCCATTACATTACCAAAACCTTCAAAGGGACAAAATAAGAGCTCTAAAAAAGAGAGCAGGCCATTTTGATAGGCCTATGCAATTAACAAAAGAAGCTTTATTGGAATTACAATGGTGGATTGAAAATGTCCCACAAGCTGCTAAAAACATTCTGATACAACAGCCTGAAGTAATTTTACAAACAGATGATAGTGCTCTCGGATGGGGGGCGACAGATTCACTCACCAGCTGTGGGGGCAGATGGACTGTCCAAGAGGAAATGTTTCTCCAAACATATGGTATTAACTATTTAGAATTATTGGGTGCATTTTATGGGTTGAAGGCATATTGTTCTACAAAAAAGAATCTGCATGTACTGATACAATTAGACAATAAAACTGCTGTTGCAGATATTAATCACATGGGTGGAGTCAGATCGGTATCATGTGATTGTTTGGTCAATCAGATATGGCAATGGTGTATTAACCACCAAATTTGGATTTCGGCAAATTACATCCCAGGTAAAGACAATGTGGTGGCAGACAATAGATCAAGGATGTTTAAAGATAACACAGAATGGATGTTGAACCCAGTAATTTTCAGTAAAATTGTGACTCAATATGGGTTACCAGACATTGATCTGTTTGCATCAAGACTAAATCATCAATTGCCTAAATATGTGTCTTGGGAACCAGATCCAGACGCAGTAGCAGTAGATGCTTTTTCACTAAACTGGGGGAATATATTCTTTTATGCTTTTCCGCCATTTGCTCTGGTTCAGCAATGTCTGAAGAAAATAGAACAAGATTCTGCCACAGGATTATTGGTAATTCCAAATTGGCCGACACAACCATGGTTCCCATTGATGTTAAACATGATTAAAGAACCATATATGTCAATTCCTAGCAGCAGTGATTTATTGATAAAAACCAGTAACCAAAGAAATTCATCCATTATATATTCATGCTTATATGAATTTGTTAATCTGCAGGTTTTGACCAGACCACTACAGGAGCTTGGATTGTTCGGATAGAACTATGGATATTATAGTCGCATCATGGCGAGATAGCACTCAGAGACAATATATGACACATATAAAGAAATGGGAAAATTTTTGCAGACAGTCAAATATATCCTATCATACTGTGAACATTGCAAACATATTGGAGTTCCTTGCCGAGTTGCATTTTGAACAACACTTAAGTTACAGTGCCATTAATAGTGCACGTAGTGCCTTATCATCTTATTTAGGACAAATTTCTGACCAGAAATCAATTGGATCACTTCCATTAATATCCAGATTTATGAAAGGAATCTTTAACAAAAATCCACCCAAACCAAGATATAGAAATTTGGGATGTTAGCATTGTACTTACCTTACTTAGGCAATGGACTCCAATCGAAGTTTTGTCATTGGAAAGGTTAACATTTAAATTAGTAATGTTAATGGCATTGGTTTCAGCTCAAAGGGTGAAACATTACAAATGTTACGTTTTAGACTGTATGCATGTGACTGCAGATAACATTGTGTTCTATGTTTATGATCTGATCAAACAAAGCAGACCAGGGAGAACTGGAGCGAAGGTAATGTTTCAAGCTTATCCCATTGATCCAACGTTGTGTGTAGTTTAAACATTTGAATCATTATGTAAAAGTTACCAAAACTCTTTGAGGAGATGAAAAAACATTAATGATTACGCATACGAAACCACACACAAAAGCTTCAGTGCAAACAATCTCAAGGTGGTTAAAACTGGTGTTACTTTTAGCAGGAGTAGACACTGATGTGTTCAAATCTCACTCCACCAGGGCAGCAGCTACATCCGCGGCGAAGTTACAGGACGTACCACTCGAACACATTTTAGAAACCGCAGGGTGGTGTAAAGAAGAAACTTTTTCAAAGTTCTACAATAAACCTGTTCACACAATGACAGGCTTTGGACACGCGGTGTTGGGTTCACTATAATCACCTGCTTTGTTTCACTATTGATTGATATTATCAATTATGTTATCACATATCTTTTATCACTTTGTAATGGTTCCCTCGGGTATAAAAGAGGGTTATTATATGTTCTTTTATCATTAAAAGATTTATGGAAAGAACTAAAACTAGTCTGGTTATCTCATGTATGTGTTGACCTAGCCGGACTGTCATATGGAAGAATTCTACGACATGGAAAACACAGAAGCTTCAAAATCTTCACGTAGTCACTCACGTGACTCCGAAGTAAAATGGTAAGATTAAACGAGAACTTACCAGTTCGAAGTTTGATCTTTATTTTATGAGGAGTAACGATGAGGGATTACGTGCCCTCCACTCCACACCCTCATAAAATAAATGATCATCTGGTAGTTCTAAATCTATGATGAGCCTTACTATCTTACTCCGGCTATTGTGTTCTGTGTTTTTCATGCCGCTGCTTTGAAGTATGCCGTTCCAGCGCCAGGCGGGGCTTCTTCACGTAATCCCTCATCGTTACTCCTCATAAAATAAAGATCAAACTTCGAACTGGTAAGTTCTCGTTTAATCTTACTATTTCTGCTTATTCTCTCATGTTCCTAAGGTGCGAATATACTATTCAACAACATGCTAGCACCTACGTTTAACTCAATCTTTTCCAGCACGTCCTCACTACAAGGAGAAATGGAAAATAGGGAAAAATGGAAAATTGAAATAAGTTGGGAGCAGAACTGTTTGCTGAACATCTGCACTAAACTTTCTCCAAACCCGTGTTTGGTCCCTATTGCGCAATATGGGCACGTTCATAGCCCTTGGCTTTCTCTCCTCCAGCCACCAACTGTAAAACTTTGGCTCAGTGACATTTGACCATTATTTCACCTCATTGCCACGTGCTTTGTGTCTACTCTAGCTAAATCCTTACTTCTACATTGCATAAGAATGAACAAAGAGATCCTCAGTGCTTTCCGAGGTGACAGGGGGGACGCCATGCAGACAAACTCAGGGAAATTGGACTCGGCCAAAGGATAAAACTCAATACACGGTTTTTGAAGGTTAAAACAAAAAGAGATGTTTTAAATCCAAGAGAGCCAAATTCCAAATGGTGTTTGAAATATAGTCTTGCAAAAGTGGGGTATCGTTCATAAGGATCAAGCAACAATTTTGGTTTGAGGAAATAAGGGTGCATTTGGGATCATATGGCTGGTTAAGTTGGGTGTTGAAGGCTGTCTCTGTCTTTTATCAATGGCAGCATAGATGACTTGAAGTCAAATTAACATGGGTTCGGATCTCATTCCAAAACTTTAGTGCACAATCTCGAAACAAAATGAATCAGAATGCACGTCAGGGCAGCAAGCCTTTCAGAAGAGGGGTTAAGTTACAGCTCTTTCTGCTCGTTCAACTAAATGATGAAAAATCATTACCACTACCGAAAGAAGAGTGTATTCCCAGACATGGGTTCATCCAGCAATCAACTTGTTTACCATTTATTTGAAAATGTATTTGGTTAGCTGCAGCATCTGCTTCTATAAGGGGAGTTCCTGGAAGGACTGAAATATATTCCAGGTTATCCTCTGGTCATAAATGGCACAATGTAAACATTTCTTCCCGGACCTTGTCCACATCCCACTCCAGGGGCCAAGATACCCTATTGTAACGTCACAGTAACCGGCTGCCTCCCACAGAGAGACCACAGGGGCAAATGTTTCATCTTCAGTGCTGGAGTTCCAGACATAAGGAAGTTACTGTCTTCTGCAAAAAAATCCCGCCTGCTAGATTTATACTTTCAACGGAAAAGCAATCTATAAACAAACTGCAATGTGCCGGATCCGACAAACTGATGCACATCTCCAGTGGTGGGAGAGGAGATGTCATAGTGGGAGCATACGGTTAGAACTATACAAAGCTCTGAGGGGCACAGATACGCTAGGAAACACTTAGCCAAAGCAGGGCCGTCTATTATTAGAGGATGAAAGGTATGTTTAGTTTAGTTTAGAGTTACAGCGCAGAAACAGGCCCTTTGGCCCACTGAGTCCGTGCCGACCCATTACCACTGTACACTAGCACCACCCTACACACCAAGGACAATTTACAATTCTTACCAAAGCCAATTAACCTACAATCCTATGAAATGTGGGAGGAAACCGGAGCTCCCGGAAAAAAAACCCTGGGGGTCACGCAGAGAATGTAAAAAATCCGTAGACAGCACCTGTAGTCAGGATCAAACCCGGGTCTCTGGAGGAGGGGGCAGCAACTCTAACACTGCCCAATTGTGCCACCCCACGAGGTTTAATGTCAGGGTTATAAACACCCAGGAACTAGCGTACCATGTCCATGCTGCCCATTGGTTAACATGCACCACTCGCCGGACTTGTGAAAACGAGTCTCCAACACAGAAACCAGTGGGAGCGTCCACCTTGAATCTCATTCCAGAGGAGTGAGAACTGAGCCATGCAAAGAGGAACATTGCTCCAGACAATCCTAGCAGACTGCACAGATCAATCAACCAATCAAATAAATATTTTGTAAACATCTACACACTGCCAATCGATATATTAAGCAGAGCAAAAGCTCAGTATAGAAGAAGACATAGTGTGCTGGAATAGCTCAGCGAGTCAGACAACACCTCAGAAAAACATGGATAGATGACGCTTTGGAGGGAGGGGAGGATGGGAATGGGGGGAATGGGGGGGCGAGTTCCCAACTCAAAACATGACCTATCCATGTTCTCCTGAGATGCTGCCTGACCTGCTGAGTTACTCACACACATGAGCACATACACAAACCATGCGCTCTAAATAGCTAAAACTCTGATAACTGGGTAACTCAACACATGACAAACTGTAAATGATCATTAACAAAATAATAAAGTCTCAGGTAACGGATTAATCTGTGAAGCTCTGGTCATGTCATCATGCCAGTGACAATCCAGGGTTGGGTTTACACACCTGATCGGTGTGCCCAGTTATCAGCGCCATCGGCCACTAATTCCATTCCGAGCATCTGCTTCCATTGGGCATTGCTCTGCGCATTAACTGGCCACAGGATAAATAGATTAAAAAGAACAAAACACAATAACACAAACAACCATTTACTCTCACATTTACATTTACCGCAAGATCAATGCATAAAATAAGTAATAGATAATAAAAATGATGTACATTATATTGCACATTCCAGCAGACAATTTTTTATAATGCACCCCGAATTGTGTAGTGTTGCCCGTAGTATTATCTGTTTGAGTTAAGTTCTCTAATGGCACGTGGGTAGAAACTGTTAGTTAGTCTGCAAGTGCGGGCCTTCAAAGACCCGTATCGCCTCCCAGAGGGCAGCTGAGTGAAAAGGTGGATGGCAGGGTGGGATGAGTCCTGTGTGATGTTTGTCACCCGGCGTAAACATCGGGCCTTGTAAATGTCTTCCAGGGAGGGTAGTTTGTGATGCTCTGTGCTGTTTTAATAACCCTCAAACCACACCAGGATGCCATAGGAGAGGACGCTTACCACGGCGCACCGGTAGAAGGACAGCAGCAGCTGCTGTGAGACGTTTGCTCTCCGCAGAGTCCTCAGGAAATATAGCCGCTGCTGTGACTTCTTTACGAGAGTGATGGTGTTCACTGTCCATGTAAGGTCCTGGGAGATGTGTGTGCCCAGGAACTTAAAGTCAGTGACTCTCTCCACCATGACTCCTTTGATGTAAAGTGGAGCAGGTTCCTCTCTCCTCCTCCTAAAGTCAATAACCAGTTATTTTGTTTTGGTTGGGTTGAGTACCAGGTTATCGTTAGTGCACCAGACAGTCAGTTTTTGGACTTCATCTCTGTAGGCCGACTCATCGTTGTTATTTATCAGCCCTACCACAGTCGTGTCATCTGCAAACTTAATGATCCGGTTTGTGCTGTGTGTCGGTGTGCAGTCATGAGTGTATATTGTGTAGAGAATAGGACTCAGCACACAGCCTTGTGGAGACTGTGCGCTGAGTCCAAGATTAAGAAACAAAAAGAAACACGACAATTATACCTGGGCCAGAATGTCTGTGAAACAGCATTTCTATGAATCTGCCCAACATCTATTGGTGGTGCAGCGTTAGAGTTGCTGCCTCACAGCGCCAGAGACCCGGGTTCGATCCTGACTATGGGTGCTGTCTGTACGGTGTTTGTATATTCTCCCCGTGACCTGCGTAGGTTTTCTCCGGCTCCCTCCCGCACTCCAAATACGTACAGGCTTGCAGGTTACTTGGCTTGGCATAATTGTAAATTGTCCCTAGTGTGTGTAGATGCCGTTAATGTGCGGGGATCACTGGTCGTTGTGGTCTCGGTGGGCCGGAAAGGCCTATTTCTGCGTTGTATCTCTAAAACTTAAATTGGTTAATGGTTAAATTGCAAAACGCAAACCTGAAGGGGAAACTAAACCTGCCTCATCTGTATTAATGGAGATGGGACACTGCCAGTGTTGTAGCCAGGCTGGAACCGCTTGAGTGTTGTGTGACCTACACTCAAGGTCTTCACTACTACAGCTTTTATGTTATCGTCCCATAGCTTTTGCTATTTTCAGAGCTTGCAGCTGTGTTTTGATATCATGTGGAGTGAACTAAACTGCCTGAAGACTGTCTTCCCAGGAGGGTGGAGATGATGGGAGAAGGCGAGATGAACCATGCAATAAGGTGATGACCCACACACGAGTCATTCAGGCCAACAAGCAACAGTTCAAGCCACCATTTCCAAGAACCATCTGTACTCCTGCCCCAGCCACATGTCCCACCTGACCACCACATCCGCCATTACGTCCCCACATGAAAGTGTCAACACCCCAATCCAGTGTGCATGCAATCGTGGCTGGAACCCAATCTACAACTGAACTCCGCAAATGCCCCGCTCATGCACTTCTGCGAACCAGGGAGGGCCGCGCTCAGTTACCAATTATGGAGGTACACTCCCTGTACCTCCATAAATTGGAGATAGGAGCCAAAATGTTGGGATATGAACCACTCCCCCACTAATCTCCAGGCTGACCTTAGGCGTACCATTGGAATACCTACAGCAAGAGCTCAGTGTAAAAGAAGCCCTTAGAGAAGTAGACGATTCTGAAACCAAGATTTCCAGCAACCACCATCGCCTGCCACCACACTCCACATTGCCCTCACTTCTGCTTCACAAAGAATACACATCCAGGTTCAAATCCAGGCCAGAGTGCAGCGTGTAAAATTATACAGTCATATGGCACTGAAATGGTCCTTCAGCCCATCAAGTCCATGCCAGCTATCAAACAACTCTTTACTCCAATCCTAGACCAATTCTGTTTTATCTTCCCCACATTCCCATCACCTCTCGCTTGGTTCAATCATTCACCTACACACCAGGTACAATTTATTTTGACCAAATAATCTACTAAATCTGCATGAGTTTGGGATGTGGAGGAAACCAGAGCAGTCAGAAGAAAACCATGTGGTCAAATATTCAAAGTTTCTGGAAGTGGAAATAAGAACAGCAAATGCTTAAAACTTTCAGCTTGGAAGTCAGCATCTGTGAAGAGAGGAAACTAGTTCACGTTGCTCTTTACTACACAGCTTCTTACAAACAAAATATTCATCTGTTTCCCAACAGACACTGAATGTTACTAGCTTATTTCACTTACAGTATATTTTTGCTTTATGTTAATGGAAGAACATTAGCAACATGGGAGATAATTACTGACATTTGAGTGGGAAAACCATTAAAATAAATCTCTATCTATCTCTCCTCCCCTGCATCTATGACTTCAGCCTGGGTCTTTGTACAAGAGATTAAACAAGGCCAGCTCAGTTACAAATGGTACACGTTGATTTCTAACAGCAGATTAAATGTTTCTTATTTAATTTCCACCAAGAATGTATTGAGCAATACTTAAATTCAGGCAGTTCACCAGTCTGCACATACTGCAAATATATAAGGTAAGCATGCGCAAGGATGTCTTCTGCACACTACAGTGTCTGTATGCACATTGGTATACATACGTTAACGTGTGCATATGCATGTGTGTGTCCATTGTGTTGGCGTGTGTGCCTCTGTGCACACATGCATGTCATATATTTGTGTGCATTTGTGCTGCATCTATGTCAGCAGTGTTGGGAGAAGAAATTATGAAAGATTAAAAAAAACAAATGATGAAACAAATGTCGAGGGAAGTACATAATTTTACTAAATGATCACATTCACTTAACATCTAATGCAGTTATCTTATTACAGGTACATTCCATATACTCCTTACTACTCTCTTTAATAAGTGTTGGAGTTCCTCAAAACTTCATCTGTATACAGTCTTGTGTAGCATTCCACAGCAATTCACTGAGTTGGTTACCAGGGACTTGTTGCTGAATCTACCCTGTGTAACTGTTGATAGAGGAAATTAGGTGCCATAAACGATAAATTGGCCATGACCATTTCTGACATTAAAAATGAAAACTTTATGGACAGGGATTAGTGATGCTCTACGATCGTTTTGGGCTATCCCACCTTTTCCTCACCTTCAATAAAGGAGAGACAAAAGGGAGAAAGCCATCTATTCTGAACAGTTTGCTCCGATAGTTTTTAAACCATCGTTTTAAATTAAGGAAGTTTTAAATTAAACGGCCTCTCCCATTTCACTCGCTGGTGACCGAGGCCCTCAGTCTAAGTTCAGTGTTTGTGAGCAAGTTACATCTTACAAAGAACAAAAATTCTGCAAGCAATCAATTTTGACTTATTTTGCAGGATTTTCACTTTTTATGCCCAATAGTGCAAGTTCTCTGTTCCTTCAACTCGTCTTAACTGCAAAAATCTCACTCCAAACATCTGAGATTAAACTTCCTCCTCTTCTCCGAGGCTCAGCAGGATTGGCAACAGCTCTGAGATATGCTGCTTATTTGACACATCCCTGTTTCATATATAACTTTCCTCAAGATATATTTTGGCATGTGTGCGCAATTTGTTGACATATCGACACGGTGTTTCTTGTGTGTTGAAGTTGTGTAATTTATCTAATAAAAAAACTTGGAATTTTTTACCTCAGTCCGTGAGAACAATGTTAAGGAAAGAACAGGGATATTCAGAAAGCGAGTCTTGACACGTTTTTTTGAGAAATAAGCAACTGTGAAATGATTTTCCACTCACGTTTGTTCATCTTGTTCTTGAATATTATGGCAATAAGATTTCTTTGCAAAATATTCTTCTACACACCACTCAGATAGAATGCAATATCTAGACATATATTATTCATCTTTTCCAATGTTGGCAGCATTGGCAACGCTCATGTCCATTGACCACCCATCAATCATCGTTCTGTATTGCATTTGTCCTTAAGGTGAAAGTGTTCTTACAATGCAATTGAGGAGGGAGCTCCAATCTCAGATCCATGGATGATGAAGGAACAGAGATATATTTCCAAGTCAAAGAGGTGTGTGCCTTGTGGAAGAATGTGCGGGTCTCAGTCATGTTCTCCAAATCCCACCAAACTCAATAAACATGAAGGATGTTACCAGTTGTTTTAATTGGGTAAAAGGGAAATTAACTCTGAATATTCACAGTGGGCATCACAATAGAAAGGAAGGTGACGTTCATCACACAATCCACTTTATTTCCATTATTCTGAACACGCTACAGTAAAGATGTCATTAATGTAGTCTCAACATGAACACTTCATGAACACACACCAGCTACAGTTGGTTAATACAGATCTCACTAACATAGAATTCTGTTAAATAGAGCAACCATGTGTCTGACGACTTTCCCCACTGGACAAACGGAGCAAATTAACTAATCGGCCAAAGCACTCCCCGAATGGTAACCATGGCAACCTGAATCTAATGGGAATCTAAAGTAATATGTATTTTGGCCAAAAGACCACACATATGACAGTCATGATCGTTAATGCAGTCTGTGTGATACAAGGCAGTTGTACCCTGACAAAAACTCAAGATAAGGCAAGTGTAGATGTCACTTGTCATCTATTGTCACCAATTGCCACATTCTTTTAGTAAGGAGGTGAGGAGAATTCAAAGGAATTCTTTGCCATTGAAGGCTGTAGAGGCCAAGTCAGTGGATATTTTAAAGGCAGAGATAGATGGATTCTTGATTAGTACAGGTGTCAGAGGTTATGGGGAGATGGCAGGTGACTGGGCTTCGGAGGGAGAGATAGATCAGCCATGATTGAATGGCAGAGTAGACTTGATGGGCTGAATGGCCTAATTCTACTCATGTTCCTTATAATGTCATGACCTTTGTTGAAAAGCAGTCACATGTCTTCATCAGACAGGATACCAGTTTTCCGACAGGCCAGTGTGGCAGCAGCAAACCTCCCTATTCTCAGAGATGAATGACGGAAGGCAGCAGGGGGAGAAATTGAGCAGGGATCTAAAATTAGAAAGGCTTTACCAAAAGGTTTTCCATCACCTCTGGGAACATGCAGTGAATCTAAAGTCCTTTGTTCTGCATTCCGCAGGGAGTTCATTGAAAAGAAATGCACCCTAGTATTCAAGAACATGGTGGCTTGGGATTCAAGATGAGTTCCGCTTGAAATTTGTGGTCCTGAGGGTTAGGGTTAGGATTAATGATCTAATCTGAGACCCACAGATCCTAGTAAGCAATACTCGGCGAGAATGCCCGCTGAGGCATGACGTTTGGGAGGCATGACGTTCCTTCACCATTTAGAATGGTCTTCCTCTTGCTGCTGGTGATCTCGGTGCTACCCTGATTTCACCTTTTCTATTTTGAACGTCATGGGCAAGAGAGTCCCAAGAATCAGTGAGGACATTGGACTTCCTCAAGTAGGTTTTGAGAAAATCCTTCGATCATTCCTAATGCCGTGATAGATTTCTGAACAGAGTACCTGTGCCAAGTGTCTGGTGTTGAGATGTGAACCTCGTGGCTTGCCATCAGAACCAAATGTAACCCCAGCCTCAATAATGCAGATGCTGTCCTGGGAGCGGATGCTGATGTTTTCTTGCTTGTCTAGTTATTAAAGAGGATTATGGTGGGTGTTAAAGGTCATAGGGAGAAGGCAGGAGAATGGGGTTAGGAGGGAGAGATACATCAGCCATGATTGATTGGCAGAGTAGACTTGATGGACCGAATGGCCTATTTCTGCTCCTATCACTTATGATTTTTCAGGAGGCAATGCTGGTCATTCCCATTCTGTGCTTTAAGGTGCTTGCTGCAGGTGACCACGATCGCAGAGGCAGCCAGGACAACAGCAATCACTGCTTCCCAGTGCTCTGTGAGGTGGACACCACGTTTTATGCTTTGACTTTCAAATGCTTTTTTCCTCAGAAGGTGCACTGAAGCTCCTGCTTAGGTGGTTCCCAGATATAGGAAGTGGTCCATATTTTCTGGAATCTCACAATGGACCTTTAATGTCAGAGGATGATATGGCACTGTGGCAGCAGGCTGGTAAATGATGCTCATGTTGCAGATGGTACATGGAAGACCCATGATTATGCTTCAGCAAACAAGTTGGCAATGATTAAGAACACATTCTCTGAATGTGTGCATTGGCAAGTGACATCTTCATTCTGTAGCTTGGGGACTGAAGTTGGAATGACCTTGGTTCTGGAGTGTAGGCGATTGTAGCTTGAGCAATTTCCCATTTATCCCACGGATTAGCTCCATTCCCATGAGAAGCTCACTGGAAGCTGGTGCCGTGGTTAAGTTACTGGACCAACACTCTAGAGACCTACACTGATGATCTGTAAGAGACGAGTTAAAATACTACCCTAGCAGTTGATATACAGTTTAGTTAACCAAATAAATTCCCGTTATAAAGCTACCAACTATAAAGGTGTCCAAATATGCCATTGGACAAATCTATTTGTTCCACTAATGTTTTTATATGTATAGAGTTTGCCATTACTTGCATGATGCAATGGGAAATTAATGATAGGCATGTCATGTCATTTCCATGCTCCCTATTTAGAGAATAAATATTAATTAAGTTGGGACTCATTTGACTGCATGAGAAAATTAGACTATTTTTTCATTTGAGGTGCCAACTAAATCAGAGGCATCTTCAAAATGAACTCAAGGCTGAACTGCCGACAATAGCAAGAGACAGTGTTCAGTGGGCAATGACTGTGCCCTGGTGAGTCAGCAGAATAGTGTAGATCATTGAATTGTTTCTTAATCACATACACACCATAGGTGCCCTTTGGACTCTCCCAGGCAAAATGATCCACTTAATTGGCGATCAGCCCATCATCCTATGCATTCCCCCCTCCAACATTTGCCTTTGCAAATAGAACACAGAGCAACAATAGGAGTGAAAAACTCAGTTCTCTCCACAATTGCAAGATGGTGATCAAAGTACCAGCCTCCGCCACCCCTGGTACCCCGTCCCTCTTTCAAGACCTATGCTGGCAAATTGCAGCTTTGACAGCCTGACTGAAGTACCTTTACCTGCAGTAGTGCAGGCTGAGTATGGATTTTAGGATTATAAAAGGGGATGAAACGGCAGGAATAGGAGCAGAACGAGGATATTTCCTTTGCAAGATGGTGGGTCACCACCGATAGATCCTATATAGAATTCAGGAGAAGCTTCTTTATCCAGTAATAGTGGAGAAAAAGTGGCACCTCCCCCCACAGCCCACAGAGAGCATGAATGTCTCAAAGGGAAGCTGGGTACAAACTCAAAGAAGACACGGAGAGAACCAGATGATGCAGCATTGAGATGATGGGAGGAAACTCCCATCAAAGGGGATGAAGAAAAATTGTGTAATTTCCCGATGTTTGTCTGGGAATCTGGACAACCTCTCAGAGATGGGTGCAGGCAAAACTAATTGTTGCAATGAGCACCACTTCAGGACAGCACCAAGACCGAAGAAGGATCCTGATCCGAACCGTCGCAGTCCATTCCCTCCATCGATGCGGCCTGACCCGCTGAGTAACTCTCACACTTGGTGTTTTTGCCAAAGATTCCAACATCTGCAGTTCATTGCATGTCTGAGGAACTAGGCCATTCGGCCCATCATGCTCACTCCGCCATTCAATCACGGCTGATCTAGCTCTCCCTCCTAACCCCATTCACCTGCCTTCTTCCCATAACCTCTGACACCCGTACTAGTCAAACAAGTTGCTGCAGTTGTGTTGCTGTGGGAAGATACAGAGCTGAGGCAGGGCAGGGAGATGAACAGCCAGACAGCAGGTTTATCTGCCTCCTTACTGGCAGCCATTCAGCAACCACTCTCTCAGATGAATATCTATGTGCGGCGCATAAGACAGGGAATTAACATTGCATAACGCATTTGCCCATCTCTTTCTAGTCAAAAGTTTATGATTTCAAAACACATTTAAAATCTTATGCTCACAACCTATACAGCACTCCAGTGCAGAAATGATGGAGGGCATCTGTTTATAAGATGCTATGCTTCATATGAGTGTTATATCATATATATTAATATAATCAATATATATGGTTATATCATATATATTAATATAATCAATATATATTAATATAATCAATATACATGGTTATATATTGGTCTGAGTGCAGGTAGATGGGACTAGGGGAGAACAAATGGTCGGCACGGACTGGAAGGGCCGAGAGGGCCTGTTTCCGTGCTGTAATTGTTATATGGTTATATATGGTTATATGGTTATAAGGTCATTAGTGATAGGAGCAGAATTAGGTCATTTGGCCCATCAAGTTTACTCTGCCATTCAATCATGGCTGATCTCTCTCTCACTCCTACCCATTTTCCTGCCTTCTCCCCATAACCCCTGACAACTGTACTAATCAAGAATCTATCTATCTTTGCCTTAAAAGTATTAATTGAATTGGCTTCCACAGCCTTCTGTGACAAAGAATTCCACACATTCACCACCCTCTGACTAAAGAAATTCCTCTTCATCTCCTTCCTAAAGGAACATCCTTTAATTCTGAGGTTATGACCTCTAGTCCTAGGCTCTCCCATTAGTGGAAACATCCTCTCCACATCCACTCTATCAAAACCTTCCACTATTCGGTACGTTACAATGAGGTTTTCCCTCATTCTTACAAATTCCAGCGAGTACAGGCCCCGTGCTGTCAAATGCTCATTATATGTTAATCCACTCATTCCTGGGATCATTCTTGTAAACCTCCTCTGGACCCTCTCCAGAGTCAGCACATCCTCCTTCAGATATGGTGCCCAAAATTGCTCACAATACTCCAAATGGAGCCTTACCAGCACCGTATAGAGCCTCAGCATTACATCCTTAATCTGCCCGCATACATTCAGATAGATGTTTTAAAACTCTTTCAAACTACATGCATTCAAGAGATTTCGTCCATTCTTGTCGATAACATTGCTCCCTTAACCAATTTTACCAAAAATAGGTTAAATCCTCATCAGCTTCACTACAGCTGATGGGACGCACAGATGTCAATGTAAAAATAATCTTCCAAGAAATCCATTGCATCCTGAAGCAATGTAGTACGTTTCTTTGTAGCAAGATTGAATATTATTTATAATTACAAACAGAGCCAAGATATTCTCATTAAACACAAATGGGCCTTAGGTTGCATAATAACAGGCTTTTAATAGCGAATTAATTCCAACTGGGTTATCGGTGCAAGGGAAAGAGTATTCCTTCCAACAGTAGCTGGTGTTGAAGAGCCATGCAAAAGGATGGCTCCTGTTATGAAGTTAAATATCACTTTTTATAACAGAGAGGTCTCAGAAGAAACCATCTGAAAATGCACATCAAGCTGCTCAGCTGCCGATGAGGAAAGACAACTCTTCACCTGTAACTCACTTTTGTCACATGGCCTCATTCAAAGTGTCAATCCAACATTCCCCTTCAGACACTACGAGCCTCCAGCACCACAGTTGAAGCAATCTCAACACAAGGGCTGCTGACTTTGGTTGTATTTCTCTTTTCATTCTGTGGCTTAAAAAAGGATTTCTGCCCCAGCTTGGCTGAGCAGATATTCGTCCTTCGAAAAGCTTTTAAAACTTGGGCGGAAAAAATGTACAAAGGACTTTGTGGACAGTAGGAATGATCTGGAATACACTGCCTGGAGTGTGGTAGAAATTGAATCAGTCCCGGTTTTTAAAAAGAAAATGAGACAAACATTTGAGCAGAATTAAGGAAACAAATGGGCGGGAGATCCATCAGTCGGCATAGCTGATAGAACAGCTGCCTTGCAGCACCAGGGACCAGGGTTTGACCCTGACCTCGAGTGCTGTCTGTGTGGAATATACTCATTCTCCCCGTGACCGCACGGTTATCCTCCAGATGCTCAGGTTTCCTTCCACATGCACACACTATTAACTGGTTAAAGTGAATTGCGCAGAACATCCCAATGAATAAAAACACTCTCACAATTCACTCTCTTTTAAGGGGGATGTAAGCTTTTCCAATGTCCGTGATAATCGCAGTGCATGAAAGCAAAATAAAATGGGAAAACCATGGATTTTGAACTCATTTTTGTAAAGCTGATCTCTTTATGTCTCTTTGTGTGCAGCAAGTATTCACTACACTGTAAGGCCGGGGATGCCATGGCTTCTGATTTCAAACATGCTTGCAGTTTGCGAATGTTTAAATCATTCACATGTCATCTGCTTAACCTCAGAGTCTGAAAACTCTGTTGTGAACATTCTGAGGCCATAACTCCCGGGCCAGCAGGTGTATAGTGGTGACTGAATGTATCAGAAGATATCCACACCAGAGGAAGGTACCCTGCTAATGGTGATTCTTTTATTGTTATTTATATTGGGGGGATGAACATCACTGGCAGATCCAGCATCTGTCGCCCATCTAAGTGCTGCTGGACTCGATCACATTTGGATTCCCATAGCTACAGCAACACAGGTTCACCTCCCTCCTTTGGTGCTGCCTTTGTGGAGTTCTTCCTGCGGCCCCTCGCGTTTCCTCCAGGTGCTCTGCTTTCCTCCCACACCCCAAAGAGCCATGGTTTATGTAGCTTGCTGCAATAAATTGTCCCTATTATGTAACTGGGTAATAGAAACTGGGAGTGTTGATGGGACTATGGGGCGAATAAAATGGGACCAGTGCACAAACTTGATGGGCCAAAGGGCCTGTTTCTATGTTGTCCAATTCTACGGCATACAGTCCAGAATACACAAGGTTGAAAACATTTCCTCTCCTAAAATGGCGCAGCTGGTGGAGCTGCTGCCTCACAGCACAAGAGGCCAGGGTTTGATCTTGACCTGTGCTCAGTTTGTACATTCACCCTTGTCCACATGGGATCCTCCCGGATGGTCTGGTTTCCTACAAAGATGTGTGGGTTTGCAGGTTAATTGGTCACTGTAAATTGCCCCTAGTGTTTAGGGAGTCAATGCAACGGTGGGATAACATAAAACCGGTGTGAATAGGTGATTGATGTGGACTCAGTGGGCTGAAGAGCCTGTTTCCACGCTGTATCTTTCAATCAATTTAATTCAATAAAGAACATTACGTAAGCAATTGGGTTTTGGGGCAATCCTGTAGTTTCACTACAAAGACTATCTTGCTTTATATTGCATATTACGAACTGAACGAGTTCCACAGACATGGTGGTGGAATAGAAATGCTGAACCATTAGTTTACAGTGCTATCACTGCATCTGTGATACTACGTGTTTAAGCTGAGAATGAAAGCCATGCAAATCATAGGGAGCGGTTGATGAGATGGGACACATCTCCTTTTCATTCGTTGAATGGATTCGGAGATTTCGCACATGGCCTTGAGAAGGCAGTGATGAGATAACTTCTTGAACTGCATCAGCCTCAACGTTGGGTGGATAAGCATGGGGTTGCAGTCATTTGACCCAAAGGTCATGAAGGGCCAGTATTATAATTCCAAGTCAGCTTAAGACGTGGAGAGCGAGAGCAAGAGCAAGAGGGTGACACTCCCGTGCTTCTGCTGCTTATCCTTCAGAGCTCACAGGTTCGGGAGGCATTTTCGAAGAAGCCTGTGGTGAGTAACCGGAGTGCATTGGAACAGGTACACGTTGCAGTCACAGACCTCCAGCAGCAGAGGGAGTGAATGCCCAAAGGCAGGGATGAGGGCCAGTTTAATGTCCTGGGTGGTGTCCTGCTTCTGGCTGGACCTTGTCTCATCGAACAAGTGTACAGCATTCCTGACTTGTGCCTTGTGGATGAGAGGAACAGTATGTGATATGAAGGTGGGCCACTCTCTGTAGGAAACCCAAGGGAGCCGTTGAATCACTGCATTTATCCAGCTTATGCATAAGACCATCAGAGCAGGATTAGGGCATTTGGCCCATCAAGCCTGCCATTTGATCGTAGTTGATTGAGCGATCTTTGATCTAGGTTTCTCTCTCTCACCCCTATTCTCCCCCCTTCCCCCGTAACCTTTGATGCCCGTTCTAATCAAGAACCTTTCAATCTCTGCTGTAAACATACCCAATGACTTGACCTCCACAGCCGCATGTGGCAATAATTTCCACAGATTCACCCACCCTCTGGCTAGAGAAATTCCTCCTCATCTCCATCCTAAAGATACAGAGTTGACGTGGATAAGCTTTTCCCATTGAGGGTAGGGAAGATTCAAACAAGAGGGCATGACATGCGAATTAAGGGACGGAAGTTTAGGGGTAACGTGAGGGGGAACTTCTTTACTCAGAGGGTGGTGGCTGTGTGGAATGAGCTTCCAGCAGAAGTGGTGGAGGCAGGATCGATGTTAACATTTAAAAGTAAAGTGGATAGGTATATGGACGGGAAGGGAATGGAGGGGTATGGTCTGAGTGCAGGTAGATGGGACTAGGGGAAAACAAATGATCGGCACGGACTGGAAGGGCCGAGAGGGCCTGTTTCCGTGCTGTAATTGTTATATGGTTATATGGTTATACTTCCTTTTAATCTGAGGTTGTGTCCTCTGGTCCTGGATTCTCCCATTACTGGAAACATCTGGTCCATGGGGTGAGCATCAGTCCACTCCAAATCTCTGTTTCCTCCAGCCCAGAATGTGGGCGGTGATGGATACAGGATGCAATGCTGTTGAACATCACAGCTCTGCTGTAGAGATGGGCTTGGAACGGCACTTGAGCGACGCGCGTTGCCATCCCCGAGTTTGATCGGAGCTGATTTCCAACCGAGGAGATGCGAGTGAAACTGAAGTGTGCCGTCTGGCACCTGAAACGTGCGTCTTTGCACCGTGCCGCACCCCACACTCCACACCACGGCGAAATACACGCCAGAAATCCGACGAGGATATTTAGTCCATTGGGTTTCCATCATCACGGGGACCCCCAGTCCCCGTCTGTAATCCAAGTTTGATCAGTTCCCAGGCAGAGACCGCTATACTTTCTAGCGTTGCATTCTACCGGCCCCAGAACAAGACGGGGAGCGATTACTTTCATTAACTGTGGGTCTGGATTATTTTTTTTGGTACCAGTTGTGCTTTAATTGCCTCCAACTTCTGTGTGCAGCCTGCGCAGTGAAGAGTATGAACAGAGAACTACTCCGCGAAGGGGGGTGAATTCGGTTTTTGTAACACAGGAAAAAAACAACTCATTTGGTAACGAACCAGAAAGAAATACTGACACTCCCTCAGATCCGTGCAAAGGGCAAGCCCTCCCCAAACTGCCAGAGTGGTGCTCCCTGTCCCTGTCCCTACCCCGTCCCGTCCCGTCGCCGACTACATGTGTGTCGAGGCGGCGCTGGCACCGGCCGCCGGCCGCTCACACTCGCACGTCCCGCGGGCCACAGAGCGGCTGCTGGCCGGCCGTGTTGTGGACAATGTTGAACGCGGAACACACGACTGATAATAACACTGGCATGGCAAAAAAAAAAAAACAACAAAAAAACAAAAACAAAAAAAAACCCCGGGAAACCTGAGGCGGGGTGGGTGTTTGAGACGAGAGTGCTGGAATGGCTGGGACGGGGTGGCTGTGAGCGGGGCGAGGGCGCCTACCTTGATGATGCTGCTGAGCGGCGGCGGCGGCGGGCTGGCTTTGCCGGCTGCTCCCTCGCCCAGCCCCGGGCGGCTGCCGTTCCACACGGGCTGAGGGTGCGCTGAGACGCGGCTGGTGTCCGGGGTGGGATCGGCGGGTGTCCGAGGGTCGGGCAGCCCGGCTCCACTTGTGCCCGTCTGTCCCTCGGCCATGGTTAGCGGGGCATGGTGTCCCGGGACCCCGGCTGCCGGTGGCGGGGACTCGGGGCAGCCGCTCTCCTCCACCCGGCTGGGAGAAGCGGGGATTTGCTCCGCGCCAGCCCGGGCCGGTGCGACCGCCTCGTCCCCGGCTCCGGCTCCGGCTCCGGCTCGTGTTGCGCGGCGCAGGACGGCTCTCTCCCCCGCCCTGCGAGCAGAACCGTTCGCATCCCCCGAGCCCGCCAGCTGAGCCGCCGCCTTCCGCCGTGTCAGGGCAGGAGGCGCCAAGGTGCGGGGTTGGCTGGGGACGTGCCCGGCGCTGCCCCCCCCGCTCACCCTCTGGGTCCCGGCTCACTCCGAACCACACGGAGCAGCCAGCGCTACTCCTGCAACATCACTGCGGGATGTGACACCAACTCTGCCCCCACTTGATCCGTCGCTGCGGCCGGGGATCCCGCCTGCGGCTGTCGGAGGGCAGGGGATCTGGCCCTGCCCACCCCCCTCTCTCCCCTTTCCACTCCCCCTCTCCTCTCCCCTCCCCTCTACCTCTCCCCCCCTCTCCCCTCTACCTCTCCCCCCCTCTCCCCTCTACCTCTCCCTCTCCCCCCCTCTCTCTTCCCTCTCCCCCCCTCTCCCTCCCCCTCCCCTCTCCACTCCCCCTCTCTCCCCTCTCCCTCCCTCTCCCCTCCCCCTCTCCCCTCCCCCCTCCCCTCCCCTCCCCTCCCCTCTCTTCTCTTTCCACCCCCTCCCCCTCCTCCTTTCACCTCCCCTCCTCTCCCCTCCCCCTCCCCTCTCCCCTCTCCCCTTCCCCTCCCCTCTCCCCGTCCCCTCCCCCCCTCCCCTCTCACCCCCTCCCCTCTCTCCCCTCCCCTCCCCCTCCCCTCGCCCCTCACTCCCCTCCCCTCACCCCTCTCTCCTCCCCCTCCCTCTCTCCCCTCCCCTCCCTCCTCCCTCCCTCCCTCTCTCCCTCCCCTCCCCTCCCTCTCTCCTCCCCTCTCCTCCTCTCCCTCTCCCCTCCCCTCTCCCTCTCTCCCCCTCTCACTTTCCCTCCCCTCTCCTCTCCCCTCCCTCCCCTCTCTCCCCTCTCCACTCCCCTCCCCTCGCTCTCTCTCCCCTCTCCCCCCCCCACTCCCCTCCCCCTCCCTCTCCCCTCCCCTCTCTCCCCCTCTCCACTCCCCGTCCCTCCCCTTCCCCACTTCTCCTCTGCCCTCCCCTCTCTCCCCCCACACCTCCCCTCCCTCTCTCCCTCCCCTCCTCCTCCTCCCCTCCTCCTCCCCCCCTCCTCATCCTCCCCTCCTCCTCCTCCCCTCCTCCTCCTCCCCCTCCTCCTCCTCCTCCCCCTCTCTCTCTCCCCCTCCCCTCTCTCTCCCCCTCTTCTCTCTCTCCCCCTACCCTATCTCTCCCCCTTCACCTCCTCTCTCCCTCCTCACCTCCCCTCTCTCTCCCCCCACCCTCTCTCTACCCCCCCTACCCTCTCTCTCTCACCACTCTCTCTCCCTCCCCCCTCTCTTCCTCCCCTCCTCTCTCTCTCCACCTCCTCTCTCTCTCTCTCTCTCTCTCCCCCTCCCCCTCCCTTCTCTCTCTCTCCCCCTCCTCTCTCTATCTCTTTCTCTCCCCCTCCCTTCTCTCTCCCCCCCAACCCCCAGACAGTCTCTCTTCACCCCCTCCCCCAGGCTCAATCTCCTTCCCCGCCACCCCAGTCGGCTCTGAAACCAGGCGGTTGCAGCCAAACAGGTCGCCCCTGATATCAAAAGTGACCATTACTTCATATCATCATTTTGAAAACTAAACGAGGGAGATCTCGTTCACCCCTCCCGGTGTTTGGAAACAGTGGCACATCCACTCAGAATAGTCAGAACACCTGAGGCAGAGTAGTTATCCATGCTAAGGGGGTAAGGAACGTTGATATTCTGAAATGTGGAGAGAATGGCATCAATTCGCGTGTCCCCCTCATCCAGAGACTGTTCCTGTAGCACAGCCACATCAGGGCGGGAGATTCAAATTTCCCAATGAAAAGGCATAGGCCTCCAATGTCTGACATCTGTGTTAGAGTCATAGAGTGATACGGTGTGGAAACAGACCCTTCGGCCCAACTTGCCCACACCGGACATCATGTCCCAGCTACGTTCCACCTGCCTGCTCATGGTCCATATCCCCACACCTGTCCTCACCATGTACCTGTTTCTTAAATGTTGAGATAGTCCCTGCCTCAACTACCTCCTCTGGTAGCTTGTTCCATACATCCACTACCCTTTGTATGAAAAAGGTTACCCCTCAGATTCATATTAAATCTTTTAACCTTAAACCTATGTCCTCTGGCCCTTGATTCACCTACTTTGCACAAGAGACTCTGCATCTACCTGATCTAATCCTCCGATGATCTTATACACCCCTCATCCTCCTGCGCTCCAAGGAATAGAGTCCCAGCCTACTCAACCTCTCCCTATAGCTCACACCTAGTCCTGGCTACATCCTCGTAAATCTTCTCTGAACCCTTTCAAGCATGACAATATCTTTCCTATAATATGGTGCCCAGAACTGAACACAATGTTCTAAACGCGTTCTCACCAAAGTCTTATACAACTGCAACATGACCTCCCAACTTCTATACTCAATACTCTGACTGATGAAGCCAATGGGCCAATGTGCCAAAAGCCTTTTTGACCAACGTCTACCTGTGACTTGACCTTCATCTACCTGTAACTTGACCTTCATAGAACCATGCACTTGTACTCCTAGATCCCTCTGCTCTATAACACAGAGCCCTGCCATTCACTGTGTAGGTCCTGCCCTTGTTAGACGTCCCAAAATGCAACACCTCACATTTCTCTGTATTAAATTCCATCAACCATTCCTCAGCCCACCTGGCCAATCGATCCAGATCCTGCTGCAATTTTTCACAACCATCTTCACTACCTGCAAAACCACCCACTTTTGTATAACCAGCAGACTTGCTAATCTTGGCCTGTATGTTCTCATCCAAATCATTGATGTAGATGACAAACAGTAACGGGCCCAGCACCGAACCCTGAGGCACACCACTAGCCACAGGCCACCAGTCGGAGAAGCTACCTTCCACCATCACCCTCTGCTTCCTTCCATGGAGCCAATTTGCAATCCATTCAGCTAACCCTCCTTGGATCCCATATGAGGTTAATTCCCGGGATGGCGGGACTGTCAAATGTGGTCATATGAATGGAGCGGCTGGGCATGTATACTCTGGAATTTAGAAGGATGAGAAGGGATCTTATTGAAACATATAAGATTATTTAGGGTTTGGACATGCTAGAGGCAGGAAACATGTTCCGATGTTGGGGGAATCCAGAACCAGGGGCCACAGTTTAAGAATAAGGGGTAAGCCATTTTGAACGGAGATGAGGAAAAACTTTTTCACACTGAGGGTTGTGAATCTGTGGAATTCTCTGCCTTGTAAGGCAGTGGAGGCCAATTCTCTGAATGCTTTCAAGAGAGAGTTAGATATAACTCTTAAAGATAGCGGAGTCAGGGGAGATGGGGAGAAGGCAGGAACGGGTACTGATTGTGGATGATCAGCCATGATCACAGTAATTTGCCGTGCTGGCTCGAAGGGCTGAATGGCCTACTCCTGCACCTATTGTCTATTGATCTAACCTTCCAGAGCAGCCTACCATGCAGAACCTTGTCCGTAGCCTGTAGATTACACAGACCAGACTCCCGACCATTGACCCCATCTAAAAACTCATGTTAGAATCTTATTTATCGACAAGAGCTCCACATTCAACATTGTAACTCCTGGGCCTCAGACGCAGTGCCCCCATCTGCTAATAAATCCTCTACTTTCTGACCCAGACTACAATCAGCAAGGATAGTCCCCTAATTTGAGCAAGGATATCCTTGTGATTGAGGCAGTGCAACGTAGGTTCACGCGATCGATCCCTGGGATGGCGGGACTGTCATATGAGGAAAGATTGAAAAGACTAGGCTTGTATTCACTAGAGTTTAGAAGGATGAGGGGGGAATCTTATAGAAACATATAAAATTATAAAAGGACTGGACAAGCTAGATGCAGGAAAAATGTTCCCAATGTTGGGTGAGTCCAGAACAAGGGGTCACAGTCTTAGAATAAAGGGGAGGTCATTTAAGACTGAGGTGAGAAAAAACTTTTTTACCCAGAGAGATTACCCAGGGGGCAGTGGAGGCCAGGTCACTGGATGGGTTTAAGAGAGAGTTGGATAGAGCTCTAGGGGCTAGTGGAGTCAAGGGATATGGGGAGAAGGCAGGCACGGGTTATTGATAGCGGACGATCAGCCATGATCACATTGAATGGCGGTGCCGGCTCGAAGGGCCGAATGGCCTCCTCCTGCACCTATTTTCTATGTTTCTATGTAACAACACTTCCTCCATAATAATCCTCAACACTGGTGACCCTGCAGGGATGTGTTCTCAAACCCCTACCATACTCCTTATACTCTCACAATTGTGCAGCCAAATACAGCTCTAACTCACTTTAAGAGTTTGCAGATGACACCCCTGTTGTGGGCTGGATTATGACCAATGATGAGATGAGGTACAAGAAGGACATAGAGAATTTAGTAAAATGGGATCAGAAACCACAATCTCTCCCTCATTATCAACAAGATGAAGCTAGTTATCAACTTGAGGAAACATGCCCCTATCAACATCAATGGTGCCGAACTGGAAATGATTGAGACCTTCAAGTTACTTGGCATTAATATTACCAATATTCAGTCGTGGACAAACCACATTGAAGTTTCAGCCAAGAAGACACAGCGACACCTCTATTTCCTCAGAAGGCTTGGAAATTCAGCATGGCTCTAATGACTCTTACAAACATCTGCAGATGCACAATAGAAAATATACTGTCCGGTTAGTATTACATCTTGGTTTGGGAACAACTCTGCCCAAGACTGCAGGAAATTGCAGAGTTGTGGATGTAGCCTGTCCAGTAAACCAGCATCTTGTGCACATTACGCGCGCAAGGTGCGCATTACGCGCGCATGGTGCGTGGTGATGTAGGCAGGGTCGCATGCAGCGCACCAGGATTTTGGGATGTACAAAATCTTTGCGCGCCATCGGCGTGACGCGCAAATGACACCCAAGTGAGACAGGCCCTTTGCACAGTCCAGACTCCCGACCAGTGACCCCATCTACACTTCATGTTGCCTCAGAAAAGCAGTCGACATAACCATAGACCTCTCCACCCTGGTCATTCCTTGCTCCTGTCCAGAAGGTACAGAAGAGTACAGAAGGTCCTCTAATCTTCTGTACCTTCTGGACAGGAGCAATACTCAAGACACCACCAGACTCAAGAACAGCTTCTTCCCGTCTTATCAGGCTTCTGAATGGTCCTTCCATAACCCAAGCGACTTTCCAATTCGCCTCTACCCCATAGTAGACATTGGACTTTGTCTATCAAACTAGGGCGCTGCAATGCTGAGAGCTATATTCAGCAGTCTGTACCTTCCCCTTTGCTCTACCTATTGTACGAGTTTGATTTGATTGCATTTATGTATAATATCATCTGACCTGGTTGGATAACCTGCAAAACAAAGCTTTTCACTGTACCAAGGTACAAGTGATAATATTAAACCTAAACTTAGTGACGGAGACTGCAATGCTGGTGAACAGCCTGAACACCAGAATATGACCGTGCCCTCTTCTTGCTGCTACCGACTGTATTCAGTTCAAGACTACATCTGGTAGATATTTTGAACACAGGATGACACTAGGTTAGTTGTGAAATGACTGAATGTCTGCGAAAGCTCAAGGATTAATATTCTTGCTCCAATGTCTTGCATCCTGACCACCAGCGAAAGTCGTTCAATGGACAACTGCTGTTTCTCAACATCTCTTCAGCTGAAACAGACCCGAATCTGAGAATTAAAATCAAAAATCTGCAGGTGCTGGAAATCTGCAATAAAAATGCTGGAAGCACTCAGGCAGGTCAGGGTGAGTCTGGGGAAAAAGGTCCCAGTCCCTGTATCAGTGCTGGGAAAGAGAACGCAGCAAGTTCATTCTCTAAAGATAAACACACAACGCTGGTGTAACTCAGTGGGACAGGCAGCATCTCTGGAGAGAAGGATGGGTGACGTTTCAGGTTCAGAAGGGTCTCGCCCCGAAACATCACCCATTCCTTCTCACCAGAGATGTTGCCTGTCCCGCTGTGTTACTCCAGTCTATCTTTGGTTTAAACCAGCATCTGCAGTTCTTCCTGCACAAGTTCATTCTCTATAAGAGAGCAGGTGGAAGAGGAATGGGTAGAACAGAGGGACTGATATTGTGAGTCCAAATGGATTAAAAGGGGCAGTTACTGTATATCTACATTATGCATCCTTGTCAGTGTGGTATCGTTAATAACTAGACTGGGAGGCATGATGCCAAGCTAGTCTGCACAAAGTCTGAATGAGGAGACGGTCAAAATGATGACAGGCATCGTTTTATTCAGACTATGGATTAACGCAATCTGCAGGCAGGGTTCTCTGAAGATTGTTAGTTTACAAAATGTTGCACTTTGCATCATGCTATTACTATGCACGGCTTGTGAAGTGTTTGGCTGATAGGACAGCTAAAGCAAGCAGTCGAGTCTCCAATACCAATATCAAAGATTTGATACAGCATTTTACAGCCAAATAATAACATTGTTGTTTCTGTGAATGATTACAATCCTGATTTATCGAGCCAAACTTCAATGAATGGTGTCGTTCTTCCAGCAGCTTAATGAGTAAATGCGTCATGCAATATGGTAACAATTACATGGGCTGCAAAAGGTCCAGGTTTAGTGCAGAACTATGTTATGATAACTGGAGCACTATTTGGCCTCAATCCCTTGGGTGAAGGAACATGAGAGGAAGACGTGAATCACGATGAAATGACCCTTACTGGAATGTGCATTGTTGTTGATTTCGGTTGGAGCTGAATTGGGCTCAAATGTGACGCCTTCCTCTTGATCAAGGCCATTTGGATCCGATCTGGGCAAGCAATCAGCATTGATGGGAATATTCTCACTCTCAGGAAAGTAGTGGAAGAATTTGAATGAAGGAGACCTATTAATTTATTATGGATGATGAGAAGTTTAATTTACATAGCTGTTACTAGTGAGGCTGACATGAGTTTTCAAGATATGTCTTGGTTTACAATAGGAAAAACAACAAAAATTGAGCATAAGACAGGGTCTGTTCAATATCTGTGCTTTCCTATACGTCCATTTTGTACTTCGTGTCACCTGAATGGAACCAGAAAATTATATAAAATGTTATACTTAGAATTGACCAGTCACATTCATACCAATCAAAGAAAGAGTTTGATCTAATCCCACCTCCCAGTGCCAGCTCCTTAGCTCTGCAGTCGTCTGTAATGCTGTGAAGGGTGCACAGTGCTCAAGCTATGGCTTAATTAGTGTTGTATACTGTGCTGGAATTATGCTTATTCTTGCATTCTCCACCTCAGCTGATAAATTGTAACATTTTGGTTTGTTTTTTTAACCACCTTATTAACACGTCCTGGTACTTTTAGAGATCTGTGCAAATACTTCAAGATTCATCTATTCTCTACACCTTAAAATACCCTTCTGTTCACGAGTTATTCCCTTTAGGCTCATTGGACATCCTCAAATACAATACCTCACACGTTTCTAGTTTATATTTTAGAAAATAATTAAGCCAAGAATATTTGGACAAATTATAGATTATTTACTGTAAACAAGAATGCATCAGTACATGTCACTATCTCCAATCATAATGCAGACAGCTCGTCTCAATAAGGTTTACAGAAATCAAAATCCCATGTTGACATTGTTACTGACAGCCACAAATTCCCTCATTTGCTCTGTACTTTCTCCATTTGCATCCCACCATGTGAGCACATGGTTAGCCACTTTTTCTAATCACATTGTGTCTTCCACTGTTTTTGAAAAATTGTGAGCTAATTCAAAATCTCACCCAGAGAGGCAACAGACAGGAATACAGTGCATTCGGAAAGTATTCAGACCCCTTCACTTTTTCCACATTTTGTTACATTACAGCCTCATTCTAAAATGGATTACATTCATTTTTTTAAATCATCAATCTACACACAATACCCCACAATAAAAAAGCGAAAACAGGTGTAGAAATGTTTGCAAAGTAATTAAAAAGAAATAACTGAAATATCACATTTACATAAGTATTTAGACCCTTTGTCATGACACTCAGAATTGAGCTTAGGTTCATCCTGTTTCTATTGATTATCCTTGAGATTTCTACAACTTGATTGGAGTCCACCAGTGGTAAATTAAATTGATTGGACATGATTTGGAAAGGCTCACACCTGTCTATACCAGGTCCCACAGTTGACAGTGCATGTCAGAGCAAAAACCAAGCCATGAAGATGATGGAATTGTCTGTAGACCTCGGAGACAGGATTGTGTCGAGACAGATCTAGGGAAGGGTATAAAACAATTTCTGCAGCATTGCAGGTCCCGAAGAGCACAGTGGCCACCGTCATTCTTAAATGGAAGAACTTAGGAACCACCAGGACTCTTCATAGAGCTGGCCGCCTGGATAAACTGAGCAATCAAGGGAGAAGGGCCTTGATTAGGGAGGTGATCAAGAACCCGATGGTCACCCTGACAGATCTCCAGTTCCTCTGTGAAGATGGGAGAACCTTCCAGAAGGACAACTATATCTGCAGCACTCCCCCAGTCAGGCCTTTATGGCAAAGTGGCCAGATGGATGCCACTCCTCAGTAAAAGTCACATGACAGCTTGCTTGGAATTTGCCAAAAGGCACCAAAAGACACTCAGACCATGAGAAACAAGATTATCTGGTCTAATGAAACCAAGATTGATCTTTTTGGCATGAATGCCAAGCGTCACGTCTGGAGGAAACCAGGCACCGCTCATCACCTGGCCAATACCATACCTACGGTGAAGCATGGTGGTGGCAGCATCATGCTGTGGGGATGTTTTTCATCAGCAGGAACTGGGAGACTAGTCAGGATCGAAGGAAAGATGAACGGAGCAAAGTACAGAGAGATCCTTGATGAAAACCTGCTCCAGAGCGTTCTGGACCTCAGACTGGGGCGGAGGTTCACCTTCCAACAGGACAATGACCCTAAGCTACACAGCCAAGACGACACAAGAGTGGCTTTGTGACAAGTCTGTGAATGTCCTTGAGTGGCCCAGCCAGAGCCTGGACTTGAACCCAATCAAACATCTCTGGAGGGACCTGAAAATAACAGTGCATCGAAGCTCCCCATCCAACCTGACAGAGCTTGAGAGGATCTGCAGAGAAGAATGGGAGAAATTACCCAAATACAGGTGTGCCAAACTTGTAGTGTCATACCCAAGAAGACTTGAGGCTGTAATCGCTGCCAAAGGTGCCTCGACAGGGTCTGAATACTTATGTAAATGTGATATTTCAGTGATATCTTTTTAATTACTTTGCAAACATTTCTAAACACCTGTTTTTGCTTTTTTATTATTGTGTGTAGATGGATGATAAAATAAATGAATTTAATCCATTTTAAAATAAGGCTGTAACGTAACAAAACGTGGTAAAAGGTGAAGGAGTCTGAATACTTTCTGAATGCACTGTACATCACTTTGGTTTAGCAGAGAATGCCTTTCTGGCAATCATATTAAACACCTAAGGATAACGATCCAAACTGGGCTTGGTTTGCAAAGTGTTGTACCATCACCGGACTCTACTGTCTGGAGAAGGGTCTCGACCCGAAACGTCACCCATTTCTTCTCTCCAGAGATGCTGCTTGTCCCGCTGAGTTACTCCATTATTTTGCGTCTATCTTCGGTTTAAACCAGCATTGCAGTTTTTTCGTACACATACACACACCGGACTCCTAAATATATTCCCCAGAGGCAACATTCCCTAACCTGCCCAGAAAAACTATTTTAACAATTGCACCTAGCTTCTGAATGATCCATTGTGGGTTTACTTTCTCTTATCGGGAGAAGAGCTTGCTTCAGTGAAAGTAAAAATAAAAACAAGCAGATGCTGGAAATTTAAATAATATCAGAAAATGCTGGAAATATTTAGGCACATTTGTGGGATGAGAAACAGGGCGAATATTCCAAATCATAAGAGTCTTTGGCATGAAACATGAACTCGGTTTCCCTTCCCACAGTTGCAACCTGACCTGTTGAATGTTTCCAGCACTTGCTGTTTTTATGTATTGATTCAGACTGGGTAACCACGGGAGAGAAGTGGCAAATCATGCAGTGAGTCTTCCTCCATCTGTCAGCCAGACGAATATTTACTCTTGCTCACGATGTATTTTTCTTGTTAAAAGAAATGTTTTTTAACCTTGAAGTACAACTGTTAGCTCATATGCTGGTTCTCTCCCACTGGTCTGCTAAATATTTCTATCCCCAACTGAAGCCAACCTCAGGGTCAACAATATTACTTGACAGCTCTAAGCCTGCTCACTTCAAAATACATTTCCCACTGCACCGTTTGAAGATATTTTGGGATTATCTTTAAAGAATAGTCTGGAAGATTAAACAAATGGGCCAACACACAAATGACCTCTCCTATACTTGAAACAAGCAAACAGTTATAAGGTATCTTCAGGAAACTGCACTGTCCTCAAAGGGCTGACAGACAGTGCAGTCACTGGTTCATGAGTCACCAACACCTCGCTCTGAGGCAGCAGCAAACCTTAAATCAGCCTCTAGTGGGTAATTAAATCACATCAGTGACTTCTGAGATGTTTAATCTTTTTCAACCATTAAATAGAAAGTAAATTACACAGCAATATAGACAATTCAATGAATCTTTTTCTAGAAATAGCCAGTTGTCAATCAGATTCCCTATTAAAAGAAAGTTGTATTGTCACATATCTGTCAGTCTCAGATCCCATGTTTCCACTGATATCTTCTTAACAGCACGTTAAACCTTTATTTAATTGTTAATGAAAGGGGTAAATGGGTTTCAATGAGGCACTCAGTGAACCTTTGCACTGTGGAAACTTTATATTGGTCTTGTAGATGTTTTACTGCTTGTGTGTCCTTGCCTCTTGCGGAAACACATTAAAAGCAAGTGTTATGTTACAACATGTATCATAGGTTAAGGCAGCTTGAAAAGCAATTTCTTCCTGCAGCACCAACACATTGTGGGGCAGCACAGCCACTGGCATCTCTCTGCAACAGCTTCAATGTGGAAGGGGTGGGAAGACCGAGTGGAAGCCAGAGAGGGGAAGGGTCCAAGCATCGCCGACGATCTCTGAATATTGGATATAGCATAAGGAGTGAGAAAAAAACAGGGGACGGTTTGAGAATTTTTTTATCTTACCATCAACATGGAAAATAGGGCATTTTTAGACATTGTTGCTCAAATTTACCAAAACTGGCTAAGTTTCTTGATAAAGCAACTTTCACACTGCCTTTGCACCTTACAGGCTCTGCTGCTTCGAGTCGATAAATTATGTTTTTTTGCCAACGCATTTTAAATGTTATGGTCATCTGCATTTTATCTCAATTTCCTTGTTCATCATGCAAAGGTCATTTACTTTGCGAAGATGGATGGCATATAATGACTGTTTGAAAGCCAGTAGGCTCCAGCAGGTTGATTGTACAACAAATTCTCATGTATCCAGTAATTATGCATTCAGAATTATCATGCAATCGGCAAACATTTCTAAGAATATTAAGCAATTTTTTAATCTAATTTTTTTCAAAAACATTCATCTGAGTTGCTATGTGGTCCTGTTCAAACTTGGTCTCCCATCAGCCTGCATCTCAGCCCACCATCAGACCCCCCATGGGTAGTGATAGGTGGTGGTGGTCCCACTTGTGTTTCATGTACTGTACTGCTCTTCTCCCATCCATCCGCTGTACAACACAGGAACGCAGCAAGCACAAAGCAGAAACTTGTTACTCTGACATTGAAACATGGTGCTTTCATCTGGTTTTATTCTGAGGATAAAGGAACGTTTACAAGAATATCACGGCTGAAGACAGTAGTCTGTTGGAAATTCCCACACACTTGGTGGATAAACTTGTGAATGGAAATATTTTTGTTATTTTTCTCCCTGCCAAAGTGACAAGTATTTGAACTTGTTAAGTATTAGTAGCCTATAAATCAGGGCTTGATACAGCAGGTAAAAATGAGCTGGTGTGATTCTACAAGAAGACTGATTTTGACAAATGAAAAAAATATTCAGTCAAATAATCCATCAAAGACTTATCAGTATTTATTATGCATGGAAACAGGTAATGTTGGTGAAAAGTACGGCCTCGTCATGTTGAGCAAGGGTCAATTCTTGAAGCTTTTGAAGGATTTTGTGTGCATAATGACAAGCAGATTGATAGAGAGGCGTGCAGCGGGGGTGGTGAATGTGTAAAGAAATCATGGACTCCACGAGCGTTGAAACTCCTGTGAAAAATAACCCTCAAGACATGAACAGAAATTAAATATATTCTAACCATTAAACCCCGAAGGAAACCGTTCTCAGTGACAGGCAGATTAGAGGCAGTAATTGCCAGATAGCATGTGGTTAAACGGGTTCTTAAACATGAAATGACTTCTCGTGTCCTAATTCTTATCCACAGTTCAAGCGATGGATCTTCAAATGCGGCGTCAAACAGACAGCTTTGTTACATGGGCACTGTTCACTGTGCAAAACCAAAATGCTGGAGGGAATCGGGGGTCCAGGCAGCATCTGCAATGGGAGTGGGCAGCAAAGGATTTGGATCGAGACCCTCATTCAGGCATTGGTCACTTATTGGATTTACGGCTCCTGTGCTGTTCTTAGCAACTCTCTAATTTACTTTCAAATAAGCATTGCAACCATTCTCATTAAATAGGAACAAACCCCACCATTAATAAATCATTAGGTTTGGGGTGAACAGTTCCATTATATTATTTTCCAGATTTTAATTTATTTCACTTATTTTTTGCTGATGCAGTGAAGAATCCTGAAGATGACAGTGTAAAGAACGATAAGTAAAAATTAGTAGATCAGTGGTACAGATTGCGGAGATCTGTCACTGAAACATCTCTGATCTTTTTAGATTTTGAGAGTATGGAAACGGGCCATTCTGCCCATCAGATCCACGCCGACCATTGATCACCTGTTCATACCAGATCTTTGTTATCTTTCTCATCCACTTTCTCATCCACTCCTCTGCACAGAAACATAGAAAATAGGTGCAGGAGGAGGCCATTCGGCCCTTCGAGCCAGCACCGCTATTCGTAGTGATCATGGCTGATCGTCTCCGATCAATATCCCGTGTCTGCCTTCTCCCCATATCCCTTGACTCCACTAGCCCCTAGAGCTCTATCTAACTCCCTCTTAAATCCATCCAGTGACTTGGCCTCCACTGCCCTCTGTGGCAGGGAATTCCATAAATTCACAACTCTCTGGGTGAAAAAGTTTTTTTCTCACCTCAGTCTTAAACGACCTCCCCTTTATTCTAAGACTGTGGCCCCTGGTTCTGGACTCGCCCAACATTGGGAACATTTTTCCTGCATCTAGCTTGTCCAGTCCTTTTATAATTTGATGTGTTTCTGTAAGATCCCCCCCCCCCCCCCGCCCCCCCCCCCCCCCCCCCCCGTGGCAGATTACACGCCTGTGGCAATGTTACAGAGGCCCAATTAAGTTCGTTTTTGGGATGTGGGAGAAAACTCAGGGAGAATGTGCACAACCACACAGACAGCACCCGGAGTCAGGATCGAATCGGGGTCTCTGATACTGTGCAGGAGCAGGTCTACCAGCTGCACCACCCCCTGAGAACAACCCACCAGCTCAGATCGTTATCCAGCCGTGTCAAACAAGCTGTTCACTTGAAAGATGCAGAACAGTTTATCTTAAAAAAGACGGCCAGACCTCTGCTCATTTCCAGGGGAGCAGGTTATAATTGATCTCTATGGCCACGCGACAGTGATCACAAATTCTGACCCTCTGCTGTGTGTTTGATGAATTGGACACCCTCGCTCCAGTGGACATTAAATCAGCTAAACACGACAGAGCCTCTGGCATACACATGATAAACATCAGAATTATACAGAAATGGGAACAAGATCTGAATACTGATTAAGGACAGAGTTTGGGGGCCTCATAAATATTTGTAATATTTCAGATAAATCAGAAGTGTGCTCCCTGTAGCCGGTGATAATCAAAATAACACTGATTGAAGATTGGTGATGGTCAAACGCCACTGTATAGGTCACAGTCAGCAATACCCAGGGCTTGAAATGATCGTACATTTAGACAGTGTGCAACATCATTCTATGTTCCTGCTTCATTCAACCCTCCTACAATAGGGCTCCTACAGCCTCAGAACATGGAACAGGACAGCACAGTGCAGGAATGGGCCTTTGGCCCACATCGTTTGTGATGAACATGATGCAAAGTTAAACTGATCCCATCTACCTGCACATGATCCAAAGCCCTCTGTTCCTTCCACTTCTAAAATCCTCTGAAATACCACTATTGTATATGCCTGCCCCGCCAACCCTGGCAATACGTTTCACGCCCTCACAACTCTGGGAAAAAACCCTGCCCCGTACATCTCCATTACACTTTTTCCCCCTCTCACCATCGAGCTATGCCCTCTAGTTTTGGATATTTCTACCCTGGAAAAAAAGTTCTGACTGCCTCTCATGGTTTTATAAACTGACTTTCCCTTCCCCCCCCCCCTCCAATCTTTGCACACCCCCAGTCCTTTCCATTCGTCACTTTAATTTCATGTATTTTGTGTTTTTTAAGACTGTTGGCAGATCAATGTCCCTCCTGCGATAAATCAAGTTCTATTGTATCGTATATACTTCTGTCAGTCTCCCCTAAGCTGCCAACATTCCAGAGGGGAAAAAAGAGGCTTGTTTTTTGTTCAGGTTTCAGAGGTTATGGGCAGGGCATTTGTCAAACCAAGATTCCAACAGAACATTTTCAACTAGTCTGAGGTTTGACACCTTTGGCGCTGGCTTTGCTGAGCTCTGGAGCACACACACTCATTCACTACTTCCTGCATTCACAGTGTGATCGCCACAGATGTGTTCACATTGACTGGAGCCCAGCTCGGAAGTAGATGCTGTGTTACATAACTAACGACTGCCAGACTTTCCTACCAACTGGAGATGTTCTGCAGTGTGAGGAGTGATTGGGATGGGTTGGGATAGAGGGAAGGTGGTGGGATACTTTGATGTTAGATAGAGATCTTAAAGATAGCGGAGTCAAGGGATATGAGGAGAAGGCAGGAACGAGGTACTGATTGTGGATGATCAGCCATGATCACATTGAATGGCGGTGCTAGCTCGAAGGGCCGAATGGCCTACTCCTGCACCTATTGTCTAAATGATTTCTGAATGTTTAATTCTGAAAATCTGAACCTATGGTCATAACATGTCTTTGTTTAGTCTGAAGAAGGGTCTCAACCCGAAACGTCACCCATTCCTTCTCTCCAGAGATGCTCCCTGTCCCGCTGAGTTACTCCAGCTTTTTGTGTCTATCTTTTGTTTACATGAACGGAAGTACAATGAAAAGCTTTGTTTTGCTTGCTATCCAAACAAATCAGATGTAGCAGACATAAATACAATCAGTTCAAACTCAAGTACAATTGATAAAGCAAAGGGGTGCAGACTGTAGTTCTCCACTTTGCTGCACATCCGTTCCATAGACAAAGTCCAATGCTCTCAATGAGGTAGAGCAGAATGGAGCAGTACTTTAGCTTATGGTTCAGAAGCTTGATAACAGAAGGGAGGGAGCTTTGCTGTTCTCAGGCAAGGATCTTTTCACCTTCTACCACAGTACGAGGCCTTTTGGCACACAGTGGCTTTAATGGGGGGCAGCAAGCCCAGTCTCAGTCTCCTGGCTACAGTACAAACCAAGTCTACGCACTCACAATGAGGACATGTGCTGATGGAATATGTAAATCCATGGGGATTTCATTACTTCAGTGAGGCTTGTGAGTGTTTTACAGTGTGTCCCCTTATCTTCATTAGCTCAGACTGAATGTCCTGGTTCATTTGGTTCAGGGAATGAATACATCAACGGCCTCAGTCACATTTGACGTTATATAGAAAACCAGTGTGTATTTTGTTCTACTTTAGCTTAATTTACATACCAGTTGCATAATGCTAGTATTTCCCCCATTGCTTGGTACCATGCACTAGTTACCAAGTGACCCAATATCTCTCCCATCTTCTTTACTGGAACTCCTTTAAAAAAAGGGAGTCAGTCACCCGAACATATTGACTCTATTCACTTGAAAGCTGTGCTTTTCCAGGCTAATATCCTGCCACTTTTTATAGACAAAGGGAAAGCAATTCCAGATTTGAATCTTAGCACCAGAATCTTCTCAGCCCACCCTCCTCTGTGCATTTATGTTTTCACAATTAATCAACGCAGCGTGAAGAGGAAAGTGGGAGGGGTGTGGAGAGATTGCTTAAAGCTGGTGGAAAGATTGCATTCAAAGCAGTGGAAAGAGGTACTGGGCGATGTGGGAATGAACCGAGAAAAGGGGTGACCCAGAGTCCACGCTGCTTGTTTCAACTTTCAGCCACAGCCCGAGACTTTGAAGCAAAGCAGAGGTCAGGCTCCCCACCAAAAGGAAATCTGGACATCCCAGGATCCAGGGTACACGTCAAGAGGTCAGGACCGTCACCAGAACTTCCTCTCAACCTGCAGCACTGGGAAAAAAACTGGAATAAACAAATGAATCGGATCCCTGTGGCAGGAGGGAGGAAGGAGACAAGAAACGTTCTCAAAAGAAAGCCTGTGAAATAAAACAATCTCACAGATGGAGGATCAGGAGGAAGATACAATGACCTTCAGAGGTCACGCTAGTTGAGAATGGGATTTACTATTGAATATCCAAAACAAAATACTGGTTGGCGATCTTTTGAAGCTGGTCTTTCAGTATTGAGATTTATGATGTTTAGTTTGTTTAGTTATACAGCATAGAAACAGGCCCCGTCTCCAAGTCCACACCGACCATCGATCACCCATTCACATGAGTTCCATGTTATCCAACGTTCTCATCCATTCCCTGCACACAAGGGGCATTTTTACAGTGGCCAATTAACCTACAAACCTGTATATCCTTAGGATGTGGTAGGAAACCAGAGCACCGGCAGGAAACCACAGGGAGAGGGTGCAAACTCCAAACAGACAGCACCCGAGGTCAAGATCGAACCCGGGTCTGTAGCGGTGTGAGCCGCCCTTATTGAATGTTTCTTGTAACATTTAATGCAATAAGTTATGTGAAAATGTGGATTCCGCTCAGAAATCTGCGAGACCCAATTTCCATAATTCATTCCCAATTTCATGTTGATTAAACTTGTTAAAAATAATGAAAGAGACCAATGTGTTGGCATAGAATGTTGCTTTTAATGTAATGATTATGAACTGGTAGGACTTGGAAAGGAGGGAATTTCAGCCAGGCTGTGAAAAGTTAGACATGCATAGGGAGCAAAGTCAGCAGGAGAGGCACTTCCAGGAGTCAATTGGCATCTCAATATATTGTGGCATTCATCAGCTGAGCTTTTAATATCAGATTTGTTTAACAGCGATACCTAACAATTTAACAAGATTAAAATAATGAGAGCATATTGGGCATGTTCCAAGCTACCTTGAAGCTTTGTGACTGCAGTATAGGTGATGTTAGGTGATGATCAATTAAAGATCCAGTTTGGCAATCGGACTGACAGAAAATTGGGAATTATGAGTAGAGCAGGGAGTGGGAATGTTAGGTGGAATATAGCTCTACACCTGTAAAATAGAGTAAAATATGCTTCTAACCAGCTCGCATTGGAGCTTTGTGTATGTTGCGGCACATTTTAATTTGGGCCTTCGAGTTAAAATGGAGTTGGAGATAAATAGACACTGATTTTCCTGCTGCCGTTTTAACCAGGGGCTACCACGAGGCATCGCGGGCTGTTTACCACTGACGGCATCATTGGGTCACGGTCCATCACGAGTTTTGGTGGAAGTGGTCACCAAGCACCCTCCCAAATGAGATATTCTTTGTGATATTTCTCTGGTTAGGTTCACGCGAGTGCTGACAAATCACCTCGGCCACCACTTTGGTTCTTTGGGCCTCGTTGTTTCTCATTCTGGGAGGAAAACTGCTTAACGTGTGAAAGGTACAGAATTCAAACCCTGGACTAAGCCATTTGGCTGGCACAGCTGCTGCCTCTCAGTGCCATACACCTGATTTGAATCCTGATCTCGGGTGTTGTCTGTGTGGAATTTGCGTGTTCTTCTTGTGACCTTCTGGATTTCTTTTGGGTGATCCAGTTTCCACCTACATCCCAAAAATGTGTGGGTTTGTAGGTTAATTGGCTTCTGTAAATTGCCCCTAGTGTGTAGGTCATAGAATCCACATACAGGTGGCTGGTGTGGACCCGGTGGGCTGAAGGGCATGTTTCCACACTGTATCTCCAAACCAAACTGAAGCTGCAGACTTAACAAAGCTGCCCAAAGGTTAAATAGGAGTCATTCTGAGCATGGAGACAATTAAGGGTGGGCTGTTGTTTCAATCTTCTAATCTCAAGCAAGTTGATAATTCCAATTCAACAGCCAGTTCACATCTTAAATCCCTCTAACCAGCAGCAAGGAAACTGGATGTTACTGTCTGGTCATTTGTGCATGAAAACATCACAATTTCTCTTTAGGAGAGCTGCAAACTAAGCTGCATTGATATACCCTACATTCCCAATTCTCCTGCAGAGCTGAGATCCATTCAATACATTAAATCCCAGTGCTAGCTTGAGAATTATTGTAAACTGTTGCAGATTTCTACCCGACGTGAACATTACATTTTGGTTCAGTTTCCAATCAATTCATTGCAACATCAGTGCCTACTCCATGGGGTGGTGAGATCTGCAGTGATTGATTAACACTGGTGAGTTGGGTGATGAGGCATTAGCACCTTGCTCTGTCTTACGACACCAAAGAGGAAGCATTGAATTTTGTCTTCTCCAGCACGTCTGATGCAGATGGAACTATTTTGAACGACTTCAGGAGAGATGTGGCCAAGCTTCCTTTAAATGAAAAGGACAAAAATCTACACGTAACTATGACCAATGCCACAAGTATAGAAACATAGAAAATAGGTGCAGGAGTAGGCCATTTGGCCCTTCGAGCCTGCACCGCCATTCAATATGATCATGGCTGATCATCCAACTCGGTATCCTGTACCTGCCTTCTCTCCATACCCCCTGATCCCTTTAGCTACAAGGGCCACATCTAACTCCCTCTTAAATATAGACAATGAACTGGCCTCAACTACATTCTGTGGCAGAGAATTCCACAGATTCACCACTCTCTGTGTGAAAAATGATTTTCTCATCTCGGTCCTAAAAGACTTCCCTCTTATCCTTAAACTGTGACCCCTTGTTCTGGACTTCCCCAACATCGGGAACAATCTTCCTGCATCTAGCCTGTCCAACCCCTTAAGAATTTTGTAAGTATCTATAAGATCCCTCCTCAATCTTCTAAATTCCAGCGAGTACAAGCCGAGTCTATCCAGTCTTTAGGAAACGATTGTCTCTGATTTGCTCTCGTATCTTTTGCTGCTGGCTATGAACAACATATCTCAGATATCTGCTGATTCAAGAGTTGTGTAATCTGCGTAATACAGTTGTGTAATACTGGTTGTGTAATCTACTTACAGTTTCTTTCTGCAAGTCATGTGAAAAGAGCAATATTTTTTCACTGGCACAATAGCCCCTACTGGTGCATTATTAAGGGAGTGATTTCATCGCTTAAAAAAGTACAATAATAATAAAAAGGGTCTCATCCCGAAACGATACCTACCCATGTTCCGAAGGATGCTGCCTGATCCGCTGAGGCACTTTATGTACTTTTATTTTAAGCTGCCTCCTTTTAATTAGTGAATATTTGGTTTGCAGGCTGATAATTCACTGAGTATTCAAGAAGAAAATGCGTCGTAGTTATTTAGTGTAGGCAAGGAGCTTGAAAAAGAGCAAAAAAAAGACCAATAGTGCTGAATATGACAGAAGATCATGCAGCATGTTCTGGAGAACATGGATACCTGATGCTTCTGATCGAGACCCTTCTTCAAGTGGGGGGGGGGGGGGGGGGGGGGAGGGAAGGAAGGAAGCTGGAAGAGGGGAGAGGCCGGACAAAGCCTGGCAGGTAATAGGTTAATACAGTTGAGGGGGGTGGGGGGGGGGGGGGGGGGGGTTAGATAGGCAGATGGTGGTTAAATGCCAGAGATTAAAAGACAGAAGTTGTGAGGTAAAAGTATTGAAGTCGCAGACTGTGAAGCTAGGGGGGGGGGGGGGGGGATAGAGAAATGGGCGTGAGTCTCGGAGGGCACAGGAAAGAAGAAGGGAGTGGGGGAGGCTTTTGAAACGCAGCATGCTTGTTTGAAGAAAACAATTATTTTACTAATCACCGAGCTGTATCGTCACTAGTATTCTCACTCAGGGAGGAATATTCAGCAGACGAAGCAGAGATATTGTGAAAATATTGCATTCTGGTGAACAGAAAGGAGAGCAGTTTGTATGCGGGGAGAAAACATCAGCTCAGCAGGGAACGGTGAGAGGTTTAAAATATTGTTTCACATGTGCCTTTTGCTCAGAGCAGGGGAGGGGAGGGGGGCTTTAAGGAAAGCACCAGTTGAGAATAAATATGAACGAACACCCCCATAATGTGGAAAAGATCCCTTCCTCTGCCCTCATGTGAGAGTTGCCAATGGATTAGAAAGAAATACCATAGTTAGAATACAGAAACTCCTTCGAAGCTCCTTTATCATAAAATGTGTCACCATCAAAGTCTGTGCTGTTAACGAGATTACTGCTGTTCTCTCCTGGCCTCCTTGCGTTCCATATCCGGCACCAGTGATCTCTTCAACTCTGGGATATCCTGAGGATGTGAGAGACATTTTACAAAGCCAAGCTCTCCTTTCCTATTTAACATTAGCTTTCCAACTCGTTCTCTGTCAGGAGTTGGCCAGAAGCAACGTTGGAGATTCTGGCAAGAGTTGACAGGACCCACGAGAAAGTCAGCCTGTGTTACTGCCTCTGGATGGAACATTGGGTTGTTGACAGATCGAAGTACAGCCATCAGCAGAGAACTGAATCCTTGCCTTTGGAAGTAATTTCAGAAACAGATTAACAACTCTTAAATATGGGGTTTAGTTTTTGTCCACCAGAGCACCATCTACAATAGGCTGGACCAGTATTCACATAGTTATACAGAACAGAAACAGGCCCTTTGGCCTGTCATAATGAATCCAAGCCAACGTTTTGAGCCATCTACACTAATCCCATTTGCCTGAATTTGGTCTGTATCCTCCCATGCCAAGTTTCTTTAAGTCCCCTTCGAAATGTCTCTTAAAGGTGGTGGCATCAGAACTCACCATGTCCTCTGGCAGCGAGCTTTAGACATAAACCCCTCTGTATAAAATCAACTTCCTATTCCCTTTTAAAACTCCTTACTCTCACCTTAAAATTATTCCCTCTTGTTTTTGATCCTCCTACTAAGAATAAAAAAGGTTCAGTCTATCTATTCTCTCGGCCACTTATAATTCTAAATCCGTCTATCAGGTCACCCATAGCTTTGTTCACTGGGGGAATTATGATCTGAGCTGATCAAATCTTTCTCTTTGACCAAAGTCTTCCAATCCATGCAACATCCCAGTGAATTTCATCTGCATTCTCTCCAGCACAACCACATCCTTTCAGTAGAGTATTGGCGCAGTGTACACACTTACAATGTTTTAAAAATCACTGCCTACTCTTGATTAGTTTTTCCATGCCCATTAGAGCTTTAGCTTTTCAGGGCCCTTAGATGGCCTGTTCCTTGGGTCTTCACTGAAAGGTACGAGCAGCAAAACGAGTATCCATCCCTTCGAAACTCCTCGCACTTTGCAAGCTCAGACACTAACATAAGGAATACGAGTAGAATTAGGCCATTCGGCCCATCAAGTCTACCTCCGCCATTCAATCATGGCTGATTTATCTCTCCCTCCAAACCCCCATCTCCTGCCTTCTCCCATAACCTCTGACACCTGTACTAATCAAGAACCCATCTATCTCTGCCTTAAAAATATCCACTGACTTGGCCTCCACAGCCTTTTGTGGCAAAGAATTTCCACAGATTCACCACCCTCTGACCAAAAAAAATTTATCCTCATCTCCTTCCTAAAAGAACATCCTTGAATTCTGAGCCTATGACCTCTAGTTCTAGACTCTCCCACTAGTGGAAACATCACATCCCGTCCCTTGCCTCCCTGTAACAATCAGCTGCTTGGCAGGTATGAACTCCACACGTCCAAAAACATTGACCAGTTGAACCAAAAGAAACCAAATGCAGAACATCTCAGAGTTTGCATACATTTTCAAACAGAAAATTGTTTTAAGTAAACGGAGCAGTTAAACCTCACTGACTCTCAAAATGAGAGAAGTTTCAAATGAGGTAGGATTTGCAAACTGAGGGTATTCATGTAATTAAATATTTCACACTTACCAGTTTCTGTATTAAATCCTCTGCAGAAATTCCCTTCAAATAATTGTTTGTGCATGCTCTGTGGCATTCCTTCCCTCGTTTGTTTATTTTTGGACAAGATTTGTGCTCAAGGTTTTGGCTGTCAGAGCTGGCTTTTGACATCTGGAGTCAACGTCAAAAACCCTGATGCAGAGCAAAGGTCCCTCCCTCCCTCCCCTTCCACTCTTCCCCAACTCCAAACCTCACAGGGTGAAGAAAAGTTCACCCAACGGACCAGTGCAGAGTTCAGAAACCCCCCCATTGACAAGTCTTCAGCAGTTTTTTTTCCTCCAACACAAACTAATGGATGGAAACCAGAGAAAAGCAACCTAACTTGCTTTCTTCATTCGGCTTGTGCCAAGTGTAACATCAACTAATTCATGATCATAAATGATACAAGGGATTAGAGTAATACCTTTTGTGCTCCGACATCTGTGCAGCATGACTGAAAACAGATTTCAGTGCAATGATAACACTATCAAAATGATAGTGTGGGATTATACACACACTTCCATTCACCTCAGGTGAGAAGTTAATCTAGTGATCCAATAAAATCTTAATTAGCAATGGCTAGGTTTGTGTCCACAGTCAATCATTAAGATTTGCTAGATTAAGATTCCTAATCCAAATATTCTTCTATAATTTGATAAATGCATATCTCATTCATACATCCATTACAGGAGTACATCACATGACCCTCAAACTTGCATGCCATTCATTAACGTACCTCATCCACTTTCCTGCAAAGTCCCTTTATCTCCCTATATATGGTTTCAGAACTCTAATCTTGTCTGTGACAAACCTTCAGCAAGCTTCTATGGGTACAGAATTCCAGACACTTGAGCACAGAACATGTTCCTAATTTCACACTCCATGCAGAGTCTAATCTCTTTGCTCTGGGTTGATCAGCTGCAGGAAAGAACATCTTGACATCTACCCGAGCAATCTTTCTCACCAAAGTCATATCCTTGTAAACTCCCATCTTTACACATCGGTTTCACTCAGTCTTTCCATGACATAGCAATACATCCAACTTTTTGCACCGTCAGTGGAAGACGGCACACTGAAGTAGGGTCTCGATCTGAAATGTCACCTATTCCTTTTCTCCAGAGAATGCTGCCAGACCTGCTGAGTTACTCCAGCCTTTTGTGCCTGTCTTCAGTTTAAACCTCCTCTCTACACACAGAATATCAAAACAATGAAAGCTGAAGAGCAAGAGGCAAACATTCAACAGAAGTGACTGGAATCAGCTGTCTCCATTCCTGTCAGCTTTTGTTTCTTCACTCCTGAAGCTGCAAAACCTCTGGCATGGTCACAGTCCCATCAATGGCGGGCAAATTAGTCATCACTGCATGAACATGTCAACGGTGGAGGAACAGATAGATAAGCAGAGCTTTTGTTGTTGAGACTATTCATGTTCCCCCCTGATTTACACGTATACAAATAATGGCTTATGCTCCACGAGGAAACTCTGGTCATCTGGTCCAAACATTTTTTTGAAGCGGTAACTAGGGAAATTGATGAGGGTAAAGCAGTGGATGTCTATATGGATTTCAGTAAGGCCTTTGACAAGGTTCCCCATGGAAGGTTGGTTAAGAAGGTTCAATCTTTGGGTGTTAATGGCGGAGTAGCAAGATGGATTCAACAGTGGCTGAATGGGAGATGTCAGAGAGTAATGGTGGATGGCTGTTTATCAGGTTGGAAGCCGGTGACCAGTGGGGTGCCTCAGGGATCTGTGTTGGGTCCACTGTTGTTTGTCATGTACATCAATGATCTGGATGATGGGGTGGAAAATTGGATAAGTAAGTATGCAGATGATACTAAGATAGGTGGTGTTGTGGATAATGAAGTAGATTTTCAAAGTCTACAGAGAGATTTGGGCCATTTGGAAAAGTGGGCTGAAAGATGGCAGATGGAGTTTAATGCTGATAAGTGTGAAGTGCTACATCTTGGCAGGACAAATCAAAATAGGACGTACATGGTAAATGGTAGGGAATTGAGGAATGCTGTGGAACAGAGGGATCTAGGAATAACTGTTCATAGTTCCCTGAAGGTGGAATCGCATGTAGATAGGGTGGTAAAGAAAGCCTTTGGTGTGCTGGCCTTTATAAATCAGAGCATTGAATATAGGAGTAGGGAAGTAATGTTAAAATTGTACAAGGCATTGGTAAGACCAATTCTGGAGTATGGTGTACAATTTTGGTCGCCTAGTTATAGGAAGGATGTCAACAAAATAGAGAGAGTACAGAGGAGATTTACTAGAATGTTGCCAGGGTTCCAGCAACTATGTTACAGAGAAAGGTTGAACAAGTTAGGTCTTTATTCTTTGGAGCGCAGAAGGTTAAGGGGGGACTTGATTGAGGTCTTTAAAATGATGAAAGGGATAGACAGAGTTGACGTGGATACGTTTTTCCCATTGAGGGTAGGGAAGATTCAAACAAGAGGGCATGACATGAGAATTAAGGGACAGAGGTTTCGGGGTAACGTGAGGGGGAACTTCTTTACTCAGAGGGTGGTGGCTGTGTGGAATCAGCTTCCAGCAGAAGTGGTGGAGGCAGGATCGATTTTAACATTTAAGAGTAAAGTGGATAGGTATATGGACGTGAAGGGAATGGAGGGGTATGGTCTGAGTGCAGGTAGGTGGGACTAGGGGAAAACAAATGGTCGGCACGGACTGGAAGGGCCGAGAGGGCCTGTTTCCGTGCTGTAATTGTTATATGGTTATATGGTTATATGGTTCAAACATCACCAACCTCGTGATCTGTACCGAGGCTGAATTCCCTCAAAACTCCATTATTTGGGGAGATGTTGATTTTTGGGACTGACATTCACTACAAACACTTTAAATGTGTGCACTGGACAGTTACAGCTGTGGAAAAATGAATCAATCTTTGCAAGTGTTCCAATATTTTTTTCAAAACTGCACAGTTTGTCAGATGATACGACCAAAGTTGTAACAAATTTGCAGAATTAAAGTGAAGTGTGATTTCCAATGTATTTGTTTTAAAATCACACCGGAAACATAATATCTGGGCTTCTCTTCGTTGGTACAAACCATCCAGTGCGGTGCAACTCCCATCACAACAGGATGCGGAAATAGGTTCAATAAACCTGATGGTTCGCAGGGAAAATAGGCTCAAAAGTAGGCCAGTTGCATAAAACTCAACTGGCTGCAGGAAAATCGTCCAGCCTGCTCCGGGTATCATTCTAGTCCGATGCTGAAGAAAATTTACTTGTTAGTAAAATTGCTTGGAAGCAGAGGAGATCAACGATTCTAGATGCCGGCTTCAGCAAGAGAATTCTCTCTCTCCCTCAACTCCTAGCCAAGGTGCACACCCATGGATCTTGGCAGTTCTGAGGGAATCACATCCAAGCTATCTTGATGAAGTGGGTTGAATCATTAACATTTGTTTCTGATCTGCTGACAAATTTCAATTTCCAAGATTGTGCTATTATTTTGGATTTCCATCATCTGCAGCCTGTGTCCAAATTATTCTTTATGTTTAAGGCCAACAGCAAGAGCTGGCAGCTGCACAGGTGCTTTGCACAATGGGCCCATGAAAATAATAGCTGAACCAAGCTGCACCATGCCCTGAAGCAGTGACAAGGGGCTCGGACACAAGGAACTGCAGATGCTGGATTACAACGACAAAATGCTGGAGTGATTCGGCGGGTCAGGCAGCATCTCGGTCTGAGGTTTGCGTGATCAAAGTTTTACTGGCATACAATCGCATTAAAGAAATTAATTTCCTCAAGGTGAAACCAAAATGTATAAAAATGGCCTTTATAAATTCTGACAGTGCGCACTTTAATCACATGTGATGTTTTTCTATTACAAATCTCAAATTGTGGAGTACAGAGGCAAATAAATAAATGATGGGCCTTTATCCAAAACATTATGGAGGGCACTGTATGTGCCCAAATGTCTTTAACTTTTTTAATAATCCATATAATGACCCACTCAGTGCTTTTTCAGCTCCACTATGCATGTGCACTGTAACTCTGGTTCACACCGCTCCAAATTCCAGCAACAATATTTGTTACATCCAACAAACTGATTGTGAATTCCTTTTATTTATTTTTTTAATTTTTATTTATTAGAAGCAAATGTACAAAAATAAAACCAACGGCATGTAAAATAATAGTTATTGTCCAGCTTCAATTTTAACTTTTATCTGGAGTCGGAAGAAAAGAAAGGAGAAAAAGCAAGAAAGAGAAAAAGTGAAATGTGCAAAGATAGAGCCCCTAGACTACCAAAGTGGTGTAGCCAAAGAGTGAATAAATGAAAGAAAGAAGAGAGGAATAGAAAAAAATAAGAGAAATAAAAGGACAAAAAGAGAAAGAAGGAAAAAAGTGGTGATATATCCACCTCACCCAAGCTGTACATAGATTTAAATCCAAAGTTGTGTTGTACCATACTATCCTTGTAATAAATCGATGAATGGTGTCCATGTCTTCGAAAAATGATCTGGTTTTTCTGCCAAGACAAGTCTAATATTTTCAAGATGTAACGTCTCGGACATGTTTATAATCCACATCTGAAGAGTAGGGGCAGATGTATGTTTCCAAAATGTGAGTACTTTTCCAGCTCCACTAAATTCGTTTTTTTACTGACTACTTGGTAAATGCATGTGCACTGTAGCTCTTCATTCCGAATTCCTGCAACAATATTTGCTTCATCCAACAAACTGATTGTGAATTATATTAATCATTTTCCAGATATCCTGCAAAGTAACTTGATAAACATACTGCTGCACATCTTCACCCAGTGTCACCCCGCCCAAATTTACCTGATCCTCGCCTGTCTTATGGACCCCATGCGCCTCAGAGCCCACCAGTTAGGATGTGTTCAATCCCTGCCCCAAAAACACTGCTTAAAGCTCTGACAATTGGCAAAGCTCGCCCACCCCTCAGCACCACTGGCTCTCAATCTCTTCTGCTGCTCAAGAAACATCAAAATAGCATAAAAAAACAATGATTTAAAATGCAAGAATGCATCAACAACACATCAAGGTCGTCAAATTGAAAGTCCACACAAGCCTAGCACCTGTGAGATGACGCAGTTTGCAAAGCATCAGGTCAGAAACATTTTCAAACACTAGCAGAAATACCGGTTAAAATTCTCAATATGATTTGACCGTTTGTTAATTAGTGTCCTGGCTAATGACTACACATTGAAAGGACCAGCTGATATTTGAGGTCATCCCACACCCCCCTGCCATGGCCCCGACACCACAATATACGACTTTTCAAAAGAGAAAGTACTGCATTTGCTTTCAAGCTTCGAGACACTTTAGATTTTCAAGGGTGCAGAATAAATGGCTTTCATTTTTTTAAATCAGGACCACAGACATGCGAACATTTGCAATATCATTCAATATTACATTTATGCAAACACAAAAGCAAAGAATTCACAAAAGGGCAACCGTTCATCATTAGAACACGCAAGTTATAAGACAGACGCAAAAAGCTGGAGTAACTCAGCGGGACAGGCAGCATCTCTGGAGAGAGGGAATGGGCAACGTTTCAGGTCGAGACCCTTCTTCAGATAATAGCAGAACACTATGAACTTCAGCATACTTCTAACACGATAAGCGAGCATTGTATGCACGTGTTAAGAGTCACTCAGTCACATGCGAACTTCTAGGATGTAGGGGAGTCCATCAGTCAGGCCTTTTTTAGTTTAGAGATAATAGTGCAGAAACAGACCCAACGCCAATCAGCAATCCCTATACACTAGCACTATCCTACACACTAGAGGCAATGTACGATTTTTACCGAAGCCAAATTAATCTATAAACCGGTTCATCTTTGGAGTGTGGGAGGAAACCAGAGCACACGGGGAAAACCTACGCGGTCATGGGGAGAACGCACAAACTCCATACAGCCACATCTGTAGTCGGGATCGAACCCGGGTCTCTGGCTTTAAGGCAGCAACTCTACCACTGTGCGGTTGTAAACCAGGGATGCTCAGCATCACATGGCAAAGAATCAAGGGTGAGTTTGGTGACCAAATGACTGTGCTTGCATTACCGAGCTGCGGCAGTCCCACTGCAGTTGGCTATATTGGAGCAGTAAAAATGAGGCTACAACACTACGTATGACAACCTTTACTGTTCAGGAATTGCCACATTCCCATGCAAGCAGTTTGCAACAGAAGACATTATTAAATCACATTGTGCAATGATGTAGGCAAATCCAATCACTGAATGTAAAGGTTTACTGGCGTGAAAGCAGAAAATAAAAGCAATAATGGATGTGAGCCATGAGTAGTTATAATAATAGTGAATTTTGCTGGAAGGATTATATGTCAGCAGGTACCTGACCCTTCCAACCAGTGGCAATCCCCACACAATGCACAAGGGCAAGATCCAATTCTATCCAGTGGATCCTTATCACCTCTCTATGAAGCTTCAGATTAGAGTACACACATTGGCACATGGACCACGACTCTCCATCAGGGCGCTCCTCGCTCCTTGTGGGGCCTATAGAGCTTCACCTTCTCCCGAAATGATTCTCACAGAAGGGTAGAAAGAACATCAGTGAGTAAAGTCCAGTAAATGTCCTGTCTATCAGGGCCTGGTGATGGTCTAGAGCAATGCTACGTCACAGAGGGGAATGAAGTCATACCAAGGCTCAAAGCCGTCGAAGCAAATACGCCACGGCTTCATGAAATTACTTTTCGTTGAATAAAATCCAAAAATTCTTTCTTCTTCAAGACACGAGGCATTTGGAACTGATTATGTGAAATGCCTGAATGTGCGACAATGAAGTCCGTCAGCTCCTTGAAGCTGCCCAGGGCCACAGTGTGAACCCTCACTGGTCCAATGCTGCCTTTGCGCCGAAATGACTGATACACCGCTGAGTCTTCCTGAAGGCACTGGTCCAGCTGAAGGAGGTGGAAAAGAGGACCTCAGTAACTGGCAAGGTTGAAAAATCATTATAAGACACCTTTGTTTTTGATTAAAGCTGATGACAAAATAAATCTAAAATTAACTACAATGCTTGCAAAAGGCGAATAGATAAATCCACTGCCAGTCAGAACAGAAGTTGGACTGTTACTCGAGATTTTGGGTGTTCTACATGGCCTCTATGATCATAATTCATCTAATTACAGTCCGTCCAACCCAACAACCCCACTCTGAAATAAACACAACTCTCATCCGCAAGGAAGAATGAGGAAGGAGTCTCACCTTGTAGCGCTGATCCTCCGACAAGTTTCGCACTCCTTCTATCTCTACAAAAACCTCATAATGAAGATCTGAGCCACCACAACATGATCCTGCAGGATGAGAAGGCACATTATTTGTAAATAATTCAAAATTAACAGTGTTTCAGCAGTTCATTTTCCAATGAAATTAGAGTTTTAAGTTAAAGTCAGGCACAGTTTCTGATCTCCCCGCCATTAAAGGGATCTATAAGAGGCTCCGCATCAAGAAGGCAGCCAGCATTATCAAGGACCCATTACCAACCTGACCACACTTTCATTTCAATCCTGCAATCAGGAAGAAGGTATAGGAGTCTGAAAACTAATGTCCAGGTTCACAGAACAGCTTCTTCCAAAACAAGCATCAGGCTGTTGAACACTATGAACGGCAACTAAACTCTGAGCTACGCGGGTTGCACAAGGGACTTTCAGCTGTTTTGTATTTGCACTATATTGGGTTTTTTTTGTTTATTATGTTATCTATTGAATACTGATGAAAGGTCGGCAATTGGAAACAACCCTCCACAGGCTTTGGACTACTGAATATTTCCGGAATTTTTTGGTTTGAGATATCCAGCGTTTATAAATGTGATATCTTTACAAGGAACGGTAGATGAATGCACCCCTCTCCATGGAAAGTGTGAAACTTCCATCTGGACCCCAGCTAAGCTCAGCTTGGGTTGACCCTGACTAATATTTCCATCCGATCTCCACATTTTTGGAATAATTTTGGCTCCAATTTTGTTGTCGGGGATTGCTTAAACTTTATCGTAGTTGTTCAAGTAAGATGCGATCATCTTGGATTTTGTTCAGGGTGGGTGGATTTATACACGCTTACAGTTTAGTTTATTGTCATGTGTACTGAGGTACAGTGAAAAGCTTTTGTTGCGTGCTATCCAGTCAGCAGAAAGACAAAACACGATTACAATCGAGACATTTACAATGTACAGATACCTGATAAGAGAATAACGTTTAGTGCAAGGTAAAGCCAGCAAAGTCCAATCAAGGATAGTCCGAGGGTCACCAAGGACGTGGATAATAGTTCTGGACCGTTATCTGGTTGTGGTAGGATGATTCAGTTGCCTGATAACAGCTGGGAAGAAATTGCTCCTGAATCTGGAGGTGTGCGTTTTCACACCTATACCTCTTGCCTGATGGGAGAGGGGAGAAGAGGGAGTGGCCGGGGTGCGACTCGTCCTTGAATATGCTGCTGGCCTTGCCAAGGCTACGGGCCAGCACACGTTAAAAGGCAAAAGATCAGCTCAATCACCCACTCCATCAGCCATTTCTCTTTCCAGTTCCTCAAATATTTGCACAGACCATCACAAAATACTGAGTCGGTGCATGTTACAAACAGACTAAGCCTCCGGAATTTGTAGTCTCATAATGACATTCACTTCATACCCAATGAGATCATTTTAAAGTGTGGTCAAAGATGCCAATTTGTATACAGCTATTCCCGTAAGTAGCAATGTGATAATGGAAAGATTATCCGTGGCAGTAATGTTGACTGAACACTTAGCATTTCTGCAGGACACCAGGGATAACTGCACTTCCCTGAAGTATTAACATGTTATCATTCAGATCCACCAAATAATCCAGACAGCACAGAGGCGCAGCCGTGCCCCACCGCACCAGGGACCCGAGTTCAAACCTAACCTCGGGTGCTGTCAGTGTGGAATTTGCAATGTTCTCCCTGCAATGGAGTGCGTTTCCTCTCGGAGTTCCAGTTACCTCCCACATCCCACAGCTGTGCAGCTGGTGGGTCCATTGTCCACTGTAAATTCCCACCAGTGCGTGGATGAGCGGTTGTTGAGAATTGTTGAGAATGTGGAGAATAACATGTAGAATGAGTGTAGAATTAGTGCTGGCTGACTGCATGGACAAAAGTGGGCCGAGGGCCTGGTTCTGTGACGTGCTTCTCTGAGACTCTGTGATTGGGCCTTGGTTTAACATGCCAGTTGACAGGCAGTGCAGTTTTCCTGAAGAATCGAGCTGGAACACGGGCCTGGGTTTCTGGACACAAGGCTTTGGACATGGGGCTGTAGTCTAGGACCTTCTGCCACTTGAGTGCTATCAAGCTGATGCCATCATCACAGATTAGACACGCGTTACCTTATAAAATCGGACGTGATATATTCTCTTCAATTCAAGCATGCAGTTGAAATCCCTTCAGCTTTAGCAAATAGTTTGACATCCACTTACCCAGAAGTCGACTCTCTACGCAACAGTAATCATGAAGTACTGCTCCGGGCCACAGCTTCATAGCGTGCAGTAATGTTCGATGGAAGGCTGCCTCTGTGATTCTCTCTCCTCTAATGTTTAACGTCTGGCTTTGCCTGCAAAGGAAAAAAAGCAATGGCACGATGGCGCAGCGGTAGAGTTGCTGCCGCACAGCGCCAGAGACGCGAGCGCAATCCTGACTACGGGCGCTGTCTGTACACGTTCCCCGTGACCTGCGTGGGTTTTCTCCAGGATGTCCGGGTTTCCTTCCACACTCCAAAGACGTACAGGTTTGTAGGTTCATTGGCTTGGTATGATAGTAAATTGTTCCTAGAGTGTGTAGGACAGTGTTAATGTGCGGGGATCGCTGGTCTGCGCGGACTCGGTGGGCCGTAGGGCCCATTTCCGCTCTGTATCTTTAAACTAAACTAAATAACCCATTTTGAAGTTCAGCAAAACCTTTTACGGGAAAACATAAGGAATAAATAAAAGATGTTGAAAGTGAACGCACACACCTGTACTGGAGTTCAATCACTGGGCACTGATTGTGGAATGCCACCACCTTCACAACATCACCCATCCGGTACCTGAAAGAATCAACAACATCACATGCTGAGAAGTATTGAGGTTCAATACCAGCCCCTCACGATTCAGTGTTGTGCACAGTACATCACTGAGGCCACTGAGGTCGGCCGAAGGCTGTGCCTAGAATTCCCCAAATAACCAACTGCAATTCTCAGCTTCCAGAAACTTGGAAGCAACTCAATAAAATTGGATTTTATCACACATTGGAAACAGCAACTGAGCAGAACATAGAAGCTGGGAAGGGCGTTCGTTTGCCAACTGAAGTAGTTATCAGCGGAGGGTATTGGCAATACACTAGAGACTGCAATTCTGCCACGTTTTACCTCACTGCCACCCCACTGCACAGCTTGGAATCTGATTCATCAATATTAACCAATTGCTGCATCAAATCACCTCTCAATGTCTCCGCTCCAAGTAAAAACTCGCAGCGTCCCCTGACTATTAATAGCATTAAAATCACTCCGTCACAGCACCAATATACTGAATGATGCTTGCATGTCGCCATCGTGTTATGACGAGAAATGGCCAACTAATAAAATTGTAGCCAAACCAGTGTGTTATAGAGACATTAGAAAAAGCAGATGCTGAAATCCTGAGTAAAACAACAAGTTGTTAGAGGATCTCAGCGGGTCAGGCCGCATCTGCGGTGGGAAAGGGCAGATAACGTTTGGGTCGGGACACTTCTTCAGACTGTCATAGAGTTCTGATATAACCTTGTTTCTATATTCTATGCCTCCACCTATGAAGTCAGAGATCCCATCCTTTGTCGAACCGCCCTGTCATCTTCAGACTAAATGTTTGGAAGGAACGGCAGATGCTGATTTAAACCGAAGATAGACACAAAGTGTTGGAGTAACTCAGCAGGACAGGCAGCATCTCTGGAGAGAAGAACTGGGTGACGTTTCGGGAAGAAGGGTCTCAACCCAAAACGTCAGCCACTTCTTCTCTCCAGAGATGCTGCCTGTCCTGCTGAGATACTCCAGCATTTTGTGCCTATCTTCTGTCAGTGTGTGTGTGTGTGTGTGTGTGTGTGTGTGTGTGTGTGTGTGTGTGTGTGTGTGTGTGTGTGTGTGTGTGTGTGTGTGTGTGTGTGTGTGTGTGTGTGTGTGTGTGTGTGTGTCCTATTGTGTCTTCTCCGTGGATTATCACCTTGTCATGGTGGAGAAGCTTGTGTGGTCCTGAGATCCTGAGAGCGATGCCGTCTGGAGCCATGCTCCTGGTAGGGTCACCCATGGCGGCAAGGTCGAGGTGGGGGTCTCTGACAAAGAGTAATCCAACCAAGACCTTAACGGTTGAACAGGTGGAGGATAATGGCACACTTTAGTGGAGCACCACAACGGCTGGGAAAGCGGATGAAGGCTGCAGGAGAAAAGGGTCTCCGGTCGTCTTGGACTCCATGCCACTGGATTCTGACCCAGACCTGTCAACAACCGTGTGGTGACTGTCTGTGCACCAGTCTCCCCACGTTAAACAAAGTCACGTAGAGGCGTCCTATTCATACATTCTGTTTCGAATTCTACTCTATATCACACTGATTTTGCTTGTTGTTCACACCAAAGCTTTGCTGGTTAGATGATAATATTTTGAAATACATTATCAACATCACATTCACACGCGATGGGCATGGCTGTTCCTGGAATGAGGCGCCCACTCCTTACACTCATCAGTTAGTTCAGAGCTCCACTCTGTGGTGCTGTGTGGTATTACAAGGACACACAACAGGGAGTTGTCGCAAGCAGCATCATTCACTTTTCTCACGATTCCAAGAGCAAATGTGGATGTGTGCAAAGCTCAACACACGTGGCAGCCAATCTTTGAGGTTCTAGAACATCAAAGAGTTTAGATGAGGGAATGGGCAGATACTGACGCAGGTTTGCAGATAGCACAAAGTTACCTGGCATGGTATTTGGAAGAGCCAGGACCATAAAAGTTATTGAAAAGCACAACTCTGAAGAAGTGTGAAGATCAAAATAAAAATAGAAAGTGTTAGAAAAATTTTGATTGGGCAACATCTACAGAAAGAGGGAAACAGGCTTAATATCTCCGGACAAAATAGTTATCGTTTTCTGAGTTGTACTATTGGCGACTAATGGTTCCAAAGGGAATTGCCAGCAACAAGCTGTTTCCAGGTGAGTGGGAAACAGACTCACATTGGTGTTTAAGAAGGAACTGCAGATGCTGGAAATCAGGTAGACAAAAGTGCTGGAGAAAGTCAGTGGGTGCAGCAGCATCTATGGAGCGAAGGAAATAGGCAACGTTACGGGCCAAAACCACATTGGTCCACTCTAAGCCCAGTACATGCCGAGTGATAGATGCTATAAAAAGACACAGTGCTGGAGTAACTCAGCGGGTCAGGCCTGGGTCATGCCTCCAGCACTGTGTTGTTTTTACGTTAAGAAGCATGATGAATATGAGGTTTTTAAAAACACATGTGCTTCTTGAAGTTTGTTGACCTATTGACCATCAACGTAACTGCGGGTGCATTGCGAGGATGGAAAAAATCAGAGGGTAGAGAATAGGCAGCAGTGCCTGGCACCTTGGCCACAGCATTGCAATGCCATCTAACAATTCAACCAATGTGACATTTTCTGTACTAATAAACCAGAATGACAAGCAGCACATCATATTCAGGCTGTATATTTTTGCAATGCATTAATTTTTTTTTTTTAAAGTAATCCTGTGATATATGTGAGGCATGCATATACACGGAACACTGAACAGTGCAGGACAGGAACAGATCCTTTGGTCCACAATATCCTTACGGAACATAATGCCAAATTTAACTAATCTCCTCTGCCTGCATGTGACCCACCTCCCTAGACTGACGGCATATCCGTGTGTCTACTGAAAAGCTTCTTAGGCACCACTCCGTATCTGCTTCCACCACCATTCTTGGCAGCGCGTTCCAGGTCTGTAAAAAAAAAACTTGATCCGCTTTAAACTTTGCCCCTCTCACCTTTAAACTGTGCCCTCTGGTTTTTGACATTTCCACACTGCGAGAAAGATTCTGACTGTCTACCCTATCCAAGCCTCTCATAACTTTATAAACGTCTTCCTTCAACCTCCGAAACTTCGGAGAAAACAACCCAAGTTTGTCCAACCTCTCCATAGGCAGCATTCTGGTAAACATTTTTGCATTCTCTCTAAAGTAACAATGCGTAAGTTTGCTTTGAGATATCTGATAATTTATACCTGTACAAGCCAGATGCATTTGTGACAACCAGTTCATATAACTCGTTCTCCTTCACTTCCTCCATAAATAATGTTCGTGGTTGTTCTTCTTCACAGAGGTTAACAGGGATAAATTCGTAAAACATTGACTGTGGGCATAGAAGGTAATATCGTTCACTCCGTTCTGGCCACAGATTCACTCCAATGAGACCTAAGAAAGAGGTTCAAGATGTTTCAACAAACACACTCACATTTGTTTTAAGTGCCCTAGAGCTGGATCAGGGAAAATAAAGGAGCCAGTGTTCCAATTCCACATTGCTATTCAATGTTGGAATGTATGTGTGCGGCCATGTGGGGCTGAGTATCAGGCTCCACTTGTGTAGTCTGTCAGCACTCACTAGCAACTTACCGCACCAGTAGCCAAATTCTCCAGTCAGTCCAGGAGACAATTGTAAATGGTTTGTCTCATGCCAGGCTCACCTCATCTAGTTTAGTTGCTAACTGCCTGTAATGCTCATCGCTCAGGAGCAGAGGGCATGGGTTTAAGGTGAGAAGGGTAGAGTCAAGAGGAACCCGAGGGGGAATATTTTCACTGAGAAGGTGGTGGCTATATGGAATGAACTGCAGATGCTGGTTTATACCGAAGGCGGACACAAAATGCTGGAGTGCTTCAGCGGGTCAGGCAGCATCTCTGGAGAAAACAAATCGGTGACGTTTCAAGTTGAGACCCTTCAATAACAACATTTTTAGACAGGTAATTGGATAGAAAACGTTTAGAGGGATATAGGCTAAATGGGACTGGTTTAGAAGGGTATCCTGGACGCATTGGGCTAAGGGGCCTGTTTCCATGCTGTACGACTCATTTTGAATTGTCATTTCAATTAAGACCATGGTCCATTGGTGTGGGTCTTACGTTACATGGTCCGAACAAGGTGGCAAATTCCTTCCCGGAAGGACATTAGAGAAATAGGTGCGTTTTGTAACAATTATGGCCTCTGTTACAAATAAGGTTACGCTTATTAAATTCAGCTTTCTTCAGCATCATGAATACCTTGGGAGATTTGAATTCATGCCTCCCTATGAACTTTCTAGTCGTCTGAATAGTAATCTCACCTTTGCTCACATAAGTTTCAGTTGATATTTAAAAAAATGAAAACCTGCCTCTCGATTGTCAATGGCCGCACTGGAGGAAGATTTTTTGAAAAAATTAGTTTGATCTGGAAGTCTGAAGATTTCAAGACCAAATTTCCAAATAAAACTAGATGTTTTCAAAACTTAAACACATCACCACAGGGGCTCCTTTTATGAAGTTACACTAAAATCGCAGTGGGGATTCAGGCTGCGAGGGCTATAGAATCACTGCACCATTGGAAAAAGCCTTTTGACCCAACTTAATGCCTGACGGCTACGCTGATATTCCCCTGCACAATAGCAATGTCAGCATCATCAATGTGTCTCTGCCTCATGATATTACATTGCGCTGCCAAGCTTCTCCTTACAAAGGCCGTTTTAGAATCGACCATGTGGTCTTTGCCAGGTGGAAAGAGGGGATCAGCAGCACTGGGGAGATACCAGATCTCACTTAGTGCTGTCAAGTCAGTAATTTAAGGTCCATAGGTCCGTTTACCATGGTCTACACTCAGGCTAGCCTGCAAAGTTGTAAAGGGACAAGGGAACCATCAAATAACCACAAGAGGCCAGAACTTAGTAGGCCCAGACCATGCAGAAAGGCCTTAACTAGAAGAATATTTAACTTCATCATATGTAATTGAATTTTTTTTGCATATTGTGAAGCCTTTACTTCTCCCTCACTTCCCTGATGTCCTTTATCAAAATAGTGGAGTGTCGGTGCCCATGAGAAACTGCAGTGAGATCTCATGTCCAAAGTCATGCCTCACGGCACACCAACAGCTTTTAAAACTGGTTTATTAAACTAGTTATTACCTCATGATTTTGTTACTTAATAGCAGGAGTATAATGACTGAAAATGACCCTGTGATCCTGGGACACGATCAACATAATCATCTGCACTACTCAGCTACATTTCTGGTATTCAAGCACCAAGTGAGATGCCCGTGATGATATCCATGGCACATGGCAGTTGACCAGGGCCAAGTTTATTAGCCTGGATCCTCATTCAAATTCAACCAAGTTTTGGGTTGCTATTCTGTACGTGTGCTGTACAGAATTTCCACACTCTCCCAGTGACCATGTGGGTTTTCTCCAGGTGCTCCGGTTTCCTCCCACACTCCAAAGTCATACAGGCTTAGGTTAATTGGCTTCTGTGATCTGTAAATTGTCTCTAGTAGAATGCCGCAAATATACAGGGTGATCACTGATCAGGGCGGACTCTGCGGGCCGAAGGGCCTGTTTCCATGCTGTATCTCTAAAGTCTATTCCATATTAAGCTTGGCATCTCTCTCTCCCTATGATGTATGTCTGCTTGTGGTGTGTGCTCTGTGTTAGAGGTGCAATATAACTTCATATTAAGGATGGCCAAGTGTAGGCACATTGTGCTGAGCCAGCAGCAGTTTGCCTCCGGTACCTATCGGTGGCTCGCGGTAGAAATTTGAGAAGCAGTTGGGTTATAACACAAAGCCGCAAGAATCTCTATTACCTTCAGCAGCCGCATAGACAGGGGAGTAAGTCGGAACACCTTCACAGTAGAAGCGTTGCAGGTTACTGCCATACAGTTCATTTGCACCCGAGTCCACAACAAAAACCAAGTTGAGATGGGGCCACACTCTGCGAGTTATTCCACGAAATCCACTCGCAAACTCCACAGCCAGTTCGGAGGCTCGTCGAGGATCAGGCTTTAACTGAGCATTTAACCTCAGGCGAAGATCGTCAGCAAGAGTGAGCGAGGGATTCACTCGTCCGAGGCGAATGTCCTCAACCAGTTGCTCCCACTGATGCTGCAGTAAAGCAAAGGCGTAATAAAGCACAGAGGCAAAGCTGGCCTCCAGTATTCCCAGTGAACGATCCTTGAGCGCAAAGAGGAGATGAACGTACTGTGCTTCAGCTTCCGATGTGATCTCATATCCAGCCGCTGGTGTTGAGTACGAACTCGACATATGTTTGGAAGCCACAGGAAATACAGAGTAGGTGCCGATTGGAATACCCGATTCAGATTTTCTCCAGACGGGAGGAGAGAAAAATTTTGCTGTTCTCTGTAAATTTCTGGTCTGTGGGTAGGCATTAATCTTTGCATTAAAGCATGCGCCAAACCCCTGTAACATGGAGAAAAATCAATGTTAAAAGGCATTAACATAAAGCAGTGACACCAAATAGTTTCAATATGCCGGAGAAATTACAATAGTCATTTCTGTAAAATGTGCTCATTGTATTTAATCGAGGAACCAAATTGCCTTTAAGACATGGTATAGTTGGCATGGATAAGCAGAGAGTAGAGTGATGGATTATGTGCAGGCAGGTAAGAGTTGGCCTTAAAAATATGTTCGGCACATACATTATGGGGCAAAATGCATGTTCTCATGCTGGACTGTTCTATGTTTAAGACTTGCTTAGAAAGGACATTCAAACTGTAAACCACACCAATCAAGAGCCAAAGAAGGTTATTTGCTTCACTGGATGAGTACAACTCCAGCTACACCCAAACAACTCAGGTTGGAACACCATCCAACACCCAATTCATTGATTCCATTAGCCACACACCAGGGAGATGGTAGATGGCAGAAGCCAAGGCTTCTTAAGTAGCCTTTCCCAATTCAGTCACCTCTAACACTGTGAAGGACCAGGGAATGGCTGCTGCAATGGCCAGTCCCATTCACAGCCTCCCTCCTGTCTCACACTGAGCAGACTTTGTATTGTACCACCCATCCTTGTAGCCTGACTCACTCCACATGACCAGCCCCCACCCACCCCCCCCCCCCCCCGCCCGCACTGCTCCAGCCCACTACTGCCAACAGCATTGCGCGAGTGCACTCACCACAACAACCAAAATGTTGGCCTTGCCAAGATCACTATGTCCTATTGCTTTGCTAAAAAAAACTGTTTACACGTCAGAACAGGCATTTATTAAACCAAGCTCTGAATCCACTTTAACCATTCCACCTTGATATTTTAATCTCGTTTTAATGCATTGCATGAAATGCGTTCAACAGAAAACCTTTTGACAATAGACAATAGGTGCAGGAGTAGGCCATCCGGCCCTTCGAGCCAGCACTGCCACTCAATGTGATCATGGCTGATCATACCCAATCAGTACCCCGTTCCTGCCTTCTCCCCATATCCCCTGACCGCTATTTTTAAGAGCCCTTCCTAGCTCTCTCTTGAAAGCATCCAGAGAACCTGCCTCCACCGCCCTCTGAGGCAGAGAATTCCACACTCACCACTCTCTGTGAGAAAAAGTGTTTCCTCGTCTCCGTTCTAAATGGCTTACTCCTTATTTTTAAACTGTGGCCCCTGGTTCTGGTCTCCCCCAACATCGGGAACACGTTTCCTGCCTCTAGCGTGACCAAGCCCTTAACAATCTTATATGTTTCAGTGAGATTCCCTCTCATCCTTCTAAACTCCAGAGTGTACAAGCCCATCCGCTCCATTCTCTCAGCATATGACTGTCCCGCCATCCCGGGAATTAACCTTGTAAACCTACGCTGAACTCCCTCAATATAATGAATGTCCTTCTTCAAATTAGTGGACCAAAACTGCACACCATACTCCAGGTGTGGTCTCACGAGGGCTCTATACAACTGCAGAAGGACCTCTTTGCTCCTATATTCGAGTCCTCTTGTTATAAAGGCCAACATGCCATTCGCTTTCTTCACTGCCTGCTGTACCTGCATGCTTACTTTCATAGACTGATGTACAAGGACCCCCAGATCCCGTTGTACTTACCCTTTTCCCAACCTGACGCCATTTAGATAGTAATCTGCCTTCCTGTTTTTGCTACCAAAGTGGATAACCTCACATTTATCCGCATTAAACTTCATCTACCATGCATCTGCCCACTCCCCCAACCTGTCCAAGTCACCCTGCATTCTCATAGCATCCTCCTCACAGTTCACACTGCCACCCAGCTTTGTGTCATCTGCAAATTTGTTAATGTTACTTTGAATCCCTTCATCCAAATCATTGATGTATGTTGTAAATAGCTGCGGTCCCAGCACCGAGCCTTGCGGTACCCCACTAGTCACTGCCTGCCATTCTGAAAGGGACCCGTTAATCCCTACTCTTTGTTTCTTGTCAGCCATGAACTTCTCTATCCATGTCAGCACTCTACCCCCAATACCATGTGCCCTAATTTGCCCACTAATCTCCTATGTGGGACCTTATCAAATGCTTTCTGAAAGTCCAGGTACACTACATCCACTGGCTCTGCCTTGTCCATTTTCCTAGTTACATCTTCAAACAATTCCAGAAGATTAGTCAAGCATGATTTCCCCTTCGTAAATCCAAGCTGACTCAGACCAATCCTGTTACTGCTATCCAAATGTTTGGCTATCTCATCTTTTATAAATGACTCCAGCATCTTCCCCACCACCGATGTCAGGCTAACTGGTCTATAATTCAGTTTTCTCTCTCCCGCCTTTCTTAAAAAGTGGGATAACATTAGCTATCCTCCAATCCACAGGAACTGATCCTGAGTCTATAGAACATTGGAAAATTATCACCAATGCAGCCACGATTTCTGGAGCCACTTCCTTAAGTCCCCTGGGATGCAGACCATCAGGCCCTGGGGGTTTATCAGCCTTCAGTCCCATCAGTCTATCCAACACTATTTCCTGCCTAATGTGGATTTCCTTCAGTTCCTCTGTCACCCCAGATCCTCTGGCCACTACTATATCAGGAAGATTGTTTGTGTCCTCCTTAGTGAAGACAGATCCAAAGTACCTGTTCAACTCATCTGCCATTTCCTTGTTCCCCATAATAAATTCACCTTTTTCGGTCTTCAAGGGTCCAACTTTGGTCTTAACTAATTTTTTCCTCTTCACATACCTAAAGAAGCTTTTACTATCCTGCTTTATATTCTTGGCTTAGCTCATCTTTTCTTCCCGTATTGTCTTTTTGGTTATCTTCTGTTGTTCTTTAAATATTACCCAATCCTCTTGCTTCCCGCTCATCTTTGCTACATTGTACTTCTTCACTTTAATTTTTATACTGTCCCTGACATCCCTTGTCAGCCATGATCGTCCCCTTCTCCCCTTGGAATCTTTCTTCCTCCTAGGAATGAACTGATCCTGCACTTTCTGTATTATTCCTAGAAACACCTGCCATTTTTGTTCCCCTGTCATCCCTGCTAGTGTATCTTTCCATTCAACTTTGGCCAGCTCCTCCCTCATGGCCCCACAGTCCCCTTTACTCAACTGTAACACTGACACCTCTGATCTACTCTTTTCCCTCTCCAATTGTAGATTAAACCTGACCTGGTCGCTGCCTCCTAATGGCTCATTAACCTCGAGGTCCTTTATCAAATCCTGTTCATTACATAACACTAAATCCAGAATTGCCTTCTCCCTGGTAGGCTCCAGTACAAGCTGTTCAAATAATCCATCACAAAGGCACTCTACAAAGTCCGTTTCTTGGGGTCCAGTACCAACCTGATTTTCCCAGTTAACCTGCATGTTGAAATCTCCCATAACAACCACAGCATTACTTTTACTACATGCCAATTTTAACTCCTGATTCAACTTGCGCCCTATGTCCAGGCTACTGTTTGGGGGCCTGTAGATTAGTCCCATTAGGGTCTTTTTACCCTTACAATTCCTATCCATACTGACTCCACATCTCCTGTTTCAATGTCACCCCTTGCAAGGGACTAAATTTCATTCCTCACCAACAGGGCAACCCCACCCCCTCTGCCCATCTATCTGTCTTTTCGATAGGAGGTATACCCTTGAATATTCAGTTCCCAGCCCTGGCCCTCTTGCAGCCATGTCTCAGTAATTCCCACAACATCATACTTGTCAGCTTCTAACTGAGCCTCAAGCTCGTCCATTTTATTCTTTATACTTTGCGCATTCATATACAGCACTTTGACCTCCGTATTCACTTCCCCACTCGCACTGCTCGCAATTGGCCCTGACCTTACTCTGTTGTCCATTCTCTTTTGGTGTGATTAATGTCCCCTAATTTGGAACCACACCTCAGTTGAAAGTTCAACCATGGAGTAATAAATCACAGCACAATGCTCTCAATATATTCTTAATATTCCCAGTACGATTTTAAATTATGAATATAATCAATACCTTCATATTGCAGCAATCCTTCAAAAGATTCCCAATATTTCATTATTAAGTTTTGTTGAGAATTCGATTTCATTACTTTGTATGTTTATAATTATCCTATTTGTTTACTGAGCAGTCCTCAGACAGGTGATGCCCAAGTTATTCTATCAGGATGCAGACTAGGCTGAGTCTTGCCCTGTGCATTTATGGCACCATGATTTACTGCATTTGGAGCTTCCAAAGGTTTTGAAACGACTTGTTGCATTGTAATGCACAGTGACACCCTTACAGTGGCATGTTGGACAGAGCAAGCAGAATGAAGACTCTTCAACCCAGGACAGAACAGCGGCTCTGCCCAAAACCAGTAAGACATAGAAACATAGAAAATCGGTATAGGAGGCCATTCAGCCCTTCGAGCCAGCACCGCCATTCATTGTGATCATGGCTGTTCGTCCCCTGTCAATAACCCCTGCCTGCTTTCTCCCCATATCCCTTGACTCCACTAGCCCCTAGAGCTCTATCTAACTCTCTCTTAAATCCATCCAGTGACTTGGCCTCCACTGCCCTCTGTGGCAGGGAATTCCACAAATTCACAACTCTCTGGGTGAAAAAGTTGTTTTTCTCACCTCAGTCTTAAATGACCTCCCCTTTATTCTAAGACTGTGGCCCCTGGCTCTGGACTCGCCCAACATTGGGAACATTTTTCCTGCATCTAGCTTGTCCAGCTCTTTTATAATTTTACGTGTTTCTATAAGATCCTCCCTCATCCTTCTAAACTCCAGTGAATAGAAGCCTAGTCTTTTCAATCTTGAAATCATGTACAGAATGCTGAAAAGCGAGATAAATGTGGACAGTAAAAACATTTTTAAAAAGCTCATTAAACATCAACTAAATTCTTAAGAGATTATACAATTCTAACATGGAAATGTCATGATCTGCGAGGTTGTGTGCAGTGAACCATGACATAACCCATTGAAAATGACTTCAGTGCTATTTATATACATTGTGTATGCAAGCAAAGAATCTCACGATGCCCAAGGAACATTGTTTGTTCACTAATGCTCTCTAACAAACCTCTAAGACCGTCACAGAACAGCTGTATTTATACTGAGATTAGATTACACATAAGTGGATTCTATTTACTAATTAGGTAACTTCTGAAGGCAATTGGTTGCACTGGATTTTATTTAGGGGTATCAGAATAAAGGGGGCTGAATACTTTTGCACGCCACACTTTTCAGTTTCTTTATTTATAAAAAAATTTAAAAACCATGTATCATTTTCCTTCCACTTCACAATTATGCGCCACTTTGTGTTGGTCTATCACATAAAATCCCAATAAAATACATTTAGGTTTGTGGTTGTAACGTGACAAAATGTGGAAAAGTTCAAGGGGTATGAATATTTTTGCAAGCCACTGTATGTTTGTGTGTGTTGTCCAAGTCCATGTACCTGTGAAGCTGCTGCAAGCAACACTTTCATTGTATTTGGCCCTCACAGGCTCATGCACCATTCCCTGCATTTACACAGCAAGTAGCTAGCTGAGCATGGGACCCAGAAATGAATGACTGTCATGACAAGAAACCTCAAAAAGTATCATGGAAATCTGGGAAGAGGCTGGAATGATTAACGACTCAGAAATCTTGAATAGTTATATTTGGAGCCAATCAGGCATCAAACACAAAGATAGTTCACATTCATTTCCACACCTCACTAATGATGGCAATGCGACTAGATTGGGTTGTGAAGACATATGGTATGCCTTCGTTCATTGTTGGGGGCATTGAATATAAGAGTCAGGAAGTCACGTTGCAGCTCTATAGGATTTTGGTTAGGCAGCATTGAGTATTTGTTCAGCTCTGGCCGCTGCAATACAGGAAAGATGTGGGGACTTTTTAAGAGGGTGAAGAGGAAGTTTACCAGATGGCCTCCTGGTTTAGAAGGTTTCAGCTACGGGGAGAGGTTGGATAGACTTGGATTGTTTTCTCTGGAACATCAGAGGTTGAGGGGAGACTTGATAGATGTATATATTTCAAGAGAGTTAGGGTTGACTGGGCTTGTATTCACTGGAATTTAGGAGGTTGAGGGGGGATCTTATAGAAACATAAAATTCTTAAAGGATTGGACAGGCTAGATGCAAGAAAAATGTTCCAGATGTTGGGGGAGTCCAGAACCAGGGGTCACAATTTAAGAATAAGCGGTACGCCATTTAGGACCGAGATGAGGAAACCCAGAGAGTTGTGAATCTGTGGACTTCTCGGTCACAGAAGGCAGTGAAGACCTATTCACTGGATGTTTTCAATAGAGAGTTAGATTTAGCTCTTAGGGCTAAAGGAATCAAGGGATGTGGGGAAAAAGCAGGAACAGGGCACTGATTTTAGATGATCAGCCATGATCATATTGAATGGCAGTGGTGGGCCGAAGGTCCAAATAGCCTACTCCTGCACCTATTTTTCTATAAAATTATGAGAGGGATAAATAGGGTTAGACACCCAGAATGGAAATGTCCAACACTACCAGGCATGGCTATATGGTAAGAGTGGGAAGTATTTTGGAGATGTGCAGGGCATGTTTTATTTACACAGAGGGCTATGGGGGCCTGGAACCCATTGCCAGAGGTGGTGGTGGAGGCAGATGCGATAGGTGTTTAATAGGCACATGGAAGTGCAGGGAATAGAGGGATAAGGATCATGTACACACAGATGAGATGAGTTCAGCCAGGCATCATGTTCGACAGAGACATTGTGGGCCAAAGGGCCAGTTCCTGTGCTGTACTATATTGCATCACATGGATTACCTGGTGTAAGTCATTCATCGCTGCCTGAACGCACAGCAAGAGAGCAGGAGCACCCGACGTTCCAGAGGTCACAGTGAGGGCACTTGGTCTCCCGGAGATCAATATATTTTCTTCTCCTTTGCCGATTCTCTGGATGTAATCTGTATAATGACCATACTGAGTCAGGGGGTGAACACTGCAGAATGACAAGCGGTCTGTAATTTCGGAGAATCTGTACAATTTTCCATACTCTGTGCTTCTATCCCTGTAGATCCTGTGCAGCAGAGTCCTGTCCTGCAGGCGTTGAACATTCTTGGTGCTGTATTCAAGTCTCCTTCTCTGCCGAAGGCTCAGCAGGCTCATGTACCTCTGAAACATGTACTGGTGCAAAAGGCTGAAGACAGACCTCTTCTGGCCCCGTGACTTTCTGCAGACATCACGCCAGAGCAACAGCAAGATCCACAGGGCCAGGGGTACGAAGGCAGCAATGAGCAGCATCTGTCAAGAGATCAGCACTGTGAATACATCAATCTGTAAAAGAAAAACATTTCTCCACCAGTATCAACTTCCTGTTCATGCTGTCCTATCTTCCCAGATGTCCGAGTGGATGAAGATGATTGATTGATTTGATTGAACAAAAGATACAGCATGGAAACAGGCCCTTCGGCCCACCGAGTCCATGGTGACCAATGATCACTTGTTCACATTAGTTCTATGCTATCCTAACTTTCACATCTCTCCCTACATATTAGGTACAACGTATACAGGCTAATTAACCCACGAACCTGCACGTATTTGGGATGTGGGCGGAAAGCCGAACACCCTAAAGAAACCTACGTGGTCACAGGGAGAACCCCACATCAAACTGAAATAGGTTTAGGCACTTCTGATCTCTAATTTGCGTGTTCAACCACAATGTGGGAAAGGTGTAGCGTGACCCAAGGTCAGGTCTGATGCCTTCCGTTGTTACATTCACCATCAAGTTTACGTGAGGGAATACCAAGCTTCGGGACTGCTCCAATTACCCCCTAGGTTACAGGGAAGGGATGTGGGGAATTATATACGAGGTCATGACACCGGAATAGTCCATTATTTCCCTGCTATCTCTTCCAAATGTCTTGCAATTACATTGCATTGACAAACCTAAATTTTGGCAGTGTCGTTCTCAGCGCACTGTCTTATTTTTCATGATTCTAAACACTGGCATTTAAGAGGCACTTGGGCAGGTACACCAATAGGAAAGGTCAAATGCTGGCAAATTGTACTAACTTCGATGGGGTACCTTGGTCAGCACAAATTGCTTGAGATGAAGGGACTGTTTCTGTATGACACTATGAGTTGTCGCAGCTCAATATCTGAACTTCTCTAATGGATGAAATCAAATGAGTGATAGTACTGACTTTCCTCATGCTAAAGAGTGCCCTTGCTTTAGGTCCTCTACTGCACCCACTACTCTTTAGCAGTCGCCCTATTAAAGTTTAAATTGGCTCATTATCTCCATGTTCAAATTCTTCTGATGCTAACTATAATTTAATTAGAATTTATTTGAAAAAAAACCAACATGTGTCAACATGACTACTTTAAATTTGCAAACCCTAAATCCTGACCTCCTTTAGGGCTATTTGCTGAACCAAAATATATTTTCTCCACTTTTAATGGCACCAAATTAAACACCCAGTCACTGTTAACCCCACTCTACCCGGGCAAGCGTGTCCAAATCGCCCTGGACCTTATAAAGAAATTGCAGATATGCAGCAGCACAGTTCAGTCAATTAAAGTCGAAATATCACCGTCCCTTTTCTCCACAGATGCTGCCTGGCCTGCTGAGTTACTCCAGCACTTTGTGTCTATCTTCGAAATATCAGCGTACGTTTGTTTAAAATAAGCAACAAATGCTACTTGGCGACAGATCCCAGCATTGTCGTACAGGAAACCACGTCTAGAGTGAACCCCTCTCTCCTCCGACGCTGCTCAGGAGTTTCAGTTTCACTTGACGAGAGGGCGGGTTCTCTGCTGTGTGGGGGTTGCCTGGTGCGCTTGTAATTGGTGGGTGTGAGGCCAAAGACTGCTGGCGCAGGGAAACAACAGGTCATCCAGTTTGTTTAGGATTGTTCATCAACGGAGCGTTTCCAAACGCGTTTCCGGCATCATGTAGTTTTGTTTTGTTTTATTCTTTAAAACTTCGCTCTATTTCACGCAACGTCCCCTCTGGATTTCAGGATCGGATAATTGATAACAAGTTCTGCGTGTCCGGGCGGGTCCCTGCCTCGCACCAGACGGTGGAGAGTTCAGACGGCGCTCACCCCCTTAATCCCCACACCATCTGCGTCCCCACCCCTCGCCGCCGCTAAAGCCCAGCTCACTCTCACCTCGTTCCGCCCCCGGCAGCGGAGCCGGCGCCGACGTGGAGGCTGAGCTGACTGCTGCCATCCACGGGCTGCTTCTTCTGCCCTGGGTCACTGCGCTCTCCTCAACGTTGTTTCCAAAGACTGCACATGATGTGTTGAAAATCCTAACCTTCGTGTTATTGGATCCATCGAGTCAGACAGCGGGGAAACAGGCCTTCGACCGGAGCATATTGGATTAAGGATGGACACGAAATGCTGGAGCAACGCAGCGGGACAGGCAGCATCCCTGGAGGGAATGAATGCCTTCTCCCCAGTTATTCCAGCATTTCGTGTCTATCTTTGGCTTAAACCAGCATCTGCAGTTCCTTCCTACACACCTAGCATTTTGGACTAGTCCCATTTGCCTACATCTGACCCATCGTCCTCTAGGCCGTTTCTAATCAAGCACCTGTCAGAATGTTTTTTAATAATAAGATTAGAGAAATCATAACAACATTATAGAAATCATAATAATCACAATTCTAATTAATCATTCAAGCCCTCCAGCGGGGCAACATCCTGTGTGTCCAAAGAAGGGTTTTGATCAGAAACATCACCTATTCCTTTTCTCCAGAAATGCTGCCTGACCAGCTGAGTTACTCCAGCATTGTGTGTCTATCTTCTATGTAAACCAGCATTTGCAGTTCTTTCCTGCACATCCATCCACATCTCCTCTGTAATCTCACCAGTGCGACCATATCCTTCCTATGGTGGTGAGCAGAATTGCACAAAATACTCCCAAGTGCAGTCACTCCAATGATTTGGGCAACTGACACATGACGTTCCAACTCCTGTAGTCAATGTCACAGCAATGAAGGCAAGCATTCCATACTCTGTACCACTCTGTCTACTTCGGTTGCTGCTTTCAGATAGCTATATTCTTGTACCCCAAAACCAATCTCTCCAACAACAGGCTCAGTGCTGGGACCGCAGCTATTTGCAATATACATCAATGATTTGGATGAAGGGATTCAAAGTAACATTAGCACATTTGCAGATGGCACAAAGCTGGGTGGCAGTGTGAACTGTGAGGGGGATGCTATGAGAATGCAGGGTGACTTGGACAGGTTGGGCAGATGCATGGCAGATGATGTTTAATGCGGATAAATGTGAGGTTATCCACTTTGGTAGCAAAAACAAGAAGGCAGATTACTATCTAAATGGCGTCAAGTTGGGAAAAGGGGAAGTACAACGGGATCTGGGGGTCCTTGTACATCAGTCTATGAAAGTAAGCATGCAGGTACAGCAGGCAGTGAAGAAAGCGAATGGCATGTTGGCCTTTATAACAAGAGAGATCGAATATAGGAGCAAAGAGGTCCTTCTGCAGTTATACAGAGCCCTCGTGAGACCACACCTGGAGTATTGTGTCAAGTCAGGTTTATTCGTCACATACACATACGAGATGTGCAGTGAAATGAAAAGTGGCAATGCTCGCGGACTTTGTGCAAAAAACAAACAAACAAGCTACAACAGAATGGAACAGAATCACATATTCTTTTACATATTGCATATTGTAGGAGGAAGGAAAAAGAAAAAAAAAACAGCAATTAAAAAAAAACAGTAGAATGGTACAGTAAAGTTAGTCCCTGGTGAGATAGGAGTTTACAGTCCCAATGGCCTCTGGGAAGAAACTCCTTCTCAACCTCTCCGTTCGCACAGCATGGCAACGGAGGCGTTTGCCTGACCGTAGCAGCTGGAACAGTCCGTTGCAGGGGTGGAAGGGCTCTCCCATGATCTTACTGGCTCTGGAGTTGCACCTCCTGATGTATAGGTCCTGAAGGGGGGCGAGTGTAGTTCCCATAGTGCGTTCGGTCGAACCCACTACTCTCTGCCGAGCCTTCTTGTCCTGGGCAGAGCAGTTCCCAAACCAAATTGTGATATTTCCTGACAAGATGCTTTCCACGGCCGCTGAGTAGAAGCACTGGAGGATCCTCAGAGACTCTGAATTTCCCCAATTGCCTGAGGCGGTAAAGGCGCTGCCTTGCCTTACTCACAAGTGCTGCAGTGTGTGCAGCTTTGGTCCCCTAATTTGAGGAAGGACATTCTATTGAGGGAGTGCAGCGTAGGTTTACAAGGTTAATGCCCGGGATGGCGGGACTGTCATATGCTAAGAGAATGGAGCAGCTGGGCTTGTACACTCTGGAGCTTAGAAGGATGAGAGGGGTCTCATTGAAACATATAAGACTGTTAAGAGTTTGGACACGCTAGAGGCAGGAAACATGTTCCCAATGTTGGGGGAGTCCAGAACCAGGGGCCACAGTTTAAGAATAAGGAGTAGGCCATTTAGAACGGAGACAAGGAAACACTTTTCCTCACAGAGTGGTGAGTCTGTGAAATTCTCTGCCTCAGAGGGCAGCGGAGGCAGGTTCTCTGGATGCTTTCAAGAGAGAGCTAGATAGGGCTCTTAAAAATAGCAGAGTCAGGGGATTTGGAGAGAAGGCAGGAACGGGGTACTGATTGGGGATGATCAGCCATGATCACATTGAATGGCGGTGCTGGCTCAAAGGGCCGAATGGCCTACTCCTGCACCTATTGCCTATTGTCTAATACTCTCCAGAGTTCTGTGACTTATTGCGTATGTCATGGGCAGGTATATGACAAAGTTTGCTGGTAACACCAAAATAGGGGGAAGGCAAATTGCAATGAGGACATTTGGACTCTGCAATAGGATATGAACAGGTTGTGACGGGGTGAAAACTTGGCAAATTAGTTTAATGTTTGAGCGCAAGGTTGTGTACTAGGTAAGAGAAATCAAAAGACAGCCTATTAACTAATTTGTGTTCCTTTATGACTATGGATTCAAATGAGGAAACTTTAGTTGATATTTCTGTGGCCCACTTGCTCTCCCTTTACTGATACATTGTTTGTGTCCACCTACTGATACTCAGTGGTTACTCAATGGTTTTGTTATTCTCATGTGTACAAAGATACAATGAAATGCTTTTTCTGCATGTTATCCATCAAATTATACCTCTTCTGAAACAGCATGCAGAGCTGTTACTGCACCGTCTTGCAGTTTCCAAATCTCTAAGGTCCAATCCAGGACAGTAATGTAACAGCAAGATTACAGGATGAATCAGTTTTGAAGCGACAGCCATGTACTGTAACATTTTTTTCAAGGTAGAGTTATATGGCCTACCTGTTATTCTCTTCAGATGAAAAACAATAAAACGTGCCTCTGCTTGAAAAATTGGTTTCCAGACAATTCTCAGGAACAGAATGCTATGTTAGCAGGAATACAGTGCTATATGAGCACTCTATTACACTAATTTCTAGCACAAGGATGTAGTTATATGGAGTTTAGAAAATTTAATCCTAATCTAATTGAAACATAGAAGATCCCAAGAGGGAACATGCATGGAGGTCTTGAAATGTGTGCAATAGTGTGAAATCTCAAATAAGACATAGTTAAAGAAAGTTGCACTGAGATTTCTTGCCGTGGATCATGAACCCAGAGGGTTATGCAGGCTGGATCATAACAAAGTATTTGGAGGAGCGAGATACATTTCTATAAATCAGAAGAGGGTTATGATTAAATTCAATGACAGGACAGGCTTGAGGGGCTAGGTGGCCTTCACTTGCTCTTATTTACTTGGCTCTTATAATACATCCTGTCAGGCGTGGATGCCACTTTGGATAATCAATAGCAGTATGTTTGCACACAAATACCCACAATAAGTCTGCTGGCACGCTTAACAGAATGAACAGTTTGTTTGCCGCTAAATACAAAACAGTTTTAGAATAAGCAGTGAACCGTTTATTTGCAAAATGTTATAAATCCAAACCATGGAAATATTAGATTGTAGAAACGAAAATAGCAGCACCTTGGTATTCAAAATCTATTGCAGGTAAATAGTTTCCCTATATTCTCGGCTACCCATGTACTTCGCTATTTACCTTCACTCATGTATTGTTTCAACAACTTGCTTTTACTTTGCTCCACTACAGTGGAACATCCTTAAGTGAGATTATTAAAATATATGCCACAAAAAAAATCAAATTCCTGCCTGAATTTGGTCTCTGCTGCTCAATGCTAATGCTAGTCAAATTTCACAGACAACCCATCCTGCTCTGAAATGAAACCTGACCTTTTGCTCAGTCAATTGGATATGGCAAATTCGAGCCAGCACCGCCATTCAATATGATCGTGGCTGATCATCTAAAATCAGTGCACCGTTCCTGGCTTTTCCCCATATCCCTTGATTCCTTTAGCCCCAAGAGCTAAATCTAACTCTCTCTTGAAAACATCCAGTGAATTGGTCTCCACTGCCTTCTGTGACCAAGAATGCCACAGATTCACAACTCTCTGGGTTTCCTCATCTCGGTCCTAAATGGCCTACCGCTTATTCTGAAACTGTAACCCCCTGGTTCTGGACTCCCCAAAAATCGGGAACATTTTTTTTGCATCTAGTCTGTCCAATCCTTTAAGAATTTTATGTTTCAATAAGATCCGCCCTCAACCTCCTAAATTCCAGTGGATACAAGCCCAGTCGACAGGGCTGTCTTAACAGCATTATAGGCCCCCGGGCAAAGCAGTGCACTGGGGCCCCTTTACACTTCCAGTTTCTTTATGCCGAATCAACTATGCCGTCATGCATTTGCGATGTTCTTCTCCATTTTCATGTTCTACAATAGGATTTTACAATACATAGATTCACAAGGGGCCCCTATGCCCATGGGGCCCCGGGCAACTGCCCACGTCTTAAGGCCCTGCCAGTCAACCCATTCTTTCATCATATGGCAGTCCCGCCACCCCTGGGAATTAACCTGGTGAACCTACGCTGCACTCCCTCAATAGCAATAATGTCCTTCCTCAAATTAGACCAAAATTGCGCACAATACTCCAGTTGCAGTCTCTCCAGGGCCCTGTACAACTGCAGTAGGACCTCCTTGCTCCTAAACTCAAATCCTCTCACAATGAAGGCCAACATGCCATTAGCTTTCATCACTGCCTGCTGCACCTGCATGCTTACTTTTCAAACCTCAAGGACAGTCCGCTAGATCTCGCAGATCATTTGCCCCAGTTCTTCTTCCCCAGCTATTATCTGAGAATAAACCAGAGAAAGCTGAAATATCACCCGATTGGGAAGCATCTTCGGCAGAGAAACAGAGCTGATGTTTTGAATACTGCCCGACCTGGACTGTTTTTATTATTCCATTTTTATTTCCAAATTCCAGCATGTGTTTTCCTTTTTGTAGATAGATTGTAAGGTGACCACCATACTTGACCTAAAGGCAAGCTTATAACCGCATTATATTTTTCATCATTTATCTAATCCATTCATTGTGACACCATCCTCCTCCATGCCTGCCTGAGCACATCGACTGATGAAACGCTCACTGATTGAGCTCATCTATAGTGGTCTGTGCAGCATCTTTCCTGCCCTTGCTAACCTAAATTGCATCAAGTTCTTTTCAACCTGGACTTGTGTGCTCACTTACCATTGATGGGTGATTTTAAAACCTCATCTTTCTTTCCAAATCCTCTTGTGCCTTTAGTCTATTCACCTCTCCATTTGAATAACCTCCCATTTATCCACCATCGAGAGCCTTGCGTTTCCAGTGCAGCCCCTTGCGATGCCCAGTTTTCAGCATTGCATCATTTGCAGATTTGTCTTCAGTTGCCTTGGCACCAAATTTTCCAGCTGATTCAATCTCTATCTCCTACATTAAAGCTCTTGTTGAAACGCATCATTTTATCCAAACTTTAGATCAATCATCCTGATATCTTCAAAAACTAATGACATTAAATTTGATTTGATACTACAAAGCACCAATAAAGTTTTTAGGTTGTTGTTATGCCGGAAACAGAAGTTGCACATACCCGATGTATTATGAAAATCTTGAATCTACCATTGTTCAAAAACAACTATTAATAAAACAGATGCCAATTTGAACTATTTTCCCAGGTCAAACCAAGTGGATCAAATGTTAACATCTCAGATGTGCTTTGATGAACACACAAAGGCTTACAGCCAGTATAATCTAACTTTATTCCAAGGGCTGTGGCAAAATTACTTGGGCATAACGCTGCTTGACGTTAGCTCATGAGTCATTGAGCTGTGTGTATCCTTGAATTATCAAGTACAAGGTGCAAAGCTTCCAACTGTTTACTTCAACAATGTCCATACATTGAAGACAAATGTGGCCCTAATCCCAACTAAACAGCTTGTAAAGAAAGAGCATCCATTTAATGAACCGAAGTCTTTTTATTAGAGTTTCGATTAAATTCATGAGTAACAGCCAGGATCAGATTAGACACTAAATCAGAATAGTAAATCTTGATTTAAGGTCTAGTAAATCTAATATCCAAATTACTATTAACACAACTTGAGTGATGTTGTATATATTTAGACAGTTCTAAATCATACTTTTATGTTGACAAACATAATTTCTTTGGCATCATTAATAACGTGAATTCTGCACAATTGCATTTGTATCTATACATCAATAATCGGGACGTTTTGTCACACAACATTGCCAACAAATCAGAAATATTTCAAATTATGTCTATAAAACAATATCAATGCTCATTCAAATAAAATAACCAGTTGGATGAAACAATTCGTGAAATAACAAAAACAGCTGGGGATATATAATTTCATTCTTGACATTTTTATAATCACATTTTTTCAATGAAAGTTGATCGCAGCAAAGTTAGGTTAAGAACCAGGTATAGGTGACAGAAGGTCAAAATAAATCTGATCTGATCTGATCTGACTGAGCATTTTGAAAAAAAAATGTTTTAAGACAAGATTGCAATTCTTCAAAATTCAAAGCAAGCCAAAATTACACAGAACATGATGCTGCTGTCTCTGTTAATAACTCTATTGAGCACAGGCCCTTCAGCCCACTTTGTCCGTGTCGAACATGATCCGAGTTAAACTGATATCATCTGCCTGTACACAATCCATCACCTTCCATTCCCTGCACTTTCATGTGCCTATCTAAAAGTTCGTAGAGTGCCACTACAGTATCAGCCTCCACCATCCCCCCCCCACAGCAATGTGTTCCAGGCCCCTAAAACTTGCCCAGCGACTCTCCATTAAACTTTCCTCCTCTCGCCTTTTGCCCTCTAGTGTTGGACATTTCCACCCTGGTTCTGACTGTCACCATATCGACACCTCTCATAATTTTATATACATTTATCGAGTCTCCCTTCAATCTCTGACATTCCGGAGAAAACAATGCAAGTCTATCCAACTTCCACCTTTAGCTGAAACAGGCTAATCAAGGCATCATTCTGGTTAACCTCCTCTGTACCGTCTCTAAAACCTCCACGACCTTTCTGTAATGGGGCGGCCAGACTGCATGCTTTGCTCCAAATGCAGCCTAACCAAAGTCCTATCTAGAGTGGCATCATGACTTCCCATGAACTTGTACTCCAAGATCCCTTTGCACATCATTGCTGTTAAGGGTCTTGCCATTAACTGTACACTCTCTCCTTACATTACAAAGTGCATCACCTCACACTTGCTCGGGTTAAACTCCATCTGCCATTTCTCCGCTCATTTCTGCAGCTGATCCATATCCCGCTGTATCTTCTGGCAGCATTTATTGCTGTCTGCAACTCCTTCAATTTTGGTGTTGTCAGCAAACTTACTTGTCAACCCATCTACGTAAAGGTAATTTATACATATCACAAAGGCTCCACACTCCTCTGATAATTTCAGATATTTAATCTGCATTGAAACCTTCCAAATACTTTGATTCATTTTAATACATTTCACCTTGCACTGCAATTGTCATTTAATTTCACCTGCTGTTCATCTTTTGTTCACACTACCCCTTTCTCGCTTGCTTTGAATTTTAAAGCCTGTTTATCTTTAACTTTTATTCAGTCCTTTTCTCTCTGCCCAGAGATGTTGCCTCTCCTGCTGTGCATTGTTACCAACGTCTGTTTTCAGATTTCTAATATGCAATATTTTAAGTTTTCAAAACATATGACAGATCAAATGGATTTACGTTGCACGTAAAACAAAATCTGTGTTTAACAAAAATTAATTGTTGAACAACTGATGAGGTAGTTTAAATATGATTAACACAAAATATCATAATCGTTGCTAGTTTCACCCAAACCAACAATTCAATGGTTCATCACAAGTACAGCATCAAAACACATTCTTTTTCTTCCTTATTACTTTCTGCATTTCCAAATGTTAAATATATGAAGCTAATGTTCATGTCCTTTCCACCCAGGTCTTGGCTTGAAATCGTTTGTACAGCATACGTCTATGCACTATATACCTTACATACTCACACACAAGGTTTGCAAACCACCTATTTGGATAATGCCTAATTCCAACAATTTGAGTCATATTTGTGCCATATATTCGTCATCGTTCAAAACTATTTGCAGGTTTCCCTTGCAATGTTTAACTCAGTAGCACCAGTGGTTATGTCTGCTCATATAGTACAATGGCTGGCTGCATGATTTTGGAATGGGTTGACCTGGCTGCCCTCCCTTCTACTCAGGTGCAGTGTGTAAAGGGAGGGCTTTACACGATGTCATGCTGACTCAGTAATGCCTGCTGTCTCATGCCTCGGTGCTATTGAATTTGCAGGCAGTCATCCAGAGCCAAAATCAACATTTCACATGTCATTTATCAGTCTGCAGATGGGGGAAATTGGAGATGTTTATACAGCGCCATTCACTTCAGAGTTTAAATATTACAGAACCAATCTTGTATCTAAAGTGTAGTCATATTTGAACTTGGGGAAAATGCAGCAGTCAATTTGTGCAAAGTAAGATCATTCATTTAACCAAGTAGTAATGGCAGTGGGGGCTTCAAACCTACTGCCGCAATGTTTATAACCCTTGCATCTTAACTCACAGCCACAGAGCTTGGACTCTGGCCCACTGCAAACCCAGACTCAATTTGTCTACAAGACAAACTCCCTCTACCCTGCATCCCAGGGAATGTTCCTTCCAGCAAGTTCTCCATCTCACTGCGAGGAGTTCTACCCTTGATGATTTACCTCGCATCAAACATTGCAAATGTATGGTATTAACAGGACTTTTTTTACAGTTTACAATGATCTAAAACACCCTGGATCACTAATTATTTTTTATATCTTGCACTTATATTACTTGAATGTATTATTTTATGCCGACAAAATAATAATACATAATCTCAACCACATATTTTGCTTTAAGAATGTGGTTTCAAAATGTGTACAATGCAGATGACCTACAATCACATTTGATAACATACATAATGCAACCTCCAGGAAGAGATGTGACTGCAGCAACTTGGGGGAATAAAACCAGGCATTGGAAATATAGCAAGTGGTAATGGATGAAGCTGAATACACAAGCATTTAATGTTGTAATTGCCAGATTTAGTTCAAATCTAGTTTGTTAGTTTAAAATGTTTAAGTTATCAAAAATACAAACATTGCCAATGAAAACAAACTGAAAACTTCCCTGAACAGATCCAAAAATAGAAAATAAATAATTTACCCCCTTAAACGTTCATTGTAGCTCAAGAACTTTAGTCTAAAACAGGGGTCGGCAACCTTGTTCTGCATAGGAACCAGGACGCATGTCTGTGAGCGTATGGCGGGCCACATCTATCACGTGTATACATGGATCCCGCCCCGGATGGCAGGCATCACATCACATGTTCACAGACGGTAGACAAAAATTCTGGAGAAACTCAATGGGTGAGGCAGCCTCATGCAATCCTTGCATGTCTCACCCGCTGAGTTACTGAGGCATTTTTGTCTACCCTCGATTTTTCCAGCATCTGCAGTTCTTTCTTAAACGTGTTCACAGAAGGTGCGCGGCCATGCGGGCGGCTTTGCGCAGGATGCGGTGCAGCTGGAGTTCGGCGCTTGGCCGCGCTCGGCAGGCCAGACGATTACGGGGGAAAAAAAATCCACCTGCGAGCCGGATGATTTCGGGTTACAGGCCGCATTTGACCCAGGGGCCATAGGTTGCCGACCCCTGGTCTATAACATTAACCGAAGTTTTAATTTTAAAAATAATCTTTAGTTGAGGCATATTTTAAATACTGTGTTTTTTTTAATCTAATTACAGATTTTTCAGTAAATCACAACATTTTTGAAAATAGAGGCAACACATTTTAGTCAGTTTACTGTAAATAATTAAAGCAACTCCTCCCACCCCGACCCCCCCCAAATATATTCATGTAAAAAATGTTTTTATATATATTCGTAGCGTGGAAAAAATGTGCCCTCACTCCAACAAATATAGGGAATATTTTCACTAAATTGTAGCAGTTCTAAAAGTATTTCCCAACCCCATTTATGGACAATTAAGGATGGACAATAAATTATGACCATTACATAATGCTCCTCAACGAATTTATGTCTTTTATTTGCTTGTGACCTTATTTGTGATATTTCAGAACTAAGAAAAACTAAAAAAGGTTTGCTGTTCCCAAGTGATCAAAGTAGCCATTTTGCAAAAACAAATGTACATGCTTTGGTCATTTACACCACTAGACTCAGTTTTCTAACAACTTTTCTTCCTCACCTTTTCGTTTCACTGCAGTTCTGCTTTAAACCAAACTGTCCTGAGTGAATTACATCTTGGTTTGGGAACAGCTCCATCCAGGACCGTAAGAAATGGCAGCGATTTGTGGACACAGCCCAGACCATCACTCAAACCAACCTTATATTCTCACACATTCTATTCTCAACCATTTATACCTCACACTGCCTCGGCAAGGCCAGCAGCATAATCAAGGAAAGTTGCACCCTGGCCATTCCCTCTTCTCCCCTCTCCCATCAGGCAAAATAAGTGTGAAAACGCACACCACCAGATTCAGGGACAGTTTCTTCCCAGCTGTTATCAGGCAACTGAGTCATCCTACCACAACCAGAGATTAGTGCTGAACAACTATCTACCTCTTCGATGTCCCTTGGACTATCCTTGACCGGACTTTTCTGGTTTTGCCTTGCACTAAACGCTGTTCCCTTATCATGTATCCATGCACTGCAAGTGGATCAATTGCAATCGTGTAGTCTTTCTGCTTGTTAGTATGCAACAAAAAGCTTTTCATTGTACCTCAGTGCACGTGACATTAACCAAACTGAATTAAGCAGCAGCTACTGGTCAAAGTATTTCTGTGTTGGTGGCTCACATTAGCAACACATACTGGCCCTGCCAGTAACACCCACATCACACAGATCAACAATTCTCAGAGGAATGTTAGGATATTCTCAACAGTACCTACACTTTTAGCTGCTGCACTGGACATTAAAAGATCAATGATGGGGTTGATCGCAGCACTAATTTAGAATTCAATTAGAAAGGTTTACACAAATTTACAATGCAGTAAAATCAACAGCAAATAAGAGACTGAACTGCAGCTGGAAATATGCCAGTTAAAAGTACGATTTATGAATTACCCAAGTTTACAAAATCCAATGATGATTGCTCATTTCCTCTGTGTAAAAGGATTACGAATTCTCTCCCAGAGACCAGGCCATACAATTGTTGCAGTACTGTCAGTGAGTTCACTCAAAGAAGACATCTTTCAAGCAAAAAGATTTCTGTCCTTGGGGCATTTAAAACAACTAGAGGCACGTTTCGAAGTGGCAAGGTAGTTTGTGCTGGGGTCGTTAGTACTCTCAGCAACCATCGCTGAAGCAGTCGACCTATTCTCAACTGCTGCCACGGGACTTTGAAGTGACACGTCGGCTTGTTGCAATATCACAGCAGTGCCAAAGAACTTAATGGGGGGTTTCCTAGTACTCATTTGAATTGCCTAATCCTGTATCAAAGCAACTCTCGGTAGTCATCCATGTCAGGTAAGTCATAGGCAAGTATGACAAAATAATAACTGACTTAACTCCTACTTTTTAACCAAGTTTAAGACTCTTATTTAATAACAGCAGTGAAACGTGTCACTTGATAACGCTGCTCAAAAACCTCTTATGGCGGCATGGTGGTACAGCAGTAGAGTTGCTGCCTTACAGCGTCAGAGACCCGGGTTTGATCCTGACTACTCGTGCTTGTCTGTATGGAGTTTGTATGTTCTCCCTGTAACTGCCATGGGTTATCTTGGGGAACTCAGGTTTCCACACTCCAAAGTAGTACAGGTTTGTAGGTAAATTGACTTGGTATAATTGTAAATTGTCTCTAATGTGTTGGATAGCTTTAGAGTGCAGGGATCGCTGATTGGCACGGACTCTGTGGGCCGAAGGGCCTGTTTCTGTGCTGCATCTCCAAACTAAACTAAATATTTTGGCTGCAGAGGCTTGTTGTATTAATGTAAGCATTTGCAGGAACCTTGCTGCATATTAAGTGGCTTCAATAATATATCCACTTCAAAATCAGTTTACTGTGAAGATATAGTTCTATATACAGTATTACTTTTTCCTGAAAGACAATGGTCCTGCTCTTAGCACTTACTGTCAATTTTGCATTATATCCCCTCTCAGATTGAGCTCAAAATCCAATGACATTTTGATACAATCCTATAAGACAAATTACTTTTGGAGCAAAAAAAATTGAACTGTTCCAAATATCAACCAAAATCAAATGAATCAGCAGTTACCTCTGTGCTGTTTTAAAGCTTAGTCATAAAACATCAATATTACCAAATATTACCAAATTAAGGTGACATTTTTGAATACTAATATCCTTCAATACTATTTCACAAATGATATTGAGGCAGAAGTGTTTTGGCTTCAATGATCACAAACTGCGATTAAGCATTTTCCCCCCCATAACGTATTGATACACATTTTTCCCTCTAATTGTTTGTCAAATCTCCAAATTTCAAAGGATTTTAACAACGCAGCAAGGAAACCTGGAAGAGAATAACAGCACTTGGCAAAATGATTGATATTCAAGAATCACCAAACAGACTAATGAAAATTGCTATGGGAAAGCAGTGTGATTACAGATGAAAAAACTGCTGGAAATCTGAAACTGAAACCGCTGGAAACACTCAGCAGGTCGGACATCATCCGTAGAAAGAGAAATGGAGTTAATATTTCAAATCAATGACCCTATATTAGATCTCATCCTGGCGCACTCTCCAAATTATTACTTTTATTTTTCTTTCCCAGTTCTGATGAAGAGTCGTCTGCCTAAATGCTATCATACAGAGTTCAAGGGGATGGACGCAGGGTAATTAGAGACAGGCTAACATTCCTGGCATGTGGCCGATAAAAGATGCTGATTGTATTCGACGTCAATGCTCTTCTGGAAAAGTCACTGGAGACACCAATGTTTGTTAAAGTTTGTTATAACTGAAACCCAGTTAACATAGTGTAAAAATGAGACACTCACTGAGACAACCGAGATAGTTAAAAAATAAATCAATTTACTGGTAAAGCTTATTAACAGACATACATTCTATCCAATTTAAATGAACTTTTAGTTTGTAAACGTTTATGTTATTACAATACCTTGCAACTAAATTCATGAAAAGTGTGCTGTTATCATGGATTTAGTGATAACAAACCATATAATTATTACTATTAATCTGTATTGTTTTATTGTGTGCAGAGCAAAGCACAATGAAGGACATATACAGCATAACTTAGGTACCCCATTAAAAATATTGCTTTAACTAGTATTAGTAAAATCAGGTCATGACTGCAAATCTTTCTTTCTCCTTTTCCATCACACCACCCGCCGCTCAAACATAAAATACAATTAATTACACTCGGCACGTAGTAGAACAGTTTGAAAGTACTTTGTAGTTGTCCACTCTCTTCATTTACAGGAATCCTTCATGTACTAAATTACTTATAAAACTCAAGCCTAAATGAAAGATGCAGTGTACTTGCCCCTTTATAATTCACACAGGAATGCAGTCATCAGTCTACGTCCATGGAGGACACACACATCATGTTTAGCTTTTACAGTGAGTTTTTTTTCGGACCAGTTGGCAACTGACTCTGATGGTCAGAGAATTAGGAAAGTTGAATGTACACTCTTATGTTGAATTGAACTTCATAATCCACTTAGCAACAGGTGTCTTCCCCAAATATTTGGTGAACAGAGTTTAAAAACTAGCCCGAAAAAATGTTCAAGAAATGTTTTGAAGATCTTGATGAGAAATTGTCCTGCTATTCAGTTTACCCCAGTGACTGATCTACAAGTTCAGTTTAATTTAATCTTTATTTTATACATATGTGATAAAAATCTATAATCTGCTTGAACTTTCTTTATGATGAGCTTAAAACTAATTGTGTGCAGAAAAGTCTCACCCAAAGTCAATTATGTTCACAGCCAATGCTATCTATCAAGTAACCGAACACTGATTCTGAGGTTCATCTTAGGTCTGAGAAACAAGACTCAAATCAGCAGTGTGAGGCTCAACTTTGAAGTCTTGTGGGGTCATGGCATCTCCAACACAGAGTGCAACAATTCTTGCTGATTCTGAGAAAAACAATTTTGGTCCTAGCACCAAGATGATACCCGAGTAACTTGAGCTTCCACCATGTATTCAGATCCAAGACATGAACAATAGCTCGTGTTTTATTTGAATACTCCATTGAGAAAAATAATTTTCTGACCAAATTTGAACGGGATAATGAAGAACATATACAGCACACGGACGTGGACACTTTAATTTAAAAAGAAAACAATGATTCTTTCCAGGGAGATATCGATTTTGACCCAATTTCAAATTTCCTTAACATGTGAAGAATACAAGTTTTTTAAAACATACAGATTGCTTCTATATGTGATGGTGAGGGCATGTAACAGTGTTTTCCTGAGCTAGACCAAATTTGAGTTGCAATGTTTGGCGATTATATTAACCTGGATTTTGCTAACACCGACTTGCCAGCTGCTATTGCCGCTTTCCAGACTTGCCTAATTTGGACGTGCAGGCTCAAAGCTTCCCAGAATACAGCGATGCAGCCCCAGCAGCAACATGGCTTAAGAATACCACCATGGAGATATTTCTTCTCAGAAATTCATGCGATTGCCTTTGACAGGTGGGAAATTCCTACCCCTCCCAGCCCAAAGCTTTGCCAGCTGCCCGACAACAAGATTTCTAAAATGTTTCTGATTGTTCAGTTATGTTTTAGACCTATTAAAAATTGAAAAATGTATTAAAAGAAAGGGAAACTCAACTAAATACCTTTAAATAAAGGCATTAGACAAACCAAAAATTATTTAAAAGGAAACATATATTTTTCCCTGTAGCCCTACAATCACCATTGAGCTCACTGGGGACCCGTGTCAAGTCTATCCTGGTAGAGGATCCACAAGCTAATTTGGTGAATCATGGGAAAATACAACACTAGCACTTTATCCATGGGAAATCGAGCAATGGTCAAATTGGAAAGATGCAGACAAATTTTGCTAAGTTCAGGTCTTTTGCATTTGGCATTTATCAGCAAAATCCAACTGAGATATTACACGCAGTTTGCTTATGAAACAGCCACTAACGTGCATTGAATATCAGCTTCAGTTTGGTCAATACTCAGGGCGCTGCATTAAATAGGTCTCTATTTGCACCAAATTACAGGGCAAGAGAACTATTGTGACATTCATTGGCTGGATTGGAGTACATCAGTAGCCACTTGGCGGAAAGCTGTAATATATAACCAAATGTCTTCTAAGCTATAATTTGCTTAAACTAAATAAACCCCAGACACGGACTGGAGGAGGCAGGGAACAGAGAGCAATCACAGATGTACTGAACCCTTTTAAGAGAGGAAGCAGGGAACTGCAAATGATTGAAAAAAAATATTTTTGCAGTCAAAAGCGAATATGCTTTGATAGCATGTGCTGTGTTCCTGAATGCTTGGAGAAAATCATTACTGGTTTGAAAGATTCCGTTTATATTGAATTATACCTTGCTTTGAAGATACATTCGATTAATGTAAAGCTTCAGTCTCTGCACCAGAAAAAACTTCTCACTCCGCAAACTACCAAGCTGCGTTTTAGACACAGACACAGTTGAATGCGACACTTCTCGAAAGGCTGATGGTCATATTCAGATTAAAATTGCTCTCTCCTGCTTGCTTTCCACACAATGTAACATCACCCAAACCTGAATGATAATGGCACAATAAGATTCTTTGCAGTTCACGATAAACACAAGTTTTTTGTGAACACAATTAATGATGAACACAATTTTCAGCAGGATAGCTGCAACTTGCGTTTACACCCATTGTAACAAATTTTAGACTGAGAATAACTGCTCTCATTACACTGTAATAAATCATCTTCCCAGTTCCAGAGGTGATCTTTTTTTCACTCAAAAGGTATCAATCTTGAATGCTCCTCCTGTGTCATTGAATTGACTGATATGGACTGATGGCCTAGATCTGAGAAATTGCAAACTGCTAAGTTACCCGTACAATCTGAAGAGAATGCACCACATTTCTGCCTAAACAGAATTCACACCTGCGGTGCTTTTTGATATCATGAAAGAATAATGTAATGTATCCTGCACTACTGGCCAACACTGCAGAAAAGTGCTTTAATGTAAGACTGCATCCAAGTCAAATCAGCCTCCAAGATGCATTAGGAACTAATTTGACACATTGTTATCACTGAAGTCTGGATGAGGAATTTTCAGAGAATAAAGATATGGCAGAATGTGGAAAGATACAGCATGATTTTTTAACTAAAATGCCAGAAAGCATGAACATGCCCACCAGAATTTAGAGGAATAGAAACATGACTTCTCCTTATGTACAACATTTAGCACATGGCTGTGATATGAGATAATCCTGAAGAAATGTTTTCATAATATGTACAAGCCCATAATTGTATCAGAACTAGAAAAAAAAGTTTGGCAGTAACAATGAACTGGTCTTTTGTTAGTTTTGTCTACATTAAAGATTATCAAATGTAATGTAACTAAATTTAAATTTGCTACATCTCAGTAGGCCCGGGCATATGAACAACATAAACTATGAACCGAAGCAGCGAGAATAATTGATCTTTTTTAAATATGGATAAGCATATTTGTAATTTAAAATGTAAACATCTTCATTGTTTATATCCTCTCCAATTTGCATGTGGCTATTAGGCTGAACCTGGCATTCCTAAATAAATGATAATGGCCAAAATCAGAATGGGCACCCCTTTATGGAAACAAACACTGCATCAGTCCCTGCACACAGCAATAGTGGTTGTTTAAAAACAAATGATTGAAGAAATTCCCTTTACCCATTACCTAGAGGGGTGGTCCCATTCAAAGGGTTTTTGCTGAAGCAAATAGTTTTTGTTGCCAATTTATGTCTGACTATTGCCAACACGAGGAACAGGGACAAGTCACATCCAAGAACGGACACTGACGGTTTTAAATATTCTCCATTAGCTGCATCAATTTACTCTACAGCTTATTAAGGCAACTCAGAACCAAGTCTGGCTGTTTTTACTTATAATGTGACTTATAGACTATAGGTCTGAATGCATTAAAACGTTTCTGACGTTTAAAACATATTCCTTATTACTCACAATACACAGATCACGACATTGAGTACAGTCGACCTCAGCATGGCATATTGGCTAAGCATTACATCAAATAGAAGATGTGTCTTCCATGCAGGCAGAAAGGAAACAAAGTAAGATACTATCTTCAAGTAGGCCTGTATGGACAACACTTCTCTTACATGATTCAACGGCATTTTGTCAAGCTTCTCTGACACCTGCAAATAATTTTCAATATTCCAAATAACTAGCTTTAATGACCAAATCCAGCAAGTACTTAATCTTGCAAAAAATGATAGAGCACAATCTAGTTATCTTAAGAGTACATATATGCCTTGATTTTGCAAAGTTCAAAAAAACCTGGCAGCTGTGCCAATCCAAATGCATGCACTTTAAAACAAAAGCATGGCCTAGAATTATGTAATAAAATTGTCTTGATTCTGAAAGAGGTCAACTGTGTGATTATTTTTTGTTTTGAAACCTTCTATGAATGAGGTCAAATATATAATCATCTTTTTTAAAACCTTCTTCAATTCTTATGTTATTATGGAAACAACATACAATTATGAACAAATGGTTCAGGGATACAAAAATATACATCATAAACTATCCCTCCCAAATACCTCCTCATAATGTCACGGACACTGATGTGTCCATTTAAAAAAAGAGCAAAATCGTTGTAAGTGTGGCCCTTCTGTGCTAAAGATGAACCAATGCTCAAAGCTTCCATCAAAAACTGAGTAACAATTTCCAATAAATCATGTAAAGAACGATGTTGGTAAATTATTGAAAAGTAGTATCCACGCACAAGTAAAATAGCTTTGACCTGCTTCTCAGCAAGAACAATGATTCAATTTGGGACTTAATTAGGCATTTTCCTTGGCACCCTAAAATACAAATTAAAACTATTTACCAAAAACTAAAATTCCGAAAGTGTAAATAAAAACCATGCAAATAGCAACTTGCATTTTGTACAACAGAAATAATTATAATTTCAGTCTCCAAAACTGCAGCCTTGCTCCAAGCAATCGGGACATTTAAAAACATTTGCACAGCTTCGACATGCACAAAAATATTAGATTCACAAGCAATATTAACATTTCACATTATGAACGATTTGGAAATGAAGCAACTTATGGAATGAAACCATAAGAAACAATATTCTCTGAGGTGGGGTTGGTAAATCATGTTGATTGATGAGGAAGCCACTGATTATCCATTGGTCTGCGCAAAAGCTCCTCCACATGTCTGGCAACGTCCATTGTATCATCCAGGTCAAAATCACCATCAGGATCAAGCATGCTGTCTGGGCTGAATAAAAGTTCATGAAGTATTATTGATTTTGAGTAGGGCTATATTATTTGTAAAAATAATTTTATTTCTGCTACATTTTCTGACTGTATCTTTGGGAACATAATCTATAAGAATAAATTGTGCATTTCTTTGTGCATCCAAAATCAATGATACTAATAGCTTGCATTTATATGCTGAATTGAGGGCAATGCCCAGTGTCACTTTACAAACATTAAAAATATAAGCGGTCACTAGGTCAAATCAGATGAAGGGAAGGTGGAAAAAAAAGTTAAAGCAAGTTGTCTTTGATCACAGACACAACCCATGTCTTAGTTCTTCAGACTAGTTAGCTGCAGGAGATAGTGCCTTATGTGACTAAAGATAGTGACTGCGTGTTGGTCAAACTATCTGGTCTCTCAGAGGTAGTGGATTGGTTGACTGAAATGGGGATGGAGATTGCAAATGTGTTTTACAATTTTCCAATCTTCCCTATATATTGCGGAGTGCCAGAGAAAAGGCAAATTGGGAAGCGTGATATCCTTAGTAATCTGATTGAAGCAAACTTTGCAAAACCATCACAAGAAAGTTGTGAGCACTTGGAGAAGTTTGAATTAATAAAACAGCCAGCATGGATTTGTTACAGAACGACTGGGTTTGACAAACCTGAATGATTTTTTTTGAAGAAGTATTAGAGAAGGTTGATGAAGGGATGTCATCTATGTGGATTTTCAGAAGGCGCTTAACAAAGTTCTAGATCAAAGGCTGGAGGATGTTAAACAGTTGAGTTCTCCACAGGTCAGTACCTGGAACCATAAACTGACCTGCCTGCAGTTGCAGGGGATGTCAAACTTCCCCTTTTTCCTGTCCTCTGGCATCTTCCCTGTATGTGGGCAGGATTGGGAAAATTATATCAAGCCCTGTGCAATCTCCACCCTATTTTACTATATTAACAACTTGGGTGTGGATGTGCTGCAATGCTGCAGATGGCACCAAACTTGTAAACTGTAAGTTAAGTTAAAGAATGCAAAAAGGACACAGATAGGTTACTAAAACAGACAGCACCAAATGTATATAGAATTTGTATACTTATTTGAATTAGTAAAGAAAGGACAAGCGAAGATAATATAGAGTAATTGGGAATTTCTATAAGCTGTGTAAGAACAGAGGGGTCTAGATGTGTATGCACGTTGGACAATCTGAGGTACTTATAAGCAAAAGGCTACCAGGAGGAAAGCTCATGTTAGCTTATTTGTTTTACTTTGATCACTCAGTATGATTAATTAAATAATCACAGTGCAGAAAAATATAAGGGATCCAGAGCTTTGCAGACAAGAGTATAAAAATAGGGTGGCTATGTTGATTGTTTATAAAACACTGATTAAGGCATACAGGGTCTCCCAATTCTGCTAATTGTCCTGAAAGGATGCAAGGTGCAAGAGGGTCAAAACAGATTTAGTCCGACATAACAGTTGATGCAATGTTAGAATGGAGGAGAGTTTGTTCGGGGACTACAATGAAATTTGAAAGCAGGCAAATGCTAAATGACATGTTAAACTGTGTCCCTGCCAACTTCAGTTATCGAGAGGTTACAAAACATTCCATGAGATATGGTTTGAGTGACATCAAATCAATAATCACAAATTTGTGGGGATTCATCAAAATAAATTAGTTTGCTTCCTACTTAACTTATACAAAGCTTGATTTGCAAACGGTCTTATATTATTAAGTGGCTTTATATTTTTAAACATCTATTTTGTGCATGATATTGCTTTATTTAATAAACTATCATGCACATTAATTGGAAGACTGGGCTTTTTTGAAATAAGGCAACTTTCCATACAGCTGAAATAGTGGATTTGATGCTCACTGAGTGAACAACATGCAGAGGGAAGTCACTTTAAACAGCATGGGTCTGTTGTTTGTGAATTTCTCCGATGCAAAAATCCAAGAGAAAGTGTCGTTTCAAACAGGGCAGCAAGAATATAATTAATGAACTTGTCAGACACTTGTCCTGAAACAGTTAATGTGATTATAAATGATTGTTTAATTCTCTACATTCTTCGTTTTATGTTAAAGGAATATTGTAATTTTAATATTTGCTATTATGTTACTCATATGTGAATAGAAATATTACTTTCTTCTTGGCCTATACCGCTACAGTTCCACCTGCACTTCCAAGTGAATTTGAAACATAAATACACGTTGTAAGCTTGAAGTGAAACCATCAAATACATTTCTTAATGCCATAAACATTAGATCACTGGATCAAAATAAGCATTTTTTTGTTACATATGGGATCTCTTTTTAACTATCTGCATCAATGGTGCTAAAGTGGAGATAGTCGGAAGCTTCAAATTCCAAGTTGTATCACCAACAATTTGATCTGGTCCAACATCAGTGACACTACGGCCAAGAAAGCACCCCAACGCCATTAATTCCTCAAAAGATGAAGGAAATTCAGTCTCCTACCAATTTGTACAGATGCACCATAGAAAGCAATCAATGCAGATGAATCGCAGCTTGGTATGGCAACTGCTCTCCCCAGGACTGCCCAGGACAGCAAGAAATTGCAAAGAGCTATGCACACAACCCAGTATACCGCACAAACCAGCCTCTCCCCATTGATTCCATCTGTACTTCATGCTGTGTCGGGAAAGTAGCCAACATCCTTCACTCTTCCCCCCTCTCCGGTTGGGCAGAAGATACCAAAGCTTGCAAGCACATACCACCAAATTCAATATCAGCTACTTCCTCACTGTTATCTGACTCTTGAATGGACCTCTCATATGCTAGAGATGATTTCCAGATCTTCCAATCAACCTCGTTGCAGCCCCTGCATCTTTTTTAAATCTGCACTTTTTTTTGGCACCCGCGGCAATAATAAACCAACACCAACCTAAAAACAGTTAACAATGGGAAAAAAAAAAAATCTTACTTCTGTGGGTAGAGGGGATATTGTGGCTGGTGACAAACCGCAGGCGATGCTGCTGGATCCATGTAGGTGCTACTTGCTGACGCTGCATCCGATGATGCTGTAGCAAATCTGCAACCAGCAAGATCATTGGTTTAGTTTAGAGATACTAAATTCTAAAGGGCCTGTCCCCACTTCGGCGTTATTTGCGCGTCATTTACCCGACATCATTTACATGTCACGATGTGTGCATGGCGTGCATTACACACACATGGCGCGTGGAGAGACGTGGTGGCGTGGGCAGTGACACGCGCTCGCGTGCGGCGCCCTAGGATTTTGGGATTCTCAAAACCTCGCGCGCCACCTGCGTGATGCAACAATGGGCAAGTGGGACAGGCCCTTAAGCATTACAGTAGCCGATAGGATAATCGCTCCCCTGGCCCCCACAAAGTATTGAAACAACCTTAAATGGGAGAAATACAAAATTACAAATCTACAAGCTCTAAACTGTGATATTTTGTTAATTTATTTGCTGCATATTCACCTCTTGTGAATCATGAACTAGCACACTCCGCTCAGTCTGTATCCCAGAGCTCTGCAAACTCTCATTTTTACATGAAATGCTTTCCTTTTTTGCCAAAATGGCCAATTTCTCATTTACCAACATTATACTCCAAACTCTGATAAATTAGACATAAATTCTCTGTCAAAAATCGATTCATCTTCTGTGCGTACCTCGAGGTTTTCCAAAGTAGCCTTCTATAATGTTGTTAATAAATGCTTCTACTATTTTCTCCACAATGGATATTAAACTCGCTGGCCTAAAATTTTCTGCATTGTATTTCTCTTCCTTTTTGAATAAATAATTGATATTTGCTACTTTAGAATCCTCTGGAATGCAATTATCTCCAAGAACAGTTAACACTTCAGCTCAATGCACTTTTGATTTTCTCCCCCCAATCATAATTGATAAATGGCCACTGATGTGAAATCTTTGTCCATTTTCTCTCTAGAAATGCTGTCTGACCTGATGAATATCCTCTGCTTTTTATTTTTTATTATAGCTCTGAGTGATAGAAATACAAAAGCAAACTTAATTATATCCATAATTAATAAATAGCAAAGACAGATGATAAAAATCCAACATCAGTCAATCTGTATAGAATTTGGGTACAAAAGTAACATGTTATTGCAATACTTACTCTGGAACCACCTGCTTGATTTGTGGTTTTACATATCCATCTACTGCTTTTGCTGCAATGGGGATAAGCAAAAAATAAATTGTTAAAATATATTTTTAAAGATACTTACAGATCCATAATTGTTATTTGAAGATCTTTAAATATTTGAAATAAGTTGAAATAATATTTTACCAGGGAAATAAAACATGTTCATGAACAGCTCTAAAATATCAAAGTAGTAGGATCAGTTCACAAAATAATCAACAAAAATCACTGTTTAGTAACTAATTTCATTTTCTGTCCTTGAGGATTTTGTACACAAAACACAAATCGGCACATGTTCCAAGTAACACTTACATAAAGGTGGCGTATAATATTTAGAAAACACATCGTCTTTGGGTCTGTCTGGATATAAATACAGCAAATGATTGAGATCACTGATGCGATCTGCCAGTGATCGAATTGAAAAATCTTTGGTTGTATACGGAAGAAGATTCCAAACCATCCTTTCTCCTGTAAAAATGTACATTTTTAAATTAATACATATTTTATGCTTTAGGAGAATCAGCATAGTGTTTTCACAAAGTAATACAGTACATTTTTAAAGCACTTCAAATGTTAGATAAAAAACCGCAGAAGCATTTCAGTACATATGACACTTGTATAACATGTGTATAACATGTTGGTTGTGGTTATCTAACAGATTAGAGCAAGTTGTAATTGTTATTTTAATACATTATCTTACCACATTACATATTTAAGAATTTTAATATTTAATTTGAAATGCTTAAATGGTCTGCAACAACTGTCATAAGAGTCAGAGGTTAAGGATATGGATGCTTTCCTGTGATCACACCTGCTTTGTTGGGATTATCTGCTACCCACGCTATTGTAATCCCTCCAATCTCCGAATCACTGAACCGCAGCAGAAAGGTTCCATTAGGCTTCGAAAGCAGCATGTCTTGTGCCTGTTGTTTGTTTACAAACCCTAAAATCGCCCTGCATGAAGCACACGTGAACATACTAAAATTACTAATGTTTGAATGTTATTCATTTAAAATAATATACAAGTTGTATCTCATAAACCATTATCTGAAACCTAATAGTGTAAGGTACTTCACTGTTCCTTACTGTATTAAGTTTCTTTATTCTCAGCGTCTACTCCTGCCAGATAATGAATCAGGGATGAGCAGTATTATAACACCAGCTATGGCCGTACTTTATCTGCTTTGAATGGTTTGCAGAAGATTTAAATGCAGTAACATGTCGATCTTGGAAACGCAGACACAGTCAAAGAGTAACAACATTGCAGAAATTACCCATCATTCCAATGAGGCTTTAGATGCTTTTTTGTCAGCTCCATAACTCCATCAAACCATTGCCAGAATGTGAAATTTCGACCAGGTAAACTTTCCTTTAAGAAAAGAAAATTATGGATAGCATCCTATTACCTTTATATTTTACTTATTTCTCCATCTTCAAAATTAAATAAGCAGTCTTGGGTAATTTCCAGAGTATTTAGCATACACAATAAAATAAAATCCAAGAATGAATGGTATATCCCTTAATTTCTCATTTCTCTATAACCATTCCATAAGCATTTACAAAAGCTTGCAGCAAATAACAGAAGCTGAAATTTGTTATCAGACATGATTCAGGCGCCAAGAAACGTGGATTGATCCTAATACATCCTTAATGCCCACAGTTTAATGGTAAGGACGCATTAATTTCACAATGTCTACATGTAGAACATTTAATAAACCTTCTGTTTTAGCCAGTTCTTAAGAGACAAACACCCACATTTATATGCCCCTTAATTGTCTTGAGGCCCGCAAACCCTTTAAGGTTAAAATAGTATTTCTCATAATGCAGTCCTATTAAAAAAATCCCAATGGTCAATTAGCATGTTTGGGAACTCTTCCGGCTCCTTTAACTAGTGAAAATGACCAACGGTGTAGCAGTTGCCTGCACCATCTGATGACTACATCTGAAATGTCTCAGTTAGATCCGAAAAACAAATCTCCCAGGAATGCTAATTTGCTTATCAGTTAAACCAGAGAAGGAATTGAGTAAGGCATCCACTATAAAGTGAGAGAAGAGAGTAAAATAATAAGCATCACATGGAACTTAGACACGAATAAAAACTATCACCGTGCACTCGCGACTGAGGAACAGGATTGGCAACTGATATCAAAGGAAGATTGAGAGACAATTACTGGTCACTTTTGCAACTTCATACTTAAGATTTAATGATTCATATTGTACCAATGAACACTGAATTTATCAAAAAGGAATACGGGAATAACATTGTATTTTGTTTTAATTACAGTTTTTTCCTCGGGTATTAAAATGTGAAATATGTGTAGCCAAATTACAAACATACTCATTGTATTTCTTTGCTGAGACTTTCATTCTTAAGTCAATGCAGGACTGGTTTATTGTTAACTTTTCTGGAACTGTGCAAGCCTGCCTTCAGAGGTCTCCCAGGTTGGTATGTGTACAACAAAAGTTACACAATGGCTAAATAACAACTTACCCTATTAAACTGAGACCAGGAGATGGTCATATTACTGTAATCATCTGAATGTATAGCCGAACTACTGAACGCTTTCTGAGCCAGGAAAACAAGATTTTCTTCTGATAATCCTCTGTTGCTCTGAACCTCCGCTTTGAATTTCATATTGAGGGCTTCACATAACTGTGGCCAGAGTACTTTATCAGGCACTACAAATGGCACTCTACCCTGAAATTGCAAATAGACGATATATGAACGAATAAATATTTTCAACAATTTAAGATTTTCATTTTATCACAATAACAGATTAGCCATTCAATGACAAGCAGTAGAATTCTAAATAGGTATATTCAGGAAAATGGAGTAGTATAATAAGTAATTTGTTAACTGAAGGTTTCTGTTAATCCTATGGGAACTTGAAATATGATCAAGTTGAAAACTGCAAAACTTCGGGACTTTATTTTGGTCCATCTTCCATCTGGCGGAAATGCCCACAGAGCTACAATTATTAATAGTTTACCATGCCCAAACGTGAACATGGCCGAAAACAGATTCAAACTGACCCTCCTCACTATAATAGCTATTTTTACTCTAATCTTGCACAATTACAAAAAAAATTATTAAGATTAATTATGGGTTCCAGGCCAAGTTTATTACTCAGATGTAAGATTATCATTTTAACTCCTCTTGTTACCTCTATGCTAGTAGAATACATAAAGCTGCAAGTTGCTTTGGAGTCAGGTGTCTCAAGCAGATTATAACTTCAGGAATTATGGCGCAGCGGTAGAGTTGCTGCCTCACGACACCAGAAACCAGTGTTCAATCCTGCCCTGGGGTGCTGTCTGTGTGTGGAATTTGCATGTTCTCCCAATGCCCGTGTAGGTTTTCTCTGGGTGCTCCAGTTTCCACCCACATTCCAAAGACATGCCGGTCAGTAGATTAATTGGCTTCTATAAATTGTCCATTGTGTGTAGGATGAGAACTAGTGTATGGGTGATCGCAGGTCACTCGATGGGTCAAAGGGCCTGTTACCACACTGTATCTCTAAACTAAACCTCTACACCAAGATCTCTATACATTCTTGTAACATAATTTGAAAAGCAGTACAGATCCCCAAAAGTTAGTTATCAAAAAATGCTATGTCGTTGGAGAAATTAGAGTGTTTTTTTTGTGTATCCTCCTTAACAATTACTTTGGAAGTTTTCTACAGGTTAAGAAAACCCCAAACACCTTTAGAGATCGAGTCCACTTACATCTTTGCAAGTAAAACACAAGAATGTGCTACTTCCAACAATAAAATCCACCAACATTCTCACAAATTGGTGAATTTTGTCTTTAGAAAAGAACAGACACTGCCAACATGTTATATATTTGTAATGACGATTAAACTAATATGTGTGTATGCTGCAATCCTTATTTTAAGCTTTCCCATAGATTTTAATATTAAACTCAGTATAAGACAATGTATTGCCACTTACTGGCTCTGCAAATGCATTATCCCAGAGTACAGTGGCAGTGGCATTGTTGTCTTGGCTACCATGAACTATCACTACCACTGGAAGCGACAAAGTCTGCCAGAAAGGAAAAAAAAACATTAATTATATCAACAGAATAAAATAATGTTACTGTTAGAATCTCTCAGCAAGTTCTGTCTGCAACATACCTTAACTTGAAACACTAGTTCATTTCCACCAACACTGAATTGTGATTCAAAAAGAATGGTGAATTTTTCTTCTGTGACTGATTCTGCTCCACGCCGGTCAGAACGCTTGATTCGCTTCAAGGACTAAGACAGAATCAAAATTTGGGTAGCATCACGACATTTGTATGAACGAACTTTTGCAACACTATCAAAATGTACAAAATAAACATGTTCTCTCTTCGCCACAATGTTAAAACAATTCAAGTGGAGAACAGTAAATTCCAAAGGAACACAGAAGGCAACTAAAACATTACAATCTGAAATGTACTTCTCATTTTGTTTATAAAATCATACACCCTTGCATTTCACCCATCCTGTTCCATCAACATTATTTTACAAACAAAAATTGTTTCCCATCAACTTCCTATTGTTATTCCCATCAAACCTCACACCATTGGATTCTACGGCTTTGTGGTCAAGCTTTGTAACTTTGTCAGTGCTGCAGAAGGCCACTACTTGTATACCTTGGGTATGCAAGCAAAAAAATTCACTGTGCCTTATCACATGTGCCAATAAAGTATCCCCTTCCAACCATTCATTTCAAGTTCAAAGCTCAAAGCTATTCAAGTAATTTAATAAGCGCAAAATTAAATTTAGGAATAAAATAGCAACCATGAAACTAACAGACTGTCAAAACGCCCTGATGGATGTAGCCTATATGACTGCAAACCTACTAGTGTGGTTGAAATTTAATGTCACCTTAATTTGGGGGAAATTGGAGGCAGCATCCACACGCCATGAATGGATAAAAATGGATCAAGGAATGTGATCACAGCATTTTAAATGAAGTAGCTCAAACTCTTTGATAACATTTGGGTAATGCAGTGGGAAAGTTGCAGAAGTACTACCCAACAATGCTAGAAACCTGGGTTCAATCCTGACCCTGGGTGCAGTGTGGATTTTACACTTTCTGCCACAGGTGCTTTGCTTTCCTCCCATATGCTAAAAACATATGAATTGGCTTTAGTGTGCATCCTAGCGGTACACACGTTGGTTAGAATAAAAACTAGGGTTAATGCTAACCATCCATTGTGGAATATAGAACAAACTGTGTTTGGGTTGAGATCTAATAATTATATAATATTGACTGGCCTTGAGGGAGACACCAGGAAATATTGCCCAAACTGAAATCATATTGCCCGAGTCGAAGACAAGGGCAATATGATTTCAGTGCGGGCAATATTTCCTGGTGTCTCCCGAAAGAAGCCAGTCAATATTATAATTATTACCTATCCCCACGTAAATTTAAATAATTTTGTCGTCGTCAAGAGACGCGAATCTCGCACTGCTGGAGGCTGCCATGTTTGTTTAGATGCCGTGACCTGATTCTTCGCGGTGAACTTTGGCCGGGTTCGTGTCCCGGATGTACGCCCAGGGTTCGTAATATTTCATCTTTGTGATTGACCGCAGTTTTTCTACGTAAAGTCAATGGCGAAACCCAGAAGAAAAATACCAAGTAATATTGCCCGCTGGAAACTGCGCGTTTTTTGACCAATCAAAATACGAACTAATATTGCCCAGTAAAACTACCTTATATAGGTAATAATTATATAATATTGACTGGCCTTGAGGGAGACACCAGGAATATTGCCCAAACTGAAATCATATTGCCCGAGTCGAAGACGAGGGCAATATGATTTCAGTGCGGGCAATATTTCCTGGTGTCTCCCGAAAGAAGCCAGTCAATATTATAATTATTACCTATCCCCACGTAAATTAAAATAATTCCGTCGTCGTCAAGAGACGCGAATCTCGCACTGCTGGAGGCTGCCATGTTTGTTTAGATGCCGTGACCTGATTCTTCGCGGTGAACTTTGGCCGGGTTCGTGTCCCGGATGTACGCCGGATGTAATATTTCATCTTTGTGATTGACCGCAGTTTTTCTACGTAAAGTCAATGGCGAAACCCGGAAGAAGAAAAATACCAAGTAATATTGCCCGCTGGAAACTGCGCGTTTTCGGACCATTCAAAATACCAACTAATATTGCCCAGTAAAACTTCCTTGTATAGGTAATAATGTACTTTATTGCCCCCCCAAATGAATTGCACAGCAGTAGGAACACCTGTCATACTGAAGATTTTTGCTTACCATATTTCTAAAGTTGGCACTTAAGGTTCCTGTCGCTTGATGGTATTCCATAACGCAACAGTTATTTAATATCTCACCACTGCTGTCACTGTCAGAAACACAAGTGGGAAAAAAAATCAGTTTCTTTAAAAAATATCTAAATTTAAAAATGTTGCATTGCACTGTAGCAGCATTTTATGGAAGATACAAGTAATTGTCATAATAACAGTTGATTTCAAAGAGAAAATGGGGACAGCAGTCGGTCCCATCTGCACATCAGCAGAGAAGATGCTTCATGCTCTGAAAATAATCACCTTCCCAGGATTGAGGAGGATTTCCCATCTGTAGACAGTTATTCTATCTACAGTAATCAAACTGAGTGACCCAAGGTTGACATATTATCCACATTTGGTTGAAGGACTTTAGTTATACCAGGACTGATTATCTTTCTCAATGGTGCCTTTATTATTTCAAAGGGTAAAAGTAATAATCTATTACTGAATTGATTTTCTAACTCAAATGAAAATCAATGGAAAGTGCGAGAGATTCAGTGAATTCAACTTGTATGTGATTGAACAGAACTAACTACATCTATCTTACCTTTCATGAAACTGAACAAGACCATTGCACAGTACAATTTCAAAATTGGACAATGTAAGTGAATCTTGTTAGGAAACTGAAAGAAGAGTTCAGGGCGAACAACTAAAAGAGCACGATGAAATGGGTAAAAGGAAGGAGTCATGTTATTTCAGTATGAGTCCCCAGAAACTCTTTTTGAAGGGAATATTTTCAGGAGTACTCTGTACTGCTGTAATTCAGACAGGCAGGAGGATCAGGCAAGCAAGTGGATAAATGTAGAATGACACTGGCTAAGTTCATACGTATAAAGGACAAAATAGTGTAAATTTGTGTTTGTTGTGTGTGCAGAGATATGCCATGATGATCTATCCTATAAATTCTCTTTCCAGTCATCATATAGATTTATGGATGGTTTGGATATTTAATTAGAGATATGTGCAAATTTAGAGAAATAAAACTGCTGGAGAATTCAGAGGGTCAAGCAGCTGATGTGAAGGCAAAAGAATGGGAAACGTTTTGTGTCAAGAACCTGCATCCTGTTACTGCGGATACTGCTGAGTTCCTCTAGCAGTTTGGTTTTTGCACAAGATTCCAGCAGCTGCAGGCTCTTGCACCTCAGATTTAGATAAATGCTATGAAGAGAAGGGCAGATACAATTCCATGCAGAGAAATGTTCCATTGTGTAAGCAATGAAGGGAAGGATAACTTAGAGAAAGAATAGAGGAACTCAGATGGAAAAGTATTAATCAACATTAAGATGAAAATAAATTGAATAGTCTCTGAAAAAAGTCAAACAAATTCTGAATTCCATGGATGGGATACTTACTTTCTTGTATTTTCATTTTTCAGAAGTGCCTTTGCTTGCTGTTCACTGATAATAGTCGCTTTCACTTGGGGTGGATTCATGTGTACATTAAGCTTTCCACCAACTAATAAACGTACAGTGGCAGCAAACTTTGTCTGAGTCTTCAAAACCTGAGGGGGCTGTTTTTCAATAATAAAGGTGCTGTGCAAAACAAAAAAAAAGAACAATGACTTAGTACCATTTGTTCTACCTAACTACTAAAGCTAATGACAAATTAAACATAAAATAGATTTATTCACAAAAACATATTTCCTTGCCATTTTTACAGAATCACAGAAAGGTCTCAGCTCAGGAGACTCTCTTGGTGTGTTGTGGCCAGGCTGACCATGTAAAAACATACCTCTCCCCTGCGGCCTTTCTATAATATTGCATCTTTGCTGTGTGAATGTCTCTTTAATATTATGGAGAAGTTTTAAAGATGGTAATTCTTCAAAATATGTTCATTATTATAATTCATATCTTAAAATAACAATATGTTTGAATAATGATATTTTATAGCATTGCTCTAGGTAAGACAAACTAAGTATAAAAATGAGGTGGTTGTACTGCAGAGTGAAATACTGCATAGATGTACGCACGTTTGCTCATTGTCTCGAGTGAAAAGTTAAATATACATGTTAACATTACTGTGTGTAGGAAAGAACCGCAGGTGCTGGTTTAAATCGAAAGTAGACACAAAATGTTGGAGTAACTCAGCGGGACAGGCAGCAAGAGAAGGAATGTGTGACGTTTCGGGTCGAGACCCTTCTTCAGACTGATGTCAGAGGAGTGGGCGGGACAGAGATAAAATGTCGTCGGAGACAGTAAGACTAGAGGGAGAACTTAGAAGGGGTGGGAATGGAGAGAAAGGGAAAGCAAGGGCTTTTTGAAAGTTTGAGAAGTCAATGTTCATACCGCTGGGGTGTAAACTACCCAAGCAAAATATGAGATGCAGTTCCTCCAATTTGCGATTGAAGGACAGAAAGGTCAGATTGGGAATGGGAGGTGGAGTTAAAGTGCTGAGCAACCGGGAGATCAGGTAGGTTAAGGCAGACTGAGCAGAGGTGTTCAGCGAAACGATCGCCGAGCTGTGCTTGGTCTCGTCTATGTACAGAAGTTGATACCTGGAACAGCGGATACAGTAGATGAGGTTGGAGGAGGTGCAAGTGAACCTCTGTCTTACCTGAAAAGACTGTCGGCATCCTTGGATGGAGTCGAGGGGGGAGGTAAATGGACAGGTGTTGCATCTCCTGTGGTTGCAGGGGAAAGGACCTGGGGAGAGGGTGGTTTGGGTGCGAAGGGACGAGTAGACCAGGGTGTTGCGGAGGGAATGGTCTCTGCGGAAAGCAGAAATGGGTGGAGATGAGATGTGGCCAGTAGCGGAATCCCATTGGAGATGGCGAAAGTGTTGGAGGATTATATGCTCTATGCAACGGCTGATGGGGTGGGAGGTGAGGATAAGGGGGATTCTGTCCTTGCTGCAAATAGGGGGAGAGGGAGCAAGAGCGGAGCTGTGGGATATCGAGGAGACCCTCGTGAGAGCCTCATTTATAAAGAGGGGAACCCCTGTTTCCTAAAGAATGAGGACATCTCCGATTTACTGACCTTGTAACTAGTGCAGATATTACATCTGTAATTGTTGCATTGAGTTCTGTAAGTAACTCCTCCACTGGGCCTGGGATGGGAAGCTGTTGTCTTTGGTGTTCAGCTCGCCTGATCTGCTGACGATTCTGCCATATTGTCTCTGCTAATTTCTCACACCTGCAAGTGCAACAAGTTTCCCAATAATAGCATGGAAAATAGAAAAGCAAATTTTCGCTTGAATATAATTGGGCTATAGTTGAACATTGTAACAATTCTAGAAGTTGCTGAAGGACATATCAATTTTTGAACATGCTTATCATTTTTCCCTAACATATTTGCTAAAGAATATGTTACTTGATTGCAGCAACCCACTATGAGGTTATCAGTAAATTTAAAAATATTCAAATACGAGGAACAACTAATTTTCAATATTTATGGAATTAAAGACGTGCCCTGTGAGCTCTACTATTTGTCAGCAGTTAAATAATTAATATGTTTAAAGTAAACATATCCGTTTAAAGCTCAGAACCTAACGAGAAAAGTACAGCCTTTGCCAACAAGCTCAGTAATGGCACAGATTAAATGAAACAGCAAGCCAAGGACTGGTAAAATACATAATTCAACAAAGGAGGACCGAGATTTCAATAAGGAGTAAAATACAAATCTGCAAGAGATGAAAAAGACACTCTGCAAAAGCTTCTACTGGGTCTGGAAAAAGGAAAAGATGATCAAAGGTTAATGTTTGGCTCATTGCAGAGAAAAAAGAATGCTGAAAAATTAAACAAACATTTATATTGTTTCTATAATATCCTCCAGGAAATAGTGGAGAACAAAAGATCTAGAGAGAATAAGGAAGTGAAAGAAATTAGCCTTTGTAAAAACACAATTGGGTTAGAAAGCAATTGGATTGAAAGCCACCAAGCTTGCAGAATCTAGTGACCTGCATCCCAAGATATTGAAAGAAGCATCAGTTCCATCTTCCCAAAATTCCACAGATTCTAAAATTCTACATTAGCTGCCCCAGATTGGAATATAACAAATACAATCCCACTATTTAATAATGGGGAGAGAAAAAATAGTAAAGGTAAAATGAGGTTATTATAGAAAAATTGCAATTTGCGGGATTGTCGGTAATATACCCACATAGATTGTGGATAGGTTAGTGGACAGAAAACAGAATGCAAGAGTAAATAGGTTATTTTCAGGTTGAGGGAAGGCTTCTAATCTAGAATAGAATAGTACTTTATTTGCCAAGTATGTTTTGCAAAATACGAGGAATTTCATTTGCCAAGTCAGTCATACAAATAAAAAGTAACAGATCATCCAAAACACATTTTAACATGAACATTCACCACAGTGACACCTACACATTCCTCACTGTGATAGTTCGGGTCACAGGGATTGGTGCTGGGGCCCAGCAGGTCACGATCCAAATCAGTGGATTGCATGAAAGGATCAAGAGCAATATATTGTTTGTTGACAAAATAGTCAACATTGACCTTTCTTGTTGAAAGTGTTATATTACAATTATGAAAGAACCTGAAGCTCCCTGAAATTTTCTTGCACATTCGCTCCTCAGTTTCCTCTATGAATCAATGAACCATTGAATGAGATGAAAAACTTCTATGATACAGAAACTGCTGCCATAACACCCAGCCATGAAAGCATCTAATCTCGGCCACGTAATTGGAGATAAGTGCAGCTCAATCATATTCTATTAATCAGCAAGGACACATTTTTGAAAGTAATCCTGCTGTTTTGAAACCAAATAAAATATAATGAATCAAATGTGAATTTCTTACCATGACTGAAGAACGTCCAAACCTCCTTCAGACTGACCACCATTCCCAGCTAACTGCTGTCGACGTTTCCACTGAATCAATTCATCATCTAAAATAATTGTTTGGAGTTTACGAAGCAACTGCAATGTCTTTTGGTGTTTCTCAGCTAGATCCTACAGCGTACATAGGAAAATTACACTTTGGTTAGAAATTATATTGCTGTGGGGGCTGTTAAAAGAAATACTTAAAGCAGTTTAACAAAAAAAAATCAAAATACTGATGAAATTAATTTCATTTGAGATTATTGTCTGGTGAAAAGTACAAAGTCCAACCAAGAATAAATCAAAGTCTTGTTTCACTTTCATATCAAGCAATTCTTGTAATACTTTCAGATCAAGCAATTCTAATCCAAAGGTAAACTGACAAATTTGGACAAGGTGGACACAAAAGCTGGAGTAATCAACGGGTCAGGCAGCATCTCTGGAGAAAACGAATAGGTGACATTTTGGGTCGAACCCTTCTTTAGACAGAGTCGGGGTAAAGGGGAACGAGAGATATAGGCAGTGATATAGAGAGATATAGAACAAATGAATTAAAGAAATACAAATATGTACAATACAAACTTAAGGGTGGCACAGCGGTAAGGTTGCTGCCTTACACGCCAGAGACTCGGGTTTGATTCTGGCTACTGGTCTGTCTGCACGGTGTTTGAACATTCTTCCTGAGTCCACGTGGGTTTTCTCTGGCTGCTCCAGTTTCCTCCATATTCCAAAGACGTACACGTCTGTAGGTTAATTGTCTTTGGTATGATTTGGTAAGTTGTCCGCAGTGTGTAGGATAGTGCTAGTGTATGGGGTGATCACTGTTGGCGTGGACTTGGTAGACCAAAAAGCCTGTTTACGTGCTATTTCTCTAAAGTCTAACTTCATAATTTCACAAAGAAACTAACAATGATGGTAAAAAAAAAAAAAAAATTGCAGTGATTTGAACAGTTAACACTGTCCACAGATGCTGCCTGGCCGGCTGAGTATCTCCAGGTTTTACTTCCCCCCAGATTTTCATCATCTGCAGGTTTTAACCTTTCAATTATAGTATTGGGTAAATGCTTGAAGTACGGTTAAAAGATATGTGGGTTAATTAGGAATCTAAAGGAATGTTTCTGTAGTGGCAGAAGTGTTAACTTGTTATTCAGCAATGGTCTTAACTAAAGACAGTGCAGCAAATTTAGCTAGAATGAAGTAGGAAAGCTAAACAGTTTAAAGACAGGTTAAAAAGAGCCCATATTATAAAGTAGGAAAATGCAGATACAACACACTCCTGAGAAATGACGGAAGGGATGGTGGAAGTTTTTAATGTTTTGGCCACAATTCGCCAACTCCTCCTTATTATGGTGTTAGTATCAAACCTCATGTTACAAACTCATTTAAAGGGGAAACATTTAATCATGTAACCTGATAATTATTGGTTAGACATAATAATCTAAAATATAACATAAATGAAAGTCACAGGTCTGTTTGATAAATTTGACCAAATATTTTGGTTAAGGAACAAGAGAGAATGAATGTAGTTGTGCATTTTGGGGTTTTGAAGTAACACAAAACAGGCCTAATAATAAAGTTAAAGTGGCATGGATTCATAACTGGACCTGAAAATGAACAGCAATGCATGTTATGGACGATACTGAGATTGCCACCCCTTTTGATCCACGTTATCAAGCTGGATTTGAATACAGAGTAAAATTTTAGTACTTGCATGAGATTAAAAATTAAAAATGCAATTAATATGGCAGCAGATAGTTCCTTGATCAGGATGACGTGTTAGATATGCAGAAACAGATGAAAATGAACAGAATAAAACATTTTTGAAGAAAGAGGAAAAACAGTATCAAAAACAGTATCATCTATTGGCACAATTTTAATGTAGGTGCAGGTAGAGGAAAATTATAAACAAATTTTAGAAGCCAGCAGGACAAAATAAAAATAACTTTTATAAGCATACGAGATTTGTCAAAATCATTTGTGAAATGCTTGGACTTTGAAAGCGGAAAATAGTACCACCCGCCTGAAACATCCATCGCAAACAATGGCAAGTGGACAACACCAAATTGCTCTTTATTTTCACCAACTGGCAATGTCACTCAAAAAGAGTGTTGTGGGTTAAATTAATTTTCCCTATTTCATGTTTTATGCCCGAACTAAACACTGTGGTGTGGTGCAGTGGCACAACTGGTACAGCTGCCACCTCACAGCGCTAGAGTTCCGAGTTCAATCCTGATCTCGGCTGCTGTCCATATGGAGTTTGCATATTCTCCCTATGACAGTGTGCGTTTCCTCCAGGTGCTCGTTTCTTCCCTCATTCCAAAGACGCTGGAGTTTGTAGGTTAATTGGCCTCTGTAAGTTGCCTTTTGTGTGTAGGTGAGTGGAGGAGAAAGTGGGAACTAGTGTGAACGGCCAATTGATGGTTGGCATGGACTCACTAGGCCGAAAACTCTGTTTCCACGCTGTATCTTTCAATCAATTGATTTAAAACTCTTTTTCTAAAATTAAAAATAATTCATTTATCACACATGGGTGCAACGCACTGCTAAAATAAATGAATGTAAGCGAACTACAATATCCTGCTGTTGAAAGCCATTAATTATAAATTTCTATATTTCTTTGGTATTATTCAAAGCAGCACGGTCTTTTTAAGAAAATGTTTTGAGATGATAAATTAATAAATACCAGTCTGTATTGCTGTAGTGTCTGCGCTTCTCGCTGTAACCAACCCTCCAAAGACGTCCGCTTTTGTTGCAAACTTTGCTCTCGCAGGATACGATTCTGGTCCTGTGGACTTAGCTGTGCAAGTTGAGCAAGCTGAGCTAGAAAAATAATCATTTCACATCAGTGTTAAATGGAAATAAAAGGCCTTTAAATATGCATGCAAAAAGTGGTTTAATCCATGTATGTCATACTGCCCAACCACTTGTACCACCCTGTACAGAAACTATGGGCTAATTTGCTACGTATGGACTGATGTTAGCGACTTGCTGTCAGTACCTATCTAAGAATTGCATGTCACCCCAATGACAATGAGCATTTAAGAATTTCTCTACTAATGAAAATTCTGAAAATTATGCCCCATCAAGCACCCCCACCAAACCTTGTAAAAGACAAAAATAAGATATGATACAGTAAATCACCAATGGCTTGAGGTGGAAATTCTAAATGAGCTGTCTGTGATGCAGCTGTCCTTCAAGACTGCCCTATTTTGCATCTTTTCTCAATGATATCAAGAAATGTTGGTTGAATTAATGAAAACCAATTATAAACGTGTCTATGCAAAGTACCATGCACTGAATACCAAGCCATAACTGCTCAAAACTGATCCAAAAACAAAGTTCTACGGCACCTGTAATAATCTAAAAATATAATAAATCTTTGTAATAGCTCTTGGAATCTAGTGCTCCCTCTGAACCAATGTTCAACCACAATAAATGCTGGAAAAAAGGGGAAGCCACATCAAAGATCACTCGATGTTTGTGGTTAACTTTATGAGATCAGGAGCAAATGTCATTACTGTGTGACTGACTGCAAAAATCCCAACCATTACCTATTCTGCATTCATGATAGTTCTCTTAGTTTTACATACAATTCTGCAATTTCAGACAACTTTAAAAAGAGTCTTTTGATCAACCCTCTCCACATCCTCGTCTATAGAAAATGTCACCTGCATAGTTTTTTTTTAATCATAAGCCAAGTTTTTTGTTTGATGTTTAGAGAACCAAGAGCAGTAGAAATTTAGGATGATTTCCTGATCATCTGCAAATTATAATGTAGAGCAATAGTCACATTTTATGCTGCTTCTAATATAATATACTGTACTTCATAATTAAACACGGTTGTCATTCCCTTTATTTTCAGGTACAAAAACAGGTCAATCTCTTTTCCAGTCCTCCTTCTGAGATGTCAAATTGATGCACTACGCACATTTTTGGTCATTAACTTAATATAACATGTAGCAAGACATTTAACAATGAAAGGAATGAAGGTAATGAAGTTGGAGGTAGTGCATGAAAATACACAATTTAAAAGCAAACAATTAGATAAAACAATCTGCAGAAAAGTTCAAATCCATTGAAAATTCCGTGGTGACAAATACCAGTTACCTTGTATCCGTAAACTCTCTTGATATTGAATGATAAAGTATTCTTGGGTGTGCTGAAGCTTTCGTAGTTCATTCTCAGTATCTTGTGTCATTAATCTCAGCTCCTCAAATGTCTGGTTTATTTGTAGGTGTTTTTGAGACATGGTATCCAGTAAACCTACAGGTGAACTTGGCTACATGCAAAAAGAAGCATTAGTGGAGTTCAAAGATGTTTACTCAGATTTCACCACAAAGAACTATATCCCAATTAACTCTGCTATTTAAAAAATAAATAAAATGGTGACACAACGGTGCAGTGGTAGAACCTCAGTGTCAGAAACCAAAGTTCAATCCCGACTATGGATGCTCTGTGCATGGTTTGTACGTTCGTCCTGTGACCACATGGGTTTACTCCGGGTCCTCCGGCTTCCTTCCACATTCCAAAGATGTGCAATTTTATAGGTTAATTCGCTTCTGTAAATTGGCCCTAATGTGTAGGATAAAAAAGTGGGATAACGTCGAACTAGTGTACAGGTGATTGATGATCAGATTGGACCCGATGGGCTGATTACCCTGTTTCCATGTTGTATTTCGAAACCAAACTAAATTCTTGAAGTCACAAGGACAAGGATTAAATGAAAAATGTTTAAAGATGCTTCCAAACAATAAATATTAACCAAGTGAATGGCCCCAAACATGGACAAATCAATTGTGAAAAATTTCAATTCTCTGGACCAATGACACAGAAGACTAAGCAGGTCCAGCATGCGTTCAACAATTCTTGCCAACATTAGAGATATATTGTAGGGTTGTATCTCAATTTGTTTTGGGAACAACTCTGCCCAGGGCTGCAATAATTTGTAGTCCATCACCCAGACCAGATTTTCCACTACCACCCACCTTCATTAGGAATGCTGGATTGCTCTGTAACTGTAATGCTACTCTGTTGTCACACCATATTCTACACTGATATTTTTCTCTTTGCAAAACCTATTGTACGTGTGTATGGCGTGACTGTACTCATATAGAATATGATCTGATTCAATTGGATAGAAAACAGACAAAAACTTTTCACTATACCTCATACAAGTGACAATAATAAACCAATTCCAAGACCAGTGATAAACAGGCTAAAGTGCTATTGAAGAAATTTCACCCATTCCATGTGGTACTTACATTTGTAGCTTCCCTAATTAGTCTCTGCTCATGGTACAAAATGTGTTTGATTGATCGAACCAGTTCCAGTGGACAACGATCATAAGTATTCTAGAAATAATAATTAAAACATTAAACCAGTCAGCAGAAATTATGTTTTCCAAATCTGAAATCTATACAGAAAAATGTTAGTACTAATTCAATTCATTGAAACAGCCCGTCATGAGAAAAATGTATAAAGTGAATTATTTTCTATATTTTTTTTGTAATAATATTTTTATTAAAAGCAATTCATCATAACAACGGTATTACAATTTTTCCAATACACAACCAACTTATTTCAATAAGTATACGAATGTTACGAATAGTTCTTATAAACTTCTATTTTTTTTTTAAAGTAGAAAAAGAAAAGAATAGATTTTAATCAATAAGAATGGTGATTAAATAATAATTTTGATTATAAAGAAAGAGAAAGAGAAAAGAGGAGAAAAAATATATGTATATGTATATATTCTTGTTATATGTATTTAATTAAAATAAAGTATTATATAGGAAAAAAAAGAGATTATACTATACATCTTGATAGTGAATAACACAATTTCAAATAGCGATATTAATGGAGACATGTATACAGATCAAAAAGAAAAACAGAGAGTTAGTTTCATCTAATCCTGCCGGGTACCCATTGAGTTGTGATGCCAAGAACAGCTACCCCTTCAAATATTCTGTATATGGAGACCATATCTGTTCAAAGAGTTTGTATTTGTCCATTAGGACAAATCTGATTCTTTCCAAATGCAACGTCTCCAACATTTCCACTGTCCACATTTTAATTGTGGGGGATAATGTTCCCTTCCAAAATTTCAATATAAATTTTTTCCCTATTATCAAACAGTAATCCAAGAAATTTCTTTGGTTTACTGTTAATGTTAGATTTGAATCCGGAACTCCTAATATTATTAATTTTGGATCTGGGTCTAGTTTAATTTTAAGAACTTCAGAAATAACTCGAAAGATTTCTATCCAATAATAATTAAGTTTTATACATGTTACAAAACTATGCGTTAAATTAGCTTCCAAGTTCTGACATTTATCACAAATAGGAGAAATGTTAGAATAAATTCTATTTAATTTCGTTTTTGAATAATGTAATCTGTGTAATACCTTATATGTCTAGCATTTAATGAGCAACGATGTATACATTGTAGGCTTTCTTCCCAAATTTCCTTCGTTATAGATAAACCCATTTCATTTTCCCATGTTTGTCGATATATTTCCGGTTGTGATTTCCTTATCCAAAATAGTATTATATATATACGCTATTAATTTTTCTGTATTTGGGTGTTTATTAAACAATTCATCTAATAATCCTGGTTTTCTATTTTTATAGTCTTGCGTATTTGACTTAATATAATTTCTAATTTGTAAATACCTAAATATGTTATTTGACTGCAATCCATAGATATCCTGCAACTCTTGAAATGAAAGAAATTTTCCTTCCTTATAAAGGTGTTCTATCCTTTTAATTCCTAAATCATTCCAATCTTTAAACCCATTGTCGAATACAGAGGGCTTAAACAAAGGATTATTCATAATTGGCAAACAAAGTGACAAATTATCCATATGTAGGGTCTTAACTATTTGTTTCCAAATACGTCTATAGCTATGAATTATAGGGTTGTTACCATACATTTTTTTTTGTACTTCCCTTGGTGCAAAAAGAATCGAACCTACATCAAAAGGCAAACAGTCTTCCTTTTCCATCTTTAGCCAGCTTGGTTCATGATCTAAATTTACCAACCAAAAATTCATATTCTTAATCTGAATTGCCCAGAAATAATATAGGAAATTTGGTAGTGCTAGTCCACCATTTATTTTAGATTTACATAGATGTTTTTTACTTATTCGATGGTTTCTATAGTCCCAAATAAAACTATTAACCAAAGTATATATATTTTTAAAAAACATTTTAGGGAGATATAAGGGGATTGCTTGAAATAAATATAACAATTGTGGTAAAAAAATCATTTTTATAGCATTTATTCTATCGAACATTGATATAGGTAGTGTTTTCCCATATAAAATATATTTTTTTAGTTTATTTAATAATTGAGGGTAATTATATTTAAATAGACAGTTATACGATTTAGATACATTAATTCCTAGATATTTGAGTTTGTCCGTGACTATTTTAAGTGGGAATTGTTCTAATATATTTAATTTTATTCCAGTTATAGGCATAATTTCACTTTTATTCCAATTAATTCTGTACCCAGAAAATGTACTAAACTTAGTTATAACATTAAATAGATTGGGAATACTAATCTCCGGTTTTGTAATATAAATTAAAATGTCATCTGCGTATAGAGATATTTTATTCGTTGTAGTTTTGGTATTATATCCATATATTTCTGGTTCTGATCTAATCATTTCGGCTAATGGTTCTATTACCAGAGCAAATAGTAATGGTGATAACGGGCATCCTTGTCTACAACCCCTAAAGAGTTTAAATTTTGCTGATAGCATTTGATTTGTTAATATTCTTGCAGTTGGATTCGAATATATGATTTTTACCCATTTGGAGAATATATCCCCCAGTTGAAATTTCTGCATTATTTTAAATAAATATGGCCATTCAACCTGGTCAAATGCTTTTTCAGTATCTAAGGATATGACAGCTAGTTCAGTATCATTCACTCTTTTTGAGTACATGACATTGAATAGATGTCTCAGATTATAGGATGAAAAGCGTTTTGGAATAAAACCTGTTTGGTCATGATGTATTAATTTATTAATCACTAAACTTAGCCTCCGAGATAAAATTTTAGTTAGTATTTTTTGATCAGTATTTAAAAGAGCTATTGCTCTGTATGATCCAGGGTCTTCCAAATCTTTATCAGCTTTAGGGATAAGTGTAATTGTAGACTCATTTAATGATTCTGGTAACTTTCCTTGTTCATAAGCATATTTATATATTGTATGTAAGCGTGGAGAGATCAGATCATGAAACTTCTTGTAAAGTTCAACACCTAAGCCATCAGGGCCTGCAGCTTTTCCGTTATTTAATGATCCAATTGATTCTTCAATATCTTTTACTGATATATCAGCGTTTAACAAGTCTCTACCTTCCTGATCTAAACTATTAACATGACATTCTTGTAGGAATGTTTCCATTCCATCTGATTGTCCTGCTAGTTTAGATAAGTAAAGATTTTGATAATATTGTAAAAATGTGTCATTGATATCTTTTGGTAAAGTCAATATTTCTCCTTGATCAGATTTAATTTTAAGTATCATTTTCTCCTCATCTAATTTTCTAAGCTGTCGTGCCAGTAATTTTTGTGGTTTATCCCCAAATTCAAAATGTACTTGTTTAGTCTGTTGAAAAAGTTTAATAATCTGATTTGAGTATATTTTATTTAGCTTATATTTTAATGATGCAATTTTATTACTTAATCCCTTAGAAGGGGATATTGCATTTTCAATATCTAATAGTTTTATTTCATTTTCCAACTTTTGTTGAGTCTTTCGATTTTCTTTATTAAAGTATGCTCGCACCACGCATAAATGCTTTAAATGTATCCCAGAGCAATGATGGTGAAATTCCAGGTTTGTCATTAGTTTCAAAAAATAATTTAATCTGTTTTACCAAGTAATCATAACAAGCCCTATCCTTTAATATTTGAGGGTTGAGTCTCCAGTTAGAGGTTTTAATAATTATATCTTTTAATTTTATCTTAAATGTTAATGGAGCATGATCCGAGATAATAATATAATGATATTTTGAGTCATATGTAAATGGGATTAGTTTTGAGTCTATTAAAAAATAGTCTATCCTCGAGTAGGTTCCAAATACAGGTGAAAAGAATGAATATTCTCGACCAGATGGGTTATCAGTTCTCCAGATATCCTTAACGTTTGCTGTATTAATAAAATAATTTATAAATGTACTTGACTTAGAAGTGGTTTTCCTTTTCGTTGATGATCTATCTAAATAATTATCTAAGGTACAATTAAAATCACCTCCAATTATTAGATTATGTTGAGTGGACATAGGGATATTGTTAAATATTTTCTTGAAGAATAATGTTTTATCAAAATTAGGACCATATATATTCATAAGGATTACTTTTTTAGAATATAATTCACCTGTAATTATTATATATCTACCCTCAACATCTTCTATTATTGAGCTTTGTTTAAAAGGTATACCTTTACGAATAATTATTGCTACCCCTCTAGACTTATGTGTAAATGAAGAGTGATATACTTTGGAAATCCATTTTGCTGTTAATCTATACTGCGCGTCTTTTTTAAGGTGTGTCTCTTGGAGAAAAATAATATCAGATTTCAATCTATTTAATTGAGCTAAAACCTTACCTCTTTTAATTGGTTCGTTAATTCCTTTAACATTCCAACTACAGAAGGTGATTCCATCACCCCCAATCCGAGTGTTTATATCATACATTTTATTATTAAGGTGGTTTATAGTGGAGATGTCTCAGCTCATCCAACCCAATCCTATACCCAGACATCAGATCGATGAAATTTAATATCTGTGACATTATCTTATACACACGTCTCCTTGAACTAACTATATAATACCAATCATACTCAAATCCATATAGTATATAATATGAAATAAAATACATAATATAAAAATAATAATAAAAAATGTAAGTAAAGTAAGTGGTTTAATAAAGTGTAAAGGGAAAAAAAAAGCGACTACAACTATAGTTAGTGTAGTTAGTGTTAGTGTAAGCCACACTAGCGTGGCTACTAATCTACGGACTTCCGTGAGAAAAAAAAAAAGATGTTAATAATTCCAGCTCCGTTTTTGCCATAAGGGCTATATATGTCGGGGTGGGGTATTAAATTTATATACTTAGTGATTAATAATACTACTAATATCAATTACAATTAGTATCGTAGCACTATATTAGGAGAGCTAACATACATTTTTGAGGCGTAGTTAATACAAAACTATATTTATTAATAATCCATCGATCCCTCCCTGACCCCAAGATAGAGTCCATGTCCATTGTTCCGTCTCCTTCCCTGCGAGTCCTCCTTCAATGTAAATCCTCCTCCTTTTCTGTGGGTGGACAGTATCATTAGATAAGTGATCGTTAATCAGTCTCATCAAGTGATCAGTAATATTCAGTGTCCTTCATCTTCATCTTCTTCTTCTTCCTCTACTCCTTCCTCTTCCAGTTTCTTCTGAATCTCTCAAGCGAATTCAAGAGCTTCTGTATGTTTGGTGAAGCGGTGCTCCTTATTATCAAAGTTACCCTTAATGTTGCTGGGTACATCAGGCCATATCTCAGATTCTTTATGTTCCTCAGGATACCTCTTGTTTCTGTAAATAAAGATCTTCTCTTGGCCACTTCCGCAGGGTAGTCTCTAAAAATACTGATGTTGTCTCCCTCATATTTGAGATTTTTCTTTTGTATTATTATCTTCATCATATCTTCAAAAACATGATCGTAAGCCACCTTCACAATCATCTGTCTTGGGGGAGCATCCTTCCTAGGAGTACGTCTCAATGCCCTGTGTGCTCGGCCCAGCAGAGGTTCTTGGTCCAAGTTCAGAATATCTTTTAAAAGTTTTGCAGCAAATTTTCAAGGGTCTTGATTTCCCTCTTGGCCTTCACTCAACCCAACAATACGCAGATTCTTACGCCTTTGACGTCCTTCCAAGTCAATGCATTTCTCAGTTAATAATTCTGATAAACGCTTGTTCTCGGCAAGGCGCTTTTCGGCTGATTCAGTCAGTTATTTGATTACGTCATTTTGTTGGTTAAGTGAAGTTATAATCGGTTCCAACTTGGTATCCAGCAGCACCTCCATCTCACCAGTTTTACGGTTTACAACATCCATCTGTTGTTGCAAAGCAGTATCCGCTTTATCTTTCCATTCGTCCATCATAGTCTTTACAGCTGCAATAACTTCCTTTTTGGACTCTTCTTTAAAATTCTCGTGATACACCAAGATGTCGGCTCTTAAAGTATTTATTTCTTCTTTATATTCTTTTTTCATATCTTTAAGCATTTGTTTCAACTCACCCATAATGATTTTTTTGAGGTCGTCCATCTTTAAAATATCTTCCTGGGAGGCACTCAAACTCGAGCCCGAGGCTCCAGTGAGGCCATCTTCCACCTTTCACAGGCTTTTTCCCTTTTGGGGGGGGGGGGGGGAGGGGGGGAGCGATGCAGCAACATTTTTTTTATTAAAGTCGCGCGCCTGATGACGTCACGCACCTTTTTAACGCTACCGGAGCCGTTCAGAACTGTTCTCCTCTGGTAGGTGGTTTCAATTTACCCCTTTTACCCCCGTTTTTTATGCAGTTTTGACGGAGCTGAATGGCGCGAGTTCCATTCACTCCACAGCGCCACCGGAAGTCTCGGAATATTTTCTATATTTTTACCCCCATTCTGAATTGTAGGCAAAGATTGTTAGGTTATATGTGCATAAAACAGCAAGTTACCCTATGGCAATTAGATGTACAAATTTAGATGGGCAATGCTGGGAATTATTTGGCTGACAAAGGCAATAAAGCTTCATCCAATCCAGCAGGTGAGCCAATTCAATATCTGACAAATTCAATTGTAGTCCGCCCATTTACCCCAAAGAGGCATAGAGTTAAGGGTATAGACCAGTCAGAGAATTGTCATTTTGCCAGTGCAGAAATCCAGGGAAATATTGCAGGCAGTCAACTTTGTGCACCAAAAAAGTTACAAATATTTTTTATTTCAGGCAATGCATTTTTTACTCAGACTTGTTCAAGCACCTGAGGAGCTGACAATGCGCATATAATTTGCTACTTTTTCCCAACACTTGTATTTGATTGGCAAAAAATAAAACTGAGAAAAAGAAATTGCAAAACATGATTGTTAATAAAACTGCCAAGTAAAGCGTAACCAAATTGTAATTTTCTTCAACAATGGAAAAGTGAAACATGCTTGGTGTATGTGACAGACTGGATTTATTGGAAAAGACAAAATAAATTTAAAATAACCATATAACAATTACAGCACGGAAACAGGCCCTCTCGGCCCTTCCAGTCCGTGCCGACAATATTTTGTTAGTCATCCAAATACTGGAAAAAAATCAATTTAAATGTCTACAGTCCATTCAGCTTACAATGAAAAAATATAGCAACTAATTAATATTTAGAGTCACAAAAATGCAGCCTGAGTATTAACACCCACCTTTAACTGTGTGGCATAATTCCCTAATTTCAACTTTAGTACGAAAACATCTTCACCCATTAGATGATCAGCTTTCTTCTGTAACTCTTGTATTAATGTCTCAAGCAACCTCTGTGCTCGATATTCATCTTGCGGATTCTCCAGGTCTATGGAGTCCCTAAAGTGAAATAATTTTGCAAAAATGTGCAGTCAAAACACCTAGCCAATAAATATTTAAAAAAATAGAACATGATAGAATTGCTTATAGATTAGCTTTCATTTTGAAGCTAATACAATATTAACAGAAATATAGGATTTGTTTGGACACATTCAAGCAAGAGAAGACAATTCACAGAATCAGACATTTACGGCACTAAGTGTCAGTCAGCCCATCCTATCCGTGGCAAAGAAAACCCGACTTAACTCTTCATCAATGTCCCGGAAAGTTACAGCTATGCAAATATTTATCCAATTACTTCATGAATTTGGTGAAAGAGTTTGCCTCTACCACCCTGTGGATCATTTGTTGAATGAGATCATTATTTCCCCCAAACTCCTCTAATCCTCTAACAACTAACAAATCTATCCCTTTTGACAAGATGAACAGACTCTTACTGTCTAGGTCTCACATCATTTTATATTCCTCAATTAAATGTTCTCCAAGAAACCTTTGGTGCAAAAGGAAAAAAATAATCCAAACTAAACAGTCTCTCCTCATTCTATAATTCATCAGGTCTCATAACACTACCGTAAATCTCTATTCTCTCTAGTGCTATTCTATTCTTCCTGTGGTGTGAGACAACATACTCAAGCTGTGGCCCAACTAATCTTTTACAGATTTCTTTCAAAAATTCCTTGCTCTATGATTTGGCTAATAAAAGTCAAATTGTGTTAGATTAACTAAAGTTACTCCAAGGCATTTTAAATACTGCGTTCCCTGTAATGTTAGCCAACGTCACCAACAAATGCAATATTCTTTCAGCTTTTTTAGTGACGAGGGCTAACATTTTGTCGAGTCAAATGGCTAGTTTGAAACTTCAGTCTCAGAAAAGCTCTTCATTTGGTAAGAAACCCACAAAACTAATTTGAAGTTAATAGCCATTTTTGTGAGCGCTGCAGGAAAATCCTCAGTTTTTAAACATCAGAGCACAAATAATCAATTTTTTAGTACAGTAAATTTCACTTTGGCAGCTCAACAGAACATTAAAACCTAATTGCATACAAAAGTCATGGTGACAATGAATGTATTAACACACAATTTTAGTTTTATTTTACCACTACAATGACAACCTGCCGGTGTTCAAATGTCTTAGTTTTCATTAGTTGAGCTGTGTGTGGCACTGCTACTCTGGCGTTCAGATAAATCATTAACACCAGTAAATGTCTGTCCTCTCAGATACATAGTAGAATCCCACAAATTTGTTTTGCACAATGGACGTTTGCCACTGCCATCATGTGTATCATTCGTTGAATGAGATCATTATTTTACCCAAACTCCACAAATCCTTCTAACAACTAACAAATCTATCCCCTTTGACAAGATGAACAGACTCTTACTGTTTACTGTCTAGGTCTCACATAATTTTATATTCCTCAATTAAATTAAATGTTCTCCTAGAATCCAAAGGAAAAAAAAATCCAAACTAACCAGTCTCTCCTCATTCTATACAGTAATTCATCAGGTCTCACTTCAGTATCCACAAAATGAATCCCACAAGAAACATTCAAATCAAGTCAATCATCTGGCTGTCCTCAATGCCATTCATGAAAATTCACTCTGCTCAAATTAATGACAAAATTTTCTACATTGAAATGGTGACTATTGCTCAGAATACTGTTGGCTTATGGACCAATCGCTCCAGCTCATTTACCCCGTTTGTCAGACAACGTGCAAAAACTGTTTAAATTATTAAAAGCACATCTTTCATATCCCCAATGCTTCTTAAAGGACTTTGCTGCCAATTTTGACATTGAGCCCCTTGCTACAATGGAGGGAATGGGACAATTCATTTCTGCGCATTAATCTCACATCGTTATGTGATGAGCAACAAATAATTAAAAAATATTGAGGAACAAACATTGGATGGGACAGCAGAACGATGTTCTTCAAAGAACAACCAGATTCGTATCATTAGGAGGGTAGCAAGACCTCAGTTTGACATCTTATAAGAAATGGAACACTTGATGGCAATATTCCCACAGCTCAATGTCAGGTTACAATAAAGATGTGATGCCTGAGAGAATATTCTTTATAAACCAATGTGTTTCAGAATACTGTGGTCAGTTGGTCATCAGTTTTTGTTTGCCAATCACAGCCGAGTTACTCAAAACTGAAAATAAGCAATTACATTCATTGGTTTGTGTTCAAGTGATTGTAACACTATTGAAACTACATGCCAATATACTTTCAAATTTATGGAATAAAGAATTAAAATAAAGTCAATTGAAATTCAAATCTACAACAGGAATGTAGAGGACCGACCAAATTAAAATATGAATGGGAGTCTAAACATTTCGTTCAGGCTGACAAAAGACTGATGCAAGAAATCAGTTTTAACAAGAACTAGACTAAGTGGGACCCGTTGGGTCCCTATCACACGGGAGGCCTGGTCCCCCAATGAAACCCGTTCCCCAACGCAATATTCCACCACTCACCCACAGCCCCCAACTGCGCAGGCGCTGCTTATTTCCCCTCATCCCCCAACACTCCCTCCCCCTCCTCTTCATTCTCCTTCTTCCCTGGGAAAATGTACTGAAACACATATCTTTAGTGTTTATAAGGATCTCCAAAAGTATAACAAACCATTCTAACACACCACACGCTAAAAGCAACCAAATATCAGTACGTACTGGACAAATTTGATTTGAACATATACTGTGTACATACCATGCCTGGCTTTCAATCCATTGTGATAAATAATGCCGAACTTCAATTGGAAAATGTTGCCCATACAAGGACTGCATCTGACGCAGAGCTTCGCCTTGAAGCTGCTGGGCCTGAATCCATACTGACATGGTCTAAGATCTGAAAGATAAATAAAAATTAAGTACCAAACTACAAACAAAACCACCAAGTAAATATCCATTACAAAAATTGTTTTATAGAGAAAAAAGAGAATAAAACAATTGATTGCAATTTTCTCATATCAGACATCATGTATTTTTTTTTTTAAATCATGTTTTATTTTAAAGTCTTGTACCTTATAGCGACTCAAATAAATAGAAATATACAGTATTTGTTGAAATTTTGTTCCATCAGGAAGGAGCATTCATTACAAAAGGAGGCTTTTTACTCTTGGATGCCGTGAAGGCTACACATCAGTAATCTTTTTTTCAATTACTGATGTGTAGCCTTTCAGCGGCATTTAATTTTACCAATTTATAAAATTAATTCGCGTGATTCGATATTTAAATTTTTTTTTTAATACCGGCTGTACAATTTGAGAACATTCATTAAAGACAGACATTTGCCAAATGATTCAATGAAATGTTAAATTGCATCACAACTCAATGAACCAAAACAAAATTTCACGAGTGAAGCTCTCGACAAGTCGAGAAATACAATATTATGGACTATTACTAACAAAAACTGGTGCAAAAAAGTGTTAATCAAATAATAAAAGAACAAAATTACCACTTTGTGCAACCCAATCACAAATGACAACTACTTTTCCTCTTTTGAGAAACACTACAAACCCATTAAAAAGCAGCCTGCTATTCAGGAAAGATTCTTGTGCCAGGATGCTTTTTTTCAAAAATGAAGTTTACTCATAACACAATGCAGAAGAAAACAGTGCAAAGCTCTTAATACATTCTTATTGTTGGCCTACATATTTAGCATTGTTAGTTTTATACAGAGTGCGTTAGCCTTCCTTTGTATCTAAAGCTACTGTCACTCATGGCCTTAGGGTGATACCCTCTTGTGTTCTATAACAGGTTTCCCCACTGGCCTCAGACCCTTAAAGTCAAGAAGCAAAAGGAACTTGAGACTGTGGTCCTTCCCCACTGAGCCTGTGTGTTAGCTGCACTATGTTTCAATGTGTTCATTCAAGAACATTCCCGTATGGACACAATTGCAGTCCTGAAAGACCCACAGGTTTCGGGCAGAGCACCTTTCACTGAGGTTGATGGTCTTTCAACAGTACTTGACGTTTGTTGCAGAATGTGTCCCGTTATCAGTCCAATAAAGAGATGGGGCAGTACTAGACCTATTCTTAAGGAATGGAGTCAGGCATGTAGTTGAAGTTTCAGTGGACAAGCTTTTTAGAGATGGCGACCATCACAAATTACAAATCATTGGAGATATATCCATGATTTGTTATACGTAATTCTTCATCTATTCCATTATTCAGGTTTCAGTCAGGCTCTCGTACCAAGCCATTTTGACCCTTTAGATATTCAATAAATGGAGACCATATTCCTCTGAAAAGATCCAACTTGTCCAATAGGACAAGCCTTAATCTTTCCAGATGAAGTGTCTCCGACATTCCTGTAATCCACATTTTGATTGTGGGGGATGTAGGACCTTTCCAGAATTTCAATATTAATTTTTTCCCAATTATTAAACTGTAATCAATAAAAATTATTTGATTCGTTGTTATTAATTGATCTGTTTCTAATATTCCCAGTATTATTAACTTTGAGTCAGGGGTCAGATTCATATTAACAACATTCGAAATTATCTTAAATATCTGTCCAAAATTTAGTGATTTTTACACAATTTGTAAATGAGTGCGTTAAGTTAGCTTCTAAGTGTTGACATTTATCACATATGGCAGATACATTTGAAAAAATACTATGTAATTTGAGTAATGTAATCTATGTAATATTTTAAATTGTATAAGAGTGTCTAGCATTTAACGAGCAGTGGTGTATATGTTGTAGACTTTCATCCCATATTTCAGGTCTAATGATTTGACCTAATTCGTTTTCCCATGATTGCCTATATATTTCTGTCATTGGGGCATAGTTTTCCAGTAAAATATTATAAATATATGATATCAATTTTTCTGTGTTCAGGTGTTTATTTAGGCATTCATCTAAAATTTCTGTCTTTCTAGTTCTAATTTCCTATTTGCTTTTACATAGTCTCTAATTTGTAGATATCTAAAGTAATCTTTTGAATGTAATCCATAAATTTGTTGTAATTCTTGAAATGAAAGGAAAGAATTTTCTCTGTAGAGATCTCCCATCTTATTAATTCCATAGTTTTTCCATTGTAAAAAACCTTTGTCCATCATTGAGGGTTTAAATGTAACATTATTTACGATGGTAAGGGCTAGTGGTATACATTCCAATTTTAGTGTTTTCTTTATTTGTTTCCAGATACGTATTCCACTTTCTATTATAAGGTTTTCACTATAGGTGTTCTTACCTATTTTAATATTGGCGAATAAAATCGAACTAATTTCAAAAGGAGAACAATCTTCTTTTTCCATTTTTAACCAAGTTGGTTGTTTATCTGTCTCTACAAACCAAAAATTCATATTTTTAATATTAACTGCCCAGTAATAAAACATAAAGTTTGGTAGTGCTAAAGCTCCATTTATTTTTGGTTTACATAAATGTTTTTTATTTATTCTATGGCTCTTATAATCCCAGATAACGTTGGTGACTATAGAATCAACCTTCTTAAAAAAATTTTTAGGAAGATATATCGGAATCAATTGGAAAAGATATAGTAATTGTGGGAGAAAAATCATTTTTATTGCATTAATTCTACCTAGCATTGAGATAGGTAATGTTTTCCAATATAAAATGTTCTTAGTTGATTTATTCAATAAAAGTGGAAAATTGGATTTAAATAAAGAGTCAAATCTTTTTGTTACATGAATTCCAAGATATTTGATTTTTTCATTTGCTATCTTAAAAGGAAATTGTTTTAGTATATGTAAGTTATTTACCATTATTGGCATAAGTTCACGTTTATTCCAATTAACACAATATCCTGAAAATAATCCAAATTCAGATATTAATTTTAGTAAATTTGGGATATTAATTTCCGGCTTTGTAATATAAAGTAATACATCATCCGCATATAAAGAAATATTATTTTCAGTATCTCTGGTATCTTATCCATATATTTCAGGATGTAATCTCACCCGTTGAGCTAAAGGTTCTCTTGCAAGTGCAAACAGTAATGGGGATAGAGGACAACCTTGTCTGCAGCCTCGAAATAGATTAAATTTAGTTGATAGCATTTGATTTGTTATTATTCTGGCTGTTGGATTAGTGTATAATAATTTAACCCAATTAAACTTCTCACCCAGTAATAAACTTCTCACCCAGCTTAAAAGTTTCCATAACCGAAAACAAATAAGACCATTCCACCTGGTCAAAGGCTTTCTCCGCATCTAACGAAATAATTACTAGGTCTTTATTAACATCTCTTTTTGAATATATATTGTATAATCGTCTCAAATTATATGAGGAATATAGTTTTGGTATAAATCCTGTTTGATCGGGGTGAATTAATTTATTAATAACTGTACTTAGTCTTTGTGCTAATATTTTGGTTAGTATCTTTTGATCAGTATTTAAAAGAGCTATAGCTCTATATGATCCTGGGTCATCCAGGTCTTTGTCTATTTTAGGTATAAGTGTTATAATAGATTCATTTAACGTTTCTGGGAGTTTCTGGTGAGTATAAATGTATTCATAGAGTGTCTTCAGACGTTGTGCAATCAGATCATAAAATGTTTTATTAAATTCCGGGCCTATACCATCTGGTCCTGGTGTTTTACCGTTTTTTAATGATCTGATAGATTCTTCGATTTCTTTTTCGATTCTAAATGAGAAAATTAAACTCTAATGAAATTAAGGCTCTGTACAAGCTGAGAAATACAACATTGTCATATATTGAGAAAAGTTCAACAAAACAATAGTGGCAAATGAATGATGAAAGCTAAACCAATCTCTATCCCTCTAATGGAGCATTGTAACTTCCTCAACATATTTGATGCTCTCATTATGGCTTCCTCTGCAATAGTGAAACCTAATGTTAGCTAGGAAACAACTACTTGTGTTCTGTCCGCCAGGGCTAGCTGGGCCTCCCTATATGGAGAGTAGTTTTATTCCTGTAGTTTACTGCTTACTACTGTAGTTTAAGCTTTATTTTTGTGTAGCACAGAGCAAAATATTGTTAATTTCACTAGCATATTACGCCTAAATAATGTTTTAATGCTGACGGAAGGCTGATGGCCTTTCACTGCACAGATAATTAGGAACAGATTAACACAAATTATAATTTTATTTCTTATTATTGTAATTGTTAGTAAAATTAAAGTACTTAATAAATCACACACAGGAGTTTGCTATAAATTGCACTTCCGTAATGCAAACTTGATATAACACAATTGAAGAATTAGGAAAGTTATTTGTATGACCAAATTGGTTATAAGATGATTTTGATCAGAAACAGCCCCGCATTAATTGAATCGAAGATAGACACAAAATGCTGGAGTAACTCAGTGGGACAGGCAGAATTTCTGGAGAGAAGGAAAGGGTGACGTTTCGGGTCGAGACCCTTCTTCAACATTTTGTGTCTCTCCGATTTAAACCAGCATCTGCAATAAGCGAGTTTGGTATTCCGACTGCGCATGCCCAGGTCATGGGTCACTCGCGATAAACATTCTCGGCAGCTGTGCTGCTGTGTGTAGACATGCGTTTCATCCGTAGTCAGGATCAAACCCGGATCTGCGGCCAGCGCGGAGAAGGAGCACTAACTCCAGCTCAATGCTGCCTGACCCGCCGGGTTAACTGACAGCCCTGGACTGGCAGCCCATGTTGGCTGTAAGCCTTGCCCCGCCACTGCTCCGGGCCGGTGTCCCGTCAGTCCAGGGTCACCCAAGACATCTCCGGCCGCCCTCGGACAGGGATGGGACACTCGGGAGGGGACAGGGACGGTCCAGTAGCAATTCAACAGTGCTTGCAGCGCCGGAGACCTGGGTTCGATCCTGACTGTGGATGAAGTGCAGGTCTGTACAAATGCAGGAATTCAGTTGCCGAGAATGTCTCTCCGCTGGTCCAGTCTCTGCCCGTCTCCCACTCGCATCAGTCCCCTCCCTCTCGCTGTTACATCCCACTCTCCCACTACCTGGCACCCCCTGTTCCCCAGATTATATATATTTTTACACAGAAATTATGAATAAAGATAAGAATTTATACACAGTTTATACAACCAGCGCTTCGTTCGCTTTTTCTTTATCGCGAATGACCTTTGACAAATCCCATGATTCCTTGCATTTTTCAGAATACCTAATTCGTTTATTGTTTCCAACACATTTTCCACTGCACTAATTAAATCCAGTCTGCCAGCTTCATTGTGGGAGTGAAAGGGTGTCACAGTGGAAATTGATAACTAATAATTTCTATTGATAACTAATCATTTCTATATGCAACTATATACTATTAAATAATGTAATATACAGCCTTTAGTATTTTTAGCAGTAAGAAAATAAATGCATAGCTTTAAAATGCTTTATTTTTGAAAATCCTGCAGAAAAAGTTAACGTTGATATTGTGTCTGAATCCAACTCCCTTTTTCCTGTTTGATACAATTGATTTTCTAAAGCAATTTTCTATAACGTGATGTTTCTTAGGAATGCAATATCACGTTAGAGCAGTATTTATGACATTTTGATTTTCAACATGAAACTGCAACTTCTGTCAAATCTATTTGGCAACAATTTAAATCATTATAACTAGCAATCAAATAGTTAATAATTGGCGTGTTTAATAAACCACAATACATTATGAATGGAGTTAAAACATTTATTTAGTTCAGGTCTGTTGGAGCAAGACGGACATTATTTATTCTGCAGAGAGCGACATATCCTTTAATGTCAAAAAATTGAAGGAGCTAGTCATCGAATACTGGAAGCAGGATGGAGTATACAGCACAGTGGTCAAGAGATTTAAGTTCCCAGATGCAAAAACTTCACAATTTGACATTGTCAAAGAACATTAATTATATCAAGAAAGCACATCAACACCTCTGCTTCCTCAGAAGACTAATGAAATTCAGATGTCCCCAATTTCTACAGGTGCACCGTAGAAAGCATCCAAGATTGGTATAGTAACTGCTTGGTACAATACATCGCAGCTTGGTACAGTACCTGCTCTACGAAAGAAATTAGTCATGGATAGAGCCCAGTCTAACACATAAATCAGTCCCTCCCTCCACCTTATCAACTGCATCTATATTTCATGTTGCCCAACAAAGACAGCCAATATCTTCAAGGACCACTTTTATCCCGGTCATTTTCTCTTTTCCCCTCTCCCTTTGGGTAGAAGATACAAAAGCTCAAAAGTACATACCACCAGAATCAAGTACAACAACCTCCCTGCTGTTATCAGATTCTTGAACAAGCCCTCATATGCTGAAGATATTTTCCGAATCTTCCAATCTTGTGGCCTTAGCACTTTTTTATCTGCGCTTTCTCTGTAGCTGTAACTATATTCTGCACTGTTTCTTTTCTCTTTTATACAACCTGTTGTACTCATGTATAACATGATCTGCCCGGATAGAATGCAAAACAAAGTTTCACGCACGGGCAAGTTGAACCTAAGGGCCTGTTTCTATTCTGTAGGACACTATTACATGCTAGTAAAGTAAATCCCATTTCACCCAAATGCAGAAAACTAATAAACTGCTGTCAATCCCATCCTGTTCCTCCACAGGTTTTGCTACATGTCTCAGAGAGATTAGGCAGTAGGGAGTAACAAAGGGTGCAAAATTGGAACACTTACTTTCAAGACAACCCGAGTGTACGACACCAAATAGAACTTGCCGACTCAAGTACAAATCAACTGTAACAGTCTTAATTATAACCAGACTTTGAAAATTTACTTTCACAAGCAGCATCTCATTCCTTCAGGAGTTAAATTACTGTGGGAGATTTAAAAATCTTAAAAATGAAAATCTTTATTTTATTTTTGCTCTGTTTATGTTTCTTAATCCCACAGTGCTTTCCATCTATTTAACTTTCCGTGCACTAAAATATTCCTATTCATGTTTCCGATTTTGACTTTGCATGTTTCATTAAAGCTTTTTCAGAATGAATGAGAAGCATGCTGTTACCTACCCTGTTAGCGGAGGTCCCAGACTCCCTGCAGTGGACTCTCAATGACTGCTGGTAGCAGCACAAAAGACCTCTATAAGACTGTATGCACACATATATAATGAATAGTATGCAGCAATTTCCCAAACCAGCAAAAGTAATTAAACGTGGCAGTAATACTAATTCAGCACCACTCAATCTGTGTATCCTGTGTGGACACAAGCAGGGGACATTTAAAACGTAAACTGTTTCCAGTGCATTACACATAAATACAATATTCTCTACATAATTAAGGGTATGGTTCAACAGAGTAAATGGTACTAATGATTTAACAAATTGGGTGATACACCAGCTCAGCTAGACAGTAAAATGGCAGCGCTATTCGAGCTTCTGCCTTACAGTTCCAGCAACCCAAGTTTCAATTCTGACCTCCAAAGCAGCCTGTGTGCAACGTGTTCATTACATCAAGTGAGTCAAAAGTGTTTAATTGTCATATTTATCAACAACAGAACAATTAAATGTCTACATGGCTCCCCTTCTAATTTCCCCGTTTCTTCTCGTATCCTACAGGAGGGAGAAATACAGATTAGAAAGTTAGCTGGTCACTGCAAATTAACCCAAAGGTATCAATCACTGGAAGAATCAGGGAAGAGTTAATGCCAAAGTGGACAGAATTTAAAAAATTGCGGATCAGTCCAAATGTGTGCTTGATCGTTCGCGTAGACTTGGAGGGCTAGCGGATCTGCTTACGTGCTGTTTGACTCTGAGTAGCCTGGTATTTACATGTTCATAATATGCTGAGTATTTCCAGAACAAAGGAGGACATGGAATACTTTGTCATTTTGTTGGCACATTTATGTGGCGTCTCTGCATGACTTGGGTATGCTAAACAAAGAATTTCACTTGATTTGGCATTTGACAAAGTATTAATTTCTTCATTCATTCACTCACTCGAATTTGCACTCACAATATGATTACAACCATGGACTAATTTTTAAACTGCACCTGGAATGTTCATTTCTTACCATTGCTCAAATTAGAACATAAATCGATGTTGATATTTGGCCATTTAATGCACAAATAATGCAAAATCCTCCCCGTTGGATTGCAACCTTGTCATGGTCGGGGAGCTTGTACGTCTCAGTGACCCCTAGAGCTATGCCAGTGGTAGATTCGTCTCCTGTTAGGGTCTCCCATGCTGGACAGGTCGAAGGGTAAAGGCAAGACGAAGAGTGATCCACTGGTCCTCCAGGTTGGAGATTGAGCACAGGGCTAACAACCCTGTCTCGTAAAACAAATATGTTTTGTAGGGAGAGTAATAGAATCTCTGAAAGTGGGAGGTGCAAGGTTAATTAGAACAGGTGAAATTATTGAGAGGACTGGCATTGCTCTATGAGGCAGCACGGATGCCAATGGGCCAAAAAGACCCCATTCTGTACTGCATGGGAACTGAAAATTAACTAACGCATGATGAAAATTAAAGTTGTGACATTGGAAAATCACAAGACCAACTCGTTTTGTACATGAATTGCCAGGGCCTGATGGTCTGCATCCCAGAGTATTCAAGGAGGTGGCCCTAGAAATCGTGGATGCATTGGTGATCATTTTCTAATGTTTGCTCGTCGCTGGATTAGTTCCTGTGGACTGGAGGGTAGCCAATGTAACCCCTCTTTTTAAGAGAGGGAGAGAGAAAACGGGGAATTATTGACCAGTTAGCCTTACATCAGTAGTGGGAAAGATGCTTGAATTGATTTATATGAAAAGATGTTATAGCAGAGCATTTGGAAAGCAGTGACAGGATCGGTCAAAGTCAGCATGGATTTATGAAGGGAAAATCATGCTTGACTAATGTTCTGGAATTTTTTTTGAGGATGTAACAAGTAGAATGGATAAGGGAAAGCCAATGCATGTGGTGTATCTGGACTTTCAAAAACCCTTTGACAAGATCCCACACAAGAGATTAGTGTGTAAAATTAGAGCACATGGTATTGGGGGTAGGGTATTGATATGGATAGAGAACTGGTTGACAGACAAGAATCAAATAGTAGGAATTAACAGGTTAGACAATAGACAATAGGTGCAGGAGTAGGCCATTTGGCCCTTCGAGCCAGCACCGCCATTCAATGTGATCATGGCTGATCATCCCAAATCAGTACCCCGTTCCTGCCTTCTACCCATATCCCCTGACTCTGCTATTTTTAAGAGCCCGATCTAGCTCTCTCTTGAAAGCATCCAGAGAACATGCCTCCACTGCCCTCTGAGGCAGAGAATTCCACAGACTCACCACTCTCTGTGAGAAAAAGTGCTTCCTCGTCTCTGTTCTAAATGGCTTACTCCTTATTCTTAAACTATGGCCCCTGGTTCTGGACTCCCCCAACATTGGGAACATGTTTCCTACCTCTAGTCTGTCCAAGCCCTTAACAATCTTATATATTTCATCCTTCTAAACTCCAGAGTGTACAATCCCAGCTGCTCCATTCTCTCAGCATATGACAGTCCCGCCATCTCGGGAATTAACCTTGTAAACCTATGCTGCACTCCCTCAATAGCAAGGATGTCCTTCCTCAAATTAGGGGACCAAAACTGCACACAATACTCCAGGTATGGTCTCACTAGGGCTCTCTTGCAGAAGGACCTCTTTGCTCCTATATTCAATTCCTCTTGTTATAAAGGCCAACATGCCATTTGCTTTCTTCACTGTCTACTGTACCTGCATGCTTACTTTCATAGACTGATGTACAAGGACCCCCAGATCTCGTTGTACTTCCCCTTTTCCCAACTTGACGCCATTTAGATAGTGCTTTTCAGAATGGCAGGCAGTGTCTAGTGGGGTGCCGCAAGGCTCGGTGCTGGGACCGCAGTTATTTACAATATATATTAACAATTTAGATGAGGGAATTAAAAGTGATATCTCCAAGTTTGCGGATGACACAAAGCTGGGTGGCAGCGTGAGCTGCGATGAGGATGCTATGAGGCTGCAGGGTGACTTGCATAGGATGGATGAGTAGGCAGATGCAGTATAATGTGGATAAATGTGACGTTATACACTTTGGTAACAAGATCAGGAAGGCAGATTATTATCTGAATGGTGGCAGATTAGAAAAAGGGAAGGTGCAACGAGACCTGGGTCACTGAAAGTAAGCATGCAGGTACAGCAGGCAATGAAGAAAGGTAATGGCATGTTGGTCTTCGTTGCAAGAGAATTTGACTAGGAGCAAGGAAGCCCTACTGTGATTGTACAGGTTCCTGGTGAGACTGCGCCTGGAGTATTGTGTGTAATTTTGGTCTCCTAATTTGTGGAGGAAATTATTGTTATTGAGGGAGTGCAGCGTAGGTTTACCAGGTTAATTCCCGGGATGCCAGGACTGACATATGATGAAAGAATGGGTCGACTGGGCTTGTATTCACTGGAATTTAGACGGACGAGATTCAAGATTCAATTTAATTGTCACATGAACCAATTAAGGTACAGTGAAAATTGAGTTACCATACCATAAAGTTTAACATAAACATCCACCACAGTGGAATCAATATTCCTCACTGATGGAAGACAAAGTTCAGTCAACTTCCTCTTTTGTTCACCAGTGGTCTGGCCTTTGAACAGGCCCGTTGCCAACGGTCCACTGTTCAACTCCTCTCGTCAGGATGATCGAAACATCTGCTTCATGGTGTTAAAGTCCACCGGCCACACGGTCGGAGCTCCAACACTGGCGATCCTCGGCAAAAGATCTCAGGCTCCATGGTGGTGTGTCCACGCCGCACCCGCGGCATGAATCTCCGGGCCGGTCTCCAGGAAAGGCTGCACCGCTCCACGTTGTAGGCCACGGGGGGGGGGGGGCAGAGTTGCGACATGGAGAAAAATCAGATCTCTGTCGAGGTGATTGAAAAAGGTTTCCCCTGATCCCCGCCACATAAAACATATCAAGAGACATTAAAACAAACATTCAAGACATACTTAAAATAATAAAAACAAAGAAGGGACAAGACAGACTGCTGGCGAGGGGGCCATTACGGGCGCCACCCGATGGTAAGCTTATAGCGGGGATCTTATAGAAACATAACATTCTTAAAGGATTGGAGAGGCTAGATGCAGAAAAATTGTTCCTGATATCGGTAGAGTCCAGAACCCGTGTCACAGTTTAAGAATAAGGGGTAGGCCATTTAGGACTGAGATGAGGAATAACTTTTTCACCCAGAGAGTTGTGAATTTGTGAAATTCTCTGCCACAGAAGGCAGTGGAGTCCAATTTACTGGATGTTTTCAAGAGAGTTAGATTTAGCTCTTGGGGCTAAAGAAATCAGGGGATATGGGGGAAAAAGCAGGAACGGGGCACTGATTTTAGATGATCAGCTGCAATCATACAGAATGGCGGAGCTGGCTCGAAGAGCCGAATGGCCTGCTCCTGCACCTATTTTTCTATGTTTCTATGTGCACTGGTGACTGACCATTGGGACAATCTTGTTGGCCATAATATTGCGACGTTGTATGTGCGGATTGGCGTCATGACCGTGTGGACTTTACAACGGCCTGTGGAACGGATGTAAAGAGGCAACGCCGGCGGGCCGGATGTGACGTTAACCAGACGAGTGAGCCTTTTCTGTTCTATTTGTCAGATCCCGTGCCTTTGAAACAGTCATCTTTTGCAAAAGGATAACAGTACAACAAAAAAAACTTAAGACAAGAGACTAGATGTTGTCAATTGGAACAACAATTTGAAATGTAGAGCACACTCTTAACTGTGTGACCAAATTCTGTTCCAACACCATTTACAAGTTTTATACGAAGACTAGATGACCCGTGAACCTGTTGGGTCCCCATTGTGCCGCCAGGGATCCTCGAGACGTTCTTATCACCAACAACTTAACCATGTCCAACTACATTGATTTTATGGCCACGAATGCACATCAACACCTCAAACTCCTCAGAAGACGAAGGAATGTTGTCATGTCTTCGGCGACTTATCACGTTCCACAGATGCATTGTAGAAAGCATCCTATCAGGAAGCGTCAAAACTTGGTTTGACAATTGTTCCCATTTAGACTGCACAAATTGCAGAGAGATATAGGTGCAGCCCTGCCCATCGCAGCTAACATAACCGAGGACCATGTACACTCCAGTCATTCCCCCTGCTCCCCTCTTCCATCAGGCAGAAGATAAAAAAGCTTGAAAACAAATACGACCAGATTCAGTCGGTTTCTATCCCACTGTTATTAGCAGTGCTACCTCTTGTACTTCTGTAATGGTTGAATGTACATTTTGTACAATTTTGACTGGCTAACAAGCAAAATAAAGTTTTTCACTGGATCTCGATCCATGGGGCAATAATAAACTATTGGCCAATTACAATTACCAATTAGCTGATGGAACTCAGCTGGTCGAACAGCAGCTGTTGTAGTGTGTTTGAGAGGGTTGGAGGGATAGGGAAAGGGGAAGGAATGGTCAATGTTTTGAGTCAAAACTCTGCAGCAGTCATGACAGTTCCTTTCCACTTGTTGGTTGAGCCTCTGAAATCCTCTTACAAAAAAAATGATTAGTTACACATTGTGGTTAAAGATCTGAAACAGCTGACTAATATTCCACTAATACATCAGATGAAAAGATACAAACACTTCACACTGAGGATCACTAGTATAAATTTGTCCCAGTTTCTAGACCATTGGAAATTCAGGTTTAATAACTTAATTATTGTCTGTTAACAAATCAGCTGATCAAGTTCTTGTTTAGGATGGAACTTCAGCAGGTAATACACTTCAGAGTTTGGAAATGATCTTAAATCAGGAAATTGGGAAAGACCATTGATACTTAAAGCAAATTGTAGTTGTTGAATCAGTTTTGCAAATGATTATTCAAGAAACCATAAATATACTTCTGAACCGATCAGCCTGACTAAACCTTCAATTAATGATCAGAAAGCATTTTAATTCAAGACATTTATCTACTGAGTGCAGAACAAATTTTACACGATAAACTTAACTGAAAACTAAGGATTTTAGATGCTTGTATAACTAGCTTGAATTTTTATGCCCAAGAAGTCCTTAATGAATACAATGTTTGGTGGTGCACAATCAGCAGCTCTCCGAATGAGCCAGAATTGTTCCAGTGGCAGTACCAATTTATACAATTACAAGACATTGCTAAGATATCAAATTCATAGCAACAGGAAGACTAAATATGGTATTATTTTCCCTAGTAAGATGTTGCCCTGACTGTACTAACCAAATGAAGTAAAATTCATACCATCTCTTCCCCCACATTGCAATTTTGACTCAATGTGACGCATAGAAACTAATTCTGAGCACTTAAGTTGCACATCAACAATTGATTGTAGAAACCCCATAGAGATGGTATTTCCATTAACCCACAAAATGTTTATCTAAAAACCAAATGCTCCACTTTAATGATCTATCACTTAAAGTTAATTCATAACCACAAACACACTCTTACAGCATTTGAACAGGAGGAAAATTGACACAAGAGAATTCAATTATTTTTTATCAAATGGTATATAATTCAACACAAACATTAACAGCTAATTTTAGTGTTGCTTTTGGAAACATTTCACATTTAAAATAGATATACAAACTCAAAACTGAAAAGGAAAATAGCTAGGTTTAAACAAAAACAGTTCATAAGATTGGAATCTCATAAATTTAAAAAGTGGAATCGTGGGAAAACAATGCAGGAATTTCTATCTGGAAATTCAAGGTTCAAACTTGTAAATTGCTTATTTTGATTGGCTTATGTTAATTAAACAAATTGCTTGAAGGCCTCAGTTTGTCTGGTGAAAGAAAACTACTTGGAAAGCTAAAGGGCTTTGATAAAAAACATTTTTGTTCGCCCTCAGTCTTACTATAGATTACCTTGACTCCAGTCATACAAGGGAGACTTCCTTTTATAAATCATGTTAAATCCAGCAATAACTGCTAACACAAAGTCGTAGAACTGCTGCCTCACAGACCAAAGACCCAGGTTCAAACCTAGCCTCCAGTTCTGTCTGTGTGGAGTCTGCATGTTTTTCCAGTGACCGCACAGGTTTCGTCCTGGTGCTCGGATATCCTCCATCACCTTTAAGATGGGTGGGTTGTTAATTGGACACTGAAAATTGCCCCCAGTGTATTTGGTAGAATCTGAGGCAAACGATGTTGTGGGGCAAATTAAAAAATGGGATTTGAGTGGTATCAGTGCAAATAGGTGGTTGATGTGGACTCAGTGGGCCAAAGGGTTCATTTCCAAGCTGTATTTTTCTGCGAATTTACAGAAAACTTAATAATTCTACATATGCACGTTGTTCCAAATTATCAGTGGCAACTTCCCTCTCTCCGAATACTGGAATGCTGAAACATCACGACAGATCAAATCAACCTTAGCATTGAACTGCCAGAGTCAAAATAAGCCAGTTATTCTGTGTTCCTCGGCTCACTAAACCATCAGCAACTGCACCCTCGAACCTGCCATCATCCTAAATACATTTTTTTTAATGTGTACAACGTCATTTCTTGAAATATAATTTAAGATTTACTCAAAACCAATAATGTTAACGTTATCAGTCACAGGATTCCACCCACAAATAATTCTCTACTTCATAGCATATTTTTTGGTTAGATATATTAGATTAGTTTAGAGATACAGCAAAAAAAAATAGGCCCTTCGACCCACCGGGTCCGCACCGACCAGTGATACCTGTACTCGAGCATTATCCTACACACTAGGGACAATTTACAATTTTTTCTGAAGCCAAATTAACCTACAAATCTATGTCTTTGGAGTGTGGGAGGAAACCAGAGCACTCGGGGAAAAACTCACGCAATCAGAATCGAACTGGCGCTGTAAGACAGAACTCTACCGCTGAACCACCTTGCCACCCTTAATATTGTTTATTTAAAGGAACTATTTTGGGAAATTTGAATTATCCCCCCCCCCCCCCCCCCCCCCCCCCCCCCCCACCCAACTTGGCTATCAACACCAATGAGTTGAGCACTTGGATCTCTTCTCACCCATTTGGGGCCTTCACATTGACAGTTGTATTTTCTTCTTTCCTCCTCTCCATGAAAACACCATTTCTTATCTCAAATTTCACCACCACCACCTAACATGGTGGTCCTATTCCTCAAGTATGCAGTATGAACTTAAGAGAACGTAGATTGTATGGCTGTGTGTAGTAGGCCATAGCTTACTAACTTGATTCAAGTTTTTTTAAGGTGACGACGAAGGTGATCAATGAGGGCAGTGTGATGGATGCTGTCTACATAATAATAAATTTTATTGTCAAACCACATAAGTACAACGAGATTTGGTTTGCAACTTCCATCGATGTCATAACTTAAACAACTAATAAAATTTAGGTTTAGATACCCCGAGAACAAGGTTTGTAAAAACACTAGAACAGTAAAACAGTCAAAGCAGACTAAAGTGCAGATGTGTCTGTGCGACTTGACCATCCGAGGGAGACAGTCCATGGTGGTGGGTGGCACTCAGCAGGGCCTGTTCAGAGCCGTTATAGCTCTGGGAATGAAGTTGTTCCTGAATCTGGAATGTATTTTAGTAAGACATTTGATAAAGTCCCCCATGGTAGGCTGATCCAGACAATTAAGATGAACCGGGTCCATAGTGAAATGGCCATTTGGGTTCATAACTGGCTTACTAATAGAAGACAGAGGGTTGTGGTTGAAGAATGATATTCAGGCTGCAGGTCTATGAACCCTGGAATTCTGCAAAGATCTGTGCTGGGACTTCTTTTGTTTGTGTAGCAAGGAACTGCAGACGCTGGTTTATAAATGACATGCGTAAATGTAGAAGGGGTTGGTTAGTAAGTTTGAAAATGACACAAAGATCGTTAGAGTTGTGGACTGTAAAGAAAGCTGTCAAAGTATACAACTTGATCTGGATCAGCTGAAGATATAGGCGGAGAAATGAAGATGAAGTTTAATCTGAGAAAGTGAGAGATGCAGCACTAAGGAAGGCAAAATGCAGGGGAAAATATATAGTTAATGGTAAGACCCTTAACAGCACTGATGTACAGAGGGATTGTGGGGTCAAAGTCCCTAATTGAATGAAAGTGGCAACACAAGTAGACAGAGTGGTAAAGGGAATATATGGTATGCTTGCCTTCATTGGTCAAGGTATTAAACATAAGAGACAGGAATACGACTTTGGTTAAGATGCATTTACAATATTGCGTGCAGTTCTGGTTACCCCAATGAAGAAAAAATGCAGAGGTTTTAGAAAGGGTGTTGAGGTTTACCAAAATGATGCCTGGATTAGAGCATATGAGCTACAACGAGAGGTTGGACAGACTTGGATTGGTTTCTCTGGAACACCAGTGGCTGAGGGGAGATCTGAAAAGTACATAAATTATGAGAGAATGGCTAGGGTAGACATTTAGAACCTTCTTCCCAGGATGGAAATATCAAATACTAGCTAGCGCCCATAGCTTTAAGGTGAGAGGGGCAAAGTTTACAGGAGATTGGACCAAGTGGGACTAACAGTGCTTCCAGTTGTGGGAGAGTCTTGGACTAGATTGCACAGGCTCAGAATTAAATGGACTACCTTTAGAATGGAGATGAGGAGGAATTTCTTTAGCCAGAGGATAGTAAATCTGTGGAATTCATTGCCAAAAGCGGCGGTGGAAGCCAATCATTGATAAGTCCAATGTTAGTTAGGGCGTCCAAGGTTACGGTAAGAAGGCATGAGAATGGGGCGATTGAGAGGGAAAAATAGATCAGCTGTACTCAAATGGTGCAGTGGATTTGATGAGTCAAATAGCCAAATTCTGCTCCTATGCTTTTGATGATTTGTGGACTGAACAGTACATAGATTAGAAAAAACTAGGGGCTAAAGTTTAAAGGATTGGGAGAAAGCAAACTGCAAGTTTGTCAAATGGGGGAGATGATCTTGCATTGCTTAGCAGAATAGTTACTGGTCATTGTGACCAGAGTTTACAACGTTAATGGAAGAACGAGTCGACAGTCAAGATTGTCATGAATGTTTAATTGTCATATGTACCGATAACAGAACGATGAAATGCAGAACAGACCTATAGATAATGTACAAAAATATATAAATTAATAACCACAATACTAGTGATTTAAAATAAGTCCTTAATGCAATCAAAGACAATCTATAGAAGTTCACAGTTAAGGCTAGCATTGTACAATTGATTAATTGAAAGATGCAGCTAGGAAACAGGCCCCATAGTCCACCAAGTCCATGCTGACCTGCTTATACTAGTTCGATGTTATCCCACTTTCTCATCTGCTCCCTACAAATTAGGGGCAGTTTTTGTAGGAGAATTAATCTATAATCTCAGACACCCTCAGAATGTAGCAGGAAACTAAAGCACAAGAGGAAACCCAAGCTGTGACAGGGAAACGTACAAACACCCTACAGAGAGCACCCGAGGTCATGATCAAACCCTGATCTCTGGCACTGTGAGGCAGCACCTCTACCAGACGCACCATTCTGCCGCCTTCCATGTAATATTCAAGAGCCTTAAGGTTGGGAAGAGCTATTTTTGAACATGCTAGATGTGGTTTTCAGACTCAGATGGCTTCTTCTGGATGGGAGGAGTGAAAAGAGAGCATGTTCTGAGTGATGTGGAGGTTTGATATTGGCTTCCTTTTTGAGGTATAAGCAGAACTCAAAGTATAGTTCTCAGAGGGAATCAAAATACTTGGAGGAGTAAAGGAAGTCAAGCAAACAGAGTAGCAATCCCATAGACTCCATGGAAATGTTTAGATTATGTGATGCTGACAGTGTACCAGGGCAGGAAATCATAAGGAAGTATAATAATTAAAGATATAGGCATAGAGTAGGCTAATATAACAGTGAGAAATTAAAAAAGAGATGCTAATCCTTGTGTATCATAAAGTAGCAAATATTCTTACCTTTTAATTGCAGCCAGTGTTAATGTGTAAAGACAAAGATGGACAACTTCTGGAATCTGTTTCAAAAGAATGAAGAAGATTTTTCAGATTAAAAGTTGACCAGTATAAACAAAATAGTGCAAAAATAATCACATTAAAAAAATTGACATTTCATTGTTATAATGGAGGAGATTGGGAAACCTGAATATTACATTGTGAAATCACACTGCTTAACTATATATCTAATCAAATATTTAGGGGCTAGCAATTTATTACAAACAATAGCTTTGTCAATAATGCACATGTTGTGAACTAAACAATTTGGTATCTGCCTTCAGGTACATTTCTTCAAGGTATTATGCGAAACCAGTCAGAGGCCGAGGAAAGCACAAATAAAAACTAAACAAGATCTGGAAAGGTTGCATTGGTGATGGATGAAATTCAGTGCAAAAATGGAATCTAAAACAGATATCATACATTACAGATGGCATAAAGCTATGTGGAAGGCAAGGTGGAAAATATACTATGTGGCAGGCAAGATGTAAAATATCCAGGCATTATGGAAGACGACTCATTGAACATAGCAAAATGGAGAGGAAATAAACCACTAATATCTTCAGTAATGAATTCAGGGGTGGTTTCAATTATATAACTAAATAACGATAAATGCAGAGTATTTACTTATTAAATGTGGGATGTAACATTGAGACATTTTGCATCGGTTTGATTCAAATCTACAAGTATATTTACCAGATTATACCTTTCGCCTCACTTACGCCCATTCTCCAATCAAACCCCTTGCAGAAACTTATGTTCATCCTATTAATCTCAAGCTTGGTCTTACTTCTTCACTTCCTTGTACCTTCTTACATAATCATCCGATAAAGAAAATAATTTTGATTTGCATCAAATGCACCTTAATTTTGTACATCTTAATCAAATATCCTTTCAACTTTCTTTGCTTCAAAGCAAATATTTTCAAACTAGTCTTGTTCCTTGGTACTGTTTTAATGGAATGTTAATCCTATATTCCAAGTGACCACAGTATAACATGAAACCCAGACAGATTGCCCTCTTTGGTTAACAGAAGTAAAAGGGAAGACACTGTAAATTTGTAATAATTATCATAGAGAGATGGTGCAAGTTTACGTCTAGAATCTGTGTGGAGAAAGGACAATGACCTGAAAACATTCATACTGATTGCCAAGCTTGTTGCTCTGTATTAATGGTTATTTGAAACATTTATGGATTACATAATTAAGTGTTCCATATTTTTGAAGTTCATGTGCGTTACAACTTTAAGTGCATTGAAATGGGAAATCATTACAAGAAAAATGCATTGCCTCCAAAGTTTCACACACACAAGGATCCAATACAAACATAAAAAACTGAGTGTTCGTTAGCTAGCTGACAGCAGCTGTGTAACATGTACACAACAAAGTCAACTTAAGGGCCTGTCCCACTGTACGAGGTAATTCAAGAGCTCTCCCGAGTTTAAAAAAAATCAAACTCGTGGTAAGCATGTAGAATGTTCGTAGCGGGTACGTCGGAGCTCGGGACATCTCTTAGCGGCTTGTAACGCTAACGACAGGTACTTAGGAAGCGCGGTAAGCTCGTGAAAATTTGTCAATATGTTGAAAAATGTCCACGATAGCCCCGATTACCTACGAGCAGCTATTACCGTAATTCTCCGAGTTCGAATTGGGAAACTCAGGAGAACTCTTGAATTAGCTCGCACAGTGGGACAGCCCCTTTAATTGCACTGCTCCCAAAATTCCAAATGAAAGTGAGTGCAGCAATGTAGTTAGCATTCCAAGTTTAGCTTATCTGAAAGTTTTAGTGTGTCTGCAAGATTTACCTTGTTTTGGGGAGAGTGCGAAAACAGGCCCTACGGCCTACCATGTCCATGCCATCTGTCTATCACCTATACACTAGTTCACTCAGTCTGAAGAAGGGTCTCGACCACAAATGTCACCCATTACTTCTCTCCAAGGATGCTGCCTGTCCCGATGTGTTACTCCCGCATGTTGTGTCAATCTTCACTAGTTCTCTAGTCAGTTACAATAAGTGTAAGGCTGGAGGTTAATACATGTCATAAAGGCGATAATTTGATACAAATATAACTAAAACCGTTATAAAATAATTTGACCAAGAATATAACTCCAGATAGACACAAAAAGCTGGAGTAACTCAGCAGGTCAGACAGCATTTCTGGAGAAAAGGAATAGGCGACATTTCGGGTCGAGACCCTTCTTCAGTCAGAGAGTCCGGGGGTGTGGGTTGACTTTTTGTGTCTATCTTCGGTTTCAACCAGCATCTGCAGTTCCTTCCTACACATTATAATTCCAGCTATTTGTTTTGGATAATAATCTGATAATTGCTGATAAATCTTCATTTATTCCCATCCATGGTTCCTTCTGGGTAGACGTCTTGAACCATTACAATCAATGAAGCAAAATATGCTAACAATACATTAACGTAGGCAGCCCCAGCATTTTGACCCGTGGCCTTACGAATAAAATTATATACCAAAAACAGCATTGTATGGGATTTGGGTACAATGCATCTTCATCTACTTGCAACCCTTGCCTTTTCACAAGTTGGAAATTTGGGAAGATATCAAAGTTTTGGTAACATTGTGTGGTACAAGTCACATTGGGAAAGGTTCAAGGTCCGTTTATTGTCACATGTACCAATTAAGGTACAGTGAAATGTGAGTTACCATACAGCCATACTAAGTGAAAAGCAACAAGACACACAACCACATAAAATAAAATTTAACATAAACATCTACCAAAGCGGCTCCACGCATTCCTCACTGTGATGGAAGGTAATAAAGTTCAATCTTCTCCCTCTTTATTCTCTCGCGGTCAGGGCTGTCAAACCATCCGCAGTCGGGGCCATCAAAGCTCCCTCAGCTAGCGATCCGAAGTCCTCTTGTCAGGGTGATCGAAACTCCCTCGTCGGGACGGTTGAAATTCTTCGCAGCTTGGAGTTCCCGAATTGTTCTCTAACCACGGACCACGGGCTCCGCGATGTTAAAGTCCACAGACCTGCGATTGGAGCTCTCCAGTCGTTCCCCGGCAAAGGGATCGCAAGCTCACGGTGGTAAGTCCACGCCACGCCCGCAGTTGAAGTGCCGGGACAGTCTACAGGAAAGGCCGCACCACTCCACGATGTTAGGCGACAGTGGGGATTGGAGATACGATACGGGGGGAAAAAAAAAATTTGCATCTCCGTCGAGGTAAGAGATTGAACAAGTTTCCTCAGCCACCCCCCACATAAAACAAACCAAGGAACACTAAAGCATACTCTTTAACCCATACTTAAAATAACAAAAACAGAAGCACAGACAGACTGTTGGCGAGGCAGCCACTTGCAGAAACTAGTAATGCAAATATTTTTGTCTCAGATCCAATGATATTGAAACTGTATTTATTCATGCTACTAAAGCTAACTTTATCACAGTATTGACTTTTGCAGTAAAGATAAAGGCAAACTGCTGAGTGAACCCTGGCTTGTCCCATCAGTCCCAGCAACCAGGAGGATACTCCAGTTGAGTGTCTGGTCAATGCTGATGTTCAGAAAATAACGATTAGGAATTCAGCAATGATAATGCTTCATATAAAAATGGTAATGTAAAAAGGCAGTCTTCCACTGGCAATGGACATTGTTAGGAAGTTTTTAGGGTATGAATGTTATATGGCCCAAGCATTGACATTTTATTTGTTTTGTTGCTGAAAATCAATTGAGCTGAACACAAATTATTAGCAAATATTAGACACAAAGAAACCAAGATAAACTAGCTTTACTGAAACAGCAACAGAAAAAACTGGTGAAACTCGGCAGGCCAGCCAACCAAACCATTCAACTGAAATTTGGGCAAGGATCATGTCCAGCTACTACAGAAATTCCTATGCAGCAGATTCCAGTTTTTATTTGCAGGAGCCACAAAGCATCATGCTCAGTTAAATGTTTTCTTGATGTCATGAACAGTTGCTCTCTTCTCACAATTCTGGAATTCAGTTTTGTCTAAGTATTGAATGGTAACTCATGAGGTAAGCAGTTAAAAGACTAAGTGCTAAAGGAACTCAGCGGGTCAGGTAACATCTGTAAAAGGAATGGACAGACAACATTTCGGGTTGGTGTCCTTCTTCAGACTGAAAGGAGTAGAGGGGAGAAAGCAGTTATCTTGACTGAAACCAAAGTTCGGAGAGTCTATTCATGGAAATTTGAGGAAAATATTAAATATTCAGAAATATGATGAGCAATTGGTTTATAATGAAATTCCAATGCCGATATAAGACTGCGGATACTGGAATTTCAAGTAAAAAAAAAGTTTTTTTACCTCAATATTCCTGTACTGTTGGAAATACTCAACAAGTCAGGCAGCATTGTGGAACAACATGTACGTGCAAGATTTTGGATTAGTGCCTTTCTGAAAGTGGACAGACCCGAAATGTCATTGGTCCAATTGCCTCAGATGCTGACTGACCCATTGAGTTCCTTCAGCAGTTTGTTTAAATCCCATTAGAATTGTTTCCAAAATAGAGCTTTATTAAAACTCTTTCTCCATTAAAATTTATTATTTTTAATAATTCAATTGGTTCACAATCTCAATTTTGTATGTCATAACAGCAGATCAGATATTATGTCAATTATAGGACAGTGTTTAATTTGTGACTTTTTAAAAACAAGCTTGATGAACAATTGAACAGACACTGTACAGATCACCCTCAGTTCACAAACATCCTACATGTGAACAGCCCAGACAGTTCCACACCAGGTCATAACAAATGGCCTCATTCTTCAGAGAACGGAGATTCCCCTCCCCCACTATTGATGAGGCTCGCACCAGGATCTCCTCCATACCCCGCAACACTGGCCTCTCTCCCCATTCCCCTACTCGCAAACAGGGCAGAGTCCCCCTGGTCCTCACCTTTCACCCCACCAGCCGGCAAATACAACACATAGTCCTCCGCCAGTTTCGCCACCTCCAACGTGACCCCTCCACCCGCCACATCTTCCCATCTCCCCCCCCCCCCCCCCCCGTCTGCTTTCCGCAAAGACCGCTCCCTCCGCAACTCCCTTGTCAATTCTTCCCTCCCCTCCCGCTCTACCCCTTCCCCGGGCACTTTCCCTTGCAACCGCAAGAAATGCAACACTTGTCCCTTCACCTCCCCCCTCCACTCCTTTCAGGGACCCAAGCAGTCCTTCCAGGTCCGACAGAGGTTCACCAGCACCTCCTCCAACCTCATCTACTGCATCCGCTGCTCCAGATGCCAGATGATCTATATCGGTGAGACCAAGCGGAGACTTGGCGATCGTTTCGCCGAACACCACCGCTCGGTCCGCAAAAACCAACCCGACCTCCCGGTGGCTCAGCACTTCAACTCCCCCTCCCATTCCGTATCCGACCTCTCGGTCCTGGGCCTCCTCCACGGCCAGAGTGAGCAACACCGCAAGTTGGAGGAACAGCACACCTCATATTCCGTTTGGGGAGTCTGCATCCTTTGGGCTTGAACATTGAATTTTTTCAATTCTGTTAATCCTTGCTGTCTCCTCCCCTTCCCACCTCTCCCTCAGCCCTCGAGCCCTGGCATTCCCTCTATCTCTATCTCCCTCCCCCACCCTAGTCGCACTAGCTTCTCATTTTCACACCACAAACAGCTTACAATGGCTTGTTCCCTTTATCATCGATACTTTTTTGCATATCTTTCATTCATTGTTCTTTATCTCTCCACATCACCGTCTGTATCTCTCGTTTCCCTGATCCCCGACCAGTCTGAAGAAGGGTCTCGACCCGAAACGTCGCCTATCTCCTTCGCTCCTTAGATGCTGCTGCACCCGCTGAGTTTCTCCAGCTTTTTGTGTAGCCCATACATACAAATGGGTCTTTGGGAGACGACGGGATGGATTTACCAAATGTTGCAAGACCGCAGGCAACTGTTCTTGTTACTTGCTAGAATTTTACCACATTGAACCAAGACGACATTTAACTCAATTTGAAGAACTCAAAATCCCAGGTTTTTGTTTAAACCGCACGTTTGATTGGTCACAAAAGGTTTTATTCCTTATGCTTGTATGAACTTAAAACGCACTACAGCTGCAGCTTTTACTATTGTTATATAATAGGTTCACAATGAGCTAGTTTCACTTTTTAGTACTATTCATAGTACTTGCCAGCACCTTACGTTTTGAACTGATATGAAAGTGAAAAGTGCTCAGTTAGAGCTCAGATCTCTGCTAGATAACCATTGCATCATAACAGTTGGTTACACAGATTCATTTTAAACTTGAACAGGAAAAGGTCTCAACAATATGAATGAAAGCACAAACATTACACCCAATCCAATTTCAACTTATTTTTAAATTTAAAAATCTTAACCACACCTTCATAATCAGCGCAAACTGAAGATCGCACGTTATAAATTAAATGTGCGGCATCACCTTGAAGACAATGCAGATTATAGAAGATGATCCACTTAAAATGTGGTAGAAAGTAAAGGGGAATGCCACGCTTGATCGGAGAAAGAGGATGGAAACAGGCGTATTAAATGAAACAGATGTAATTGATCACCTCAATTACTTATGGAAAACTACAGATAAAGAAATAGTCATCTTGGAAGCAGAGAAATGGTAACAGCTAACCTCAGAACAGATACAACAAAGCTGGAGGAACTGGGAACTGATATATAAAACTAAACTGATATATGGGAACTGATATATAAAACTAAAACAGAACAAATTTGAAATATTCCAAGTTTAATATTTGATACTATTTGGTTGATAAGGCAGCATAACAGTACAACGGCCAAACAGTAGGACAATCTGCTATAGTAACTATAGTTGCAGTTTTAGTCTTAATGCAAACAGATGTATATGATGTGTGGATACTAGATTTTACATGTGCACGTGGGTTTTGAACCCAGTTTTATGACGAGGAGGATAAGACCAATCTTAGTTAGCATATCATACAAGATGATCTAGTATGTACTGACTTAATTCACAAAGTGTTTACATTAAAATTAATGGAGGACTGACATTAGCTGAAGTAGGGAGGTTCACCACATTCAGAGATTACCAAAAAAAAGAAATTACCTGCCTGAAACTTAACTTGTGAATTTTTTGAGACCCATCATTTATTTATTTGCCTCTGTACTCCACAATTTGAGATTTGTAATAGAAAAAAATCACATGAGGTTGAAGTGCACATTATCAGATTTTAATAAAGGCCATTTTTATACACTTTGGTTTCACCATGTAAAAATTACAGCAGTGTTTGTACATAGTCCCCCCATTTCAGGGCACAATAATGTTTGGGACACAGCAATGTCGTGTAAATGAAAGTAGTCATGTTTAGCATTTTGTTGCATACCCTTTGCATGCACTGACTGCGTGAAGCCTGCGATTCATGGACATCACCAGTTGCTGGGTGTCTTCTCTGGTGATGTTCTGCCAGGCCTATATTGCAGCCATCTTTAGCTTATGCTTGTTTTGAGGGCTAGTCCCCTTCAGTTTTCTCTTCAGCGTATAAAAGGCATGCTCAATTGGGTTCAGATCGAGTGATTGACTTGGCCACTCAATAATTGACAATTTTTTAGCTTTGAAAAACTCCTTTGTTGCTTTAGCAGTATGTTTGGGATTATTGTCTTGCTGTAGAATGAACTGCTGGCCAATGGGTTTTGAGGTATTTGCTTGAACCTGAGCAGATAGGATGTGTCAATGCACTTCAGAATTCATTATGTTACTACGATCGGCAGTTGTATCATTAATGAAGATAAGTGAGCCAATACCTTCAGCAGCCACACATGCCCAGGCCACAACACCCCCACCACCGTGTTTCACAGATGAGGTGGTATGCTTTGGACCTTGGGCAGTTCCTTCTCTCCTCCATACTTTGCTCTTGCCATCATTGATATAATTTAATCTTCATCTCATCTGTCCACAAGACCTTTTTCCAGAACTATGGTTGCACTTTTAAGTACTTCTTGGCAAACTGTAACCTGGCCATCCTATTTTTCTTGCGACTAACCAGCGGTTTACAACTTGCAGTGCAGCCGCTGTATTTCTGTTCATGAAGCCTTTTGCGAACAGTGGTCATTGACAAATCCACACCTGACTCCTGAACAGTGTTTGTGATCCGTCGGACAGGTGTTTGCGGATTTTTCTTTATTATAGAGAGAATTCATCTGTCATCATCATGATAAACAGCAATAAAAGTTTCCAAAGGTGATGGAAAGACGAGGTGCTGAGAGCTGTCTTATACAGGTACCTGCATTAAGGAGGCAATTAAACAACCTGAGCAAATACAAACACTTGTGAAGCAGGGCTGTGGGGTCGATACCCAAAACACCCAACTTTGACTCCTTGATTTCTTGTGTATCCGACTCCGACCCCTGTTACTAACTGGCAGCATCTCTGGAGAGAAGGAAGAAGCTAGATGGAGCCAAGTGGGGTAAGGGGAACGTAAAGGTGGAGACAATGACTGGAGGGCAATGAGTGGGGACACAAAAGCCGAAGTCTGAGAATCTGATAAGGATGGTAATAAATGGGAACTATTGAGGGAGAGATGAAGGGGACATGGTGCCATATGAGGGAGAGGACACAGTGAGTAGGACTGAGATGAGGAAAAAAATGTTCACCCATTGTTGTGAATCTGTGGAATTCTATGCCACAGAAGGCATTGCACAGCAATTCACTGGATGTAGAGAATTAGATATAGCCCTCAGGGCTACCAGAATTAAGGGATATGGAGAGAAAGCCGGAAAGAGGTTCTGATTTTGGATGATCAGCTATGATCATATTGAATGGCAGTGCTGGCTCCTGGACCTATTTTCTATGTGTAAAGATTGTTGGTAGTAGATGGAATAAAACTAGAGTTGGAGAGATAAGAAAATTTGTCAAGTGGGTGAGGAGGGGGTTTAATGGGAATGGGAATGAAAATGAGAGGACCAAGAGGAGAAAGGGGAACAAGAGGTGTTGTTTACCTGAAATTTCAGACTCAATGGTCGTACCATTGGGTTGCAGACAACCTAATCTACTATGTTAGTCACAGCCATGCAGCATCGGAACAGGCCCTTCGGTCCAACTCAGCCACACAGACCAAGTTGTTCCATAACCCCCCAAATCCTTTCCTATCCATGTACCTTATTAAATGTTGTTACTGGGATAGCCTCATTTATCTCAACAGGCTATAACGTTTCCCTCTTACCTTAAACCTATGACCTCTCCATCTCAATTTCCTCCACCGGGTGTTGTTCTTTACTCTGGTAGTGAAAAAAGCTGAAGACGGCCAAGTCAGTGGAAATGAGAAGGGAAGTTGAAAAAGCATGTAGCCAAGATCTCAGGATTGCTATTGTGCACAGAGCTCAGATGCTCTGCAAACCAGCACCTCTTCTGTATTTGGAATCGTTGAGGAGGCTACATCAACAACACTGGATGCAGTACTCAAGGGTGAAGGAGATGCACGTAAATCTTTACCTAACCTTAGGTCCCTGAAAGGTGATGAGGGAAGATGTTTAGAAACAAATGTTGCCCTCCAGCAGAGAAAGTGCCAACGGAACGATGAGCAGGTCAAGCAGTTATGGAGAGAGTAGTCACTGCAGAAGAATGGGGAGATCAAGATGTGGCTGGTCGTGGGATCCAGTTGTAGTTGGCAGAAGAGATAAAGGATATGCTGAATGTGGAAGCTAGTGGGATGAAAGGCAAGGACTAGGGAAACAATAGACAATAGACAATAGGTGCAGGGTGATCTGTACAGTGTCATCTCCTTCCTAAAAGAATGTCCTTTAATTCTGAGGCTATGACCTCTAGTCCTAGACTCTCCCACTGGTGGAAACATCCTCTCCACATCCACTCTATCCAAGCTTTTCACTATTCTGTACGTTCCAATTCAATCCCCCCTCATTCTTCTAGACTTCAGCGTGTAAAGGTCCAGTGCCGTCAAACACTTATCATATGTTAACCTACTCATTCCTGGGATCATTCTTGTAAACTTCCTCTGGACCCTTTCCAGAGCCAGCACATCCTTCCTCATGCAATCCTTGCATGTCTCACCCACTGAGCTTCTCCAGCATTTTTGTCTACCTTCGATTTTTCCAGCATCTGCAGTTCTTTCTTAAACGTATGTTCACAGAAAGTGCGCAGCCATGCCGGCGGCTTTGCGCAGGATGCGGTACAACCAGAGCTCGGCTGCTGCGGCTCCGGGCGCCCGGCCGCTGCTCGAGGAGCCCGGCCGCTGCTCGGGAATTACAGGATGATTACAGGAAAAAACATTAATGGCCAAGTCATTTGTATATTACAGAGGTCTCAGCGCTGATCCGAGTGGAACTCCACTGTTCTCAGAACTCCAGCCTGAATATTGTTCTTCAACTACAACATTTTATCTTCTATCAATAAACCTGTTATGATTCCTTACAACCATGTCAGTGTGAATGTTAGGCATCTTAATTTTCTGAATCAGTCAGTCGACCATGGGAAACCTTCTCAAATGACTTAATAAAATCCATGTAGACAACATCCACTACTGTACTCGTATTGATCACCTTCATCACTTAGTTTAGTTTATTGTCATGGGTATCAAGGTACAGTGAAAAGCTAACCAGTTAGCCGAAAGACAAGACATGATTACAAATTGTAATTCTCTGAAATTTATGTTGAGGTCAGAGTCAAGAGTCTGGACTTTTTTTACCGACTCAGACTCCAGCAGCACCAAAATTGCTCCGACTCCGACTCGACAGCCCTGCTGTGAAGCCATGTGTCCCAAACATTAGGGTGCCATGAAATGGGGGGGGGGGGGACGGACTATGTATAAACACTGTGGTAATTTCTATGGTGAAACTGAAATGTATAAAAATGGCCTTTATTAAAATCTGACAATGTGCACTTTATCCATGTGATTTTTTTTTCTATTACAAATCTCAAATTGTGGAATACAGAGACAAATAAATAAATGATGGGTCTTTGTACCAAACATTATGGAGACCATTGTACATTGAGTATGAAGCAGCCAGTGAATGAGGAAAACAAAGTCATTTTATATTTAATTAAGAATGAGGTTTTGACTACGTTTATTGGGGCATTCGTAGTTAGAAAGATAAAATTAAAAGTTGAGGCATTTTGATAATCAGCATCGACCACATTTAATAATTACTTCACATTACTCTGACATTTGCTCAATTTGGAGTAAAATTGTGTTGTCTTGGGTTTAAACTAAAACTTGTACAATGTATATTAACTTTTGGGCAAAAGATCCTGGATCTTAATCCATACATGTCGATGCACATTTCTTGTAGACACTTTAATAGCTGCATAAACTAATGCTGAATTACTTAAAAGATGCAAAGGCTGCTTCAGGTCATTACAATAGAGTGGGTGATAAAAACAGGGCAGAAAACAATGTCTTCCCCGGTTCTACTGTGGTCTTTGCAGAAATGCAAGGAAATATATCCCTCTCCCAGCTTTAAGCATTATCGTAGCTATCTAGTTCATTCCACGCCACAGGTGATTTGCTTCCATTCACCTCTCAATGAAGTAGTAGATCCAAATTTTACTCTACTTTGGGCCACCTATCTCAATAGACAAGGCTCAATCAATAAGGCACCAATTACTTAGCACTATTCCGTGCTAGGATGCTGTGCAAAGCCTACAAAAAATTGGTAGCTACGAAAAATGATTGTGCTGTTTAATGTGCTTACATTTCTAATTTAGTTATACAATTTACTTTTATGTAAAAGTTTTTGTTTTTTATATTAAGAGGCACTTAAAAATATTTTGCAATTAGAGACACCAAAGACACACCCACTATTTTCCTTGCTGTGAAGGCAAGACAGAAAACAGATGCTGCAGGGCAGAGCCTCTTTTCTGCACCACCTCCGATCGTGAAACTGGACTCTGGGCTGTGCAAGGTCAGAGACAGGCCCTCTGCAGCCACGCCAGACACACTTGTTGATTCCTGGCATTGTCGTTTCCTGGAATAATAGTCCCATTATGTTTCTCTTTCAAGAAGATAATTTATTTATTGGCCTGCCAGTTGTTTCTTCAAGATTGCTGCTGCCCCACAGCAAATAATGCACAATTTATTTCTCCATCATCTTAAAAAAGTAATTAATTTCCAAGGAACGCAGACATAGTATCGATCTGTATTTTATTCACCAGTGTTAACTTTATAGACACAGTTTTTACCCCAATATTACCAGTATTTGCTAGTTCTTTTAAAAGGTAGACATATTTTTGCATATTTCTATTGCTGAAAATTTAGAGCAAGAAAGTGAATTGGAAAACTATAATAGTGTGTCTACAAATATATATATTTTTACATCTGTGAACTGGGTTATTTCAAGAAATGCACTTTGCAACAATAGTGTTGATTTTAGAGCATAGTCTTAACACATCGTGACTTCTTAGATCTGAGCATTTTATGTTAAATTCGCAATCGACCTGCAAAGATAATGATGGAATGAATGCTGCCTTCTTTGTGCATATTTTTTTTTACTTAAGTGCAGAGCCAAACATATAGCATTGAACTAACTGTAGAATGCAATGTCTGTTATGTGACCACAGAATGTTAAAAAGACATCTGTGAAGAGGCAAGAGCATGGCGTCAATAGGACAGATGGAGGAGTGAGAAAGCTTTGCATTCAGTTAACAAGTTTAGGCGGAGTGGGTAATCAAAATGTTCATGACTCTTTAACCTTGGAATTGTCCAGACATTCCTGCTATTTACAGCTTATGCTATTCAAACAAAGTATTTAGCTTCTCCTGTGAGCCAAATTGAATTCTACTGTGCAGAGATACATCAACCTTTGCTGCTTTTAGCCATTTATTAAAAATCTAGGCTAGGCAGCCTTAATGGATATTTTTCAGAAAATAAATTGCATCCCTCAAAAGACAACTGTTTTTGTCACAGATTCTGAAATTGTCCAGACATTCCTGCAGTAAAGCTATTCTGGTTTTGATAAACAATCAGCTTCTATCATATTCTAATATTGTTATAATTTAGTAGAAAATGTAGGTATTACGGCTACGGGAGTCAAGACCGTCCCGTCAACAGGGGGCTCGAGGCCCATGACCGAGGAAGAACTAAGGGAAAGGATTTGAACTTTATTTCGCCTTCCACCACAGTGAGGAATGTGTAGGAGTCACTGTGGTGGAGTCTCATGTTAAAATATGTTTTTGACTGTTTTGTTTCCAAGATGGCTGCTGGAAGTGAGAGTGAACGCTGACGCAACTGGCTGTCATTGCTCTCTCTTCGAATTGTGTATTTTTGCTGTTCCTTCTTGTTTTTATTTCATTTTGTTTATATGTCTGTAATTTGCTTGTTTTAATGTGTAAGGTGTCCTTGAGAGTCCTGAAAGGCGCCCATAAATAAAATGTATTATTATTAAAAGTATTATTAAAAATACTCAATAGTTACCTGATAACAGAACACATTTTACAGAATTGAAATAACGAATTGTAGGGGCGGCATAGTATTATTATTAAAAGTATTATTAAAAATACTCAATAGTTACCTGATAACAGAACACATTTTACAGAATTGAAATAACGAATTGTAGGGACGGCACAGTGGCGCAACGATAGAGTTGCGACTCTACAGCGCCAAAGGTCCAGGTTCAATGCTGACTACGGGTGCTGTATGCACGGTTTGTACATTCAACCTGTAACCGTATTGGGTTTTCTCCATGGGTGCTCTGTTTTCCTCTCACATTCCAAAGATGTGCAGCTTTGTAGGTTCATTGGCTTCTGTAAATTGTCCCTAGCATGTAGGATAGAACTAGTGTATGGCAAGGACTTGGTGGGCTGAAGGGCCTGTTTCCACATTATATCCCTAAACTAATACATAGGAGCCACCTCAGTTGAACAAATCTATCCCATTGCACTATTAGCTTCTCCACCCCCAATCTCTCACAATTCTGTAAGTTTCACATTCATCCAATTCCCATTTTCTCCGTTTACACAAGCATATATTTCAAACCATAACCAAGCATTGCCGATAACCATTGGAAACACGTATTCTAACAGACTCCCTATCACCCATCATGGGTAGTACTGCATTAGGTCTTATGCAGTGTTACTAATACACCGTTTCTACTTTAAATCACTCAGTAGCTCCTGATGCTGAACTTCTCCCGAAAAATAGTGTGCATACCAAACACTTACTCCCGAATGTAGCGTTATTATACAAATGGACCTAGGAATTTTAGTGCCCCTGTTTTAAGTATAAATACAGTTGTATGAGGTATATGACAAAGGACTGAGGATGAAAGATCCATCCCTGTATCCCAATGGTGAGTATTGAAACAAAATTAATCAAACCCACAGGTCGACAAAAATGCTGGAGAAACTCAGCGGGATCAGTACAGATCTGGAACTCAGCCAAAATTACCTTTGAAGAAACTTTTACGAAGAGCGGGCGAATGTCATCAGGAAGCTGCTGCAGGAAGAAAACCGTAGTGCTTAACGGCAGTGCGGTGCCAGGGAAAGTCGCAGCCCAGGCCTGGCGGAGGAGGCGCCGAGGTTGGTGTACGGCGCGCAGCTGGAGCCGGGGTCCGAGACGGGCCCAACGTGGGCCAGGGGGCGGCGTTGCTTGGAGCCGGGCAGTGGAGATCCGGACCTTGGAGCAGCGGAGACCCGGACCGTGGAGCTGCGGAGACCAGGAGCTTGGGGCCAGGCAAGAGGCAGCGGTGAAGCCAGTGCATTGTCCATGAGCAGCCAGAAGGCGAAGATGATGGGTATTGCTCCTGGCCTTAGCCGGTCTAAAGTAAAGCCTGAGATCTACAAGATTGTTGACGGTAAAGTATTGTTGAGGACGAGCTACTTAACTTTCTTGCTGTAAAAATTAAGACATTAAGCCAGGATGAGATTGTACTTTTGGCATAATGAAACACTTATGATTCTGAGTGGATAGTCCTCGAAGAAAGTTCTGTTTGAACGCTGCCCCAATACACAGTGAAACGTTTCCCATAAAGGGGCACAGAAAGACGTCAACAACATTAAGTTGCCTTAGAGTAATGAATGAGTGAGGGGAGAATACTCCAAGATTTGTCTCTCATTACTTGGAAGCACTGCCGCCGGTGACCTTTTCTAACATGGATATCGCGAGACTACTTGGGAGAATGGTGCAGCTGTACGCTGAGGTCTGTTCTATGGAGCACGTCATGCAGTTACTGCCAGATGTAAGTGAAGATTTTCGTGCCATCACAGTAGAAATTGATCGCTGAGTGGGTGCATTGGAGTGCACCTTGATCACTACTCCACTGGAGCACACAACTGACCTGACTCGGGGCGGTGGTCCGGATGCGTCGGTGGTGATGGATGGAACCATTGGCATGACAGGCACAGCGCTGGGAGCTGCAGAGACAGGAGCCTCTGGCTTGGTTGTCGGAGTGAGGGCTGCGGTGGAGGGCCTTGCCTTAAACGTGGAGAGGGCAATGGCAACGGATAGTCCCAGTGGATCAACGTCTTTACCAGGCTCTCCAAATTGGAGTCATGTTGTGAAAAAGCGTCGATGTCATGCTCCAGAGAACACTGTTGGTAAGCCATGATTGCGCACTATTACCACCGGACAGAGAAATAAATCCAGTAACGCTGTGCCTATTATTGGTACTGGAGCTGCGGGTAGCATCAAAATGATCAAGACTAAGCTGGTGAGTGTTTTTGCCTCCAAGTTTTCGACCTAGACGCCGAAACTCTATCTGTGTATCTTAAAGAAAAACTTGGCCGTAAGGTTACCTGTCAACAGATTGACACTGTACACAGTAGATACCGTTCAATTAAAGTATCTGCGGAATGTAATGAGGTTGGTGAAATGTACAATCCGGAGCTCTGGTCAGAAGGGGCATATGTCCTGCGCTATTACGAGCCGTGCAGGGTTGGAGTCATCGGATCGAGCACTGCGTCTGCTGAGGGGGGAATAAGTGTGCCTGCTGGTGCTAAGGGCACTCACTAGTCTCGCTAAATGACCATTCAGGTTTTAGCGCACAACTGTCGTGGCCTGCATTTGGACCAGAGCGCAGGGGATAAAGCTCGCCGCTCAGTTGTTGATAAGTGATATACTAAGATTTTATATGTATTTTTTGGTGTTTTTTTTATATGCAATGCATATTTTATGTAATGTCCCTTGTCTGGAGTCCGAAATAAAGTTTATTATTATTATTATGATTATATGCTTGTGAACAAAGGACTGAGGATGGAAAGTTTTCAAAAAAATGTTTTTGCTAATGTTACCAGGTCTACTGCCATAACATAGACCGAGTAATCTGTATCTGCATCTTGACGTACAATCACCATCACTGGTTATCGCATACGTTAGGATATATTGTGATCAATTCCAGGCTTAACAGAGGTTCTCAGCAAAAACAACCCAGATTTCTTACTAATTTCTTACTTTTTATCCGTGTATGGGTATGTATATGTTTGCCATTTTCTCTTGCATTATTTATGAAAGATTCCCCTTGAGGTGTTAAATTGGTAAGTCTACATTTGCCAGGTATATCTTTCCCATGTCACTGGACTGCAGGAAATTTCCCCCAAATTAGGTGTTAAGGTATAACCGGAGGACATTGATTCATGGTAAGGGTCAGCCAGAGGGGACTAGACTAAGTGGGACACGTTGGGTCCCTGTCACACAGGAGGCCTGGTCCCCCAAAGCAATTTTCCACCTCTCACCCATAGCCCTTAACTGCACAGGCGCAGCTCATTTCCCCTCATCCCTAGCACTCTATCCCCCTCCTCCACCCCTCTGCCAATCCATCCCTCACCTCTCTTCCCCTCCCCTACCCTCAGTCACTCCCTCCATAACTCCTCACCCCTCCCTACCCCCGCTTATTCCTCTATTCCCCACCCCCTATCTCCCCCACTGCCCTCCCTCCTCTCCCTCTATTCCCCACTCCCTATCTCCCCCACTTCCCCCCTCCTCTACTCTCCCCCTCCTCTCCCTCTATTCCCACTCCTAGCCCATTCTTCCTCCTCACCTCCACCCTCATCTTTTTCCTCTCATTTTCCCCTCCCCAAATCCATCCCTCACCTCTCCTTTCCCCTACCCTCAGTCACTCCCTCCATAACTCCTCTCCCCTCACTACTCCCCTCCTCGCCCTCTATCAACTCTCCTCCCCCACTCTCCTTCCCCAGAATCTCGAGGTTGCCGCTCCTCTCGCTCCTTGCATGTCCCGGAGGAGCATCAGCCATTGGCGCCCTCAGAGCCAGGTCTCGTTTCAGCCACGAAAGCACCAGCAGCTACGGCTGCGCGGGCGTGTGGGCAGGAGGAGGGAGTGGGGGGGGGGGGGGGGGGGGGGGGGAAGAGCTTGTAGAAAAGATTGGGGAAGAGCCATGGGGAGAAAGGGGTATCGCGGGGGAGGTGGCAGGATCCAGCGAGGGGGACCAGAGGGGAAAGGGGTGGAGCTGCGGGGCATCGCGATGGCAGTGCGTTTGAGACTCACAGCAGGCGCTGGATGCTTTCCTCCGCCGGGATCAGACTCTCCGCTTTCTGTTTGGCGACATTGACGCACTGCTGGGCTGCTGCTTGGAGCGGGGCTTTTTCGGGTTCATCCGAAAGTCCGATTGCTGGCTTTCCTCATCTCCACTAAAGATGCGATGGCGCAGGAAGGGGCGGACCGTCCCGGGGAGTGACAGGAGAAGAGACTAATCCGCACGGCGCTGGAAGGCAGGAGAAGAAATCTATCTGCGCACATGCGGTTTTAAAGATAGAAACATAGAAACATAGAAATTAGGTGCAGGAGTAGGCCATTCAGCCCTTCGAGCCTGCACCGCCATTCAATATGATCATGGCTGATCATCCAACTCAGTATCCCGTACCTGCCTTCTCTCCATACCCTCTGATCCCCCTTAGCCACAAGGGCCACATCCAACTCACTCTTAAATATAGCCAATGAACTGGCCTCAACTACCCTCTGTGGCAGAGAGTTTCCAGAGACTCACCACTCTCTGTGTGAAGAAAGTCTTTCTCATCTCGGTCTTAAAGGATTTCCCCCTTATCCTTAAGCTGTGACCCTTGTCCTGGACTTCCCCAACATCGGGAACAATCTTCCTGCATCTAGCCTGTCCAACCCCTTAAGAATTTTGTAAGTTTCTATAAGATCCCCTCTTAATCTCCTAAATTCCAGAGAGTATAAACCAAGTCTATCCAGTCTTTCTTCATAAGACAGTCCTGACATCCCAGGAATCAGTCTGGTGAACCTTCTCTGCACTCCCTCTATGGCAATAATGTCCTTCCTCAGATTTGGAGACCAAAACTGCACGCAATACTCCAGGTGTGGTCTCACCAAGACCCTGTACAACTGAAGTAGAACCTCCCTGCTCCTGTACTCAAATCCTTTTGCTATGAAAGCTAACATACCATTCGCTTTTTTCACTGCCTGCTGCACCTGCATGCCTACTTTCAATGACTGGTGTACCATGACACCCAGGTCTCGCTGCATCTCCCCTTTTCCTAATCGGCCACCATTTAAATAATAGTCTGCTTTCCTGTTTTTGCCACCAAAGTGGATAACCTCACATTTATCCACATTATACTGCATCTGCCAAACATTTGCCCACTCACCCAGCCTATCCAAGTCACCTTGCAGTCTCCTAGCATCCTCCTCACAGCGAACACTGCCCCCCAGCTTAGTGTCATCCGCAAACTTGGAGATATTGCCTTCAATTCCCTCATCCAGATCATTAATATATATTGTAAATAGCTGGGGTCCCAGCACTGAGCCCTGCGGTACCCCACTAGTTACTGCCTGCCATTGTGAAAAGGACCCGTTTACACTCCTACTCTTTGCTTCCTGTTTGCCAGCCAGTTCTCTATCCACATCAATACTGAACCCCTAATACCGTATGCTTTAAGTTTGTATACTAATCTCTTATGTGGGACCTTGTCGAAAGCCTTCTGGAAGTCCAGAGTATACCACATCCACTGGTTCTCCCTTATCCACGCTACTAGTTACATCCTCGAAAAATTCCACAAGATTCGTCAGACATGATTTACCTTTTGTAAATCCATGCTGACTTTGTCCAATGATTTCACCACTTTCCAAATGTGCTGCTATCCCATCTTTAATAACTGACTCTAGCAGTTTCCCCACTACCGATGTTAGACTAACTGGTCTGTAATTCCCCGTTTTCTCTCTCCCTCCCTTCTTAAAAAGAGGGGTTACATTTGCTACCCGCCAATCCTCAGGAACTACTCCAGAATCTAAAGAGTTTTGAAAGATTATCACTAATGCATCCACTATTTCCTGAGCTACTTCCTTAAGTACTCTGGGATGCAGCCTATCTGGCCCTGGGGATTTATCGGCCTTTAATCTATTCAATTTACCCAACACCACTTCCCGACTGACCTGGATTTCACTCAATTCCTCCTTTGACCCACAGTCCCCTGCTATTTCAGGCAGATTATTTATGTCTTCCTTAGTGAAGACGGAACCAAAGTAGTTATTCAATTGGTCCCGCCATATCCTTGTTCCCCATGATCAACTCACCTGTTTCTGACTGCAAGGGACCTACATTTGTTTTAACTAACCTCTTTCTCTTCACATATCTATAAAAACTTTTGCAGTCAGTTTTTATGTTCCCTGCCAGTTTTCTTTCATAATCTATTTTTCCTTTCCTAATTAAGCCCTTTGTCCTCCTCTGCTGGTCTCTGAATTTCTCCCAGTCCTCTGGTATGCTGCTTTTTCTGGCTACTTTGTACGCATCATCCTTTGCTTTGATACTATCCCTGATTTCCCTTGTTATCCACGGATGCACTACCTTCCCCGATTTATTCTTTTGCCAAACTGGGATGAACAATTTTTGTAGTTCATCCATGCAATCTTTAAATGTCTTCCATTGTATATCCACCGTCAACCCTTTTAGAATTAATTGCCAGTCAATCTTGGCCAGATTTTTGAAACCTCGCTAACTTTGACGACATTCAACCAATCGGAACAAAGCTTGGTGGACTCGCAGCATAGGAGAACGGTGAGTGAACTGGTGAAAAATTGTGGCGCTGTTTTTGCGCAAATAGCATAACCATCAAACCGGAGGATAACAAGATCAGAGTTTTAGTTATGTATAGATATGAGGGAGACCTTTACCTAGAGAGGAGCCAGTATCTGGAATGCAGTGTTTAAAGTGTAGTTGAAGCTGGGTCGCTGACAGCATTTAAGTGTCCAGAGGACCACTTGATTTGCCAATGTTAATGACCAAGCACTGGGAGATTGGATTATGGAACAGTGCCCACTCGTCAAAGAGGATGAGTTGGGCCAAATGGCCTGTTTCCATGCCATATGACTCTTTGACGTTTAAAGATTCTAGGAAAGGTATACTTAAGCAAAACAAGCCTTACTAAACCACAATAGGTACAAAAGAAAATCAAAGATAAAACTGAGGAGTACTGCAATCGCATTGGCTACTTGTAATTCCGTTTCTTTGCTTCAAAATTAGTTGGAAAATAGAAAGCATGAATAAACAGTATTCAATGGTGGAAAACAGATCTCAATCATATACATTAATTGCATCTAAGGTGCATCTAAGAGAAGTGATAACCAGAGTCAAGAAAGTTTTATTGTCATATGTCCCAGATAGAATAATGAAATTCTTACTTGCACAAGGAACCAAGGAATAGAAGGCTAAAAAAGAGGGGGAAAGTTGGTAGGATATAAGAACACCAATGACCTTTGTGCTTTTGAATTCTACCAACTTTTCTTGCAGGGACAGCAAGCTTGAAATACTTATGATAAAAGATAACAAACGTAACTCTTGGCTATAAATCTCAGGAGGGTAAATGTGCATCCAATAACAGGAATCACCACAAACCTCATATTAGCCAGATAGTGCGGAAGTTAACACAAGTGTCCAATAGAGTCCACCTGGCTTGTTACTCCAACTACCCACAATAGGAATGCTGAGTAAATCAACGGTAACCGGTGGTGAAATTCTGCATTTACAGCAGCATTTTTTCCTCAAAGAAATTGACTTTCCAAAGAATTGAGAATTCCAGATATTACATTTTCTACCTAATCCATTTACCCTAATTTAATATTTACAGTAAATCAATTTTGGTATTACATTTAATGCAGATTGTAAATGACCACAATTAAGAACTTCTGGGCTACACAGTCCTTTCAATTTCAAAGAATGACGGAAGTTTAACTTCTTACAACTGTTCCATAATTTTCCCATTCAGCACCTCACCCTTTTTGTTCTTACCACGTTTTAGACCCAAGACTTTCTCCTTTAAATCATCATTAAAATGTTCTGCCGATATCTAGTGTATACTACCCAATTCACAGTTGAATACATCAAAAGAATAGGTGTTTTTCGGGTATTGTTCTGTCTTAAACCAGCATTTTAACACAGATAATGCAAGGTCGTTGTCCTCTCAAAAAAATGCAGTGCAAAGATGGCAAACAACAGTTTGAAAAAAAACAGCGAAAAATAAATGACGTTAAACAATCCTTTATTCCTATCGAAAAATGGCCTTCATAAACTTAATGAACGAGACTTAAAAACTTTGCAGACAAAAATGCACTGTTAATTTTATATTTATGCAATATTACACCCGGGTCAATATAAAATGCATACTTTAGGTGGTCCCTTTTGATAGAATTCTTATTCCAGACATGTGTAAAAGGGTTTCAAAGATTATTTAACCATTTCAAGGAATTAAAATGAGAAATTCAAATTCATTATCCACAATTACAAATATGTAGAATAAAGTGACGCTTAAACTGCAAATTCCTTTATAAAACTACCAATTGAAATCACTTTCATGCTTTCTTACAACATCTTACCAACTATGACAAGAATTACCAGTTTAAGGTTTTTTAGTAAAGCTACATCACAAAATTAAATTCCGTGAATACGACATTATGTTACTAAATTCTCAATAAAAGCGACACAAAACTTTGCTTACCAATAAAATTACACAAGTCAGTATGCTTACATATCAAACAATACCAAGCACTGCAATGACCTACAAAATGCTTTGCTTAAAAAAAATATCAGGATAACTAAAATACAGCTGAATACATGCTCTAATACAAGCTATAAATGATAAAGACAATCTGATCCGATGCTCATGAGGAAAGCCTAATCTCCAATATTAATGTAGGAAAAAGCTATAAATTTATCTTAGAGAAGCACGTTAATTCTACATCCATGTGGATTAAGACAAGTAACAATATAGCCATCCCCCACTATATTAAAATATGTTCATCTCTGGACAATTGGTTGACAAAGAGAACCAGTGCCTTTTCAAAATACATAGCAAACCATTTCAGAATTTGATGCAATTCAGTACAATGCATGTAAAATTAATCTGACGTTTAAGACGCAAAAAGACAAATTTTCGTGTGGTCAATCCTAGAAATAAGACAACATGAAATATCATGAACAAAAAACAATGTTTAATTTAGAGATACAGCGTGGAAACAGGCCATTCGGCCCACAGGGTCCACGCCTACCAACAATCACCCATATACGAAAACCTGCACCACATTAGAATGTGGCAGGAAACCGGAACACCTGGAGAAAACCCAACGGGAGAAAGTACAAACTCCGTACAGATAGCACCCATGGTCAGGATCAAACCCGGGTATGTGGTGTTGTGAGGCAACAGCTTTATCGCTGCATCACTGTGCCATTCTTGTGAGTTTATTCGTGTAACTTTAACCTCAAGGTGGTGAGCACAAGTTAAGCATGCATCCTATAATCTACCCTACTCCTTGCGTACAGACATGGTATATTTACGCTCCTCAATATAGAATGATCATTGGATTGTTCTTGAAGTGATTGCAAGAACTGTTCCATGATGGTCACATTAAAGATAACAAATAAAAAAAAATCTGAAATCATTCAATACAAATCAAGGTCCTAAATGTCTCTAAACGAAGTGAATCTTAAAAGTACACAGTTTCTAGTGTGTACTCAATTATCCTAATCTTTCTGCCAATTAATACAGTAAGGAAAAAACGATGTAAAAACATCAAAAATGCTTTGCTGTACGAAGGGAAGCCTTGATCTTGAGTATATAATGGTCAAAATAAATTGGGAAACTTTCATTTTCTTTAGTTCATAAAAAAAATATATATATATATTTCAATTCAAGGAACATTCCAGCAGAAGTTACTAACATTGCTAGTGCAAGAAATTAGAAAATGCTCCATGCGTCATTTTCAAAGACTAAACTTGATTTTTAAATTTCTGGCTATAAACTTGCAAATCAGAAATCCACTAAAAACGATTAAATAATCTGAATAATCTTACATACTGAAGAATTAAAATTAATTATCCATGCTCCAAAGATCCCATCCATGTTTACTGACCTCATTGAGCTGTTTTACGACAATCCAATATTAAGTCTCTGTAATGCTTCAAAAGTCTGCCAGGCTATCCATCTGTGCCAGTAAATAATGACACCAAGATGCTAGATATGGATTTTTTTCCTGTTCAGTAAACAAAATGATTGAATTTCAAAAAAATTATAGTACAAGCAACCACCATCCAAATGATAAAATTAATTTTCAAGGTTGGTTTTGTACCTTGATACCTTTTACACCTTGATATAACATTGTGTAACAAAACATTCAAACTGCATTATTTAAATGGATTCTTCAAAAACACACGATCCAATACAAAATTAATTGAGCAAGTTGAGCCGAAAACTTAACTCAGCTGCAGTAGGTCAACAGACCACCATATGCAGCAATGGAATTAAATATAGACCATAATGTATAACAGTCATCAATTCAATATTGCCTTTATTGTGCCAGCCAGGTCAGCTTTCTATCCCGACTGGAGTAAACATTGAGTGAGAAATTGCAACTGAATGTTGCCTGTTTATTTGTACAATTAAACATCATAAAGTTGTACGGTTAGTTTCTTACTATAGCATGCATAATTAATGACAAATTAACACTTCAGGTCAAAAACCTTAATCAGCACTAGTTCCGTTTATGCTTTCAAAATGTTTCTCTTTCCAGATAACACAATCTGACCACCTTTCTTTTTATTTCAGATTTTTTGTGCCTTCAGTACTTTTTATTTTCCATTAAGAAGTCTTAGCATTTAGACTAAGACTTAAGACTGTATTAATTGGCATAAAGATTAGGATAATTGAGTACACACTAGAAACGGTGTACTAGATTAAGTATTTTACTTCACAGGAATCCTCCAATGCAAATAACTAGGCTACATTTTCATTTCAAATGAAACATTAAAAACATACATCTCCAATTTAGTTAGCAACACAAAATTAAGCAATGGTTTATTTAACATTCTATAATAATAAATAAAAGTGTGCAATGGATGAAAAAAATGGGCCAATCGGCCACATACCACACATGGTCCTGGATAAAATACATTTTCGACAGAGATGGATAGGAGAGGTTTCAAGGAATATGGGCCAAACACAGGCAAATGGTCCAAGCATAGAAGGGGCCACTTAGTCAGCATGAATGAGCTGGGCCGGAGGCCCTTTTACTGTCCATGAAAGGAAACAGCACTCATGAGACAGAGCTGAGCTTCAAAATGTTAAATTAGGTGAAAGGTTTAAAGGACTAATTGGAACTTATTGAAACATTCAAATGATTTACATGCTCATATTATCAAATGTAATTTGCAGATTCCATGAGGAAAACTAACGCAAATAAATAAATAGGCAACGGGCAGTAAAATCAGCGAGTGAATCAATGAAAGCAAATATAACATTTTGAACCATTTTGATTGTATTTGCACTGAAATGCTAAATCTAGCTATTAAACATTAATTTTTGCTTACGATTAAAACGGATAGCTCATTCTGACTGATCTGCTTTCTAAAACTGTTTTGCCCTGGCAGCAATCTATTATTAAAATCAGGATGTTTAATTGCTGTTGAACAATTTCTAGCCTACACAGTAAATTTCATTTTGGAAAGGAGAGCATGTAAAGGCATTGTGGGAAAAGTGCAATCACAAATATCAAAGACAAGAAAGGTCTGATTGAGATGATTTGAGAAATGTCTCCCTATTGTCTCCCAGTGAAGCCTATTGTCTCCCAGTGAAGGACATTCTCACAGATCAGCAATGCAAATTCACCTTGAGGGTAAATAGATATAATGCCTGCTAAATTGTTGCCTTTGATCCCACAAAAAACTCAGTCAATAGTAGGGGTTATGGGAAAACTATATTTCATGGGGAATCTTCATCTGGTCCATAATTACTTGCAAACCTTGAAATTCAACACATTCATCGCAGACCAAAGCCCAGTGCGTATTGTCAGTACACCAACCCATGTCTCAATCTTCCTCATGATGCAATTTCAGTTCACTTTTTCAAACCAATTCTTCCACTGAAGTGAAGCTAATTACAGATAAGCTGAAAACCACTCAATCTTCACTACGTCCACTCTAGGACGAGGATCACACAAACCTCAGTCACTGAGTTGCACAATTATTAATGGCAATTCAGGGGCTGAACTCCAAACTATTGTGAACTCCTGAATACTTGAATGGCATTGTAAAGAACCCCATTTACTTTTCCTAATTATTTCCTTTTTACATACATGGAAGGATGTTTTTTGGTGTCTGTTTCTATGATTTCATTTGATTAACCTTTTATTTTGCTTGCGTTTTTCTTGTCAATCTCTTAGTCCTCGTTTATTGAACTTTACTTCTTCCCCTATTTCTTGGCCTTACCTTCTACAATATTAGCCTTTTGCTTTTGATTAATACTATATTTAAATTCTAGTTATAGCCGCCGCTGGACCACTTTTCCCGTTTTTTAATTTAAAAAAAGACATTACTTGAAAGCAATTTAAAAGTTACCCATTACACATTTGCCGACATCTTTTAATCAAAGATCATAGTCTATCATCTTTGGTTTTAATGAAGACACAAGGAACTGCAGATGCTGGTGGTTTTCAAAAAATGACAATGTGCTCAGTAAGTCAGGTAGCATCTCTGGAGAACGTGGATTGGCGACGTTCTCGGTCTGATTCTTCGTCAGACCGATTGTAATTTGGGGGGGGGGGGGGGGAGGAGATAGGAGAATACAGCCAAGGAGGTTGGTCGTTTGGCAGATGGTTGGCAAAGGGCTAGAGATGAAAAGACAAAAAGTGTGGGATAAGGAGACAAGGATAGAAGAGGTCCAACATTGGATGCCAGAAGGTGGAATATAGGTGGAAGGGGACATGGAGAAGTGGAAAAGGGAGAAATTAGTGTGTATCCAGGTGGGGTACAGGGAAGGGAGCGATATAAAAGGGCCCAAGTAGAAGGGTGTGTGTTTAGGTTAGTTACTTAAAATTGGAGCATTCAATGTTCATACAATTGGGTTGTGAGCTACCCAAGCGACATACGAGGTCCTGTTCCACCAATGGATGGCAATTTCAGAATTGGCGCTCACGGGCCCCAAGGTGACCAGTAAAGGCATTAATCTAGCTGAGGGCAAGATTAAAGCTGCGAAAGAAGTTCAAGTTTGAGATGCAAATGAAGGATCAACGCCATGGGTCAGTTCAGATGGCAATGGGTGAGGTCTATGACAAAGATCAGTATGGGGTGGGAAAGGGAATTAAATTGCTAGCAATCGTTAATCATTGTCTTCCAATCCATCACAGTAACTCACACCTCTTTCTCAGTTTTCTTATTTAGATTTAAGACAAGCATTTCAGACTGAACTAAATCACTCTTTAATTTCTAAAATTCTGTGACATTATGATCTCAAGAGGCTTTCATTTTATCATTTTGTCAATATTATGGTTGTCCCCATCTCCAACACTGCATACTCAGCTCTGTCACTGCCATCTTCGCTGATTGCAGCTTTTATTTGCACATTGGTCGAGTTTTCACTCATAATAATTTAATGTAAGCTCTATGTATTACATTATTTCTAATCTTACAATATCCTTAATATTTAAAACTTGCAACTGTGTTTGAAAGTGTCTGATTATCAGAGAAATTTTGAAACAGTTGAAAAGACCTTAGACATCAAGATCCTTAATTGTTGCATATGGAATGCTCCCTCAAATAATAGACCAAGGAGCAATGCCTGAAGCTGCAGGGTCAGAAAAGCTTGATTCAAACATGGAGATTGGAGTGCACAAAATGAGATTGTGGTGGTGGTGAGGATGCATGGGAAGAATGAGCCAATTGAAATGCTATTCAACCCATTAATCTCAAAGGAAATTGCTACGACCAAGATATTGAGTGGTTAGCCAGTCAATATGCCCAATTCAATGCTAACTTCAATCATCACCCAGACAGCAACAAAATAATCACTTGAATTCATGATATCATGAGATCAGACAATAACTGACCAAACCTGACATACAAATCCTAAAATGGTTAAATATATTGCACAACAGAATTTAACATTGATAGTTCCAGGCACTAATGTATCTCAGTTTGATTTTCAAAGCAAATAAACACTTCATATAACTAATTCCATATATAAACATCTAAATTGTACATTTTCAAAAAATTGTTATTCATTTAACAGTAAATAGAACTGACTGCAGAAGTGGTTAAAAATTTCAAATTCAGAAACTGACAATCTATCGACGAATATATTAGAAACTAATATTGGCAGAATTAATCATATATCATTTAAATTTGTTTTTGCAAACAGGCAGCTTGTTACTATTTTTAGTTAGGGACAACATTAAAAAATGGGCATGGATAAAAACAGCACTGTTAAGATAAGATATTATAAGATAAGATGCATTTATTTGTCACATGTGCCAATTGGCACAGCGAAATTAAATCACCATACAGCCATACATTAAAAATAAAGAACACAACATGGAGTACATAGGATTCAACATAAAACATCCCCCCACAGCAGGATCAACATTTCTTACTGTGAGGGAAGGCACTAAAGTCAGTCTCTTCCACTGATGCTCTCCATGTGATGTTAACCAATTTTTCAGATGTTTTCTTTTAGGAAAACTTTAAATATGTTCTGAAGCAAAGGGGGAGGGTGCTTCAGACAACCTTCTATGCCGAGCCAGACATGTATGGACAATTAGAAAAATGGAACCATTTAATAATGGGTAACCTATACAGAGGGAGAACGTACAATTCCCACATACAATACTCGAGGTCAGGAATGACTGATCCTGTATCTGAACATATTTATGCTCTCTCTGCATAGCCCTTGATCTGTCTGGATATCTCTCTCCATCCTCCTTAAACAAACACAGTAACTATGGTGGGGAAATCCATGAATTTGCCACGCTCCATGTGAAAACATTGCTCACCCCGATCATAAATGGTTGACTCCCATTTCTTGAAATTATAACTCCTTGTTAGAATTCCCCAGCAAGGGAAATTCTGACAGGCCATAGCAAGCCTGTCATCCCCCCTCAAAATTACTTTGTTTTAGCCAGAACTCTGTCCAATAGTGTCTTCTCAAGCAATAAAATACCTAAATTTAGCCAACCAACATAAAAGACAGTCCAGGGTAGCATTTTAAATATGTATAAATGCACTAACATTCTGAACTTTAAGTAATAAATAACAGTGCATCCATTTTCCACTACAAAGGGTTTGTCTCGGTGAACAATGGAACTTGACTACAGCTAAAATTACTGTGGTGGTGTAACAGTTGGAAAACCTGAGCTTTGAAATGAAGCCTGGCAAAATAAAACAGGCACTTTTTTTTCTTTATCCGAGAGATCAATTTATATTAGAAGGAAAATGGTTGGCAAATTCTATAGCAAAGGAACCTTTCAAGACAAAACATTTAACCGAGTACATTTTTCCAAGGCATTGGAGGATATAATATCAGCACTAGTCACTTAACTTTTACAATGGAAATATTTGATTAAGGTTTCCTTTTTTTTAATTAAATGCTTTTTGTAATACATTAGAAATCATTGTTATGCTGTCTGATTGAGGTCCAGCTTACATCTAGCCCAAGGCTGCAGAATTTCAAAAATGCTCAAGTTATAGTTTCAACAATTTATATTTAGCGCAAAATCTGTTAATTGAAATACGGATACAAGTTCCAATGTTCATCTGAGAACAGAGAAAGACAAGAACAATATCAGTAATTAAAATTATGAAATAAATAGAACAACCAAACAAAAATGCATGGATTTTAGTTGTTCTGTTAAAAATGGATTGAAAACTGATATATTTCCACATAGAACAAGCTCTAACGAGTAGTCTTATGGATAAAAATACAAAAAGCATACATCAGAAAATACCTCTGAGGTCATTAGATTATGACCTTCCATAGATTTTTGGATCGTGCAGATATAGCTTCCTCATTGTTCTGATAGACTAGTGCAGTTACTAAATGTTTCGGGTTGCAGTCAACTGGCAAATCATTGCCTGCACTACATTTATTAAGCACGTCCGAAGAAAATGCTGTGCTGCAGAGACCTTCCCACGCATTTACTATTGCGGATGCTTCAGACAGGAACAGACAAACAGGTAATTTTGATACTAGTAATCTATTTTAACTGCTTGAACAGTCATTGTTTTTGTTCTGCCAAGTTGAAAGCAATTTCATTTTGATCAACGATTCAATGTAATTAAGCAGAATTCAAAGATAATCATTTTTGCTTACAAATTAAGCACTCTAAATGATACATAATGATATTAAGCTTTGACTTTAAATTTCAAATAGACGAGCAATAACCCTTAGAGAGCAGAAACAAACAAACCTTGTTCAGATTGCTTTTGCTATCACTTTTTCATTGAAGTCTGGACCAAAGTTGTTGGAATAGAATAATTCCACTTTTAGCCAGCACCAATTACTCACAGGTCAGGTAAGCTGCGATGTAAAATAAGCTATACATTGATATTACAATGTGCCTGCTAATTGATAAATCTACCAAAAGAGCAAACCAGCATCTTTCACAATTTTCCACAAACTTGTAAGTATTATCAGAGGTCTTAATTACCGATAAATATAGTGAAGAGGCATTGCTTTATTTCCACTTTTGTCCTTTCAATTCTTTCTCTTCACACATCTAAGATAGATCCTCCAATCACCTGACCTCCTTCAGGAACTCTCTTCTCTCACATCACCAACTCACTTTTTCAATGCTCATCAATCTCACTACTCTTATGCTTTTATTCCAGGCTTAACTCCTTTTAGGCAAGCTCTGCAGCTGTAGTCAGTGGCTTTCTCGGCATGCCCTAAGAAGCTCATCAAGAAGGCATGACAAATATGCTATGAATGAAAACCCCACCTGCTTCATTCAACTCTCTCACCAACTTCCATACCTGTCAAATACAGAGCTCTCATTTAACTTTTTTTCCCTGTTGCTAGCCAGGCAACCTTGGCAGCTTTTTAGGTTGCCAAATGACAGTTTAGGTGGTGATTTAAGACGGTCTGCATGACGCGTGCGATAATGTGCTCGAACTAAGTGCGTAGTTACCAGTCGGAATTATGCTCAATGAAGCATTCACATATTATCTCTGCTTCAAATAAAGTCACAAACTAAACATATTCACCAATCAAGACATGACATATACCACAATGACATGCAGCAAAATTATAATACAGTATCTCAGATCTTTTTACACATTGCAATTAATGCAATTTCTATTAGTTCTTTCCACTTCCAAACAAAAATGTGGTTGGATTATTCAGCGTATGATCAACCTGTGTCAATAAATCCTGGACCATGGTAACATATATGCTTAACCATGTACACTACAGATTTATGCATGCATGTTTTCTGTGAAGGACCGAAAATTACCATGACATGGCCATAGCATGGGTCGTTATTGCTATTGGTACAGAAACACTTTCGCTTCCCACATAATTTATCCATAACAAAATATAGAGGTTGCAAGGAAATTTCTAAAGGCATTTTATGATAATAGCTGTTAAAACCGACTATACCCATCTGACAGGTTAAACATTACACTAACTGACAAGAGATGGCCAAAGGACATAATTGCAGCAAATGTTCTTTTGGTAATATGTTTAAAGATGTCAAAACGCCACATTACTGGACATTCAGATTAGATGTACGTGTTGTGAACAGCAATGAAGATACCCAGTTTGTACGCACCAGATTTAAAAAAATATATTGATAAACGCTGTTTCTATCATTCCCACTTCAGAATTAACGTTAAAATTTCAACTGAAATATCTCCTAACCAAATTTGTGATGTATATGACCGACTGTAGAAGTAAAACCTGGATAAATCGAATGTTTAGTTGTGAATGTTGCTCATTAAATAACTACAGTACTGATACTCCATATTAAGAGCGTTGATTTGCCGTTAAAATGAATTCTGTAATAACGTGTCAACGGTAGTAGTGACAATCGAACACTGCGGTTTTAATGTTTCACGTGTTCACAATTTAATGAATCCATCTTTATGGACTAAAACAAATAATAACATTGGAAATTAAAACACATTTGATTGCATTCTATTATCAAACATAGTCGATGTTCGCTCTGAGGACATTTCCAGCACAATAGGGTCGGGGGGGGGGGGGGGGGGGGGGATGTGTGAATCAGTGCGGGGTGGATAGATGGCGGGGGCGGGGGGTTGAGAAGGCAATCAGTGCGGAATAGATGGATTGAGGCAGGTGAATTAGTACGTGTTGGTTGGAGTACGTAAAAATGTGAGGGGAGAGCACGGGGGATGTCAGTGGTGTTGAATGGGGGGATCAGTATGGGATGGATGTGGGGGGGGGGATCAGTACAAGATGAATGGGGGGGGGGAAATCAGTACAGAATGAATGAGGGGGGATCAGTACAGGATGAATGGAGTAGACATAAATGCTGGAGAAACTCAGCGGGTGAGGCAGCATCTATGGAGTGAAGGAAATAGGCAACGTTTCGGGTCAAGACCCTTCTTCAGACTGTTCCCTCCATTCTTCTTGAATGGGGGGGATCAGTACAGGGTGGAAGGGGGTGGCGATCAGTTCAGTACAAGATGAATGGCGATCAGTAAAAGATGACTGGGGGATCAGTAAAAGATGAATGGGGATCAGTAAAAGATGAATGAGGGGATCAGTATAGGATGAATGAGGGGATCAGTACAGGATGAATGGGAGGTTCAGTAAAAGATGGGTGAGGAGATCACTACAGGATGAATGGAGGGGGATCGGTGCAGGATGAATGGGCTGAGCAGTGCAGGATGGATGGGAAGGAGGGGGGTCAGCATAGGGTGAATTGGGGGACCAGTGTAGGATGGATGGGTGGGTGGCAGGAGAATCAATGCGAGGTGGATAGGGTGATCAGCGCAGGAGGAATAGATTTGGGGGGGGGGGGGGGTAGATGGGGAGGGGAGCACAGGGGATGTCAGTGAGGACTGAATAGAGGCGGTAATGGGGATCAGTGCGGGATGAAGAGGAGGGGTCTCAGGATAAGGGGGAGAGGGAGAGAAGTGGGGAGAAAAGAAGGAATGTCAGCGCTCCTCGGACAACATCGCCCCGCTGCCTAGGCCGTTCCTTTCCACTGCCAAGTGCCGCCGCCAAAGGGGGAGGCAGTTGGGATCTCCTCGCCACTGCCTCCCCTCCTCCGTCAGCCAACAGCAAGGTGCGGGGCTGAGCGGTGCAGCTCAAAGATCCTATAGCTATGGGATTTTTTGTGCAGCTGCTTCAGACGGCGGAAGGCGGCCTCCCCCTCCCTCGACGTGCGAGAGGGTTTGTTTTGAAAGTGCCGTTGGTAGAGTGGCAAGCAGCGGCCGCTATCAAGGCGGGCTGGGTGCGAGAGGAGCAGATGGAGCCGCTGCTGCTGCTGTGCAGGACCTGTCATTCGCTCCGACCCTCCATCACACCGCACCTAGTATCTTTGCCCCGCAATACAGCCGCCGCCGACACGAAATGTCATGTTCCTTTTCTCCAGAGATGCTGACCCGCTGAGTTACTCCAGTTTTTTGTGTCTGTCTTCGGTATAAACCAGTATCTGCAGTGCCAAGCCGGGCAAAATGACTCGGCGTTTAGGTTACACGGCGGCACTTTGGGTGGTCACCATTAATTTCGAGCCCTGCAAATACTAATGCGGACAATCCAATCCCCATTCAGCACTGACCCAATGGATTGACAATGTATTAGCTATCATCACCTCGCTGTGCATTTCAGTTCAAAATATGTTTTCTTGCAAAATAAAGGCCTTGCAATCTATTGGCTGACTGAACCAACTAAATCGCATGTTACCAGGCATGACTCGTCAGCCAAAACTATTCACACAATTCTATGATCAATTTTCATTACATGCATGCATGTCTTAAACTCTTTTCCCATCACCTCAATCGTGCATCCAACAATTATATCTTTGCATTAACTGCCTCTGCTGCTGCCCTCTTTTTTTTTAATTCTCCTGGCAAGCTCCAACACATTGACATCTTTCACTTTTCTCCTCATGCCCTCTCCAAATTAGTCGTCCTCTGCACAAGGTCTACCCCTGCTCCCATGATCCCTGTGCACTATTCCCTTCATGGGATCCTGCATACCATCAATGGTTCCCATTTTCTAGATACTACCTACCACTCTTTTAAAACCACCCGCATCCCTCTCCTGATACTATTTAACCACAGGCACATATACAACCTTCCTTTCACATTTGAAGTCTATAAACATATTTAGAACAAGCACACCAATGCAGCACAGAAAAGGGTATTTCTGCCGATCACACGTGCTGACCATGATACCAATCTAAATAATCCTATCAATTTGCCCGTATTCCTCTATTTGCCGTTTGTGTATCTAAATGTATTTTAAACATAGCTGTCTTATCTACTTCTACCACTTCCCCAGCAGCACATTCCAGACATCTACCAGTCTGAGTTAAAAACGTGACTTACAATAAACTTCCTGTTGCAGTCAAGCTAATTTATCGAGTAAATGCCAAGTTTTTCAACATATGTCACCTCTACTCCAGAACCAATATCACTCCAGCTTCCCTCATTGAGCAATGGTTGCTTATGTGAGTGTATTAAGATATTGGTTTGAGTCAGCATCATCTTGTCCAGTGAACTTTACAAGACAATGGACCTTCCACCTTATACTAAACATCCATAAAACAAGTTATCCTGCAAGTTGCCCTGCTAGATTACATCACAGCCTGAAAATAAAGGACCATGATAAATTCCTGGAAAAATAGACCATTTTTCATACTTTGTGGCCAACAATGAAAAAAGATATCAATGAAATTCACCATCACTTTTAGTGCACCACAATAGCGTTTGGCCATCTAAGAGATATTACATTTGAAAATCAAGACCTTAAACTTGACACCATGCTGATTGTTTACTGAATATCGTAATCCCCATTCTCCACTACATTTGAATCACAGACAACCAAATATTTAAACTGACTAGCAAAACTATAAAGCATTAGGCCGCTTCCTTTATAACCATCTAGCCTAATGTTGCAGGAAGTGTGACATCAACAGGCAATGTCACATCAACAGGAAATGTTCCTATAACACTGAACTTCAAAGTTAATTTTAGTTTTTATGAATTTGTAACCATTTGGGACAACCCAATTTTTCACGTGCTGTGAGAAATATGTTGTGGGCAGTCACTTCTGCCCAAGTAACCAACAGTGCAATTTTCATTGCTCATCTGATCTCTTCAAATGTATTTTATTCTTAATGCTAAAGGCAATGTTTTTTGCCCAAAACCAAACTGCACTGCTTGATTGCTGATAGGAATTCAAGGGCTTCCCAGAAATGAAGTACCCTAACCTTAATCCACAGAACCTGCAAGTAGAGTCTGTCAACAATGGTGCAGCATATTCCTGCCTTGTGTCATCCACTGAGCATATTACCCTCCCGTCTTGCTGTTAAAATTCTACTGGCCAAATATACTTTGTGTGCAACTTGATCCTAGTCACTGGGCTGAGGTTCCAAAGCACAGTCCAGAGGCATCAATGCATGCAAGTGTTCTGTTTTTCGCAAACCCGAGTTAATTAATTAATTATTGTTGGTTTCAATTTTAAGCATGCAATTTTTAATTTTTACTTTTAAATTTATATCCCATCCAACCTCTTAGATACTACGTCAAAAACATTTAGAAACTATTGAAACGGTATTTAACAGCATGGTTTACGGAAAGGATAACATTTTAATGGAGAATAGCGAGTCCACTCATTGGTTCACAACCACAACATTGGAAGAGATCAACAGAGGAAATGGAACTCAGTCATCATTCCAATATTTTCATTCATGGTCAAATAATGCACTAACACCGTGTCCCCAGATTACTGAATGTTCTCACACAACATTTTTTTCTTCAAACTAATTTCCTTCCAATTTTCTTCCCAAGTAGAAACAAGCAACTGCAGATACTGGTTTACAAAAAAGACACTCATCCACATTCTCTAGAGATGTTGCAGACCCACTGAGTTACTCCAACAACTTTGTGTCTAATTTTCTTCCAAACCGCCAAAGAGTAGGTGCTATAATTGTACATGTTCAATTCTTTTTGCATCCATTTATGACATTTTTATTTTTGACAGTTTGTAGCTGAAACTATGATTTAATCAAGGAAATCATGTTTAGGAATCAAAATATACTTCCTATTTTTTTCTTATGAACTTGGAATAAATTGTTTACTGGGAAAACAAAAACAAATATTAGATAACAGGAAACAAGATTCCTTTTAATCAGGAATCATCTTGAGTTTTTGAACAGAAGCAATGTGCTTGCGCAAGTCCTTAGTATCAACGGCAGTGCCCACTGATGCTCTGGCTGAGAACAGCAAGGAGCCTAGGCAAAGCATTGCACCAAGGTTTCATGGCCTCAGGAAAATAGTATGTGGTGCACTCACCAGCTAAGTTGCCACTTAAAACCAATTCTTAAAAGATAATATTAGTGTCTAAGATTACCAAACAAACATTACATGGTTTCCTGTGTTTAATTTTAAAGCTATCCCTTGCGGATAGACATATAAACAAAAATATTATTATTTGGTTTTTTTTAACAAAATTGTTACCGGTCATTTTCTTATGTTGCAAAACCTAATTACATTGAAATAACCAAAGTGGAACACTCAGTAAATGGCTCACATTTTATTATATTAACAAAACAGTCAAGTTTTTAATTACAGTCTTAATCTATTCCATGAAACTCAAACCAATACTGATGTACTGAAGCTAGTTGCATCAAAATAACAATGGATTATTTGAATAAATAATCATGCAGCACGGAAACAGGTCATTCAGCCAAACCTGTCCATGCCGACCAAGATGCTAGTCCCTACATAAGTGCTTGACTTCACATTTTCCAACATTTCTACCACAACCATGTCCATTCATTAAGCAACTTCATTGTACTTTCCTCCTAACATATTCTGTCATTCAGTTTTATAGCACTGGCAAACAGGGATTATTATATTCAACCCTCTAATCCAAATTACTAATATGGGGTGTGAACAGTTGTCACTTGTCACAGCTTCCCAACCCAAAGTTATGTATTTCTACTCTTAATGTTCTGTCCATAACCATTCTTCAATCATATCCATGGCCTAACTTTGTTTACAATCCCTAATGTGAAATGGTCTTCTGAAACTCCAAATACTCCACATCCACTGGTCTGCTCTCATCAATTCTGCTAGTTACACACGCAAAACAAAACAGATCTGTGAAACGAGATCTTCCTTTTATTTTCTGTGTTCTGTTACCAACCACTTCCTTAATAACAGATTTAAGCATTTTCCCTCCTGCTGATGTCATGCTAACTGATCAGTAGTTCCTGTTTTCAGTCTCACTCCATTTTAAATAATGAAGTTACAATTATTAGCTTCCAATCAGGAAAACAAAGAATCTTAAGGAGATATACTTCAGAAAAGATTGGTCAGCCTTGGCAAAAGTTAAATGGGGAAAGTGCTCGAAAGGGTAATGATGTAACAGTTGATCATCTAGGTGTGAAGAAGGAATCAATGTATTGGAGATACAACATTCTATACATGTCTAATTACTAATATACAGTGCCCACCATAATGTTTGGGACAAAGACCCATCATTTATTTATTTGCCTCTGTACTCCAAAAGTTTGAGATTTGTAATAGAAAAAAAAAATCACATATGGTTAAAGTGCACATTGTCAGATTTTAATAAAGGCCATTTTTATACGTTTTGGTATCACCATGTAGAAATTACAGCAGTGTTTATACATTTATACATAATCCCCCTATTTCCGGGCACCATAATGTTTGGGACACAGCAATGTCATGTAAATTAAAGTAGTCATGTTTAGTATTGTGTTGCATATCCTTTGCATACAATGACTATTTGAAGTCTGCGATTCATGGACATCACCAGTTGCTGGGTGTCTTCTCTGACAATGCTCTGCCAGGTCTGTATTGCAGCCATCTTTAGCTTATGCTTGTTTTGTGGGCTAGTCCCCGTCAGTTTTCTCTTCAGCATATAAAAGGCATGCTCAATTGGGTTCAGATCGGGTGATTGACTTGGTCACTCATGAATTGACCTTTTTTTAGCTTTGAAAAACTCCTTTGTTGTTTTAGCAGTATGTTTGGGATCATTGTCTTGCTGTAGAATGAACTGCCGGCCAATTAGTTTTGAGGCAGTTGTTTGAAATTGAGCAGATAGGATGTGTCCATATACTTCAGAATTCATTATTCAGTTGTATCATCAACGACGGTAAGTGGTACATGCCCAGGGCATACCACCCCACCACCGTGTTTCACAAATGAGGTGGGATGCTTGGGATCTTGGGCAGTTCCTTCTCTCCTCCATACTTTGCATTTGCTATCATTCTGAGATAAGTTAATCTTCATCTCATCTGTCCACAAGACCTTTTTCCAGAACTGTGGTTGCTCTTTTAAGTATTTCTTGGCAAACTGTAACCTGGCCATCCTATTTTTGCAGCTTACCAGGCTATGTGCTTATGCCATCTGCAAATTCACCAACACCACTGTTGCTGGCCGAGTCACATGTGGTAACAATTAGCTTACTCGGGTGAGATGGAACACTTGGTTGAGTGATACCGCAACAACCATCTCTCGCTCAACAAATAAAAGTATCTAAGCAGTTTGAGAAAGGATGCTGACCCAAAGCGTCATCTGTCCATTTCCTCCACAGATGCCAAGTTCCACCAGCACTTTGTTTTTTTCACAAGGAACTAATTGTCAACTTCAGAAAGGGGAGGTTCGGACACTGTCCATGGTTCATTGGTTGATCGATGCTGGGGGGAATTAGCAGCTTCAATTTCCTGGTCATTAAATTATAGCTATATGATCATGGGCCCAGCACATAGGTGTAAACCAAAAGGCTACAAATACTGGTGGATTCAACCAAGGCAATTACACACATGGCCCTCCACACTGTCAAAAGTGTCTACATTAGGGCATGCATCATGAAGTTGACATCTGTCATTAAAGATCACCAGATTCCCATTGTTACTGTCGGGCAGGAGGTATAGCTTTATGTCACTCACTACCATGCTCAGGAATAGCCACTTTCCCATAACTATCAGGTTCTTGAACCAACCTGCACAATCCTAACCAAACACAAATCCTACAGATCACTCCTTGCACTACCATGAAGATTTTTCTAATAGTTTTTTTCAGTTTTTTTTCTTGCATTGTAGAATTTGTGGTATTTATGTACAATTTGTTGTGTGTGCTGTCTGAGACTATCTGCCTGTGGTATTGCTGCAAGTAAAATGTAATTGTACTTGTACCTCACTGTACTCTGATTATGATAATAAACTCAATTTGACTCGAGATATTACCACTTATAATGCAGGAATCTTCTCACATGTGTTAAAAGTTGTCAACATACACCTAGATAATTAGTGATGAAAATACTGGTTCTTTGGAAGCAACGCAAGTTAAAGCTAATTAAAAGAGTCATGGAGTCAGAGGATGGAAATAGGATCTTCAGCTCACTAAGTCTGTGCTGATCATCAAGCTCCCATTTACCCAAATTTCATTTATATTTTCCTTATAATTCCCTTCAATTACACCACCCACCTACAGTGCCCTCCATAATGTTTGGGACAAAGACCCATCATTTATTTGCTTCTGCACTGAAATGGGGGGACTATGTATAAACACTGCTGTAATTTCTACATGGTGAAACCAAAATATATTTATTAAAATCTGACCATGTGCACTTTAACCACACGTGATGATGGGTCTTTGTCCCAAATATTATGGTGGGTACAGTATATACCAAGGACAATTTATAATGGGCAATCAACCTACATTTCCATGTCTTTGAGATGAGGGAGGAAACTGGAACATTTGGAGGAAATCCAGTCACATGGAGAATGTTCCTCCTCTACACTGTCAATACGACCCCAGCATCCGCTCCCGCCGCCGGCCCTCTCCCTCCCTTCTCTCCTTCCCTCCCTCCCTTTTCCCTTCTCTCCTTCGCTCCATCCCTTCTTTCACTCCTTCTCTCCCTCCCTTCTCTACTTCCCACCCTCCCTTCAGTCCTTCCTCCCTCCCTTGCCACACACACGCGTTATTGGTTTCCCAGGATCTATTTAATTCAATCACTTTTTTTTTTAATTTCACAGTTACTAAAAAAAGTAGTTTTGTAACTATGTACTTTTCAGAGGTCATCTACACATTTTGTTTGTTACTTGTAGGCTTACATGTATGCAATTTTATATTAAAATGTAGCTTACATCCGTTTGGTCCATTAAAGTGCACATTTTGATTACTTTCCATTCTACCAAAGAGATATAAAGTCTATAATAGACATTATTTATATTTCTATGGTTCTACAGACCTTGGTTGGGAACCTGGGGCTCACCAAAATTATTCCCAATTGGGCCCTGCACCTCCTAAGGCCGGCTCTGTGGACACGCAGATTAAACTGTAGTTTTCAGCCATAAATGTCATTAAGTACTTCTGCCTTTGTAGCTTAGCTGTTGAATGGTATAATAATTTTGATTTATATCCCCTTTTACGCAGTTCTTCAGCAATGGCACAGTAAGAGTATGAGTTGTACACATAGAACAGTACGGCACAGGAACAGGCCCTTCAGCTCACAATGTCTGTGCCAAACCCGATGCCAATTTAGACTATGTGCAAGAGTAACCCAGCGGGTAAGGCAGTATTTCTGGAGAATAAGGATAGATGATGTTTCGAGTCAGGATCCTTCTTCAGACTGAAAGTGGGAATGGGTGGGGGAGGACTGGAGGTGAGAAAAGAGCAGGATAAATCAAGGCTGGTAACAGATTACCTCAGGCAGGGTGACCTCAGAGGGATACATTGTTGCAAACTGTGGAACTGGTTAAATGACTAGAGTGGAGGAAGGGGTCAAGGAGGGAGGGGAGTAGAGAATTCAACGTTCATACAAAGTTGTAAACTGCCCAAACAAAATATGAGGTGTTATGATCCTCCATTTTGCGTGTGGCCTCACTCGGGAAATGGAGGAATTACAGGACGGAAAGGTCCATATGGGAATGGGAAGGAAAGTTTAAATGGTTAGTAACTGGAAGATGCTGTGGGCATTGTCAGACCAAGAGCAAGTGTCCAGCGAAATGGTCGCCCTGTCTATGTTTGGTCTCGCCGATGCACAAGAGCCCACAACAGGAACACAGGATGCAGTAGATGAGGTTAGAGGAGGTGCATGTAAACTTCTGTCTCAACTTAAAGGACTGCTGGGGTCGTGGATGGAGTCGAGGAAGGAGGTATAAGGCCTGATGTTGCATCTCCTGCGGTTGCAGGGGAAAGTCCCTGGGGAGACTGGTTTGGGTGGGAAGGGATGAGTGACTCAAGGAGTTGCCGAAGAAGGGATCTCAGAAGATGGAAAGGGGTGGAGTTGGGAAGATGTGATTAGTACTGGGATCACATAGGAGGTGACGGAAATGACGGATGATGATGTGTTGGATGCGGAGGTTGGTGGGGTGAAAGGCGAAGACCAAGAGAACACTGTCCTTGTTGAATTTGGGGAGAAGGGGAGCAAGAGCAGAACTATGGGACGCAAGGAGACATGTAAGATGGCCCCATGTGTGACAGAACAGGGCAACCCACGTTACCTAAAGAATGAGATGTCCTAGTATGGAAAACTTAATCTTGGGAACAGATGTGATGTATACAGAAGAATTGAATAAGAAATAGCAGGGTGGGAAGAAGAGTAGTCAAGATATCTGCGAGGATCGGTAGGTTTGCAATAGACATTCTGTGATGGAAACGGAGAGATCAAGAAAGGTATCCAAGACAGTACAGGTGAATTTGAGGGCAGGGTGGAAGATAGTGGTGAAGTTAGTCCATGAGCTTAGAGATACAACATGGAAACAGGCCCTTCGGCCCACTGAGTCTGCTCCGACCAGTGATCCCCACACATTAACACTATGTGACATACACACCATGCATCAGGGACAATTTATAATCACACCAAGCCAATTAACCTACAAACCTGTACGTCTTTGCTGTTTAGTTTAGAGATACAGCGCGGAAACAGGCCCTTCGGCCCACTGAGTCCGCGACGTCCTTGGATCCCCGCACATTAACACTATCCTACACATACTAGGGACAATTTACACTTATACCAAACCCAAGCCAATTACCCTTCAAACCTGTATGTCTTTGGAGTGTGGGAGGAAACCGAAGTTCTTGAAGATAACCCACGCGGTCATGGGGAGAATGTACAAACTTGTACAGACAACACCCATAGTCGGGAATGAACCTGCGTCGCTGGCGCTGCAAGGCAGCAAATCTACCGCTGCACAACCGTGCCGCCCATGCAGGAGGAACCTAAGATCTAGGAAAAAACCCACGTGGTCACAGGGAGAATGTACAAATTCCATACAGACAGCACCTGCAGTCGGGATCGAACCAGGATCTCTGGCGCTGTAAGGCAGCAACTCTACTACTGTGTAGGAAGGAACTGCAGATGCTGGTTTAAACCAAAGATAGACACAAAATGTTGGAGTAACGCAGCGGGACAGGCAGCATCTATAGAGAGAAGGAATGTGTGATGTTTTGGCTCAAGACCCTACTTCATAGTCTGAAGAAGAGTCTCAACCCGAAACGTCACCCATTCCTTCTCTCCAGAGATGCTGCCTCTCCTGTTGAGGTACTCCAGCATTTTGTATCTAACTCTACTGCTATGCTGCCGTGCTTCCAGAGTTCTGCACAGGTGCAGGAGGTAGCCCCAATGCAGTCGATGTAACAGAGAAAGAGTTGGGGGATAGGGCCAGTATACACCTGGAATAATGACTTTGACATAAAAAACAAAAAGGCAGGCATAGCAGGGGCCCATGCGAGCACCCACGGCCACACCTTTGATTTGGAGAAAGTGAGAGGAATCAAAGAAGTTGCTGAGGGCAAAGACAAGTTCCGCTAGGCAACGGAGAGTGTTAGAAGAGAAAATTGGTTGGAACTTTGTTCGAGGAAGAAATGGAAAGCCTTTAGGCCCTCCTAATGGGGGATGGAGATGTAAAGGGACTGAACATATCTGGTAAAGATGAGTGAACAGGGGCCTGCAAACAAAGTTATTAAAGAGTTGATGGGCATTTGAGATATCTCTGACATAGGTGGGTAGGGATTCGATAGGGGGGGTAGAGTAGAGCCTATACTTGTTCTCTAGAGACGTTGCATGACCCAATGAGTTACTCCAGCATTTGGTGCCTATCTTTAGTATAAACCAACATCTGCAGTTCTTTGTTTCTACGATGCCAAGTAATTTTCTGTCTGCACGTAATACATATCCCTCAACTCCCTGCATATTCGGATGCCTATCTAAAAGTTTTTTTAATCCTTTTAACATAACTGCTTTCACAAGCACCCCTGGCAACACATTCCATGCACACGCCACTTTGCGTAAAAAAACATTTGCCCTGCACAACTCCTTTAAACTTTCTCCATTGACCTAAAGTTATGCATTCTAGTTTTTGACATTTACATTCTGGGAGAAGGTAACGACTGTCTACCTTACATCTTTTGCACCTTCTCCAGTCTCCCTATCCTTGCTATAATGGGGAAGACAGAACAGCACCCAATTCTAATGAAAACTAGAATTATCTTTATTCCCCAAGTGAACTCCAGGCAATATGGACACACCCACTCCATCTAATGGGTGATATAATGATGCTGAGCATTGGTTCACAAACTGTTAGTGGGTTAGGATTGTCTGGAACTCTAACACAAATTACTCTGCTCTTTGAAGAGACAAATTTAGCAAATCTAATTTGCATGTACATGGACCGAGTACGACTTCATTGTCCAAAGTTCACTTACTTGAGGGAATAAAAAAAGATTCCAGTGCTGTCCAGTTTTCATTCCCATCCTTGTACCACAAGTCATGCAATTCCCATGGTATTGCTTCAATATGTCTCAGAGATGCATTGTCATAAATGCTTTCCATAACATTCTCCATCATGATTTTGAGAACAATGAATCATGTTGTTATCTCCTCAAATTAAGGCAAGGATCTATTTTTTTTCCGCTAGTTTTTACCAGTTGCTTGTAAAAACATTTTCCATCGGGGTAGAATAAATATGGCCTACAAATTCAATAACTTGTACTTCCAGCTTATTTTATACCTTAAAACATAAAGAATGTTATGTGAAGACCACAGCGTAAAATAAGAAAATTAAGATTTTTTTTTAAATCACTAAAATGTAGTATTAAAGTCATTTGTACATCCTCAGAATATCCTGAAGCAAGAACAATACTCAACAGAAAATTTAGCATCAATAATTTAGCAAAATTTAGCATGATGTTTAAATATAATAAGCAGCTTGCCTCCTGATTACATAATGATCTTTGAATACAATTTTATCTTGCACTTCCATTTGCACTTGCAAAAAGCATTTTATGGGTATTCCTGGCAATGTACAATCATCTTCTGGTCCATTGGAAACAATAAATCTGCTTATTTAGCTCAAGTAGGTCTTGGATGTTGATAAGTGGTGCGCTTCACACTGACATTTGAACAGTCACCAATCAGAATCTTTCTCACTTCATTTTATTTTTTGGCACATGTCAAATATGAAAGAATAACTTTCAAGCACTTCAGACTGCTTAATAAACTTCTCAAATTGCATGGATTGTGCCAAAATTAAGAGGATGCAGCCATCAAGATAGATCTAGCTGCGTGGAGATCTTTATTATCTACAAAAAGTTTAAGTTCTAATAGGAAACTGCAGATGCTGATATCTGGAACACAAAAATTGCTGGGGGGGGGGGGGGGGGGCTCAGCAGGTCCCTGGTAAAAGGATAGTCTACTTTTCAGGCCACAACTGAATCAAGTCTCATAGAAATGTTTAAAAAATATTACGTCTGAAAGGATAGATGGAGAATATCAATATTTTAATGTGGGTTAATTTACAAAAAGACAATTTTAAGATTGCCTTTGATGAAAGATCAAATAAAGAAATGCCACACGAAAAGGCTGCAGTGAGAGTCCTGACACATTGAAAGGGAAGCTTAATAAGTGAGTTATGAGAAACAGATGTCACGGTGGGAAGAGGAGATGACAACAAGAATGGGGCTTGTGGCGTATATTACTAGCAATAGATCTGATAGGCAAAGGCACTTCTGTCTATTATGCAGAGTCTGTGCAATTTTACTTCAGAATTACATTTCTTCCAAAAATTTGGTAGCTGGGTTACACAGTGAGCAATTGAAGGAGCTCCTCACAGAAAGCCAACCTACTTCATTGCAGACATTATGCTTTTTTCTCTGGAATTGTTAGGCTGCAAATGCAGGGAAACTATATTTGCTCCACTTGTTGCACTTGTATTTGGCCTGATTGTATTTGTGTATAGTTTGATTTGATTGGAGAGCAGGCAAACAAAAGCTTTACACGTGACAATGATAAACCAAACTCTAAAAATGTGTATGCGTCTCCATATTCACATAACATTTGTCAAATATTGTCAAACATCTTTGAAAATTGCACAAAAATATAATTTTGCAAAGTTTGATGTAAAAACTAAAAATATTTCCTTAATTGTAATTAAAAATACTTTCTGAAGAAAAGTCATGATGATTGAAAAACATTATTTACATTACTATTAACATCCGCTACTATCAACTCCATACCCAAACCTAGCATTATGAATTTAAGTATAATTTATTAATTCATACTTGATGGATAATCACACAATAATTTACAAGATAATACCAGGTTTGTCTTTCTCCTAACACTTTGCAACAGGAAGAAAATATTCAAAGCTCACCTTGCTCTACAGTTCTGTATCGCGGCAAACATAATATGTTAGCCGCGATTCCCATTCTCTGCATTAACAGACATCACCATTAATCCAATCATTAGTTACTTTACAAGCACGCCTGCAGGGGAGGCCAGAAAAGTGGGTCCCACTAGCCCAAGATCTATCCACATTACCCACCCCACTTTCCAGATCAGCAGCATCTTCTCCTCATTCACCCAACCCTTTTTCAGATTCCTCACAATCCGAACCACTTTACTCTCATTCCATTCAACAACCCAGCACATTGTCTCGGCTCTGCCACCTTTCATCTAACCTGCATCCCTACATTCACCACTCTGTCTTGCCCAACGTGTCCTTCTCATCCCCTCTCACACCCTCATTTGCCTCCCTCCCCACTGACCCTATTTGGTTTTCACCAGCCCATCTCTCACCCCAAACGCTCCTGCCCAAAACCGATCTCATTGTCTCACTCCTCCCTCCTCACCCTCCCAGGTGGAAGTTAGTGGAGTTGCTATTACTAGTGAGAAGGTGCTTGGGAAGCTGAAATGGCTGAAGGTGGATAAGTCACCTGGACCGGATGGACTGCACCCTTGGGTTCTGAAAGAGGTGGCTTTTATGGAGGCATTGATAGGCAGGAATCACTAGTCAGGAGTGGTCCCAGATGATTGGAAAATTACCAATATTACCCCGCTGCACAAAAGGGAGCAAGGCAAAATAGTGGGAACTATAGGCCGGTTAGTCTGACGTTGGTACGATTAGAGTCCATTGTAAAGGTTGAGGTTATGGAGTACTTAAAAGTTCACAATAAAATCGGCCAAAGTCAGCATGGCTTTGTGAAGGGGAGGTCTTGCTTCGACAAATTTGCTGGAATTCTTTGAAGAAGTAAATAGCAGGACAAAGAAGGGTCAGTTGATGTTGTTTACTTACATTTTCAGAAAGCCTTTGATAAGGTGCCACACGTGAGGCTGCTTAAGAATATGAGAGCCCACAGTATCAAAGGGCAGACACTGGCATGGATAGCAGGTCTGTTGGCTGGCAGAAGACAAAGAGTGCAATAAAGGCGGCTTTTTCTGGTTGGCTGCCAGTGACTAGCGGAATTCCGCAGGGGTCAGTGCTGGAGCCGCTACTCTTCACGTTGTATATTAATGATTTGGACGAGGCGATTGAAGGCTTTGTGGCAAAGTTTGGGGATGATACGACAATAGTTGGAGCGGCAAATAGTGTAGAGAAAGCAGGGACTCTGCAGAAGGACTCAGACAGGTTGGGAGCGAGGGCAGAGAACTGGTAGATGGAATATAGTGCAGGAAAGTGTGGAGTCATGCATTTTGCTATTGTAGGACGAAAGGCATAGACTATTTTCTAAATGGGGTGAGAATCCAGAAATCAGAGATGCAACGGGACAGGAGTGCTGGTGCAGTATTCCCAAAAGGTTCATCCGCAAGTCAAATCAGCAGTAAAGAAAGCAAACACAAAGCTAGCATTATTTCAAGAAGGCTTGTATACAAAAACAAGGATGTAATAGAGCTGAGGCTCTATAAGGCGCTGGTAAGGCCGCATTTGGAATATTGAGAGCAATGGTGGGCACCATATCTGAGAAAGGATGTGCTGGCTCTGGAAAGGATCCAGAGGAGGTTTACAAAAATGATCCCAGGAATGAGTAGGTTAACCCATGATGAGCGTTTGTCCGCACTGGGCCAGTACTCACTGGAGTTTAGATGAGGGAGGACCTCATTGATACATACAGAATAAGGAAAGGCTTGGATAGAGTGGATGTGGAGAGGAAGTTTCCACTAGTAGGAGAGTCTAGAACTAGAGCTTAGTTCTTAGTCCTTAGAATTAAAGGATGTTCTTTTTGGAAGGAGATGAGGAGAATTTTATTTAGTCAGAGGGCGGTGAATCTTTGGAATTCTTTGCCACAGAAGGCTGTGGAGACCAAGACAGTGGATATTTTTAAGGCAGAGATAGATTCTTGATTAGTACAGAAGTCAGAAGTTATGGGGAGAATGGGGTTAGGAGGGAGAGATAGATCAGCCATGATTGAATGGCAGAATAGTCGCGATGGATCGAATGGCCTAATTCTACACCTATTCCTTATGACCTCCGCCCCATCCCCTCCCAATCTCCCCCTCCTTCTATATCCCCCACATTCCCTCATTCTCTCTCTCCCCCCTTTCGTTCTCTCTCAACCCCACTTTATTTCTATCCCCCCCTCTCCTCCACCCCCTTTCTATCGCCCCCCCCCCCCAACCCTCTTCTCTCTCGTTCCTCCTTTCTTCCCCCCCCCCTTTCTTTTTCTCCCCCTATCTTTCTCTCCCTCCCTCCCCCCTCCCTCTCCGTATCCGCCGCAGACGGGCCACTCGGCACAAACACTGACGGGCTGACTAGGTGAGAGAGGAACAAAACTCGGCAACTTCTCGCAGCCGGGCCCGGAGCGGGAGCGGGAGCGTGAGCGTGAGAGTGAGAACACACCCGCGGTGAACGCGGAGCGAAAGCACAACCGTTGCGGGAGCGGGCTGGCGGGGGGTTCGATCCCCGGTCAGCCGCTGTTAATACCGGCGAGAGGCGCGGCCCGGCCCGGCCCGGCGGCTGCAGACTCGGTTCTCAGACTCCCGTCACCGGGTAAACTTTGCTCCACTTTCAAACATTCAAGTGTTTTAATAAAGCCAGAGTTTCCGACGCGCGGCTAGGACCAGCTGCCGCCTACCTGCCACTGTCGCCACAAGCCCTCCCCCCGCTCCGTTCAGCGAGCCTTGCCGCGGAGTTTCGACTGTTATTTTTCAGTCCGGGTGAATGTTTTATTTTCTGGCCGTTGGTTGCTCGCTCGCTCGCTCGCTCGAGCCCTCGGCCCCGCTCACGCTGACGCGCCAGCGCGCGCCCTCCCACTTCCGCCCCGCATTCACCCTCCTCCCTCAACTGCCCCCTCCCACTTCCGCCCCTCACCCCCCCCTCCCACTTCCGCCCCTCACACCCCCCTCTCCCACTTCCGCCCCTCACCCCCCCCCCCACTTCCGTCCCTCACCCCCCCACTTCCGTTCCACTTCCGCCCCTCACCCGCCTGACTGACAGGCGCAAAGAAGGGTCTCGATCCTTCCTTCTCTCAAAAAAAGCTTCCTGTTCCCGCTGAGTTACTCCAGCGTTTTTGTGTCTATCTTCGGTGTAAACCAAAGATCTAGTGTCGTCGGTGTAAACCAGCATCTGCAGTTCCTTCCTACACACTGGCTAAAAGCAGTCACTAGTCCAGTGAACAAAAAGCTGCAAAACTGGGCGTGCAAAACTCATATCTGTCCCCGAGAGCAATATTGCATCCAAAATACAGCAACATTGCATCCATTGCCTGTGGAATTCTCTGCCTCAGAGGGCGGTGGAGGCAGGTTCTCTGGATGCTTTCAAGGGAGAGCTAGATAGGGCTCTTAAAAATAGCGGAGTCAGGGGATATGAGGAGAAGGCAGGAACGGGGTACTGATTGGGGATGATCAGCCATGATCCCATTGAATGGCGGTGCTGGCTCAAAGGGCCAAATGGCCCACTCCTGCACCTATTGTCTATTCTCTAAAAACAATTCTTCATAGTTTGTTGGGGCAACAACCATCTCAAATTTCCATTTTCAGTTATTCAAGGACCAGAGGGTGTAGATGAAGGAGGGCCTTCAACCTGACTGGTTCCACTTTCCACAAATGCTGAATGACTGGCACAGTTCTTCCAGCATAACTGTTTATGAAACTATAGGAAGGGTCTTGACCCGAACCGTCGCCAATTTCCTTCGCTCCATAGATGCTGCCTCATCCGCTGAGTTTCTCCAGCATTTTTGTCTACCTGGCCATTTGATGATGTTAGTTCAAAAGAAAAGAAGACACTTAAATTTTAAGTAGAGTTTTACTCATGTTTCCGTTGTACCTCACAGGCATCTGATTACATTTGAAGAGATGTCACTTTGTATTTAAAAAAAACCTCTTCACAAAGAGTACGGAATTGTTGGTTGAGAAAATGTTGTCCAGGCTATTGAGAAAAGACTCTTGTCTTTTATATATACCATGTCAATGAACTTCAACCCTGGTTCAATCGAGGACGTCAGGAATATCAGGACCCAGAATAGGGGAATCAACAACAGGGTCATAAGTTTAATTGTGAGGTGGACCTTGAGGGGCAGCTTTTTCACACACAGGAGGATGAGTATGTGGAACAAATTGCCAGAGGAGGTAGTTGTGGGAGTTATTACAGCAACATTTAAAGGACATTTGGGCAGGTGCATGGACAGGAAAGGTTTAGAGGGATATGAGCCAAACATGGGCAGGTGGGACTACTGTAGATGGGGCATCTTGGTCGGCACGGGCAAGTTGTGCTGAAGGGCTGTTTCCGCGCTGTATGACTCTTATGTGACCACAATAAATGTCATTGAAATTCAAGTTGATTTTGGATACAAATTCAGCCACAATTACACAGAAACGGGATCTTTGAGGTTCACCTAAATTGTAAAAAAAATGTTGATTTAAGTTGGCAGCTTCTTTGAAAATACAATACCCCTCCATGCTGCACTGTATAATAAATTTAAGTCTGACGAGCTCCATTTCTTGGTCTACATCGTTCTGGCTTCTGTGTGCCTGGATTTGCTGATAACTCAAAGGAATTTTGTGTATAGAAGCAAATTGTCCTGTTGTACGAAATAAACTCCAGTGGGATTTTGTCCACGTCTTGAGTGGTGAAAATATTACCCCCAAGCAGATTAATGGTTAGTGAGTGGTATGAAAAAATACTCCAAATAAAGCACAGTATCAACTTTTATTAAAAAAAACTAATCGTGGGGAGCATGGAAACTGATTCTAATGCCTACTTTAGGTCTCCCTTCTTTAATGAAATTCTCCTCAACTATCACTCGTTTGGATATTTACCTCATCTTCCCTTTCCTCCACACAATACTAAAGTGATGGCACAGATTATGAGCTCATTCTCCATAGTGGAGACTAAATCCATAACTTTCCTGCTCTATGGAAATATTAGAACCACTAAGACCATCTATTTGCTGCATGTTGAGATATTCTTCCATTCCCAGATATTTCCTTATTTCTTTAGAAACAAAATCAACAATATGTCTGAAAATTGATACAGTACAGTTACCTTCAAAATAACATGGTGATCTATTGCATCTCAGCAGCTACGTGGAGCATAGTGAATACAATTTTTTCGGCTCTAAGCAGTTTTAAAGATTGTCTAAATGTCATAAAATGTTATACGCCTGCCAGCTTGTTGTTGTTCTCATCTGTTGTTCTCATCCTCTCCCCTCCCCATTCACCACCTCCTGCCCTTGAGTAAACAACTTCAGCTTGAACCTCTTCTCTCTTTCCCCCAGCATCCCTTCCCTGCAGTCTTCAATACTCGCAATTAGTGAAATTTGTTTAGCAAAATGTATCATTGGTGCATTTATCTTCGAACACAAGTTTCAGCTAATAAATTCTACTGTGATGTGACAATGGCCTGGGTTTCACAACAGGTTTAGTTTAGTTTAGTTTAGAGATACAGCGAGGAAACAGGCCCTTTTGGCCCACTGAGTACCCACCGACCAGCAATCCCCGCAAACTAACACTATTCTACACACACTAGGGACAATTTACATTTATACAAAGCCAATTAATTTGCAAACATCTACGTCTTTGGAGTGTGGGTAGAAACCAAAGATCTCGGAGAAAACCCACGCGGTCACGGAGGGAACGTACAAACGGCGTACAGACGGTAGTCGGGATTGAACCCGGGTCTCTGACGCTGCAAGCGCTGTAAGGCAGCAACTCTACTGCTGCGCCACCACGCCGCCAGATGAATCGCATTGGTCAAAGGACAATCAGTGACGTGGATGAGATTGGTGGCGTTTTGGTACCATGGTGGAGGAGGGTGATTTGGAAGGTCACCCTCTCTGAACCCCCCCCACACCCCTCCAATCCTTCCTCTCCCTTCCCCTCCTCAAACCCTCTGAGTAGCCTGAGCGTAGTACCTAGCTGTTTTGATTTTGTTAGTCAGCACTGGTACAACATATGAAGAAAACATTTTAAAAATAAATCTTATCTTGGCTGATGCAGAATCACCAAGGTATTGGGCCTCATGAGCTGCTGAACTTTAAAGCTCTGGGGCCACAGTTCAATTAAATAATGCACTCATATTGTTATGTGAGTTGATAAATTATAGGCTTTAATGTTTTGAATATCTAATCTAAAAATGATCTTTTTGTTAACCTAGCAATTCTTTTTTTGTACCATTTCCTGTCTGGATGTCACCTAAGGTCAACGTCACACTTCATTTTGCTCCACTACTCAGCTCCAGTGTTTGCCATGACTTCCCTGAACCTTTCAGACTCTCTAAATAATTAAAATACATTGTGAAGGTTCATAACTTGTCCAGGTTTTTTTTGTAACAACTGCTTCCTTGTCTAATTTATCTTTTGGGAAGTACTGTTGGACATTTTACATCACAACATGCACACAGGGTATCACGTGGAACATATGCAAACTATAAAGACATGCACACCAGACCAGGAAACATGGAGATCCCAAGGTTATCCTACTTCTTTGCTGTCATCTTTTGTATTGCAGCAAAAATATTAGGCATCAAAGTTATTTTTTTGACAAAAGATAAGTACCGTATGCTGCTTTTTGATGCTTCTGAGGAATGCAGAACTGGATCGATGACCTGCAAAGACTGGTTTATAATAAAAGTCAAGAACAGGGCAAGACTGGGTCTGTGGTCCCAGGTAAATATGTTGCAGTTAAATAAGGAGTGACTGTAATAAGGGTGGGGTCACCACAATAACTGACGTTTCATATTCTGGTAAACTTGAAAATTTATGAACGCAGTTAAGGTTAATCAGATCATCCATATTCATATTTATAGAGTCATAGAGTATACAACATGGAAATGGACTCTACAGTCCAAGTAGTACTGGCCAAGATGTCCACCTATGTGGTCTGTATTTATGCAAAAGACAGACTAAGTAAAACCTGTTTTTCCCAGAAAGACATTATGAACCAGACTAATTTTAAAAACAATCTTGTGTCCTGTTTCCCAGTCCCGAAGCTAACTTAAAAAATAATCTAATTTCCTGTATTTAAATTAATCTGATGCCACTGTGGGCTTTAAATGCCTGATTCTGGATTTCTCCAGCAGTTTAATCAGTATAAAGTCGTTGTTGTTGCTTGAATGAAGACAGTTTCTCAGTTTGTACTTGACGATGCATTAAAGAGCCTCTTTATCCATCTTTTCGATGGGCTGGTAAAACTTGCTTGGGAGGCTGTGTTGAATGTAGGAGATTCTGTAATTATGCCTCTGGGTGTGCCATTAGGTGACTAATTGCTGGGTTGCATGTTCCACATTGTAAGGATTGCAGCATCCATGAAAGGGATCACTGAGTTGAGAATAGTATTTAGACCGGAATCTGCTTGTTGTTGAAATGACGTTTTGAACATGGGATGGTTTGATTGATGTGCTGTGACACCAAATGTCACTTTACTGTTTTTTTTTTCTTTTCAGATTAAGATATGTATACACTGTAAAGTTTCTGAGTGTTTAAGATGAATTTCTTTCCAATTGAGTTGACAAATGGATGCCTCTTCATAAAATACACATTTGGCCGAAGTTGTTAGGTTTCCTCTTCAGCCTTTCATTACCTACAAGAATGGAGAGCCATTTTAGTTGTTGAAAAAAATGTCCAATTCTGTACTTTAACATAATGATACACATAAAGACCAGATGACCCATCAAGCTTTGTCTTTAACGTTCTTCCAACATGATCCTTTTCCCAAAGTTCCCATTCCTTCACCATCCCATACCTGAACCTAGAGTCATATATTATTCCTCTGAAGGCAAGAAATCAGAAAAAACGAAATTCCATGGTAACAAGGGAAACATTACTCTGCAAAAAATAATTCCAAACTATCAACTGAAGTCAGTCCAGGAGATCCTATGGGCCAAGTTTAATCCAGAAAGAAACTTACTTTCCATACTATGCTATCTCAGACACAGCCAGGAACTGGTCCAAATCTCTTTTCACAACATGTGGATAGCCAGCTGGCAATATAGTGCGGGGATTCACAATTCTCTGGGAATGTAAGAACTGGCTAATAATATCTCGCTCATTCCTAACCTTATATCGCTTAAATTTATATTCCAGTTAAACTCAATTAATCTAACAATCAGGATGCTAATTAACCTTTCATTTATTTTGCAGAGCATCCAAGCTTCTTGAGGATCTTTTAATTGGAATGCTATAAGCTAAATGTTAATATTGCCTGTCTGCACTGAACCTTTCTCAAGGGTACTCTGTTACACACCAGGTGGGAAGGTTGTAACTGAGCTAAATAAACTAGGCCTGGCCAGTGGTAAAGTGGTCTTTGGTTCTATCAATGCAGCCATATATGCTGTGAGATGTGGCTACATATACCTGGTACAAGTTATAAAGCTTCAATGATATTTATTCAGAAACATCAGAAATATTATATTAACCTTACTCAGCTTGTTACTTGCAGGGTATTGGACATGATCATGCTTATGGCTTTTTGGCCGCTTGGTGGGAAATGACTGGCCAGTTGAAGTTCATGGGTCACCACACCCCTGACCCCTGCAGTGGGGATGTGGTAGCAGGAACGAGATTAGTTCACCTGACTGGACTACCATTGATGATCTGTGGATCACAGACTGTTTCCACCATCCTGTTAAATGCTTTCCCTGCATCTGAATGTATGCTTGAGAAAGGCAAAAATGACACTGGTTCTTGAGGAGAGGCAGAATATTGCTGCATTTTATTCAGTTGGTTTAGATGCACTATTATAACCTCAATCTGTTCAACTGACAGAGAAATGTGTGGCTAGGAAATTCCTTGGTGCACCCACAGATTTGCTGATGTCACTTTGGAGGAAATCCTAGAATCATCACCTGCGGGGCTTTCTCCTTCTTCCACTGAAGTTGTAGTTGGTTGGCTGGGAGAACCCCACGAGGATATGTGTGGTAATAACCTTTGCTGATGATTCAATGTACTGTAGTGTCAGCCAATGTTTTAGATATAATAATTATAATCAGAAACAAAGAAAAAAGAGGAAAGCAATATGAAATAATTAGTAGATTAACATCAACAAGCCAACATCTGAGGTGAATTTCAAACAGGTAGACACAAGGAACAGCAAATGGTGGTTTACAAGAAAAAACCCCATAAAGATAATGGGACAAGCAGTATCTCTGGCACGTTTCGGGACCTTTCTTCAGACTAATTGCAGTGGTGGGGAAAAGGCTGTAAAAGAGGAGGAGCGAGACAAAGCCTGGCAAGTGAAAGGTGGATACAGTTGAGGCAGGTTTTGATTGGCAGATGGGTAAACAAAGGCCAAAGATGAAAACATCTCCAAACACGTGAAACTTTGAGTCAGCACTCCCCTCTGCAACGGGATCCTCGACTTCTTGACCAACCGACCACAATCAGTGAGGATTGGTGACAAATCATCCTCTATGATAATCCTCACCACTGGTGCCCCACAAGGATGCGTTCTCACCCTCCTTTTATGCTCTTTTTATAATCATAACTGTGCATGTCACCGCGCTGACTATCCCTAATTAGCTCTTATCCATCTAAATGCATGTATATCTTGTCCCTTGGAATCATAGAAAATAGGTGCAGGTGTAGGCCATTCGGCCCTTCGAGCATGCACCGCCATTCAATATGATCATGGCTGATCATCCAACTCAGTATCCCGTACCTGCCTTCTCTCCATACCCCCTGATCCCTTTAGCCACAAGGGCCACATCTAACTCCCTCTTAAATATAGACAATGAACTGGCCTCAACTACCTTCTGTGGCAGAGAATTCCACAGACTCACCACTCTCTGTGTGAAAAAAGATCTTCTCATCTCGGTCCTAAAAGACTTCCCCCTTATCCTTAAACTGTGACCCCTTGTTCTGGAGTTCCCCAACATCAGGAACAATCTTCCTGCATCTAGCCTGTCCAACCCCTTAAGAATTTTGTAAGCCTCTATAAGATCCCCCCTCAATCTCCTAAATTCCAGCGAGTACAAGCCGAGTCTATAAAGTCTTTCTTCATATGGAAGTCCTACTGTCTAGTAACTTTCCAACCACACTTGTGAGGCCCACTGGTCTGTAGTTCACAGGCTTTTCCCTGCAGCTCTTCTTGAATATTTGCCACCCTCGAGTTTTCCGGCACCTCGTATTTAATGACGACTCGTAAATCTCACCTTTGATGGGATAGCATGCAAACAAAAGCTTTGCACTGTACCTTGGTGCCCTTGACAATGATAAATTAAAACTAAGCTAAACTAAACCATGTTCTGTGTCGTAATCTTTATACCATTGGGTTGTAAGCTTACACTTGGTTGCAAGTTACCAAGTACCGTTCCTCCAGTTTGCATGTATCCAAAGTGAAGCAGAAGATTGTTAACAGATTTAATACATTTCAGAATCAGTTGATCAATGAAGTGCTACCGGTGTATTAAAGGAATCCTGGCATGGTTAGTTGAGCAGTTTGACTACTGTTTGCCCACTTTATTAATTAGGAGCGTGAAAACGCACACCTCCAATTCCAGAGATAGTTTCTTCCCAACCATCAGGCAACTAAACCATCCCAGCAACATCTAGAGAGTGTTCCTGAGCAAGTATCTACGTCATTGATGTCCCTCAGGCTATCTCTAATCGGACTTTATTGGACCTTGCCTTGCATTAAGCTTTATTCCCATTATCACGTATCAATACACTGTGGATGGCTTGATTGTAATCATTTATAGTCTTACCGGTGACTGGTTAGCAACAAAAAACCTTTCACTGTACCTCGGCACGTGACACTGAACTAAACATTCCTCATTGATCCTGGGAAAGCACTTGAGATAATCTTTCAACATTATTGCAGCAAATCAAGTGAAAGTTGTTGCTGGTGTCATCAAACCAGCAGTCAAATATTTATATCCAGCAATGATTCTCACCCTCATGTCATCTGGCATTTGTGTACGTTCTCTCTGCTCCGCATTTCGACCCCTGTAGTCCAATCAGCTGTTATTCTACTCCTCTGATACTGATATTTAAATGGCAGTTTGCCTGCCCAACTTCAGCCTGGGCTTCAGCTGCTGTTTTTAAATCTCCTTCCCTACATCCATCCCGCTGGGCTGGCCTTACACTTAAGTCAGCCATGGAAGCTGGGCCCAGGGAAAGTTGCCATTTAAACATCACGGCTCTGGGAGAGCTGACAGGAATGTAGAGGCCCTGTTGCTGCTGAGCCCTCCATGTTTGGAGAAACCACGGCCAGGAAAAAAACAAGAAGGGATTGACCTCTGCATCAGATGACCAGCAGCCTACTTTTAGCCCTGAGCAAGCACCTCAATCACTTGCAACTCTTATTTTTCCGTCTCTCTGTCATTTTGCCTTGCTCATCTACTAAAATGTGAATTGATGCCTTCGTCTTTTTCATGATTTATAGTTGCAATTCCTTTAAATTGATAAAGACTGCTGAATTAAACCTTTTTGTGGAACTTCTGCAATCAAGCTCTTCCTCTATTCCACTATTTTGTAAAGTGCTGAAGTCATGTTGCAAGTGCTCTGACTTTCAGTTTCTATATTCTGGCACATTGAACTCTCATTTATATTCTGTCTGCAGAGTTTCTCATCATGCGCATGCCGAAAATGTCCATGCTTTTGCAAATTCATCTATTAAATCTTGCTCATCATTCACTTTAACTTGTCAGAATGCCTCTAAAAACAATAATGTAATCGTATTTAGCATCCTTTGCAGGATCATATTGCTTAAAATAAATGTAATCAATAGTTCTATTGACCCATTCACAACCTAGCAGATAATGCCTCAGCCAATGCAAGGCTTCTGATATAGAGTCACAGCTGTAAGATCAGGAATTGGAGTTGCCATTTGTTGCACCCCAAGGTGGGCAAAAATAGTATTAGAGCAATTGGTATAAAATTTGTTAATTATTCCAAAAACTAGAATAGAACTAAGTTTGTTAAGAGTTCATGGTTTATGATGAGACAGTTCTCTTTTTCTTATTATGAGATATAGTGGATTACTATACTGCTTGTGCTATATCACTGTGGTCTTGGTAGCAATCCCTGCACAAGACATCAATGGAATATCAACACAAAATAGAATCAGTCCTCAGTATAAGCACCAGGGTTGGGGCTGGTGACCTTCAGATACCTAAATAGTAAAATAAGTATTCCCTTGTATGTCTCCAGATTAAGAGAGATCAAAAAGATCTTTATTTTTTGTTTAGGTTTCTGAAGATAAAGGAGAGAGTGTTTTAAGTCCACCCTTGTGAGTCTTGGTTTAAAGCCAGCTAGAGAATATGATGAAGCAGAAGCAACTACCAGACTAAGATGGCCCACAGTTTGTCAGATGCTTATTTATGATTATCATAACCCAAATTATGGATCTATCTATACACTTTTAAAACTCTGTGTGTGTCTGCCGACCGCCGTCCGGCTGCCGGCTGGCTGTCACATTCCGTTTTTTTTTCAGATAAGATTTTCGCCCTTTGATTCCCTGCTCTGCCAAAACCGAACCCTCAGACACCGCCGTTTTTTTCCATTTCGCCAGATGTTACGCTTGTACATTCGCAAAGGAGCTCCTCATTACGTTTAGACGTTTTTACGTACACAACTTTTAATAAAATCCTTCCCCTCCCCCCCAATTTTTCAAAATCTTAAAAACAATCAAACTGCTCTCACCCATAGAATGTTGGTGAACGTTCCATCGTGTGATGTCACAATGCCCAATGCTCACAGATGTCCAATCGGAACGGATCTCATTTACATCTGCCCTTGCACCACCCCCCACCCCCCAATGTTCCGGCACGTTCCATTGTGTGATGTCACAATGCCATCCCTCACAGATGTCCAATCGGAATGGATCTCATTTACATCTGCCTTTGCCCCAGCCGCCCCCCCCCCCCCCCCCCACCGCAGCCTGTGTTGAAGCGCGTGATCATTTGTATGGGAATAGAGAAGAGGATTGGGGGTGATAGGGAGTGGGGGAATAGATGGACTGTCCCTACCCCTCCCACTCCCTCACTACCCTCCCCACTCTTCCCCTCTTCCCCCACCCCTCTCCCCCTCCCTCCACACTCTTCCCCCTCCCTCCCTACCCCATATCTCCCCCCTCCTCCCCCCTAACCCCCACACTCTCTCGGCCCCTTCCCCATACCTCTCCTCCTCCCCACCCCTCTCTCCTCCCCCCTCTCCATCTCCCTCTCCTCACCCACCCCCTCCTCCCTCCTCCCACCCCACCCTCCCTCTCCCTCCCCCACCCCCCCCCCTTCCCCCTCCCCCACCCCTTTTTCCCTACCCCTCTCTCCCTCTTCTATCACTCCCCCTAATCCCCTCACCCATTCCACCACACTCCCTACCCTCTCCCCCTCCCACCCACTCTTCCACTTCTTTCCCCATCCTCTCTCTCCCCCTTCCCCCTCCCTCTCCACTCTTCCCCCTCCACTCTTCCCCCTACCACTCTCCCTCCACACTCTTACCCTTCTCACCCCTCCCTCCACCCATTCCCACTCCCCTATCCCTCTCCCTGCCCCTCTCCACACTCTTCCCTCTCTCCTCTTCCCCCTCTCTCCTCCCTCCTCCCTAACCTCCTCCTCCCTTCTCCCTCCCCACCCTCCCCACCCCTCTCTCACCCCCTCCTCGAACCCTCTCTCACCCCTCCTCCCCTTCCCCTCTTTCTCCCCCCTCCATCTCCCTCTCTCCTCACCCCTCCCTCCTCCACTACCACCCCCCTCTCCCCCTCCCCACCCCCTTCACCCCCATCTCCCCCCCACCCCTTCCCCTCTCTCTTGCACCACCCTGCTACCCCACTCCCGCTCACTCCCCACTCTTCCCTTCTCCCTCCCCCTCCCCACCTCTCTCCCTCCCCTTTCTCTCTCTCTCTCCCCTTCCACTCTCTCCCTCTCCTCTCTCTCCCCCTCCGCTCTCTCTCCCCCCCCTCTCTTCCTCCCCCTCTCCTCTTCCCGCCACCTCTCCCTTTCCTCCCCTCTTTCCACCACCCCTCTCCTCTCACCTCCCCCTTTCCCCTCCCCTTCCCCCACCCCTCCTCCTCCCAGTCCCCCTCCCTCTCTCCCCATGCCCCTTCCCTCTCTCCCCCGCCCCTTTCCCCCTACTCCGTCCCTCCTCCACCACTCCCTCCCCACCCTCCTTCCCCCTACCCCTCTGTCCCTCTTCCACCACTCCCCCTACCCCTCTCCCCCCCCACTCTTCCACTTCCCTTCCCCGCACCCCTTTTTCCCTACCCTCTCTCCCTCTTCCACCACCCCCACCCTCCCCTCTCTTCTCGCACTTCCACCACTCTCCCCTACACCTCTCACCTCCCTCCCTCCCCACTTCCACTTCTCTCTCCCCCATCCCCCACCCCCCACCTCCCCATCTCCTACCCCCACCCCTCTCTCCCCCTCCCTTCCCTCTCCCTCCCCACTCTTCCCCCTCTCTCCGCTCTCCCCCCTCCCTCCCCACTCTTCCCCCTCCGCCTACCACTCTCCCCCTCCCTCCACACTCTTTCCCCTCTCTCCCCTTCCCCTCCTCCCTCTCTCCCCCCTCACCCCACCACTCCCCCACCCCTCTCACCCCCCTCCCCGAGCCCTCTCACACCCTCCCCCACCCCCCTCTCCCTCTCCATCTCCCTCTCTCTCCTCACCCCTCCCACCCCCTCTATCCCCCACCTCTCTTCACCCCATCCCCCCTACCCCTTCCCCTCGCTCTTGCAACACTCCCTGCTACCCCTCTCACCCCACTCTTCCCCTCGCCCTCCCCTTTCTCTCTCTCTCTCTCCCCCTCCTCTCTCCCCCTCTCTCTCCCCACCTCTCTCTCCCTCTCATCCTCCTCTCTCTCCCCCTCCACTCTCTCTCCACCTCTCCCCTACCCCTCTTCCTCCCCTCTCCTCTCCCCTTCTCCCTAACCCCTCTCCTCTCACCTTCCCCTCTCCTCTCCCCCTCCCCCTTCCCCCACCCCCTCCCACCCTCAGGGACATGCTGCCCCGCCCACACCCCCCCCCCCCCGCAAACACACGTTGGGGGAACAGACCCCAACGGTCTGCACTTGGTCTAGTATTCTTTATAACTATACTCTGTTATTCATAACAACTTTACAGAGCAATACAATGCTCGTAGTTCTCACTCTCTTGGTAATCTGTGGACTTCAGGAAATAATAAAATCTTGTAGTTGACCCGTCGGAATGTTGTTCCCGGATGAGATGTCTCTCTCTCTCTCTCTCTCCCTCTCCCTCTCCCTCCTTCTCTCCCTCTATCTCTGCACCTGAGAGCGGGGAGATATACACACACACACAGAGATGAATGTAGAAATCCCAAAAGATGGATGTTTGAAGGATTTGAACTTTATTTCGCCTTCCATCACAGCGAGGAATGTGTAGGTGCCACTGTGGTGGATGTTCATGTTAAAATGTGTTTTTGAGTGCTCTGTTACTTTCAATTGTATGACTGCCCTGGCCAATGAAATTCTTCGTATGTTGCAAAACATACTTGGCAAATAAAGTGTGATTCTGATTCTGGTTTGGATTCAAATTTACCCTGAGAAAGAGCCCTGAGTTTGGAAATGTGAACTCAGCACAATGGCACTAGCCTGCCACGTGGAGCTGGCAATAAAGAGCTTGCAGGAAGAAAACTGGTAAAATTGGGATTAAAGACATACAAAAGCATGTAAACATATATAGAATTCAGAAAAGAGTCAAGAGTGTTTAACCGTCATTTGCACCAGCAATAGAACAAGGACAATTTTACTTGCTCCAGTTGAACAGGCCCATAAATGTTTTAACATGCAAACTAAAATATATAATAATCAATAACACAATTAATTAGTAACTAACACTGGATGGCCATTATAGTGCAAAACCCAAATGCTGCAACCAAAGTCACAGCCCATAGAAGATCATAGTTGCTAAGGTAGGGTTGTGGTTAGTGTTGTGTAGTGTTCAAAAGCCAGACGTTTGCTGGGAAGAGGCTGTTCTTGAATATAGTGGTCACTATTTTCAAGCTCCTGTACCTTCCCGATGGTAGGAGCAAAATGAGAGCATGGCATGGGTGATGTTGCTCTATGATCATGTTGGCTGCCTTCTTCAGGCAGTGCCTCTAATAGATATCTTCACTTGTGAGGAGATCACAACTGTTATGGACCAGGCAATGTCTATCGCACTTTGTAGCCTCCTTCATTTCCAGCTGTTCAAGTTACCAAACCAGGCTGAGATGCAACCAGTCATAATGCTCTCTAGCGTACACCTATACTCACCTCGAGTTGGAACTTTGAATGTGGCACTTTTAACCTTGCTGACTATGTTCAGTAGCAAATAGTTATGTTAATGCAAGGCTGAGAAAAGTTGGTATTCAGAGCCAACAAATGTGCTCTGCATTTAAATTTAAAAGAAAACTTGATGTGTGGACATTTCACAGGGTTATTACATTGGCAGCAAGCATCTCCTGAGAGACCATGGAGCTTGTTTGAGTTACCAACAATGAGTTCTAGATAACGCAGCCAAATTCAACGGCTCTGTAGTTGGGAGTGGTCCATTGGTGGTCCATATCGGTCATGACCACGTTCTCTGGAATAGAGGCAAGGGACGGCTGGCTCTCTTTGAGCTAGCATGAATCAAAAGCAGTACCTCACATGGGCGGTAAAGCAGTTACGCTAATCCCATTGTGCCTGGTCACCCATGATGAAGCAATGCCAACAAGAGGAAGAATCTGCCCAAGGCCATGATGAAGGCAACACTCTGAATGACGACACTGAGGACATTAACACCAAATACCGCCACATATAGCCTCTCGTGGCTCTAAAAAGTGAACCATTGGTGGACACCAGACCATTCCTAGCTACGCTATCCTCAGATTTAAAACAAGAGAAGGATCAGGTTGTCCTGATTAAGGACATGATAGCTGACATTAAGGTCACCATGGAGAAAGCACTGAGAATAGTGAGGATTGACTTTACTAAACCTTGACTAATGGCAAAAAGAACCAAGAGCCAGAACACGTTCACGATACATAAAATATATTTAAAGTTACAACTGGCAGTGAACTACTGATGCAAGGAAACAATAACGTGATGTATGAGTAAAAGCAACTGAGATTCCATTTGCATGAAAGCATGTCTGAAGCATGTTTTTCCTTGTTTGAAATCACGTCTTTAAAATGCGCCTACTCTTTGCGTTTAGTAACAGTCACTCTTCTCGGAATCGACTTTGTTGAAGGGTTAGCAATGTATATTTTCATTTCTATTTCCGACAGCTTGAGTCATGATTTGGTTTGGAAGTGATTTAAACTGTGTGAGTATTAAACTGTGATCTTTAGTTTGTTTTTCACTGATAACATGTGGCGTTGAAGTCTAAATTGTCAGTGATGGTGCCTGGATAACCCTGAATAATCGGGATACAGAGCAACATTGATTTTTTTTCACTCAGTTTAAATTACAGTGAATGCGACCCAATTAATTTTGCCCAATGATGTCCGATGTTTTCATTTATCTGAAGAAGCCATAAAGTGCCTGAGGAAAGAATAACACCATGTTGCAACTCCTGGCTTTGCTTACAAGCATAAGCCGCTTTTATTCCTTTTTCATGTCTTGTCATTGAGTCATAGTCATAGAGTGATACAGTGTGGAAACAGGCAGTTCAGCCCAGCTCGCCCACACCGCCCAACAATGTCCCAGCTACCCTAGTCCCACTTGCCTGCGCTTGGTCCACAACCCTCCAAACCTGTCCTATCCATGTACCTGTCCAACTGTTTCTTAAGCAATGGGATAGTCCCAGTCTCAACTACCTCCTCTGGCAGCTTGTTCCATACACCCGCCACCCTCTGTGTGAAAAGGTTACCCCTTGGATTCCTATTAAATCTTTTCCCCTTCACCTTGTACATATGTCCTCTGGTCCCCGATTCCCCTACTCTGGGTAAAAGACTCTGTGCATCTACCCGATCTATTCCTCTCATGATTTTGTATACCTCTATAAGGTCTCCCCACATCCTCCTACGCTCCATGGAATAGACACCCAGCCTACTCAACCTCTCCCTATAGCTCACACCCTCTATTCCTAGCAACATCCTCGTAAATCATTTCCTAACCCTTTCAAGCTTGACAATATTTTTCCTATAAAATGGTGCCCAGAACTGAATATAATATTCTACAGGCGGTCTCACCAACGTCTTATACAACTGCAACATGACCTCCCAACTTCTGTACTCAATATTCTGACTGATGAAGGCCAAAGTGCCAAAACACTTTTTGACCACCTAATCTACCTGCGATTCGACCTTCAAGGAACCATGCATTTATACTCCTAGATCCCTCTGCTCTACAACACTACCCTGCCTACCATTTGCAGTGCAGGTCCTGCCCTTGTTCGACGTCCCAAAATGCAACACTTCACACATCTGTGTATTAAATTCCATCAACCATTCCTCTGCTCCCCCGGCCAATCGATCCAGATCCTGCAATCATTCACAACCTTCTTCACTATCTGCAAAACCACATTGTCTTATGTTTTATTAAACATTAACTGGAAATATGGAAGGTAAGGATCTGAATACCACAACCAACAAGTGCAGTAGCAGTTACAATCTCTGGAAATGAAATTCACACAAAATAAAAAGGCATGTTCAATAAGGTACCCGGATGTGGCGTCAAAGGACAGAAGCTGAAGCCAACAAGTGGAAGCCAAATAACCAAAAGCGTACCAAGCCGAAACGCCAACTAACCGAAAGGGTGGGTCGCCTAAAAGCCAACTAACCGAAAGGCTGCATCGCCTAAAAGCAAACTGCCGAAACGCCACGTACCCGAAAGGCGGCGTCGCCTACAAGCCAGCGAACTGAATGACGCTCAACAGAAAAGTCAAATAATGGACGTGACGTTGCCGGGGGGCTGGACTTGTCAGCGATTGGTCCAGACCCCCACGTCCATCACATCACTGGCAGGTGAAGACAGGATGTTGGGGGTCATTTTCCCACACAAGCCATAGGTGACTGGGAAATCTGAAGCCAAGCACCAAGTTGCAAGCTTCTGGAGGTGCGCGTCCCTCGGGACAGCCCCCACTCTCCCATGACCACAGCCGCCCTCCACCTCGGCTCCCCCGTGCGGTCGCACTGTGACGGGCTGTGGGTCGGGTGGAGCGGAGGTGTGGGACAGGCCGGTCCCCCACCCACCCAGAGTCACTGACCGCGATGCACCGCCATCGGACCCCAACCCCCACACCAGGGTGATTCCCCCCCCTGACCCCCGGACCCTGACACCCACACCGGGTGATTCACCCCCACCCCACCGCGGGGACAGACGGCTTGGGGCATAGTAAATCGCTTTTAAACATGGGGGGGGGGGACACATTACCACGCAAGCTCCCACGCACATAACTGGAGAGAAGGAATGGGTGACATTTCGGGTCGAGACCCTTCACAGACGAGTCACTGCCAAAGATCATAGAGCGGATTCACGTCTGTCTACACCAGATAATCTGTAAACTGTTTTAACCGGAGATGAACACAAAAAGCTGGAGTAACTCAGCGGAACAGGCAGCATCTCTGGAGAGAAGGAATGGGTGACCTTTTGGGGTCAAGACCATTCTTCAGACCTGAAGACTGAGGCTGAAGAGTCTCGACCCGAAATGCCACCCACCCTTTCCGTTGGGAAGGGCTTGCGGCAGCTGGTTTCATAGTGAATTCATTGTTGGCATGTGCTGTCCTTTCACATGGACTGCTGTCAGTGCCAGTTTTATCAACTTCCATGGCCGCTCTGCATAGGTGTAGACAGACGTGAATCCGCTCTATGATCTTTGGCAGTGACTCGTCCGTGAAGGGTCTCGACCCGAAATGTCACCCATTCCTTCTCTCCAGAGATGCTGCCTGTTCCGCTGAGTTACTGCAGCTTTTTGTGTCCATCTTCGGCTAAAACAGATTATCTGGTGTTTTGTGCGTGGGAGCTTGTGTGCGTTCCGCGGGCAACCTGACGGTAATAAATAAAATGTGCTTCTTGTTGTCAAGGGGTGGGAGTGGGATGAGATAAAATTGTTCATTATCATGCACTCTTCTCATCGGCCCGCCAGGGAATATGTGTTTTATAAGCGATTTACTATGCCCCGAGCCGTCTGTTCCCGCGGCGGGGGGGGGTGTGAATCACCCGGTGTGGGTGTCAGGGTCCTGGGGCGGGGGGGAAATCACCCTGGTGTGGGGGTTGGGGTCCGATGGCGGTGCATCGCAGTCAGTGACTCTGGGTGGGCAGAGGGACCAGCCTGTCCCACACCTCCGCTGCACCCGACCCACAGCCCGACACAGTGCGGGGCTGTCCCGAGGGATGCGCTCCTTCGGCCGCTTACAACTTGGTGCTTGGTTTCCGATTGCCCAGTCACCCATGGCCTGTGTGGGAAAATGACCCCCACCCTCCCGTCTCTATCGAAACATAGAAACTGCAGTTTAGTTTAGTTTACGGTGGATGTTAATTTGTGTTTATTGTGTGTTTTGTTGTTTTATTAAATGTATGACTGCAAGGAACGAAATTTCATTCAGACCAAAAGGTCTGAATGACAATAAAGGATACTTTACTTTACTTTTTACTTAAGACAAACAGCTCTGAAACAAACCCTTCAGCCCACCTAGTCCGCACCCACTAACGATCAATGAACATTAACACTATCTATCCTACACACGAGGGACAATTTTACATTTATATCAAGCCAATTTATCTACAAACCTGTATGTCTTTGGACTGTGGGAGGAAAACCAAGATCTTGGAGAAAACCCACGCAAGTTACGGGGAGAACATACAAACTCCGTACAGACAGCGCCCGTAATCAGAACTTATCTGCAAACATCAAATGACACAAAATGGTGACATCTGAGTTTAGGATTTTGCGCATTAACGGTTTAAATGTAATAAATCTCAGTTATTTCTTGTTTTTTTCCCCAAAATAAATGACCCAAAGAATTTATCAGAAGTTGAGAGAATGTTATAATCTTAATTGATTATAGTTCTTTTTGGCTGCATAGTGTACATTAAAGCAATCTTTTAAATCATGGAAATCAAACTAAACTGTGCCAAAACCTGTCACAATGTTTAGAATTGGAATGCTGAAAGCAATTATTACTGGGACCGTGGGAATTTCAGTCCAATGACTTAAAGGCATCATAGGCATACCTCATAGGGATGGAGGTTTTTTTCATGAGCTACGAATAAAGAGGATATAATTTCTATCCTCAATTACAAATAAATCACACTAACAATGAAAAAAATTCAAAAATTGTTCTTGAGTTGGATTAAAAAACCTGTGTATAATTCATTCACAGATATCAATCTGACAATAATTTTTAGGTTAGGAAAAGTGCAATTAAAAATATTTCTCTTTTTTTCCTTGCGGTAATTTATATCTTAGTCTATAATATTTTGAGAGAATTGTCTTTTTCATCTGATACAATTTTGAAGATCAGCTGAAGACTTGCATCGGACGTGATATGCAGCACAATACAGGATGAAGGAGGTAAAGGAGTTACGGAGAAAAGTGAAGGGAGAAGAGCAGAAAGAATTGTTTGGAGTCAAACCGTGTATGTTTAAGCTTGCCTTGGCTTTACACTTTGACTATCTCAAGAAGATGACCAGGAAGACACAGCTGCTGAGAATGGACTCCCCTACTGACGCCAGTATCCTTATTCTCCCCTCCAAGGATCACGTGTATATTTTAAATGTTAGTTTACTGACGTTCTAACACACTATTCTATTCTTTACCCATTTACAAAGCTCACAAAATTTTTACAACAACAAGGTGTTAGATGACCTAATCACTTGTTTTCAATTTTCATTGAGAGGTAAGTGCTTGCGAGCGGACTGGGTAAACCACATTTTAAGAGCGTTCCTTGGAATTATTTACATTTTGCCTAGAGGCCATTACCTCTCATCACGTTCCACATGTTGATACTACCTCCGTGAGCCTTGACATAGTACACAATGGGATGTATTTTATTGTAGTTTGCTATTCAAACATAAGGGAGAACTCACGTTGAGGATTTTCCATGACAACTCTAATGGTGTTTTTTACTCTGCAACCATAATAGAAATACTCAGTCTTAAAGTCAATGTGACTAATGTAGAGGTTTCCCTGCAATATTTTCACTGGTCTAGGGTGAAGGAAAGAGCGTTCACGTCGCGGCCCTGTTCGCACCAATCTTTCCACCACCACTCACAAGAAGCACCAGAAGCAACAAGACAGACATCATTGTATGCAAATGCCGAGAAGTGTGTTCAGCTCTGGCTGAACAACTTCTAATCTTGTGTGTGGACTCGATAAGAAGATCACTGGGCTTTTTACATTGTCAGCTGAGTGGAGAGAAGAAAGATCATAAGACATAGGAGCAGATTTAGGCCATTCAACCCATCAAATCTGTTCTGCCATTCGATCATGGCAGCTGTTCTGCTGATCTTTGCTGTTGTTTTCTACCACGCATTCGCTATTGCATCACATTGTAAACGAGAGGTCTTCTGACTGAAATAACATTACAAATTTATACCTTTATGCAAATACCTCCGCTGAGAAATTAAAAGCAATCCAATAGCTTCGGGTGTGCCATCTTTTAGTAATGGTTTAAAGTATACAAAATCGCATGGTAGTTTATTTTATGTTAAATTGTCTCTTATATTAGGATTTTGTTCTAATTTTTTACGGTTGGGATTAAATAATACTTTGCAGTTTCAGGTTTCTGATGTGTAAAATATATTTTAAGAGCCAAGATTTCCAACATCAATTCCCTCATGTCCAGATTGGCTTCTCGTATATCAATCTCAATGTTAGCTCAGTGAATCCAAATGGTAACTGTTAGGTTTGTGTAGAAAAACACAATTCCAATTTAGTACACAGTCTCTGTGAAGTCAAGTGTACTGAGACACTCTCTTGAAAGGAAAGAGGTATCTGCTAAAATTCCGATGTTTTATCATGTTATCTAGCAATCCCTATTTATTGGTGCATTTATCTTCAAACACAAGTTACAGCTAATAAATTCTACTGTGGTGTGATAATGGCTTAGGTTTCACAACAGGTTTAGTTTAGTTTAGAGATACAGCAAGGTAACAGGCCTTTTGGCCCACTGAGTCCGCACCAACCAGCGATCCCCGCACACTAACACTATCCTACACACACTAGGGACAATTTATATTTATACAAAGCCAATTAACCTACAAACGTGTACGTCTTTGGAGTGTGGGAGGAAACCGAAGATCTCGGTGAAAACCCATGGGGAGAATGTGCAAACTCCGTACTGACAGCATGGGTAGTCGGGATCGAACCCGGGTCTCCGGTGCTGCAAGCTCTGTAAGCAAGCAACTCTCCAGCAGCGCCACCATGCAAATTCACTTATTGAATCTAGCCTAGTTCTGGGCAGTGTTGCCTGCTGGTTGTTGCAGGCTTGAATCCTGCATCATAGAGATATACAGCTCGGAAACAGGCCCTTCGGTCCAACTCGGCCTTACGTTTGACCCATATTCCTCTAAACCCTTCCTATCCACGTACTCATACAAGTGTTTTTTTTTTTTGTAAAATATTTTTATTAGAAGTAAATACATATTAAGAAGGAATAACATAAAATAAAAAGAGACATATTATTTGTCACATACATTCTTAATATTTTTAAAGTTTACAATCATTCTTATTTATACTTCTATACTTTTTATTATTGTATAACAGAAAGAAGATAGTAAAGAGAAATAATAAAGAGAATAAAATAAAAGTAGTAAATCAATAATATGAGTGGAGTATTAAGCAGGCTATACTTCATTGGAGATATATCAGTGGTCTATTGTATATAGTTCTTCATCTATTCCTTCATTCAGGCTTCAGTCAGGCCCTCGAACCAGACCACCTTGACCCTTTAAATATTCAATAAATGGAGACCATATTCCTCTGAACTGATCTAGCTTGTCCAAAAGGACAAGTCTTAATCTTTCCAGATGAAGTGTCTCCGATATTTCTGTAATCCACATTTTGATTGTGGGGGATGTAGGACCTTTCCAAAATCTTAATATTAATTTTTTACCAATTATTAAACTATAATCGATAAAAATTCTTTGCTGTGTTGTTAGTAGTTGATTTGTTTCTAATAGTCCTAATATGATTAATTTTGATCAGTTGAAACAGGTATAATAATTGTGAAAGAAAAATCATTTTTATCGCATTAATTCTACCTAGCATTGAAATAGGTAATGTTTTCCAATATAGGATATTCTTAAGTAGTTTATTCAGTAGGGGTGGGAAATTAGATTTAAATAAAGAATCATATCTTTTTGTTACATACATTCCAAGATATTTGATTTTTTCATTTGCTATCTTAAAAGGAAATTGTTGTAGTATATGTGGGTTATTTCCCATTAGTGGCATAAGTTCACTTTTATTCCAATTAATTCTATATCCTGAAAACAAGCCAAATTGAGTTATTAAACCTAATAAGTTTGGGATACTAGTTTCAGGCTTTGTAATATAAAGTAATATATCATCTGCGTATAAAGACATTTTATTTTCAGTTTCTTTAGTTTCATACCTGTATATTTCAGGATTCTTTGAACCATTAGCACAATCTCATGGATTGTGCTAATGGTTCAATTGCCAGTGCGAACAGTAGTGGGGATAGAGGACAACCTTGTCTACAGCCTCTGGATAACTTAAATTTAGTTGATAACATTTGATTTGTTAATATTCTAGCTGTTGGATTGGTATATAGTAGTTTAACCCATGTTATAAACTTCTCTCCCAACTGAAAAGTTTCCATAACCAAAAATAAATAAGACCATTCAACCTGATCAAAAGCTTTATCTGCGTCTAATGAGATAATTGCTAGATCTTTATTAATATTTCTTTTCAAGTATATAATATTGAATAATCGTCTCAGGTTATATGAGGACTATCGTTTTGGTATAAATCCTGTTTGATCTGAATGAATTACTTTATTAATCACTGTATTTAGTCTTTGTGCTAGTATTTTGGTTAATATTTTTTGATCAGTATTTAAAAGAGCTATGGCTCTATACGACACTGGATCATCCAGATCTTTATCTAATTTAGGTATAAGCTTTATAATAGATTCATTTAATGTTTCTAGTAATTTCTGTTGTACATAAATATATTCATAAAGTGTCTTCAAACGTGGTGCTATCAGACCATAGAATGTTTTATAAAATTCTGAACAAATACCATCCGGTCCTGGAGTTTTACCATTTTTTAATGACCTCATAGATTCTTCGATTTCTTTAGTAGTTATTTCAGCGTTTAGTGATTCTCTATTTTCTAAATCCAGTCCTTTTAGATTACAATTTTTTTTAAATGTTTCTATTCCTGTCCGATTTTCTGTCGTTTTGGCTGAATATAAATTTTTATAATATTGCAAAAATCTCTCATTTATATCTTTAGTTTGTACTAGTAATTCACCTTTGTCTGATTTAATCCTATGGATTAATTTTTCTCCCTCCAATTTTCGTAATTGACGAGCAAATAATTTTTGTGGTTTATCTCCGAATTCAAATTGTATTTGTTTAGTACATTGGTAGATTTTTACAACTTGGCCTGACTGTATTTTATTTAATTTATATTTCAATGCAGAGATTTTATTATGTTTTATCATGGTTGGGTTAGCAGTGTTTTCTGTGTCTAATTGTTTGATCTCCTTTTCCAATGCCTGTTGTTCCCTCTGATTCTCTTTATTATAAAATGCTTGAGAGAATATCATAATTCCCCAAACTTACGCTTTAAAAGTTTCCCATAATAGGGACGAAGGTATTTCTGGCTTATCAGTTATTTCAAAGAAAATCTTAATCTGTTTTGTGATGTATTCTTGAGTTACTTTGTCTTTTAAAATTTGTGGGTTAAATCTCCATTGTCCCCGTTTTTCCGTTTTACCAGTTATTTTAATCATAAAAGTTAAAGGTGCGTGATCTGAAATTATATTATGATATCTTGAATTATAAGTGAATGGGATAAGATTTAAATCTACCAAAAAATAATCTATTCTTGAATAAGTTTTATGCACAGGTGAGTAAAATGAATATTCTCGTCCAGCTGGGTTTTGCATTCTCCAAACATCTTTAATATTACTAGTATCTGTATATGCATTTATTAGATCATTGGAATGCGATTTAATTTTCCGTTGTCTTGATGATCTGTCTAAATAAGGATCTAGTGTACAATTTAAATCTCCTCCAATTATTAGGTTGTGTTGTGGTAATTCTGGGATAGTATTAAATATTTTCTTAAAAAACAGTGGGCTGTCAAAATTTGGGCCACATACATTGATAAAAATCATTTTTTGTGTGTATAATTCTCCTATTACAATAATATCTACCATCACTATCCGTTATAGTTGAAGTGTGTTTAAATGAAATGCCTTTACGAATTAATATTGCTACACCTCTAGATTTGTGTGTAAAAGAAGAATGATACGCTTTGTCAATCCATTTAGCTTTTAATCTATAGGCCGAATGTAGGTGGCGAAAAACCAAACTACAGGTCCACCACGACATCTACAAAGACAGTCTCCGTGTCTAGAATCAGGAATTGAAAGGGGCACAGCAGTCCTTTTTCTCAGAGGTTATCAACAAAAATAATAATTCCCGCACCTTATTTGCCGTTGTCGATAGACTGACAAGCCCCTCGTCATCAGTCCCTCCTGAGCTCCTGTCCAGCAAGTCGTGCAATAACTTTGGAGATTTCTTCACTGATAGAATTCTGAAGATAAGACAAACAATGTGTAGCTCCACCTCAGGGAACATGGCTTTGTCACTTATGCCTCCAGATTCACTAATGAATCTACAACATTTTGAACTTTTAGATTGTGCATCTCTGACTGAAACTGTTCAACAGCTAAAGTCCACTACCTGCTGTCTTGATCTGCTGCCCACAAGCTTCTTTAAAAATATTTTTAACAGTGTTGCACCAGAAGTGCTGAACATAGTAAACACTTCCCTTCAATTGGGGCATTTTCCCAAAGCCTTAAAAACTGCAGTGATCAAGCCCCTATTGAAGAAGCCTAATCTGGATGCCTCAGCTATGAGCAGCTACAGGCCCATATCTAATTTAGCATTTCTGGCAAAGATCATTGAAAGGGTAGTTTACCAACAAATTTACTGCTTTATGATCCAAAACAATATTTTTAATGTTTTCCAGTCGGGATTTCGGCCACATCACAGCACTGAGACTGCACTTACTAAGGTCCTAAACGACACACATCTAAACAGTGATGCATCAAAAGCTTCAGTTTTGGTACTTCGAGATCTCAGTGCTGCTTTTGATACGGTGGACCATAACATACTGCTTGACAGACTGGAGAAGTGGGTAGGACTCTCTGGTTCTGTGCTGGACTGGTTCAAATCCTACTTGAAAGATCAGGATTATTTTGTTTCCCTTGGTAATTATGAATCAGAACGTACAAAACTCACATGCAGGGTTCCTCGGGGCTCCATTCTTGGACCCATTTTGTTCAATATTTACATGCTCCCCCTAGCTCAGATCATAGAGTATTTTAACATATCCTACCATACTTATGCTGATGACACACAACTTTATATCGCAGTGTCACCACATGACCATAGTCCCCTACACTCACTGAGTCAGTGTGTCAAACAAATCAATGAGTGGATGAACCAGAACTTCCTCCAGCTCAATGCAAATAAGACAGAATTTATTGTCTTTGGTCCCAACAATACAAGGCTAGAGGTAAGTGCTCAACTTGACTCAATCGCACTGAAAACCACAGACAAAGCCAGAAACCTTGGTGTAGTTATGGACTTGGATTTGAATTTTAACAGCCATATAAAGACCATTACCAAATCTGCCTATTACCATCTAAAAAACATTGCAAGAATCAAGGGATTTCTGTCCAAAGAAGACACTGAAAAACTTGTTCATGCATATATCTTCAGTAGGTTAGATTATTGTAATGGTATCTTTATAGCCCTGTCTCACGGTGCGAGTCATCCCACGAGTGACCCCAAGTGAAAGAAAAAAAAAGACTCGTGGTTGTGTACGAGATTTCAAGTTTATGATCAAGTGTTTAACCGAGTTCCCACGGGTATGTCATTGCTGCGATGTTCCAACTTCCTCTACCGAGACCAAGTTCCTCTCCCGTTACTCTTGAGCCAACAGTGAATGAAGGTAAGTGTGTGAGGGTGTGACCAGCGGGCGAAGGTTTGTTATATTTGGAGGGGCAAGTGAAATATAATGCTGATAGGTCTGAGGTGTTGCACTTTAGGAGGGCTGATAAATTAGGACATGTGCAATGAGTGGTAGCAATATTGGGAATATCGTATCAACAAGGAACGTTGTTGTACAAGTGAAAAAAAAAATCGCTTGAAGGCAACATCGCAGCTGGATATAAGATAACTGCATATGCTGGTTTATACCAAAGATAGACACAAAGTGCCGGAGTAACTTAGTGGGTCAGGCAGCATCTGTGGAGAAAAAGGGTGGGTGTCGTTTCGTTGGAAGGGTCCCGAATCCGAAACATCTCCCCAGAAATGCTGCCTGATCTGCGGAGTTACTCCGGCACTTTGTGTCTATCTTTGGTATAAACCAGCATCTGCAGTTAATTGTTTCTACTTAGGACAGTTAGATGTGGTGGTTAGGAAGATGGTGATACAAAAAGCTGCAACTATTGTCATCTTGGGCAAAACACGAAGCACTGGCGGAACTCAGGGGGTCAGGCAGCTTCCGTGGAGAGAATGGAGGGGGACGTTTCCTATTGGGACCCTTCTTCAGACCGATGGTGAAGAATGGTCATTCCGAAGAAAGGTCGCGGCCTGAAATGTCGCACTCCATTGCCTGACCCACCGAGCTCTTGTTCACCAAGCACTTGATGATTTGCTCATGGTGGGTTGCAACGTTTATGGAATCCTTGCTTTCATTAACCGAGGCTTAGAAGAGTCTATTGAACCCAAGAACTTTAGAGGAGTGCAGGCATCAGAAGCAAGTGAGTTTGACGGGAGCGTGGCAGCCGCACGCAGCGACTGGAATATTGTTCGGGAAGCCGAACCCAGCGTGAGAGAATGAGCACGGGTATTGGGTCCCAACAGGAATAGGTTAAAGGCTTGAAGAGAAGATGGAGACAGAGACACTCACATTCAACAAGGACAGTTATTCTGCTATAACACGATCGTTGCTTTGCGAAGTAACGTGGTTTTTTTAATAGAAAATCATGTTATAGAAACAATCGTAGCAATGGGTAAAAGGTGTTTCACGCTTGCAATAATCAAGTTATTTTCCTGTGTGATTTTACAAACATGGTCTTTTGAATAACTATAAATTTATTTATGTTACTGCAAGCTAAAATACTAAAGGTTATGTGTTACATTGTTTAATAGAGTTTCGTTGTTCAAATATCAAAGGAAGCGATTGTTTGTCAATTTCTATGGTTATTATAGTGAGAGTTGGGCTCCGGTGATCGGGTTGAACATGAGATCATGGTGTCTCGTCACTGCTGGAAGGCTACATGGAAGCATTTTTGTCTGCTTGCAAATTTCCAAACTAACTGTAGTTCCCAACTTGAAGGTCCCGTTTCTGTGCAGTATGAAGCAATAATGAAAACAGAACAGTACAGAAGAGCCAGGGTGTGTAGGAAGCACAGGCAGAACAGGGGCAGAGCGACAGGAGCAGAGGCTGTATGTGTGGGGAACTAGTGGTACTTCCCCAACTCTACCCCCACTCTACATCTCTTCGTCTCACCACACAGACCAAACTCCCCACCATTGACTACAACTGCATTTCATGCTGCTTCGGGAAAGCAGCCAACTTAACTAAAGACCTTTCCTACCCGGGCCATTCCTTCCGCTCCCCGCTCCCATCGGAAGAAGAAACAGAAGCTGCACGCATCAGTAGAATCAGGAATGCATTCTTTCCCTCTGTTATCAGGCTTCTGAATGGTCCTACCATAAGTTGGGGGACCGTCCGATTCTCTCTACCTCATTGTGTCCATTGGACTTTGTCTCTGAAATTCAGCGCTAAAATATTGAGAACGACAAGATCTGCATTTTGTCTCTGTCCCGATCTATGTACTTGAATTTAGTTTACTTCTATTTATGTATAGTATCATCTGATTTGACAGCATAGCATGTCCTTAAACATAACTGTTTTACACATGAAAGTAATAAATCTATGAACCGAATGTTGTTTGTATCGGGTAGTTGTGCATCGTCGGGGCGAGTTTTAACCCAACATGTAATCTTAATGGCAGCAAGCATCTTTCTGAATTGCCTAGCAATGAAAAATGCTGAGGGCAAACCTTAACAACGTGAATACGGACTTCCAGAAGGGTCTTGACAAAGTCGCAATACGTGGTGTAAAATGAATATTGAAAGCATGTCCATGAGGTCAACAAAATATTACACAATCTTGGTAAATGCTTGTGGGAAAGTGAATAGTGGCCCACAGCCGCCCCACAGTCCCGCAGCTCCGCGATGTTCTCCTGCGGTCTTCGGCTCACCGGAGCTCCAGCGCTGCGACCCGGGCAAGGCATCGCCCGCTCCGCTCCGCAATGGCGCTCCAGTGCTGCGCTGCTGCTGAAGCCGTGGTTCTGGGTGCTCCCCCTAGGAAATGCCGCTCCAGGCTCGCTGGTAGGCCGCGAGGACGGGTCGACGGTGCAGCCCGGAGAAAGCTGCCTCTCCGACCAGGTAGGGACCCTAGAAAGTAGTTTCCCCCTTCCCTCCCCCACCCCCACATAAAAAAGGCTAGGACTCCGATAAACAGAAAAACTCAACTGACTAAAAATAAAAAAAAGAGAGAAAAAACGGACAGCTGCAGGCTGGGCAGCCATACCCGTACAGGACGGCGCCCTAGTCAATGACCAACACTCTTCCAGCCACTGGAGAGTGTGGCCGAGAATGAATGGCGCTGCGATGCAGGATCTTCAGCATGAATGTGAAATATGGATGATTTTCTCAATTGGCCATAAGGCACTCTGAATTGCTAACCTGGTTTTCACCTGAACCACCTTTTATTTAGGCGTAGAATAAACAAAGGTCAGCATGTTGATGAAAATTGTACCTATAATGGGGATATTTATTTTTCTCCATGAAATCTGTATCTTACCCTTGTGAAAACATTATTTCCTATACAGTAGTAATCTGATTTAACCTAAAGAAGATAAATTTTGGGGACTTTTCTGAGGGCCATAATTGTCATGAAGAGATTTTTGGTCTTTGTTTATTCTCCCCAGCAGTTATCTTCCAGTGTAGAATGCCCCTGGACAACACGGGTAGTGCAACATGTAAAATTAACTTGCAATTAAATTCTGGCTGGTTTAAAGTCCGACTTGCACTGCTCATCTCCAGGATCACAACACCTGAATTTTATGCAGGCTTGATTTCAGACAGGCAAGCCATTACACGGAGGTTGGTGTGTATATGGTATGAGCCATCAGAGGAGGTATTTGTCGCAGGTACTATAACAACATAAAAAATACACTAGTATGACTTCCGGTGGCGCCATGGAGGGCTAGAGAGTAACGCCAGCCAGCTCCATGGAAAAAACGAGGAAAAAACTGGGGAGAAAAGACCTACCTGCTGCCTGCTGTTTCTGCACCGGCTGCCGTGAGTGACGTCATCAGGCGTGCGACTCGTAATGGCAACACAGCGCAGCCCACCCGTGGATAAATCAAAACTTCGATATACCAGACAAAAAACGGCAGAACAAGAACAAGGCCCGACTGAAGCCTTGGGCTCAGGTAGGACACTATCCCAAGAAGATTTGTCGAAATAATCGAAGAAAAAATCGGAAATTGAAGAACTTAACGTTTTTTTTTGTACAAGAAATGGCAGAGTTAAAGAAAGAAATAAAGTTGGAATTAAAGACTGAACTGGCAAAAATGAATTTTAAGGAAGAAATAGAAAAAATCAAGGAGGAGATGAAAGAGTTAGTCTGAAATCAATATCTCGGCCACGGAATTATCTGACACATTGCGAAAGGAAATTGCAGAAATATTAACGGATCAAGCTGCAAATATAGTAGTAGAGATGAATGATAAAATCCAAAATAAGATGGAAACAGAGCTGGAACCTGTGGAGGAAGAACTCAAGGAGCAGTCGACAGCCATAAAGAACCTTGAAGATTTAGCCGAAACAAGTGCTCAGACTATGAAAACACCTCTCAAAGAAAATCAACTTCTATCTGATTTACTGGGCAAAATAACTGATAAATGTACCGAGTTGGAAAGACGCCAGAGAAGACAGAACCTAAGGATCGTGGGTATTCGAGAAGGGAGAGAAATGAATCAAGATACCCGAGAGTTTACTGCAAACTTATTGCAAAAGGTTTTTTCTCTGGAACAAAAGCCTTTATTAGCCCGAGCACACAGAGTAAGGAGACGTTATACAAAGCAAGACGCCCCTCCAAGACAAATGATAGTAAAAGTCCAGTATGATCATGTCCTGGAGGAGATGATGAACAAAATTGTAAAAAGTAGAAATCTTACATACGAAGAAGATTCGATCAGCATTTATCGAGACTACCCAGCAGAGGTAATGCGTTCAAGGAGACCAAAAGAATTTTGAAGGAAGTGAAGAATTTGAAGTATAGTCTGAGGTACCCAGCCACACCGAGAGTCACCTACAACCAGGAAGAACATTATTTCAAAAACCCAGCGGATGCAATGAACTTTGCCCAGGGGATTAAGGAATGAGAGGAAGACTGAATGATATCTTCAAAGATGAACTATACCAACAAATAAATTGTATTTTCAGGATTGGAGTGGACTATGGACTTGTGGCACCTAATGAGGATGGAGAAGGATGCTGATTGGAGACTCGGATTGGAGATACGGATTGGAGACTCTCCTATGGATACTAACAATTAGAATAATAACACTACTAATATTAATAACTAACAAATACTAAAATTCATACAGTGGTATTATTAATTAAAGCTGATAACTACCTATTAATGATTAACAATTAATTATAGCTGATTTACTTAAAATTAGGTAAACAGTAAATATAATCACACAGAATGTACACATCAGAGTTTAATATTCCCGGTTAAATATTTTTATTGAATAACAATTTTAAGGAACCATGGAGATGGATAAGTTTGTAACATTGACTACGGAAGTCAGTAGATTGCTAGCCATGGTAGTATGGCTAACACTTAACTACACTAATATTAGTAGTTTTTTCTCTCTTTGTGCACCCTATTAATATCTTAATCTATCCTTTTTTATATTATTCTTTGTTATTATTATTTTATATTTGAATGGAGTTATAAATTAATACAAAGGAGATATATACGTGAGAGATACGCAAGGGTCTTGAAATTCATCTATTCAGAGTTCGGGTGTAAAGTCGGGTATGTCGAGCTGAACCATTTGCTCTATTACATACCTCCTTAGATAAAAGATGCAAGACTTAAAAACGAATACGGGGAATGGAGGAATAACGTTTTGTAGCTGGAATGTTAAAGGTATTAATGAACCAATTAAGAGAGGTAAAGTATTAGCACATTTAAAAGCAGTTAAAGTAGACGTGGCATTTATCCAAGAGACACATCGAAAAAAAGATGCAGAGCATGTCTACACTTTGTTCTTTGGGATCTCACTGCTGTGGCATTTCTCCATGGTGACTTTTTCCTTCCAGATAAAACCTTGGTCTTTAGTGGTGCAATAGCATCCATATGAGTCATAACATTGGAGCTGAAACCATCTACAAGGTCATCGACAGAGGCCGTGGGCAGAGTTGGTGATGGCGTAAAGGCCTGAGTGAACAATGCACCGGTGTTTTCATTGATACAACGTCTTTTGATCACCTCTGGTTCCTTTCTGATACTGCTAGCAGAGATGGTCGTTTTAAAAAAAAAACACAGTGGTGATCAGAAAGAGCAACATCAGTCACCATAGCATCAGAAATGTCAAGACCCTTTGAAATAATCAGATCCAATATATGTCCCCTATTGTGAGTTGGCTCCGTTACGTGCTGATTAAGTCCAAAGTTGTCCAGAATGTTCAGGAGCTCTTTTGCACCTCCATCCTCTGCATTATCTATGTGAATATTGAAATCACCCGCTAAGACAACACAATCGAAGTCAATGCATACAATGGACAGTAATTTGGCAATCTCATCAAAAAACTGTGCATCATATTTTGGTGGCCTGTAAATAGTTAAAAGTATTGTTCGCTGGGGAGAACTCAGCTGAGCAGCGACATATTCGAAGGAGTTGAAATTTCCACAAGACATTTTCTTGCATTGTAAAGTCTCCTTATATAAAATGGCAATTCCACCTCCTTTTCTGTGTATTCTGACTTCATTCATAAAAATAAAACCGGGAGGTGCTGATTCAATCAAAACCGTGTCACTATTATTTACACTTAACCATGTTTCTGTTAAAAAGATAAAGTCAAGATTGTGCTTAATAATAAAATCATTGATTAAAAATGACTTGCCTACTAGTGATCTAATGTTCAATAGTGCCATACTTGTGTTAAAAGCATGATTTGCATGATTTGCAACAGTTGGTAGAGGTGTGTAGTCCACCGGCTGCAGATTGTTCACACAGACTCCAGCGCCCCTGTTCCTCCTCTCTCGGGTACAGTGCGGCTGGAACGCCGGGCAAACGCGATCAGAGACGGTCAGCTGACGCAACAGGTCTGGGAAAAGTGGATGTGAGGTGCCCGGGAGAGCAAGCCGGAGGAATGATAGCCCTGCACCGGGAGTAGCCGGCAGCCAGAGTGGAGGTGAAGGGTCTGGGTAAACCAACCCGAGGCACGACGGCCTCGCACCGGGACCAGGAAGCGCTAACAGCCATGATGCAGGAGATGTGCATTCCGAAATCGAGCAGGAGTGAGAGCGGGCGAGACACCTGCCCGTTTTCTCTATCTCCTGGCTCGCCTGCGCCTACGGGGACAGCTGCAGCACGCATTTACGGCTCCCTCAGGAAACGTTTGATGTATTGTCCTCCCCTCGAGGTTTCGAGAGCACGCCACCAAGGCACCAATGTCCAGTAGTGTTTGGCGGTCGTAAAAAATAAATGACTGTACACTGTGCATACACAGTGGCATACACAGTGACACGAACAGAAACAGGACAAACATAAGTGGCAGTGAGCAGAGACGGCGGGCAGCCGGGAACAGGTGAGGCGCGTTGTATGGTCGTTCTGCTGTCTTTTTACTATGTTATTCTTTTGTTTCTTTTGTAAAGCACTATGAATTGCTGCTTGTACGAATGGTGCTATATAAATAAATTTGCCTTGCCTTGCCTTCTGAAAAATCTCACCTTTAACTTTCTTATACTTTACATGGCTTTCAAACAACGGCTTTAAGGGAACATAATCCACTGCTTTAGTGCCAAAAGTACAACACGGATCAGTGTCTCTGTTATCGTCTATGATTTATACATGAATTATTAATGTAGCCAAGCAAATCAAAAACATAGTCAGATTAATAGTTATGTGATTATTGCAATGACTCTTCATCCAAAGGCAACATAAAGCACTCAAATAATATTTAAAGAAAATGAACACGCTAAAATGTTCATATCAGAGGCTGTGGCCCTTGCTAATGAAGTGAGAGACAGCAAATGCCTGGAATAAAAATAAATTTTGAAGAGCAGACACGGGAGGCCTCTCAGCTCATAACTCTCTGACCATCATAATAAAATTTTGCTATTTCTGTCAACAATGTTTGCAGCCTCACTGCATAAACCCTGCAGTCAACTGTACAATAAACAGCCAGAACCATCAACTACCATAGCGTTGCATGGGACCGCGCTTGGATATAAACTCTTACATTACGCACAAAGGGATTTATTCAACAAACCCATCATTATCTATGATTCTTTGGGTCTTAGATTCAGGCAGTTCCACAAGCATTGAGTATAATATGCATATGCACCACACCAACATCAGATGCCTGAGCATCACACACACAGTGAGCATATCACGGTGCAAAAGTAAATTGCGTTCATACATTGTACAAGAGAATGTTGAATTGTTGACACGATGGCTGCAAATAAAGACACAAAGAGCTGGAGTTTGGCAAACGCATGGATTGTGCATGAATTGGGAGAACATCTTGAGGATGGATATGTGACATGAGTGTTTACTTAGTTTGTGGAGCTTAAGTGCGGAACAGCCAGTCTGAAGAAGTGTCCCAACGCCAAACGTCACCCATCCATGTTCTCCAGATATGCCGTGTGACCCATTGAGTTACTCCAGCATTTTATGTCTTTTTAGGTAAATCAGCATGAGCAATTCCCTGGGTCTGCAGATAAAGACATGTCTCGATCATATTTACTGTTTATATTACCGATAAAGTATATTTTGGGAAAAAGATAATTGGTAATTTGAAGGCTGAGACATTTACCTGGTGTTCAGTGCTATAAATAATTATAAAGTTCTTTGCATCCTCCATAATGTTTTCCAAGACTTCCCCGTCACCTCATTTGTATATTTAATGGTTTGTCTAACCCTTGATGCTCCGTCCCCAACGTATCCTTCACTGATGCGGTCCTTCGCCCCAGTGGTACCGCTTTGCTCAGTGGCATTTCTCCTGTAGCTGAAACTGCGGTAGGAAAGGACACATCCAAGTGTAATGGCCCTGTCTCACGGTGCGAGTCATCCCACGAGTGACCCCAAGTGAAAGAAAAAAAACAGACTCGTGGTTATGTACGAGATTTCAAGTTTATGATCAAGTGTTGAACCGAGTTCCCACGGGTATGTCATTGCTGCGATGTTCCAAGTTCCTCTCCCGATTTACCAAGTTCCTCTCCCGTTACTCTTGAGCCAATCGTGAATGAAGGTAAGTGTGTGAGGGTGTGAGAAGTCCATGCCGGGTGCCGGCCGCAGCCGCTGCTCTTTCACATCAGATTGTTGGGAGACGGAGCTCAGGGGTCGCCTCCTGAGCTGCTTTGGTGCCCAGGCGTAAGTTGAGGTGGAGGGTTGGTTGGGGGTGGGGGGTGACAGACAAGGCTCTTGGGTGCTGGGATCATTCTCTGCGGGATGGTTAGCGCGGGAGACATGTGTAGGAGAGGTGTGCTGACTGCAGGCAGAAACTTTGGTAGTGATTGCCCACCAGTCTCAAAAAGCCGCTGTGTCTCCCTGTCCCTATGATAGCAGGGGGCAATCAAGCAGCACAATAGCCCCCTCCCCCTCCACGCCAACACAAAGGGCAACGATCCCAAGGGCTTTAGGGGCAGAACAGCGGACAGGCGACAATCACCCGCCATAACGTGAGAGAGATCATGCGCTATTGTAGGTCTCCTTTGCACGTCGGTGTTTCTGTATTTCTCCATCTCATTGTTGGCCCTGACTGTCACCAACCCCACCCCCACCCCTCTGCTTCCCGGCCATGTGTGTGACCCCTTCCCCTCCCCCTCCAGCTCCCCGTCCATTGCACCGGGCGCGGGGGCTTCGCACCGTCTTCATGTTGGCGACCATCCCAAGGCTTTGGATGGAAGGCAGACGCAACAAGCTGGAGTAAACAACGCGGGCCAGGTAACATCTCTGGAGAAGGTGACGTTTTGGATAAGGGCTCGTCTTCTGAAGAAGGATCTCGACCCGAAAAAGTCACCTTCCTTCTCTCCAGAGTTGCTGCCTGACCCTCTGAGTTACTCCAGCTTTTTCGTTGAATGGGTGACGTTTCGGGTCGAGACCCTTCTTCGGACTGAAAATAAAACTTGCCTCGCTTGAAGCAGCTTGTAAATTAAAACATAAAATCAAGAAATATTAAAGGTCGACTCATTTATGTGCTGCTATTCATTCACCTGGCCTATTGCTGTCCTCCCTCGTCCACCGTGAGCGCTGGACAACTCACCGGGTGCAAACCTCCGCTGCATCCCGGGCGGAGGGCGATGATCACTGGACTGACCGGCAAGTAGAGGCGGCGGGTCGGCCAAGCCCGGCTCCCCGCCACCGGGATTAGACACCAACTACTGGAAGTAAACTCACGGGATCTCTGGAGAAGTCTGAAGTAGGGTCTCGACCCGAAATCTCACCCATCCCATCTCTCCAGAGATGCTGCCTGTCCCTCAGAGTTACTCCAACATTGTGTGTGTCTATCTTTCAGTGTAAACCAGCATCTGCAGTTCCTTCCCAATCCCACACTCTCGGCCCCGGGGGTGGATGGAGCATCACACGTGGACACATCCCACCCACCACCCCAGACTTGCCCCTTCGGCAGGTCTTTAACCGCGTCCTCATGAGACAGAGTGACGAATACGAAGCCACGGGGCAGGCGCCTCAGTAATAAAGGACAAGTGGCAGATCATCGCAGAAAGGCCGAAGATAGACACAAAATGCTGGAGTAACTCAGCAGGACAGGCCGCATCTCTGGAGAGAAGGAATGGGTGGCATTTCGGGTAAGTCTGAAGAAGGGTCTCGACTCCATTGTCACCCATCTGTCACCCATTCCTTCTCTCCAGAGATGCTGCCTGGTCCGCTGAGTTACTCCAGCATTTTGTGTCTATCTTTGGTTCAGTCTTTACTCGAGCAAAAGAACAGATTATTAAAGTTCCCACGGTAGACTCACGAGACACTAAGATAAACGCACGGGCCACTACGTTATTACAACGAGTTTAAATGTTTCCATTTTTAACTTGAACAGTTAATTTGACTCGTGGAAAAAATCAAACATGTTTGATTTTTTTCACGAGTTAACAAGTTTCCCGAGTACCTGCCGTTAGCGCCACGAGTCGATAAGTTGCTCGTGCGAGTTCCGACGTTCCCGCTACGTGATCACCACGAGTGAAAACTCGGGGTCACTCGTGGGCCAACTCGCACAGTGAGACAGGGGTTTAAGGTTTGTTCTATCTCCCACAATACCTGGGGCACCATCAAATATTAGTGCCGGGGAGCTTTGGAGAGTGAACATCAGCTCTGCAGCATGATGCCTATTGCAAACACCACATTAGAAGCTAAAGATTCTAAAGAAGCTAAAGAAGCAAAGTTTATACGAGTGATGTCATGTATTGGAATGTGCTACTTTTTTTATGGACATTGTGCACAGTAAGAAATGGCTTTTCTTAAAGAAACCTAAATTGATACTTTAAAATAAGCCAGACAACAAATGCATGGATTGTGCATGAAATAGGAGAACATTTTCGAAAATGTGATATGTGACGGGAGTGTGTAATTAGCTTGCTGATCTAAGGTGCGTCAAGGTGGAAATTGGTGAACAAATCATATTGAAATACTGGCAACTGTGCACAAACTGGGACAATGTGTAGGAAGAAACTGCAGATTTGGTTTACGCCGAAGATAGACACAAAATACTAGAGTAACTCAGCGGGACAGGCAGCATCTCTGGAGAGAAGGAATAGGTATTGAGGCCATTGCTCTCTCACCAAACATTATGATGCACGGAAGGAATCAGGGAGACAATTGAAAAGGGAGCAGAATGAAAGCTGGAGCAGGAATAGTTAATCTTCCACTTCTTACTGGAGCTCGATGGAAACTGTGATGATTAAAGTGCGAGGTTGCACACTGTGCCTTGATCAGTTAAAAGCCCTCCATGCCACTATAAAACACACAAGGACATTCTTTACAGTCATTACCCGATAACAAGCACTTTATTATTGCAGACATTCACCGCACTTGAGATTCCTGTTTTCAGCAGAAATGATTCAATTACTCATTTAATCCTCTTATTAATGGTTGTTTATTTTACAATATTAATATACATTGGTTCAAACGTAATTTTAATTATCTGCTGAAGACAGATTTTAGATGTCAGTGAAAACAGAAACGCTTTGTGAGCATTTGGATTTAATTTAAGATCCAGATTAACCTCTGCTCAGTGAGCAGTTTAACCAGCTCTCCTTGCTTTTCTGCTGTCACTTCTGTGGTTTACTCAGAATTTTTCATTCAGTTTGCTCTTGGCTGGCTTCCCTCATTTTGCTGAACATAACTGAAAAGTTATCCAAAACTCAAATATCCCAAACATCTAATACTTGCAGACTTGGTGATCAAGAGTTGTTCTTAGTTAAGTCAAATCTTGTTTTTAAAATGTTCCAACTACTGCCACATAATCAGCGCTGGGATAGAAGATGGAATACCTGCACTTGTGTGAACATTTGTTACATTGACATCCTGAAGTACTTGACAAGTAATGCTTAAGTGAAATGTTGACAATATTTTGGACTGGGGGCAGGTCGGAGACAAGAATGAATCACCTGTTACATTTTATGTAGAAAAAAGAAACAACTTTTACTTGCAGTCGAGGAAGATTGTTGCCTGTGGAACACGTATGTGAAAAGCCCTGACAGATGTTCCCTATAACAGTGGAAGCATGCCTTGGTTTATTTGTGTCCCAGCCTCCTGAATAGTAATCTGGCATAGCGGATTGCTTGGGATTGTACGACTGACCTTGGCAGTGAAGATAGTTCGAACCACGTATGTTTGAAAGATTTATCGTATAAGGTTATTTATATGAAGGGAAGCTAACTCAGAATCCGTTGCCATCTAATCCGTTTGTATCAATCTTTCTGTGTTTGATTTGATAGAGTTTACTATTTCTGGACTAAATCATTTTTTCTATAAGGCACTTTGAGATAACTTGCATAGTCTGAACAGATGATGCAACAGGAGGCGACTTTTGGGAGGATATAATAATTGCGGTGTTGCAATGGAAGGTACTTTGGCACAATCTGATGCAATATGTAAATGCATCTGCCGTTTAACCCAATTCCACATGCCTCTTGCTGGAACCAGGTAGTCCACATGACCATTCTTGATCTTGTCAAAGCCACAGTTCCCAATTTTTCTGTGTTCATTTTGTTTGGGAAATTCCGAACTTAAACATGTTCATTGATCCAAAATGGTCCCTCCAGGGAAGTGGATACCAAAATTCTTTGTTTTGACTATTGCTGTTGGACACAGGTGGACTATAATTTCGTCATGTCCCTTTCCACAGAAATGATCTTGCGCAAACCATTTTAAGGATGGCTACAGAATCTCCCTGTTTTTATTGTAGTCTAATCTGCTAATATCCTCACCAAACTCCATTTCTTTCCAATTTATGCAATTTTTATTCAAACTGGTCATTCAATGCACTGCGAGCTGAGACCTGTGATAGGCAGGTTTAATGTGAATGTTTACCTGCTTGTGTGGTCTACAGATGGGATTTCACCATCGCTTAGCTGGCCCAATTCACTTTCAGTTGATGTATCCAATTCTTTTCATTGCATTTTCCCATTATAGCGTGAACATTTTTTTCTCTTGAAGACATCGAACAGACTGAATTTTCTCTGATAGGCAAACATCTCCTGTCCATTTCCTCCACAGATGCTGCCTGACTTGCTGTGTTCCCCAGCACTTTATGTTCCACTCAACATTCCAACATTGCTTTGCTTTCCTCTATCCAGATATCAAATAAAAAACAGAGAATGTAAGATGTTTAGATGTTCAGGAGATCGAAGGATTTGAAGTGAACTGCAGGAAAATAATCCTGAACAAAAAAAAACAATCTGCCATGATCTTGTTGGATGTTAGATTAGTGAAAGAAGTATTAGTATTGCATTCCTGCTTCTCATGTTTATGCTCTTATTTAAAATATCTCATCCGTTATTTTGTGTTTGAACAGAGACATCAATCTATTTGTTTTAATTGGCTTATATCTCAAGAAAAAGAGAGTTTAATTGTGTTAAGTCCTCAACCATTTAATGTCAATAATCATTTTCCGTGTTCAGATAATGGAGTGCAGTTACACTGGGGAAAGATGTTAAGGCCATTGTAACCCTCCTGGGTTGGTTGAACAAAAGCAAACAGCAACTAAATATTGATTCTGTAAGTGCTAATGCACCATATTTATGCGCAGACAGGGAGTGATACTGGGAACACAGTACATCTTCCGTGGAAGGGTTGTAGCGCATTCACTTTCACACGTCAGTTCAATTTCAGTTAATTTGATTTAATGAGTTGACCTCCAATATTCAGCTCTTCACCACTGCTTGCTTGCGAGCAAGGCTCAAATATTGACATTTAAATATATTGACCTTCAAACAAGTTTAATAGTTTGTCACCATGAGCAAGAACCAAGGATTATTTAATATCTTCCCTGTGAGGAACACTGAGAGTGATTGGAACAGAATGTAACATTTCATATTTCTCCATGTTACATTTCATCTCCCATCTGTACCCCCATGATCTCTCCTTGAAAGATATTACTATCCTTTGACTACTGACAACCCCCCCCCCCCATCCCATCGGGAATTCTGCAATCAGCCTCCTTCCAGTGCAAGCAAGACTATCTCCTCCCTCTGGATTTGTGGGTTCTGAGATGGTGTTGGAGGAAAATGTGGAACCGCAGACCGCAGATGGGGCTCACAGGGTTGAGGGGTGGGTAGTTTAGGAAGCGGTCCGCTTGTCCCATCACTCATGCAAGAGTCTTCCCACCTCTCCCAACGCCTGCCCCTTGCTCCCCGCTACACACCCTTTAAATTATCAACACCATTCCAAATACTTTGAGCAATAATGCAGCTTTAGTCCCTGTTATTTCACATGTTTCAGTCTTGATGGCAAGTTTAATATATCCATCTTATCAAATGCCTTTTGCCAATCTATTTATGTCACATCATTTGAATTGCTCTCATTGGGTCTCTCTGTTGTCCAGGGACTGATTGCCATAAATTTGATGGCAATTCTGCTGCTGATTACAATTTCTCAAACTTTCCCCACTCTAAATACTTGTGGGTACAAGCCCTCATCCACATAGTATATAAATGCTATGAGGGGTTTTAAGCTTTAAGTATATGGTACCCATTGATGCGACAAGTTCCAGATGTCTTTCATTCTTTGGATGAAGAAACTTTTTCTCAGGTCTGAAGTGATCCCTATACCCTATGCTCCCTGTACCATACTTATAGACCATTTTACAAAGAAAGTATGTTCTTCCTGTTCATGGAGCCATAGAATCAAATAGTATGGAAACAGGCCCTTTGACCCAACTCATCCATGTTGATCAAGATGCCAAATCTAAACTAGGTCCACTGCCTGCTTTTGGCTTGTATCCCTCTACATCTTTCCTATCCACACGTCTTTCATTTTATTTATTGTACCTACCTCAACTACTTTCTCTGGCAGCTCATTCCGTATGCCCTGCACCATCTGCGTGAAAATGTTGCCCCTCAGGTTCTGATTAAATCTTCTTCCTCTCACCTTAAATGTATGAATTCTAGTTTGTGAATCCCTTGCTCTAAGAAAATGACTCTGCATTTGCCCTATCGATTCCCCTCATGATTTCATACATCTTTATATATATCACCCCTCAGTCTTCAGTCCACACCTGCCCAACCTCTCTCTGCAGCTCAGGGCTTTGAGTCTTAGCAATCCTTGTAAATCTTCTCTGTGCTCAGTGGAATGTTCTTAAATACATCTTTCCGACGGCAGGGTGATCAAAACCGAACATAATGCTCCATGTGCAGCCTCACCCGTTTCTGGTACAACTGTAAAACAATTTCCCAACTTGCCCAATCTATCTGTGGCACCACTTTCAGGGAACTATGTTCCTGCAGTCACAGTTACCTCTTCTCTGCAACCATAACAAAGGGACACCAAGTGCGGGAGTAACTCAGCAGGTTAGGTAGCATCTCTGAAGAACATGGATAGTTGACGTTTTGGGTTGAGAACCTTCTTCAGACTGATCGTTGAGGGAGAAGAGGAAAGCTGGAAAAGGGGAGAGGCAGGTTTAAGGGTGGCAGGTAATCGGTCGACTCAGGCAAAAGAGATTTTTTTGACAGGCAGATGGTTGGAACAAAGGCCAGAGATAAGAACAGTGGGTGTAAGACAGGTTTGAAGTGTTGCGGATGGTAAAACCAGGGGGAGGAAAGTGGCAAGGGATGGGGATGGTGGGGAGAAATTGGTGGGAGTGCAGGTGGGGCCCCAGGGGAGGGAAAGGGGGAAGAGAGAGAGTGGGGGGGGGGGGGGGGGGTTGGAGGAGGGGTGGAGTGGGGGAGGGGGGGGACAATAGACAATAGACACAGGAGTAGGATATTCGGCCCTTCAAGCCAGCACCGCCATTTAATGTGATCATGGCTGATCATCCCCAATCAGTAGCCCGTTCCTGCCTTCTCCCCATATCCCCTGACTCCATATCTTTAAGAGCCCTATCTAGCTCTCTCTTGAAAGCATCCAGAGAACCTGCCTCTACCGCCCTCTGAGGCAGAGAATTCCACCCACTCACCACTCTGTGAGAAAAAGTGTTTCCTCGTCCCCGTTCTAAATGGCTTACCCCTTATTCTTAAACTGTGGGGGAGGGGGAGGTTAGTTAGAGGTTACCGAAAACTGGTAAATTAAACATTCGTACTGTTGGGCTGTAAACTAGCGGAATATGGGGTGCAGTTCCATCAGTTTGTACAATACATGACCTCACTCTGGTAATGAAGGAGGCCCAGGACAGAAAGGTCAGTGTGGGAAGGGGAAGGCGAGTCAAAATGCAGAGCATGTGAGGAATCCAGTTGGCCTTGGTGGATAGAACCTACTAGAACTGTGGTTGCTGGTCCCAAAAGGCACGCCTACTGACATTCAATCACTTGTCCTGCCCAATTCCCTATGAGTAGGTCAAGATTTCTTTTCGTCCCTTGTAGGTCCCTCTACTTATTGCCTGAGGAAACTTTCCCGAACACACTTGACAAATTTCAGCCCGTCTACACAATTGGCACTGTGTCAGCCCCAGTCTATAATGGGAAAGTTAAAATCCCCTACTATGACAACCCTATTAGTCTGGCAGCTGCCTGCAATCTCCCAGCATATTTGTTCCTTCAAATCATCCCCTTGGCTATTTGGGGGTCGATAAGACAATCCCTTATAAGGAGATTATCCCCTTTTTATTTCTCAGCTTCATCCTTAGAGCCTCGCTGGAGGATCCTTCAGTAATGTCAGCCTTTACTATGTCTCCCATGACCTTACTTAAGGCTCTCCCAGCAGTTGCCGATAATGACCGAGTTACCAGCAGCCCCGAGAAGGGATTTGCCTGAGGTTCAAGCATTTCCTGTGTAAATATTAGCATAGATCCTCCACAAGCTATAATAAATATAATCAAATGCTCAGACGATTAGAAAGTGCGCACAAACAATGATTCAAAATAAATGAAATATTAATTGGGAATGGATATGCATGTTAAGAGGACAATTTAGCCATTTTGTCTTTGAGGATTTCAAGTTCTTTGCATAATTAATGGGTCTGTTGGGTCTGTTGATGTGATAATGATAATTATTATTATTCCCATAGTTTTGTGACCCAGTTTCCGATTGAATATAAATACTTTAATATTACAATGATTTGAAAGAGAATATTTGCAACATAAAGTGGACGGCAGGATCACAGAGGGGAGGCTTGTTATCGAGCAATGGTACGTGATTGTCATGTGTACTGAACTACAGTGAAATTCTTACGTTGCATACAGTTGTGACAACCCCACTATACATTAGGCACAGTTGTACTAAGTATAAGAGTGTAAAATGGTAGACCAGAATCTTGTGCCTTTCAAGTCCGAAACTTTTAAAAAGATGTTAATAATTATACTGTGCACTCATTGAGCAAACATTAATGTGCATTTACTCCATAACCTGTAGCAAGGATCCATTTTGTATCAAAACCACATGTTTAGTACAAACACATTTCAAATCCCAATATTAGCTCACCGAGCCAGCCTGAAGAAGGCTGGTTGGAGGTGTTACTCCACATCCGAGGTTGCAAATTAGAACCCTGTGGTCAGTGTCAGCCTTTACATCAACACGTGAAGCAATATTTTCCCTTCCCCAGATTCTTCCTGACCTGCTGAGTGTTTCCACTTTTCCAGTTTATGTTTCCCTTCCAAGTTTGTGTGATGTAAACTACTGCTTCAGCAACAGCGTTGTGTGCCTTCGGTTTGAACTGTCAAGTAGGTATGTTCCTCTAATTGATCCAGAGCTCAACTACATAATAGACCTGGCTTAGCTGACCAATTGCCACACGGAGAGATTTGTGTTATTTGTCATCCAGATTAGTCGGGCAGTGTCACTGATACACCTGAGTGTGCAGGTTGCTTGGGTTTTGCCCCTTTACTTTGTCCCAAGCTGTCAGCCCTGCTTCCACTGCAGCACTCTTGCCTCATGAGCCACAAGGTCATGGGTTAGTCCCACCCTGGAGACAATGTTATAATTCAGGCTGCCACTTCAGTGCAGCAGGGAGGGAGAGCTCTACTTCTAGATAGTTCTGGGTGTGTGTAATACTCTTGGAGCGGTACTGAGCGAGTGCTATTTTGTTGGAAGACCATTACTGAGACGGTGGTGGGGGCAGAAACGAGAGCAAAAACACAAAAGTACTTGGAGGAATTCAACGGGCCAGGCAGCATCTGTGGAGGGAAATGGAAAAATGATATTTCGAGTAGAAACCCTTCATTTAGACCCCATCTACTCACTTTGGAATGGGTTTTTAATGTCACTGAGACAGTGATGTTCTTTTAGTTGGGCAGTAATGATGGAGGGCTTATTTTAGAGTGCAACTGGTGAAGGACTGTCTTGTTGGAGGGGTAGGATGGAGAGAGCTCTTCACTTGGGGGCTGGGTTTAATAGAGAACACTTCAGGGTCATACTGACACTGCCAAGTAGGTTGGTAACGGTCCCATATTGTACAGGATTTCCTGCCCCTGAAAGGAAACTGCTGTTCTGTCTGATTTTAATACTGGATACCCACGTAAGGATGGGAGGTGGAGACAGGCATGCTCAGATAGAACACGGTAGAAGGAGTGTCCAACGACAAAACCAAGGAGCTCACAATGTACAGAGGAACCACATGGTCACTGGAACTGCAAGTGTAGTGAGATTGTGGCAGCAAACCAGAGATACACAGATACATTTCTACTTCACCCCCTTCTTCTTCTTACTCCCTTATCAACCTGGGTGTGCTGTCTTGATAGTAAAGCCATATCTTTAATTCAGGCGCGTGCCATGAGTAATTACTCAGGGTAGGCAGTCAGCCGGCTTTTTAAACAAAATCTTAAACCACGCATGCGCAGATTGTTCTCTCCGTAAAAAATAAAAAATAAGTAACAATTCAATTTTCCCAAGGCTTCTAAATCTCCTTCATTTTTTAATTACTAAATAGGTGGGGGACGGAACATGAAGGCAGGTGGAGAGATGGTGGGAAAAACGGGAACACACCGGGACGTTGAATCAGTTGTCATCTTATTGAATGACAATACTAATTCAAGGGTCCAATTGGAGGGAGAGTTCCTTTCACAGCGTGTGGAGAGTCTGTGCCAGGGGTTAAAGATGCGGGGAGGGCAGGAGTGTTGAGAAGGAGAAGGTCAGAGATCATGTCAGATTCACTCACCGCTGCCGCAGCGCTCCGGGCAGGGACAGCAGAGCTGGCCGCCACTTCCTGGGAGGGAAGCAGCTTGGGTGACTGCGAGCGGCCGCTGGGACCCGACGGCAGAACCGGCTGCCACTTCAGCGTTCCTGCCGGCCCGCTCACCTCTGGCAGTGCTCTCCGTCTGAACACCTCTCACCTGCCGCTCACCGGCTTCGCTCATATGTAACCCACTAGCGACGCTCTGGGCACGGAGTCACCACATTGTGGCCGGGGAGTGAATTAGCTCGGGTGGCTGCGAGTGGCCGCCGGGACCAGACAACCCCTTCGCTCAAATCCTTAAATTCCGACAGCCGAGTAACCTCAATTGGTCCCTTGAGTGCGCTGTCGGAATTTAAGGATTTGCGGGAAGCGGCTGATATGAGCGAAGCCAGCGAGCGGCTGGAGAGTGGTTTTTAGACGGAGAGCACTGCCAGAGGTGAGCGGGGACCGGCAGAAGGGGTTGTCTGGTCCCGGCGGCCACTCGCAGCCACCTGAGCTAATTCACTCCCCAGCCACAATGCGGTGGCTCCGTGCCCGGAGCGTCGCAAGTGGGTTACTGGCCCAGATTCCCTCCTTCACGCTCCTGCCTTCCCCGCAACTTTACCCCAGCCCTGACTCCCCAAACACTGTGAAAGGAGCTCTCCCCCCACCCACCCCGGGAAATACAGTATTTAAAAAGATAAAGCACCAAGAAATGTACTTACCACGTTATTGGTACATGAACTCCATTCTTCACTCTTTGTTTCCTAAGATACACTTAAAATAATGGCAATCCATATTTGAAAACCCCGCTAAGAAACTCGCGCTGCGCATGCGCAGTACTGCAAAGGCAGAATCTCAGCTGCCTTCAGCTCCGCTTGAAATTGACGGCTTCGAGCAGCGCTGACGGCACGTGGGCTGCACAGACCTTCCCGTGTTACAAGCGCTGCGGCAGAAAGGCACGGAGAATCGATCGATCTCTTAGATAGGCATAATTCTCCCATGCCTTTACTATTTATATTTAATAATTGCCATTTCATAAGTTTAGTCAGGGTAGGCAGTGCCTACCTTGCCTACCCTGACGGCACGTGCCTGCTTTAATTTTCCATTCAGGAATTTCTGCACTATTAATACTAGAGCTAGACAGAGTCTGAGCCATACGGCACGAAGACAGGCTCTTCAGCCTAACTTGCCTTTGCCGACCAAGGTGACCCATCTAAGTTGGACCCATTCACTTGTGTTTGGCCCATTTCTCTCTAAACCTTTGCACTGCATGGGATGAGCAGCACCAAGGGAACACCGTAAGTGTAACTATTTTGAGTTACATCGTTCATTACCAAAGTGGTGCTGCATTATTAGAGCCAACGTCTTCCAGATGAATGTCATAAAGTAAGGCTCCACTAAGGACAGTTTAAGAAATACGATGATAGTATCTGAAGAAGTGCAGCAGAGACACTGGTGTTCTGGTCAACTTCGATTCCTCAGCAAGTTTCAATAAATACATCTTAAATGACTGTTAATCTTATCTGTAATTGTCTAATCTTGTGTCAGGGGGGAGGAAATCGGTATCAAAACATGAGGGGGACACCTCTTGGTGCACGCACACACGCGCGAGGCTTCGGAGGCGTCGGCCCTGGGCCCTGTGGACAGTAACATCGGGAGCTCACAGGTCCCTGGTTGGTGACCGACCCCGAACTCCAGCAACAGCAGCTTTGTCCGCCCTGAATCGTGGGGCTTGAATCGGCCTGTTCGTGGGGCCTATCATCGCCCGGCGGCGGGGGCTTTTAAGCTGTGTGTAAAATCATCCTTGGGGTTCCCAGTAGCTTCACTTCAGATCTATTCCATCAGATGCAAAAAAAAAGACACAAAGTGCTGGAGTAACTCAGCAGGTCAGACAGCATCTCAGGAGAACTTGGATAGGGGGCGTTTCGGGTCAGGACAGGTTTTGAGATGTTCTGATGTTATGTAAGACACCAACATATTCGCTTTCCAAAACCAATCCCTTATGTAATCATGAATCAAAATAATCCCAATGTTTGAAATGTCTTTGTTTACAGATTTGGAAAAAAAAGGTCCTAAAAATAACTTGCACACCAGTGCAGATTAAATTTCTGCGTTGAAATTGCCTGCAATTATTGAATGCCACATATTGACATTTAAAAATAATATCTGAAGCGTTCCCCATTGTTATGAAAACCGAGTTATCGGCGACTTCACCCATTCCATATGTTCGTCCCTTTATCAGTATCAAGGAGGAAGGGGTGGTTTCTCTGTCAACAACTGTTCAGAAATTGCTGGTGCTTATTTTCTTTTGCTGGTTTTGCCTGCAGGAAATCCTGTGATTGATAAAATGTTAGCACAAAAAGCCAACGGCCATGTTTGTCCAGTGCGATAGTCTGCAACATTACAATGGGAAGCTGGAAGAGCCCCATCAATGTTGTCACCTCTGGTGTATAATTACAATGAGTTATGGCCCAGAGGTTGTGATCAGCAATGGGTCCTGTGCCCTGATATAGAGTCACAGAATTGTGCAGCACGTTAACAGGTTCTTCCTTATCAAGGCCTTCCTTTAGGGCAGCACAGTGGCGCAGCGGTAGAGTTGCTGTCTTACAGCGCCAGAGATCCTGGTTCGTTCCTGACCACGGGAGTGCGGACTTTGTACGTTCTCTTTGTGACTGAGTGGGTTTCCTCCGGGTGCTCCGGTTTCCTTCCATACTCCAAAGATGTACTGGTTTCTTGGTTAAATTGTCCCTAGTGTATAGGATAGTGTACGGGGAGATCACAGGTCGGCGTGGACTCGATGGGCTGAAGGTCCTGTTTCCACGCTGTATCTCTAAAGTCCGTGCCTACTGTCGAGCACCCATTCACAGTAGTGTGCAGTATTCCCGTTTCATCAGTTCCCTTTACATTCTGACTCTCAGCTACACACTTGGGTGAATGTTCAGTGCCCAATCACCCTCTGAGCCCAGACGGATTTAGAATGTGGGAGTAATCCGGGGGAAATGCCTGCAATATCAGGAGGACTGTGCAAACTTCATAGAGACAGTGCCGGTGATCAGCTTGAACCTGGGACATTGGAGGTGAGATGCGGCAGCTCCAAAGGCTGTGTCATTTGCTGACAACGATGCCCGCGGCTTACAAGAGCACAGGAGGGCTCATATATCTGGTACAAGATACAAGGGGGGGGATATGCACAAAGGGAGATCAGAGAAGGTTTGGGGGGGGCCGGAAGAGCAGTAACATTATGGTGAACTTTGGTAACATTATTGGCTCCAAAGCGAGATGACACTTATGCACTGTCTAGGTAAGGTCTGCTTTAAGATTTTACTGGGTCGTATGCAAAACAAAGCATTTCACTGTACCTATCTACATGTGACAATAAAGTATCATTGAATCATTGAATTAAAACACACTCGAACATCACATGGTGGGTTTGCTGCAAGTGGTGGCTTCAGGTAGTGCAGTGAGATCCATTGTGTTGAACTCACCAGTTCTGATTCACACTCACATTATTAGTGGGGCCCCACCCATGAAACTGCAGAGAAAGCTGTGACAATCAGCAAGATCATGCCCCAAGCTAAGCCAGCTGCCAATGTCATTAAAACACAATGGATGTTTCTGACATACAAAAACATTCCAAAACTATTTTTTTATTTAATGCATAATCAAGGTTTAAAAAAATCTGAAAAATTGAAAAGTTAAATTACACTCAGGATATTTACAAAGGACTGAAATATAAAATGTGATTCTAGGCAAATGAGAGGACCACCATCTGTAAAATCTCCCCTAGACCACGCGTTATCCTGAGTTGAAAACATACTGGTTCCTTCATTGTCAATCGGTTTAAACCCTGGAATAGCCTCCCGAACAGCACCGAGGGGATGGCTTCAAAGGGAAGATGCAGCAGTTCAGTAGATGACATACCTGTATCATGCTTTTACAATTAACAATAGTGCTTGCAGAATGCTGCAACTCAAAGCTCCCCGAGATTCCCCCTCTCTTGCCATTCCTTACACAATATCAGCTTCAACAGACTCTATCAAATGTAAAGGAAGGAATGGCAGATGCTGGTTTACACTGAAGTTAGACGGGGTCAAGGAAAGAGCGTTCACGTCGCGGCCCTGTTTCCACCAATCTTTCCACCACCACGCACAAGAAGCGACAAGACAGACGCCATTGTACGCAGCTCTGGCTGATCAACTTCTAATCTTTTGTGTGGACTCGATAAGAAAAAGAAGACTGAAGATAGACACAAAATGCTGGAGTAACTCAGAAGGTCAGGTAGCATCTCTGGTGAAAAGGAAGAGGTGACGTTTCAGGTCGAGACCTTTCTTCAGACTGAGAATCAGTGGAGAGGGAAACTAAAAGGTGTGAAAAGGCACAGAAGAAGTTAGAGCGGATACGAAGGAACCCACAATGGTCCATTGTTAGCTGTGGAAGAGGTGATAATGAAGGGATACCAACAGAGAAACTAACAGGATGATTAGGGTGGGGGAAGAACATAGAGAGAGGGAATGCAAGGGTTACTTGAAGTTAGAGAAAATAGAGGGGGATTGAGCGTAGGTGTTCAGCAAAACGATACCCCAGACTGTGCTTGGTCTCGCCGGTATATAGCAGTCCCCATCGAGAACAACAAATACAGTAGATGAGGCTGGAGGAGGTGCAGGTCAACCTCTGCCTCACCTGGACAGCATGTTAGCGTCCCTGGATGGAGTGGAGGGAGGAGGTATAGGGACAGGTGTTGCATTTCCTATGGTTGTCGGGGAAAGTACCCGGAGAGGGTGTGGTTTGGGTGGGAAGGAATGAGTGAACCTCCTCCAACCTCATTTTACAGTCAATTTACAGCTTATCAATTATTAACTTTAAATCAGAATAACAGATGATCAATATCTAATGGCATTTACGGATATAGACAGAGATTGGATTAAATCGTAACACAGTTCTCAGGAACTAACAGGCCTTTACCTCTTTCTATCTTCCTAAGATGCAATATTGCCACAGATTTTTTAGGTTCAGTTTATATGCTTTAGACTACTGATGATGCATGCCATTATCAGCTCCAAGAATAGTGCACAAAACTCGTTCTTACCAATTAATTACAACGCACCCAGACCTGTGTTTAGTGCAGACAGCAAGCTCTCCTTCATTGCAAATTACTTGAACATGAGGTGAATGTAGCAAATTCAGTATTGCAGCCTGTAATAAAAGCAGACATCAGTACAAGGCTTCTGAAACATTTAGACAATTTAGAGCACATTAGGGAGCCTTGTGACACCAATTAGATACAACGAAAGAGAGCCTGTCAGAGATTAAACCCGTCAGTGGTGAACATGCACAGATGTGCTTGGTATTCAGTTTAATGCTGGAACTTTGCCTAAATCGAAAGAGACGACATCAGATACATCTTGTAAAATCCAGGAAGGAATTAATTCATTGCTCAAGGCAGTTATTATGATAAATTATGTATAAAACATTGCATGATAAAAACATGAGAAATGTGTTAACTCGTGATATTGTACCTATGAAAAAAATATTCGATAATTTAATGTTTCTAATTTACAATCTGAAAAGTGCAGGGAAAAATGGCTGGAAGTCACAGGACAGTGGATGGGGGGAGGGGGAGGGGGGGGTATCTGCTTGTCATCCGTAATAACAATTTAATTTGAGAATGTACAAGACATGATTAGTAAGTTTGCAGATGATGCTAAAATAGGAGGTATCGCAGACAGTGCAGATAGTTATCAGGGCAGGGTCTTGATTAGCTGGGCAAATGGGCGTTATGATTGAGTTTGGCTGAAGGGCGTGTTTCCCTGCTGTTTGACTCTGACACTATTGGGAATGTTGCAATACTTTCTGTTGGTTTTGGGGTGAGGATACCACGACTCTTTCATGAGATATAGATAGACCTGGGAGTCCACATCCCAGAGGATCTGACATGGACATCACACACTGCAGCACTGGTGAGTAAGGCAAGGCAAGGCAGCGCCTTTACCACCTCAGGCAATTGAGGAAATTCAGAGTGTCTCTGAGGATCCTCCAGTGCTTCTACTCAGCGGCTGTGGAAAGCATCTTGTCCGGAAACATCACGATTTGGTTTGGGAACTGCTCTGCCCAGGACAAGAAGGCTCTGAAGAGCGTAGTGTGTCACTATGGGAACTACATTCGCCCCCCCCCCTGCAGGAACTATACATCAGAAGGTGCAACTCCAGAGCCAACAAGATCATGGGAGACCCCTTCCATCCCAGCAACGGACTGTTCCAGCTGCTCCGGTCAGGAAAACATTTCCGTTGCCATGCTGTGCGAACGGAGAGGATGAGAAGGAGTTTCTTCCCAGAGGCATTAGGGCTGTAAACTCCTATCTCACCAGGGACTAACTTTACTGTACCAATCTACTGTTGTGTGGTGTCTTTTACAAATTGCAGTTTTTCTTTTTTTTTTCCTCCCACAAATATGTAAAATGTGAATATGTGATTCTGATCCATTCTGTTTTGTAGTTTTTTGCACACTCCGCAAGCAATGACACTTTTCATTTCACTGCACGTCTCGTATGTGTATGTGACGAATAAACCTGACTTGACTTGACTTGAGTGGGTGAACAGTTGGCAAATGCAGTTTAATGCAGGAAAGTGTGAAAGTTAGCAGGAGAAATCGGTGTACTTGTTATAATTTAAACAGAGAGACAGTAGTTGAGCGAGGGACAGGGGATATAGGTATCCTAGTGTTCAGCAAGCTAGTTCATCAAGTAGGCAAAAAGGTAAACACATTGGTTCTTATTGAAATAGGAAAATATTGTTACAATTGTACCGGGTACTGATGAACCAGGAGAACTGCAGACCGTTTTAGTCCCCCTACCAAAGAAAGGATAAATTAACATTAGTCGTCAAGGATGAGAGGGTTGATCTATCATGAGAGACTGAACAAGTTGCATTTGTCCTTTTTAGACTTCAGAAGATTGATGGTTGATCTTACTGAAAAATATAAGACCTGATGACATACAACAGGGTAGATGCGAAGAGATTGTCAATAATGGGAGACTATTGAAAAAAGACACAGTTTAAAAGTAAGGGGTGAGTCATTTAAAACTCAAGTGTGTAGAAACTTCTTCTTGCAGAGCGGAAGTCCTCTATCCCAAAGGGACTCGATCAGTGGAAGTATTGAAAATGGAGGTAGATTCACCTTTGAAAGATTGGGGCTGGAGGGCAATGGCAAACTGTTAGAGAAGAGGAGATGTGGCCTGGAGCAGATGATATTGATGGGCAGGGCAGACGTGAGGGCTGGTGGTCTTCTCCTGCTTCTTCTACTCTAAGTTCTTGTGTTCAATATCTCACCAAACATCAGCCCTTCGCTGGAGGGTCAGTCCCAGTCTTTGTGCTTGGGCCTCTCGAGTGGGACGTGAACCCACAATCTGTTGAGGTGTCGAGGCAAGGTTTCTACCCCAATATGTTGACTATTCCTTCACCTCCACAAATACTGCCTGAACCACTGAGTTCTTCCACCTGTTTTTTCTTTGCTCCAGGTTTAAGCATTGTGAGTTTCTTGATAAGTGAGACTATTATCAATTGAGTGATAGCTGGCCCTTGAGATAGCTTGATAGTGGATCACATAGGAGCAATGGATCACATACAGTATGGCCTTGTGACTGTTCACATACCACTAAATGCAAGATGTAGTGAATGTACCATAGAATGGGAAGTGTGTTGACTCTACATTGCTGTTCAAACATTTGCATTAACTGCACGTATTTGACATTTTCTGAAGTTATTTTGCCTAGTGGGTCATAACTTGGACACCAATTTCCATATTACCCATGAAATCGATATCTGGATATTGTGTACATGTTAACAATTTGTTTGTATCTTGGCATGACTTTACAAACATTGATCTACCCACGCATGACTAATTAGTTGAGAGTTTCTGCCTTCAATAAAAGGAATTTAGTTTATAACTCTATCTCTGTCCATTTGTTAACGCAAATAACAATACAAAGGAACATAAAGACATTCTTAAAACAACCTGGAAAATGAGCAAAAGCTTACATGTTAAATGTAGCCTCCAAATACAAACTTAATTAGGCTCCGAATCTTTTTCTGGTAAACCTAACATTTCTCTCGTTATAAAATAACGGTATAAATATATGTGCAAAAGGTAAAATCATCTCTTAAATACAACCTTGGTAAAAGATCACTGTAGGAACTGGGGTTGTGCTTCACAGAAAATGTTGAATGCTTATAATGACCTTATCTATTGTGGTTACTTTTAAGCAACGTTATACTTCACAATTCACAGCTGTTTTAAGATAAACCAGAATCCTATTCATCTTTCAGCAGTCCAACCAGACCATCATCAATTTAAGAAGTTATCTTTCTTACCAGAGTCTCGCATCCATCCGACTGCCCTCAGTCCTCCAAATCACAACAGCCAGACAGACCCTCTCCAGGCCCTGTGCACAATTGCAGATCAAAACCAAACTCACCTCATGGTGTCCTGCATTAATCCTTCCTGTTTATTTTGTCTTTCCCCCTTTTAAACATAGTTGATCAAATATATTTCTGCTCTCATCCCTTCATTTAATCCCCACTGTAGAGTACTACCCCCTCCTCCCCATCAAACAGAACCCCCCCCACAACACCCTCCCACATGCACACATACACGCATACACACACACCCACACACCCTCCAAAACACGACCCCTCACACACAACACAACACAACACATACACACACCCCCTCACACACACCCTCCCACACACCCACACACACCCCCTCCCACACACACCCTCCCGCACACCCACACACACCCCCTCCCACACACCCACACATACCCCCTCCCACACACACCTTCCAAAACACACACCCCCTCACACACACCCTCCCACACACCCACACACAACCCCTCACACACACATCCTCCCACACACCCACACACACACCCTCACACACACACCCTCCCAAACACACATACACACACACCCTCCCACACGCGCACTCCATTATGAGTTCATGCATTCATACATACACACATATACAAACACATGAATGCATACACTAATGGTTCTTGGTTCTTGGTTACTTGGTCCTCCAAAATATTCCAACTGGAATTTAAACTGGAGGTGGTGAAGGGAGGGGTTTAGCCAGAGAGGGTTATTGGGAAGAAAGTGCCACTTTAAATTTAGTTGCATCTGGCTGGGCAACTGTGGTTTGGTGGAGATTATTCCATGCTTTAATAGTGCGTGGGAAGAACGAATTGCTGTACACATCTTTGTCTTTGTGGCTGGGACCACAAATTGGATCGAATGCCCTTGTCTGCTCCTAATTGGTTTGGGGTTGATGTAGGTCTTGTGATCTATGTCTAGCTGACCATTTAACATTTTGTAAAAACAGGTCAAACGGTGATCACACACACACACACTAGTGCTAGCGTCCACGTGCTCATATGCATGAACACATACACGCACAAGTACACATATGCCAGCAGGATTATTGGCGCTCCACTCCCTTTTCTGCTGGACATGTACAGGAAGAGATGTATCAGCAGAGCCATCTCCATCATCAAAGACCCCTACCACCCATCGCATCACATATTCTCCATCCTGCCATCTGGGAAGAGGTACAGGAGCATCAGCTGCAAAACCAGCAGGATGCTCCTCAGCTTCTTCCCGCAGGCTATAAGACTGATAAAGGAACTTTGCCCCCTGCCAAAGTATCGCGCACCAACCACCAACCTGGACACACTGAAGCAGAGACATTGTCGTGCCGCTGCCGATTGGAACTCATGATATATGTATTTTTATTTTTATTTCTATTTATTTTTTACCGCACACTGAATGGACACTGGTTGAGAAACGTTTTTTCGTTTCCTCTGGGTATGTAAGTACTCAGGAAAAATGATAATGAAGATATACAATACAATACAATACAACACAATACATGTGCATGCACACACATGCAAACTAGAAAATACATGCAATACCTTGCAGATCAGACAAGAGAACAAAGGTGATGTTACATTTTGTCCTGAAACATCAGTTTCTTTTTTCATAAATGTTGCCTGACCAGTTGAGCAACTCCAACACTTTATTTTTTAACCTGAGGGGAAAACAAACTACTTTGAACACTTTAAAAATGCTGACGTCGCCACACGGCTTAAATCCATTTAGGCATGCATCCAACATGATGCTCACTCTCTAATATAGGACAATGTATAAAACTGTGATCTGTAAATGTCACCTGGGGGATGAACACAATTATCTGATGCTTCTCCATTAAGGGCCTGCTGTAGGATAGTGTCATGTTATCTTCTTTCCCATCCACTCATAGTCTGCATTCTCGAATTTTACTGCAATGGTGGACATATAGATAGTGATTGACTTCAGGATGCAATGAGACACACATATCCTAGTTTGTATGGACCGCCCTGAAGTGGAGATGGTTGAAAGCTTTGTGAGATATGCAATGTGCTCACAATCACAACTCAAAGATTAAATCGTGGAAGCAAGAGATTCTTTATTATATTTACGAGTCTGCAGAGTCGTGTGACTCTCCAAGTTGAGACACACCAAAGTCAGAAAAGTCATCCCCCTTTATACACACAATTCTACATTCAACCTCCTCTCCTTGGACCCGCACCAATAAGACACTGAGGTGGACAACCTGTAGGTACTTCCCCCCCAGCACCTCCCACATCATACATCGCATGTTCATGGTAATGAGCAGTTTCTTGACCAGGGGTGTGTTGTAATATTCATTTATTTTATTAAGCATGCTCAGTTGTTCATGACCTATCCTAGTTTTACTCACCTCCAAGTGAACTCTCTCAGTCCTCCTATATCAGCACTAAAGCTAAGCTATAGTGACAAGGGTCCCATCTATCACCCCATTCTACTGATAGGGATCTATCTACATCACTCCCTTCTACCGCTATACAATGCTATTACTTCTTTCTCAAGGATGGGTCTGGTAACTTTTATACACAGCTGTGTCAGAACCCTCTCCCTGGCCCCTATCAGTTTGAATCCTCTTTAAAGCCCCTTACAATAGTGGGGTTTAATCACTTTATCCCTCACAATCCTCCCTTTTTCTTTTGCTACGCATCTATTGATTAAACCTCAATTTCAAGCTCCTTCAGTTCGAATTGACGATACATTGTCCTAATCTCCTTTTCCTGTGGATCCTGGACCTTCCCTGGTCGCATTATCATTATTTTCTGTATTTCCCCTTTCTCTCCCATAGACCTGACTACAGCCTGCATCTGACATACTCCTTGTAATAAGTTCCCTAAAACAAGGGATGCAACAGGGGATAAAGATCAGTCCAGCCACTGCACATAGAAACACGAGCCCCGCTGTTCTCCACCATGTTCCTCCGAGGATGGAATCCCACCATCGGGTTCCCATAATTGAATTCCACTTCTGTATTGGAACATGTGCCAACTTACGGATTCCTTCTGATATGTCCATCACTGCCTGTCCATTGTCATCGATGTTTAGGCAGCAATTAGAGAGGTTGAATTTTCCGCATACCCCTCCTTCCTCTGCCAGGAGGTAATCTAGGGTCAACCGGTTCTGGTATATTGCTGCTCTCATCTGCATCTGCTGCTTTGCCAGCATCTCCAGTGCCCCCGCAGTTTGGTTGGTAATTACCTCCAGTACTGCCTGAAGTCTTATGATCCCGTTTAACATGTATACCGGGGTTCGGTAGCCCCAGGATCCATCCTGTGCCCAAGTGGCTGTTCCATAGTATGAGATGATTCTTGCGGGTGGCCATTCATCATCTTCCCATTCTCCAATGTCTATTTTCCTCTGCTTCCGATATAGGTCGTGAAATACAGATGTTCCTAGCGACCGCCCTTCTTTGGTGTTTAACAGGAAAAACCCCTGTTGTACCAGTCCAATAAAGCAAGTCCCGCTCCAATTTGTCGGTAACACCGAGTATGCCTTGTGTCCGCATATCCATAACAGTCCTTCAGGGGCCGGTCCACTAGAGGTAACCTTGTTCCATATGTCTCGCAACACCGGGATTCCTTGATAAGGGTTGTTCCCGGGGCAGTTCCATAGTCCAGTCGATTCCATTCCGTCGGTCTTCATCCAGATAGTGCAGTTTCTCCCGTCTTTCTTAGTTGGATACCATTTAGGCTCCTCTGGCCACCACACTCGGGACTGATTTGGCCACTGGGTGACGATGCGCTGGCAGGGGCTGCTGCCTACTAGGACGGCATCCTTTGCCCAGGGCCTAGCAATACACTCAGTCCCAACCGGAGCGTCTGTCAGGACCCATGCCTGGGGATCTCGGTCTTGTCCAACTGTCAGGTTCCACTCCATCAGGTCCCATACTTCAACAATGGATCCTCTCCACGGCCAACGTGAGCTCATCAGTGGTCCGCCACAGACCCAACAGTTAGTCACATTCAGGATTCCAGCTATCCGGAGGTCCAAGTCCACAAACAGGTTTTTTCCTCCTTCAGGGATCTCAATCTGCTTCTTTATTTCTTTGTACAGTGTCTGGTGCAATTGAGGCTGAGTAGGTGGGGGAGGGGGAGGCTTGGTGACTACTACTTCCGTTAACTTTGTTATTACTTCCTCCTTTATTTTATCTAATGTCCATCTTAAGGCCTGAAAAGGGAAACCTAACCGTCCTGTCCTGATTATACAAACACATCTCTCCCCCTTTGGGCAGGTAACGTACCCAAACCTCCCTACATATCCCCTATTCCCTACCATAAAATACTTCTTTCCCCCCTCTTCACAAATTGTTCTAGTCCTCAGGTTATAGCAAGCATCGTTCACATGGGAATGATAGGTAAATGATCTGGTTGTCCGCCCTCTGTATCTGATAGGATGATAACATTTATCACAGTTATTAATACTTTTTACCATAATTACATGCAGAGCAAACAATACCACAACTGCTCCTTTCATAATGTCAGTTATGCATTCAATTTTTTTTTTTTTTAAGTTAATGTTAGGGGCTTATTTCCTGGCTTCACCATCCACTGTTCCTCCTTATCAGGAGCGGGTGGATCAACGGGTCCTTTAACCCGGATTGCGTGGGCCCACCCTTTTTCTTTTGTTCGTACTGCTGTCTCGGTTGTCAGTAATACTAGGTATGGGCCAGTCCACCTGTGCTGGAGAATTCTTGGTACCCAGTCGCCGGCCTTTACAGCATGTATTGGAAAGTCGAGTGGTGGGCTTTGAGCCAATAGTCCTTTAGCTTTTAATTCTGTAAGGGAACGAGATACTGCCAGTAAATAGTTCCTTAAGAATACATCACTGCCCTCTATGGTGGGGATTCCTTCTATCTTTCCCAAATAAGGTAACCCAAACAACATTTCATAGGGGGACACTGCTAACTTTGCATGGGGTCTCCGTTGCTTTTCTCAAAGCCTTTCTGTTTCCCTACTGCTCCAAACATGTGCCAGACTCCATGTACATATGCTGCTCTTAAAGCCTTAATTTCTGCCCATTGAGCTAAGCAAGATTGCAGGCAAGCTTCCAATTTGATCCTGCGCTATAGCTTTTACTTCTTTAGATATTACTCGTCCAAAATATTCTACCTGCTGCTGACAAAACAAAAACTTCTTCCTTGATACGTTATGACCTCCTGTGCCATCATTTCCAAGATAATTACAATGTCTCTCACATTGCTTCTCACTTGTGGAACAAACCAACAAATCATCCACATACTAATCAACACCTTCCAAATCTGCCTACAACATCTGATTAAAAACACGGCGCTAGTATTTAAAACCACTGCCGCATCCTAGCCTAGGTGTATTTAATACCTCTTCTTAATGTTCTTACCATAGCTATGTTCACCATTTATCTTAATATTATTATTATTATTTCCTGATTATCGTACCTGTTCACATCCCCAACACACCTTATCCATTACCTATCTCCTTAATAGCCTTGTCTGGGCTTATATCCAGATTTATTTCACTCCTGATAGGGCATTTGAGAAAACACTCTCCCAAATACATTTATTATTGGCATGGAATCTCTGGCCCCTGTTTGGCTCTGTCATAGGACTCACTGTGTGTCGGTGCATCACTTATTTCAGACTTTTCAACCAGGTCTGTTGTTACTGACAACATTGTCTTTCCTTTTTCACACTCTTTCTTTCTAAAGCAGTCTCATCAATTTATCCCTCTGCTTCCCACTTTAATCCTTTCTGTTCTGCCTTCTTTCTCATTCTAAACTCAATGTCTTACTTCTCAGGTAGTTTATCCTCCTTTGCAAATTTATTCACCTTCCTTTTAAAATCTTCCACTGACTTCTCGATCCTCATATTTTACCACCACCCCTTCTACCTCGGGGGCAGTCATCACTTTCCCCCCTACCCCCGAGATTCTGACTTGTTTTTCACCCAATCCAATTTCTTCTGGTACCTTAGTTCCACTTGATCTCTCCGCTCCCGAATTACCATAAATACCATACCCTCTCCCTCCATTCACCTCCATGAGCACCCGTCCTTCTATCACCTTCATCTCCCTTCTCCCTTGCTGTACTGCCTGCAACGTCATTTTTGCCTTTCCCTTCTGTTTTTCCTCATCCCATCATACACATACTTTCTGAGCCTCTGTTAACAATTGATTTAATGGTTTGTCATTCCAATCCTCCAATTTTTTCCAGTTTCTTTCTAATATCTGGCCATGACTTGGTTACAAAATTAACCTTTAGTAACTGCTGACCTGCGTCTGCTGCTACCCCCGGAGCCTGCAACCCCTTTCCCAGATCTTTATTCCTGCTTGCCTGACCATCTGTCTTTCTTCTGAAGTAAATAAACTTCCCATTATTGACATCATTGTCTGCCAACTCCTTTTTTTTCCCCTGGGCCCCATTAATTTATTACCCTTCTCCAACCAGAATGTTTATCTAAACAAACCATAAAAGCTGCTTGTTGTTCAGCAATTAACATTTCTAATTCCCAAATTCCAATTCCTAGTTTAAATAGATATGACTAACAATTTTCTAAATTAACTTTACTGAAAAGAAATCAACAAAGCCAAGCAACCTACATTTTCCAACTTTCCCCTTTTAAGTTGCGATGATACAAAGCGTCGTCCGTTACCTTACAGCTGTTCGTAACCTCCCCCATTGCTTACAATTTCTTAAAGGAACACACACACCTACCCTTACAGCATGTGGCCTACAGCAAGCAAACCTATCACATATACAAGCTTCCTCATTCATACAAAACCGGTTTTTACACACACATCACATTAGTTCCATTCTTACTTCAATGAGATTGTGTGAAACAACTCAATATTTTTCATAGAAACATAGAAATTCGGCCCTTCGAGCCTGCACCGCCATTCAATATGATCGTGGCTGATCATCCAACTCAGTATCCTGTACCTGCCTTCTCTCCATACCCCCTGATCCCTTCAGCCACAAGGGCCACATCCAACTCCCTCTTAAATATGGCCAACGAACTGGCCTCAACTACTTTCTGTGGCAGAGAATTCCACAGATTCACCACTGTGTGAATTTTTTCCTCATCTCTGTCCTAAAAGACTTCCCCCTTATCCTTAAACTGTGACCCCCTTGTTCTGGATTTCCCCAACATCGGGAACAATATTCCTGCATTTAGCCTGTCCAACCCCTTAAGAATTTTTAAGTCTCTATGAGATCACCCCTCAATCTTCTAAATTCCAGCGAGTACAGGCCGAGTCTATCCAGTCTTTCTTCATATGGAAGTCGTGCCATCCCAGTAATCAGTCTGGTGAACCTTCTCTGTACTCCCTCTATGGCAAGAATGTCTTTCCTCAGATTAGGAGACCAAAACTGTACGCAATACTCCAGGTGTGGCCTCACCAAGACCCTGTACAACTGCAGTAGAACCTCCCTGCTCTTGTACTCAAATCCTTTTGCTATGAATGCCAACATACCATTTGCTTTCTTCACAGCCTGCTGCACCTGCATGCCTACTTTCAATGACTGGTATACCATGGCACCCAGGTCTTTCATGTGCTTCTCCTTTCTTTTACCCCCGGGGCTTCCTTCTCCCCAAGATTGCCACATTCGCCCCAATGGACTATCAGGCAGAATGTGCGGCTCTTCACCAGTGTGAGCCTTGTCCTGTTTCCCCCCGGACTCTTACTTTTCCCGTTCCGGTTTCCAATGGTCTTGTCGTACTATTCCCGTCCGACAAACCCCGGTCGCCCAGGCAATACTTAATAGTCAGTTTTCTTACCTGGGTCTTGTGCACAAGAATCGCTCGACCGTTCCTTATTTATTCACCTTATACTTTATTCACCTTACACTCCCTCTTGCTTCCTGAGTCTGTTGCCCGAATTGCACTCGCTCAAACCGCTGATGGCAAGCAAGGAGATCAGAGACTGCTGAAATCAGCAGGGTGCACCTTCCCTTCCTTCTTTGCCTCCACCGAGCAGCCGGAGTGGCGATCCCGGACGAGCCCCCAGTTTGTGAGATATGCAATGTGCTCACAATCACAACTCAAAGACTAAATCGTGGAAGCAAGAGATTCTTTATTTTCGAGTCTGCAGAGTCGGGTGCCTCACCAAGTTGAGACACACCAAAGTCAGAAAAGTCATTCCCCCTTTATACACACAATTCTACATTCAACCTCCTCTCCTTGCACCCGCTCCAATCAGACACTGAGGTGGACAACCTGTAGGTACTTCCCCCCCAGTACCTCCCACATCATACATCGCATGTTCATGGTAATGAGCAGTTTCTTGACCAGGGGTGTGTTGTAATATTCATTTATTTTATTAAGCATGCTCAGTTGTTCATGACCTATCCTAGTTTTACTCACCTCCAAGTGAACTCTCTCAGTCCTCCTATATCAGCATTAAAGCTAAGCTATAGTGACAAAGGTCCCATCTATCACCCCATTCTACTGATAGGGATCTATCTACATCACTCCCTTCTACCGCTATACAATGCTATTACTTCTTTCTCAAGGATGGGTCTGGTTACTTTTATACACAGCTATGTGAGAACCCTCTCGCTGGCCCCTGTCGGTTTGAATCCTCTTTAAAGCACCTTACAATAGTGGGGTTTAATCACTTTATCCCTCACAGCTTCAAATTCCAAGGAGTAAATATCACCAATAACTTATCCTGGACCACCCACTGGCCAGGAAAGTACATCAACGCCTCTACTTCCTTAGAAGGCTAAGAAAGTTGTCCCCACCATCTCTCACCAGCACCTGCAGATGTACTGTAGAAAGCATTTCATCGCAATACATCACAGCGAGGTTTGGCAACAGCTCCATCCAAGACCGCAAGAAATTGCAGAGAATTGTGGACGCAGCCCAGACCATCACACAAACCAACCTTCCTTCCATTGTCCCCATTTACACCTCATGCTGCCTCAGCAAGGCCACCAGCATAATCCAGGACTAGTCGCACCCCGGCCGTTCATCTTCTCCCCTCTCCCAGTGGATAAAAGGTATAGAAATGTGAAAACACACACACGTCCAGATTCAGGGACAGCTTGTTCCCAGCTGTTGTCAAGCAACTGAACCATCCTACCAACAACCAGAGAGCAGTCCGGAGCTACCATCTACCTCATTGAAAACCCTCAGACCATCTTCGATCGGACTTTACTTGACTTTATCTTGCACTAAACGTCATTCACGTTATTCCCTTTATCATGTATCTGTACACTGTGGATGACTCAATTGTAATCATGTATTAACTTTCCGCTGACAGGTTAGCACGCAACAAAAGCTTTTCACTGTACCTCGGTACGTGGCAATAAACTAAACTCGACTAAACTCATATTTCCATGTTACTTATGATTACATGCTGGTTAACTGCCTTTTATAATGCTCTGATTGTTTATCTTTGAATGTTCGATGCTTCCCGTTGGAAGTTGGACAAATTGTCCCAGTAACCTGGTCTCACTGTGACGATGAACCTCTGGCAATGCATCCGGATTCACCTGGGAACTGAGCAGAAAGGTTTCTCAACAATAGGTCTGAAATTTTCCTGACGTGAAGCATACATGTCCCCTCAGCCGGGAAGGGCAGATAAGCACCTTCTGCATGGTTCAATGTGCTTATCACCATCAGAGAGCAACTTTGTTTCAAACTGTTTCCTGTTGTGGGCCAACTGATGCATTGTCCCTCATCAAGGCTGCTGCGTGACACTCAGAGATATTTCTGAGGTACGCATCAGTCAAAACTTTACAACTTTTTATCTCCTACATTTGCATGCTATATGCGGCGCAGGAACTAACTTGACGGGTTTCGTAGAAATATACTACAGTAGTAACTCTACACTTTCCCAGCTTTTGTGTTTTTATGAATGTGCAGCACAGAAACTTTCCATTGAGTCAAGAGTGTTTAATTGTCCTTTGCACCAGGAACCAAAAGTGAAATGCTTACTTGCTGCAGCTTTACAGGCAAATTAACACAATAACACAACAAATAAATATTCAATAATGCAGCCAATTATTAGTTATACCAGGTAATCAGCTACAATAGTGCAGGCTGAAGTATGCAGTACAACCCAAAGAAAGTCCACTGTAGTGCGGCGCTTAGGTAGGGTTGTGGTTAAGGTGGTGTAGTGTGGTTCAAGATGGTTGCTAGGAAGAAGCTGCTCTTGAATCTGGAGGCTCCTGTGCCTTCTTCCAGATGATAGTAGCATGATGAGAGTGTGGCCAGGGTGGTGTGGGTCTTTGATGATATCAGCGGTCTTCCTGGGAAACGGTTCCCTTAGATCCTTTTGATGGTGGGGAGGTCAATCCCTCCGCAGCCTCTTTCATTCTTCGCTGTTGAGATTGTTGAAGCAGGCCGTGATCCGACCAGTCACTATGCTCTCCTCCATATACCCTGTGGAAGTGCAAGGTTGTGGCCACAATCTCTCTTCCTCTAATCCCTGATTTCCCCAAAAAGTGTATCCATTTTAGGCCTGAATATTACAACTGAATATTTACTGAACTCGGGCAAAGAAAATTCCAAAGATTCACAACCCTATGACCGGAAGAAGAATGACTCCTTATTTCAGGTGACATGCCCCTTGCACTCTTCGTCAGCCCCCATGAGAGGAAGCATCTTTCGGCATTTGCCCCGCTGAGTCCCCTCAGTAAGATCATCGCTCATTCTCTCAACATGCAGAGCATTCGGCCAAATCCGCCCTCGTCCATCCTGCCAAGGTTACACTTTCAAGCAAGGAATCAAACAAGTGAAATTCAGAGTCAAGTCAATCCTTCCTCACATGTCGCCTTCTTCTTCTTCGTGTCTGAAAAAGTCCTCACAACATATATCCGGCTTAAAGTTTCTTGCTTCCTGTCTCCTCCTTGCTTGAAAAGACAAGTCAGAAGGAATGGGGGAGTTAGAGAAATGGGGAGACATGTAAACAGAAACGGCTGCAAACAGCAAGCAAAGCCCCAGGAAAAATGGGGATTTCAAATGGGAATTTGAAACTTCGCAAAACGTTCGTGAAAGAGAGAACCTTGCCCTAAACGTTATTCCCTTATCATGTATCTGTACTCTGTAAATGGCTCGATTGGAATCATGTGTTGTCTTTCTGCTGACTGGTTAGCACGCGACAAAAGCTTTTCACTGTACCTCGGTACACGAGACAATAATAACAAACTAAAGTAAACTACGTTACATTCCATGAACTCCTGAGGTCAGACACTGGATTTAAATGCCTCCGCTCCCCTCCGCTGCCGTGGTGTTACATCACTAAGAGGATCACAAGCAGGCAGCTCACTGTCACCTTCTCGAGAGCAATGGAAGACGGTCAGTCCGTGCTGGGTTCACCAGCCGCACCCACATCCTATGCTTGAGTGAAACAGAGATTAAGATTGAATAATAGCGATGGAAACTGTTTTATGCAAATGAACCACTCGTGGTTACACTTTTCAACTGAAGACCTATATTTTCACCTGCCGTTGATGCAGGAATCGAGAGGGACGGAGCATGTTTAGTGATCTGGGTTTGACTGTACGGATGTAACAGGTCACCCCTTCATCGAGTGAGTGACTGGGTGTTGCTCTCGGTATGGGCTGCTAACCCTCGTTGCATCCACAAACACTCATCTTCCCAACTGCTGCTGCGACTGGTGACCGAGAAGACCACTCACCATCCCTGTCATGGATGCACCTCGCTCTCGGTTCAAAGGCCTGAACTATAGGGAGAGGTTGGGCGGGCTAGGAGTGCAGAAGGCTGAGAGGTTCAGTTCAGTTCAGTTCAGTTTATTGTCACGTGTTTTGTTGCACGCTAACCACTCATCAGATAAACAATACCTGATTCCAATCAAGCCATTTACAGAGTATAGATACACGAAAAGGGAATGACGTTTAGTGCAAGGTAGAGCCAGCAAAGTCTGATCAAGGATATTCCGAGGGTTGCCAAAGAGGTAGACAGACGGTGGTTCGGCGCTGCTCTCTGATGGGGCGGGATGATTCAGTTGCCTAATAACAGCTGGGAAGAAACTGTCCCTGAATCTGGAAATGTACATTGTCACACCGCACGAGTTAAGAGATACAGTGTGGAAGCAGCCCCTATGGCCCACCGGGTCCACACCGACCAGCGATCCCTGTACACCTGCGCTATCCTGCACACTAGGGACAATTTACAATTTTTACTGAAGCCAAGTAACCTACAAACCTGTACGTGTTTGGAGTGTGGGAGAAAACTGGAGCAACGGGAGAAAATCCACATGGTCACAGGGAAAAGGTGCAAACTTCTGTACAGACAGTACCCGTAGCAACTCTACCGCTGCGCCACTCTTGGTGATCTTACGGGTGAGGATGTTCTTACCGTGACGGTACATTAACAGAACGTGTTTGTGTGTCTGTCGTCATGATGTAGGTTCCACGACAGAAGAACACGCAGTTCAGAAGGCAGGTCTTGAAACTGTGTTTAGTTTCATTCTGGTTTAGTTTATTATTGTCACAAGGACCGAGGTACAGTGAAAAGCTTTTGTTTGCGTGCTATCCAGTCAAAGAAAAGATTATACATGAATACAATGAAGCCGACCAGAGGGCGCCCGATAAAGGAAAAAGGGCACAGCATGCTGACCAAGATGTCCCATCTAAACTAGTGCCATTTGTCTACGTTTGTCCCACATCATTCTAAACCTTTCCTATCCACGATCCTCGGCGAAAGATCCCAGGGCTCCGCGATGTTAGAGTCAGCGCCGCCCGCGGCTGGAAGCTCCGCAGTCCACAGCTCCACACCGTTAAACTCGGCAGGCCCTCCGGAGCTCCAACACGGCAATCCCCGGTAAGGCATCGCCCGCTCTGCGATGGAATTCAGTGCTGTGCTGCCGCTGACGCTCTGGCCGGTCTCCGGCGGGAAAGGCCGCGCCAATCCAGATGGTAGGCCGCGAGGAGGGGGCGAAGATGCGGCTCGGAGGAAAGACGCATCCTCGACCAGGTAGTGACTGAGAAAAACGGTTTCCCCCTTCCCACCCCTCCCCCACCCCCCACATAAAAAAGACTAAAAGATCTCGAAAAACAACTTTTAGACTAAAAATAACAAAAAGAATGAAAGGACGGACAGCTGCTGGCGAGGCTGCCACACTCGATGGTGCCACCACTCGGAAAGTGGTGCATGTTCTGAGAGATAGATACAGCATGGAAGCAGGCTGTACGTAGGACTAGTGTGAATAGATGACCTATGGTCCCATTGGTCACCAATTCATGCTAGTTCTGTGTTATCACACTATCCCACCCACTCTCTGCACACAAAGAGCATTTTACAGAGGCCGATTAATCTGCAAGGCCATTTGCCTTTGGGATGTGGGAAGAAACCAGAGCACCTGGAGGAAACCCACACAGTCACAGGGAGAACGTGCAAACTCCACACAGGCAGGATCGAAGCCAGGGCTCTAGCTGCAACCAGGTTGCTGAGTGCATGCTAGCTAGACACTGCTGGGTATCGAATGTGTCACGTCTTAGATAGACACAACATGCTGGAGTAACTCAGTGGGACAGGCAGCATCTCTGGAGAGAAGGAATGGGTGACCTTTTGGGTTGAGACCCTTCATGGCTTGGTGCTGGGTAAAAGCTCAGGCTTGGTCCTATTGAGAGGTGGAACAGGTTACCAGGGACCAACGAGCTTCACCCTGTGTCTCTTCATTATCCTCATGATAGAAAAACGGGAAACACGGGAAATTACGAAAATAACAACAGAAGTAGTAAAGGAAGAGGAAGAGAAACCGAAAGCGCTTTTAAAAATAGCCTTTTTGTCTTAAATTGACTTTTTGTTCAAAAAAATATTGAATGTACGAGAAGGGCTTGTACTAAATTGGTGACATTACCATACTTAGACATGCCGATTCTTATCAGAATGTGAAGGCCGTGTTGAACTTCCTGTAGAGAGGGAAGGAGACTCCAGTGAGAATGAAACTATTTGCACTCGTGTCACATGATGAACCATGAGCTGCACCAAGTGTAGTTCACCCCAACGTCACGCACCAACAGAGGAAAATACCTGAAGGTTGCAGAGAATGAGAGAGAGAGAGAGAGAGACGGAGGAAGAGAAATGAGTTAGGAGTGTCTGAGCAGGCTAGGACTTTATCCCTTGGAGCACAGGAGGCTGAGGGGCGATCCTGTGGAGGCGTATAAAATCATTGAGGGAATAGATATGGTGAATGCGCAGCCTTTTATCCAGAGTAAGGGAAACATGAACCAGGGGACATGGGTTTAAGGTGAGAGGGGAAGGATTTGATAGGAACCTGAGGAGCAACTTTTTCATACAGAGGACAGTGGGTATATGGAAAAAGCTGCCAGAGGAGGTAGTTGAGGAAGGTACTATGGCAGAAGACGTTCGGACAGGTACATGGATGAACTGGAGAACGAGGGGACCACAAGGAACTGAACAATGAAGTTGACAAAATCAGTCACTTTAAGTGAGGAGGAGAAAGACACTGAGGGACATCCTTGGGAGGCTCCAGACACAAGCGGAGACATCATTGCTGGGTATTGCCAACATGTGCCTGGTTCCGCAGGGTCACGGCTAAAAATCAGCGAAGGATGTTCAAGAAGGAATAACACTGCAGTTGACCTGGTAAAAGCTGCGGAGGGGCCGAGGTGGGAACGCAGCCCTGGTTCCTGTTACGCACGATGCGATGTCCCTCTTGAAGGTTACAATACACGTGTGGCAGGGCAGATCCCCGATCAGATAGACTGAACAGATGGGTCAGTGTTTGGGAAACAGTGGCATGATGGGAAATTGGAAAAGGGCAGATGTTTTTGAAAGGAAGAGCATGAGAGGCAGCGGAATGGAGAATCTGAACCAAGGTGAGACTGATCTCCAGAACACCCTCTGTTTTGCATATGAGAGTAGATGAGTGTGGGAGAAGGGTTGGGGAGATATTTGGAAGAAGAGAGAAAGGCCAGAGGTTGTTGTGGCATCATTAAAGGTCCCCCCCCCAAAACTCTCACACATCCCTCTCCTGCTTTAAGAGACTTTCTAAAACAGTCTTCAACAGCTTTTGTGGATCATTTCCCTTGTCTCCTATTGCTCTATTTCTGTTCAAAGTTAATTGTTCCTATCCTGGTCCCTCCCCATTCACGCAATGCCTGCACCTCCTTTACGCTGGAGGCAGAGTGCTGATAAAATATATCCTGCAGGTTAGATTAGCAGAATTAGCAAATTGGTTAGAACCTGTCCTCAGCTAACTTAACCAACACTTCCAGAGAAGCAAGAGGCCCTTAAGAAAGATGGGGAATGTTGTTTCAATGCAAGGCATGGTCTGCAGTCTATATTGGACAGTCAGAAATGCTCAACATAAGTTCACAAGTTCCAGTAGCAGAATTGGGCCATTAGGTCATCAAGTCTACTCCACCATCCAATCATAGCAGATCTATTCTTTCCCTCAACCCCATTCTCCTGCCTTCTTCCTATAACCCCGTGTTAATCAAGATTCTGTCAAACTCCGCCTGAAAAATATCCATTGACTTGGCCTCCACAGCCATCTGTGGCAATAAATTACACAGATTCACCACCCTCTGACTAGGCAAGGCAAGGCAAATTTATTTATATAGCACCATTCATACAAGCAGCAAATCATAGTGCTTTACAAAAGAAACAAAAGAATAAGATAGTAAAAAGACAGCAGAACGACCATACAACACAGGACAACAAAATAGCCAATAATCAAAAATTAGAAAACAAGCTATAAGGCAAATGCATGAATAGTAAAACAAAGTCACTAAAACAATTTTAAAAGCACATAAAAGGGATAAGATTAGAAGGTTAAGATTACCTGCATGCTGGGTTATGGAAAGGCTACAGTAAACAACAGTGTTTTTAGGCCTGATTTAAATGAACTTACAGTCTGTACACACCTCAGGTGTTCAGGGAGCTTGTTCCACAGGTGTGGAGCATAAAAACTGAACGCTGCTTCAGCCTTTTTAGTTCTGACCCTGGGAACACAGAGTAAACCTGTCCCTAAAGACCTGAGGAGTCTAGGTGCCTCACATACAACAAGAAGGTCAGAGATGTATTTTGGACCCAGACCATTCAGTGCCTTGTAGGCCAGTAACAGAATTTTAAAATCTATCCTTTTACACACAGGGAGCCAGTGCAAAGATTTAAGGACAGGTATAATGTGGTCCACTTTCTTGGTGTTGGTCAAGACTCTGGCAGCGGCATTCTGGATAAGCTGCAGTTGTTTAATTGATTTTTTACTGAGACCTGTAAAGATACCATTACAATAATCTAACCTACTGAAGATATATGCATGGACAGGTTTTTCAGTGTCTTCTTTGGACAGAAATCCCTTGATTCTTGCAATGTTTTTTAGATGGTAATAGGCAGATTTGGTAATGGTCTTTATATGGCTGTTAAAATTCAAATCCAAGTCCATAACTACACCAAGGTTTCTGGCTTTGTCTGCGGTTTTCAGTGCGATTGAGTCAAGTTGAGCACTCACCTCTAGCCTTGTATTGTTGGGACCAAAGACAATAAATTCTGTCTTATTTGCATTGAGCTGGAGGAAGTTCTGGTTCATCCACTCATTGATTTGTTTGACACACTGACTCAGTGAGTGTAGGGGACTATGGTCATGTGGTGACACTGCGATATAAAGTTGTGTGTCATCAGCATAAGTATGGTAGGATATGTTAAAATACTCTATGATCTGAGCTAGGGGGAGCATGTAAATATTGAACAAAATGGGTCCAAGAATGGAGCCCTGAGGAACCCCGCATGTGAGTTTTGTACGTTCTGATTCATAATTACCAAGGGAAACAAAATAATCCTGATCTTTCAAGTAGGATTTGAACCAGTCCAGCACAGAACCAGAGAGTCCTACCCACTTCTCCAGTCTGTCAAGCAGTATGTTATGGTCCACCGTATCAAAAGCAGCACTGAGATCTAGAAGTACCAAAACTGAAGCTTTTGATGCATCACTGTTTAGATGTGTGTCGTTTACGACCTTAGTAAGTGCAGTCTCAGTGCTGTGATGTGGCCGAAATCCCGACTGGAAAACATTAAAAATATTGCTTTGGATCATAAAGCAGTAAATTTGTTGGTAAACTACCCTTTCAATGATCTTTGCCAGAAATGCTAAATTAGATATGGGCCTGTAGCTGCTCGTAGCTGAGGCTTCCAGATTAGGCTTCTTCATTCAATAGGGGCTTGATCACTGCAGTTTTTAAGGCTTTGGGAAAATGCCCCAATTGAAGGGAAGTGTTTACTATATTCAACACTTCTGGTGCAACACTGTTAAAAATATTTTTAAAGAAGCTTGTGGGCAGCAGATCAAGACAGCAGGTAGTGGACTTTAGCTGTTGAACAGTTTCAGTCAGAGATGCACAATGTTGTAAAGTTCAAAATGTTGTAGATTCATTAGTGAATCTGGACGCATAAGTGACAAAGCCATGTTCCCTGAGGTGGAGCTACACATTGTTTGTCTTATCTTCAGAATTCTATCAGTGAAGAAATCTCCAAAGTTATTGCACGACTTGCTGGACAGGAGCTCAGGAGGGACTGATGACGAGGGGCTTGTCAGTCTATCGACAACGGCAAATAAGGTGCGGGAATTATTATTTTTGTTGATACCCTCTGAGAAAAAGGACTGCCTTGCCCCTTTCAATTCCTGATTCTAGATACGGAGACTGCCTTTGTAGATGTGGTAGTGGACCTGGAGTTTGGTTTTTCGCCACCTACGTTCGGCCTGTCTACACTTTGTTCTTTGGGATCTCACTGCTGTGGCCTTGGTCTTTAGTGGTGCAATAGCATCCGTAAGAGTCATAACATTGGAGCTGAAACCATCCACAGGGTCATCGACAGAGGCCATGGGCAGAGTTGGTAATGGTGTAAAGGCCTGAGTGAACAATGCGCCGGTGTTTTCATTGATACAACGCCTTTTGATCACCTCTGGTTCCTTTCTGATACTGCTAGCAGAGATGGTCGTTTTAAAAAATACACAGTGGTGATCAGAAAGAGCAACATCAGTCACCATAGCATCAGAAATGTTGAGACCCTTTGAAATAATCAGATCCAATATATGCCCCTTATTAAAGACATGCCTCCTCATCTCCTTTCTAAAAGTACATCCTTTTATTCTGAAACATGATTTTAACGTTGATCTGCCTCCATCAGGATCAGTTTGTGTTCACCTTGCAAATTTGCCTTAAATGAATAATTTGAATTTATAAAGATCCTGTCGTGTTGTAAAACAGCCCGCAGAACGTCACAAGAATTTGATTAACAAAGTACGGCACCAACCGCTCCCAGCGGATGTCAGGTCGCATGCGTTTCCATGGTGTTACACTCACAGGACATCCCAGAGCGTTTCACAGCTGAAGTGGTCCATTTGATCAACAAAATGAGTTTTTTAAGAAAGGTCTCGAAACGGAGGAGATTGTAAGCGGGGATGTTTAGGGAGGGAATTGCAGAGCTCAGACCTTGCGACCTGAAGGCACAACTGTCCAGATATCGTTGAAGATTGTAGGGCTGGGCGATGGAACAGACAGAGGGCGGGGGGAGGGGGGAAATGAAAACAAAGCAACATTTGCAATCTAGACCCCGTTATCACTCAGGAATGGCCTTATTTCTCAGTGGAAGATGGCTGATGAGAAGCTACGCTGGCACAGGATGTGAGCCGCACAGAACACTGGCAAGTGTAGGCCACAGGATCTGAAGGTGAACACAGGTTGGCACAACTGGCAGAGCAGCTGCCTCGCAGCGCCAGACACACAGGTTCGACCCTGACCTCGGGTACCGCGTGAGTTTCTTGCAGTTTCCTCCCACATCCCAAAGACTTGCGGGTTTGTGGATTAATTGGCAGCTGTAAGTTGTCCTTAGTGTGTGGGGAATTAATGTGAAAGTGAAATAACATAGAACTAGCGAGATTGGGTGATGGATGGTCAGCATGACTCGATGGGCCGAAGGGCCTGTTTCTATGCTGAATCTCTGAAACTAAAATCAAATCGCTGAAGATTGTATGTCTGGGAGAGGGAAAGAGGCAGAGGGCAGGAGTGAGACGAATTGGAAAACAAAGCTGGACATTTAAAATCTAGGAGGGAAGAGCCAAATAACAGATATGCCGAAGAAAGTGTCAACAGTGGATGAGTGGACAATGACGGGGTTAGTGATCATTGAAGATTCAGTTAGTGACACAAGTGAAGCCAGATACACATCTTGATGTCAAACATGACACCAGTGTTGCCAAGGTATTCATTTTACCCCAGCCTCTGGTCAGGGAGTAAGTTTACAGCCAATGGATCAAAGATCAAAATGTGATTTTATCATAATTTAGCTGAAGGAAATGTCTTCTGTGACAGTGATCGGACGCTGTAAATGCTGTTGTTTCCTCCTGTTCTGCTCAGAGCTGTGGCACAGATGAAAACCTGATTTGAATCAGAATCCTGCATCAGTGAGTAGCTCAATACTGACACCTGCATCTGCACTGATCCACCTCACTGCCAATGCTGGACAAAGCAGGCTTTGCCATAACAACGGAACACCTCACTGATTAATGTGGAGGAAGGAACTGCAGATGCTGGTTTAAACCGAAGATAGACGCAAAACGCAGCAGTAACTCAGCGGGACAGGCAGCACCTCTGGAGAAAAGGAATGGGTGACATTTCAGTCTGAAGAAGGGTCTCGACCCGAAATATCCCCCATTCCTTCTCTCCAGAGATGCCGCTTGTCCCGCTGAGTTACTCCAGCATTTTGTGTTTAACCTCACTGATTAATTCAGGAGACTTATTGCTACATATTCAGTAAACCCTCCCCTGTTTTCAAGTCACTTGTAACAGATGATTTAGATGATTAAACCTCTCACAGATGTTGAAGCACGGAGCTCCAAGCTCACAGACAGCAGCAGCCCAGTATGGTGCAGCTGCTCGCCATTCACAGAGCTCAGGAGCATTTGCCCCCTCTGACTGTGTGGGTCGAAAGCTGAAATCCAACCACTCTGACCTGACTGAATAGTGGAAACTGATCAAGACAAGTACCTCACTGAGCTCTGTTTACACAGTCGGCGATCAAATTACTTCAAGTAATCCATCTCCAGGGGATGGGGATTTGATAAAATATCTGCTTTCACAGATCAATCTCCTGATTGGACACACTGCAGCTCACTCCATGCCAGCCGCTGCCTTCCACACAAGGTCAGTGGCAGCTGCTGCAGCGGCATCAAACACCCAGCAGGTGGTGCCATTGAGTGACGTCTGCTGCAATGATGGAACAAAACAAATAACTCCAACCCCCACCCCCTCTTTTCCCTGTATCCCACCTGGATTTCACCCCTTCCCCACTTCCTCACTTATCTTTGTGCCGTGTACTGAGGTGCGGTGAAAAGCTGTGTTCTGCATGCTATCCAAACAAATCGTATATACCACACGGGAATACGACCGAGTCAAACTCAAGCACAACAGGGAGAGTAAAGGAGAAGATACAAAGGGTAGAATATAGATCTCAGCATTGTAGCTCAACAGCTCCATAGACAACGTCCAATGTCTGTAATGGGGTAGAGGTGAATGAAACAGGGCATCTTATGGAAGGACTGCTCAGTAGCCTGATTACAGAGGGGAAGCAGCTGCTCCTGAGTCTGGTGGTACATGCTTTCAATCTTCCGTATCTTTTCTCCAATGGGATCAGGGAGAAGAAGGAATGACCGGGTGGGACAAGTCTTTGATTATATCGGCCTCTTTTCCGAGGCAGCATGAAGTGCAGATGGATTGAGTGGTGTGGCAGTTTGAGGGTCTAACCGTGTCAGCTGTGGGGGATGTGCTGGTATTCTCAGGTGTGAGCCTGAATGTGGGGGGTTCAAATCCCACAGCAGAGTCTGGAGCACAGCTCCACTCTAACCAGCCCCGCAGGTCTGCTGGGAGCAGTGCTGGTGCTGAGCCCAGACGTTGAACTGAGATCCCATCTGCTCTCATCACCAAAGAAGGTCATGACCATGCCCAAGCCTCTCACCTCTTGCTGTTCCTGGCTGTCACTGAATACTCATCTTAAAGGGCCAGACTCTTTCTGAAAAAACTCCTCTTCTTTATGGCCCTCGGAGCCTACCTCCCTGGGCCTCATACTTGGTTGGCCCTTGATGGAGTTTCTGAAAGATGCAGTCTGAGGCAGAAGGAAACGCAAAGAACCGCTGGAAACCTGAGCAAATTACAAAATGCTGGAGGAACTTAGTGGGCCGGGCAACATCTGTGGAGGGAATGGGCAGGCGATGTTTGAGGTTGGGAACCCTTCTTCAGACTGATGGGAAGAGAGACGGTCATGCTGCAGCTCTGGAGAACATGGATAGGTGACATTTCCATGCTGTATCTTTCAGTCAAATTCTCTGAGTGGAGCTGGGGTTGTGGCTCACCTTCTCACTGACAGGACTGGGAGGAAGAAAATTAAATTCCTCTCATGTTCTTCATTGTTACCTAGTGACCCAGTGAATGGCAAATAAGAACAGAGACGCATGAAGCACTTGCTTTTGTCCCAGAGTCATTGTGTGATCATGAGTTGGCACTAAGAGGCGCTGTTAATCCACCAACAACTGGATTCGTGACTCATACGTTTCTAGCAACAGGCTGCCAGTCTCAAACATCATTAAGAGACCGCTGTGAAAAATGTTAAACTGCAAGAAAGTTCAACGCCCTCTGTGGAAAAAAAAAACGGAAAGGATAAAGAGAGGAAATAAAACAACTGAAGGATATTGTAGCTGAGGAAAGTGGCTCAGCATACAATGGCTATTCAACAGCAAATGGCCCACAGCCCGACTCAGTAACTGAAGCAAGGCCAGCAAACACTGCTGCAATCAGGAGGTTATCCTTGAAATACACAAACGGGGCACAATGTTTGCACAATGCATAATGTGATCCTTGCATCGTCTTACAGCACACTCCCGTCTAATCCAAACTTCACCATGGTCATAGTCAAAATATCAGAATATTATTTTGTCCTTCTTGCATAATTGGTTCCAGTTGCCAGATGAAACAAGGCTTCAGGATTGTGTAGGAAGGAACTGCAGTTCCTGATTTCAACCAAAGTTAGACACAAAAAGCTGGAGTAACTCGGACTGCCTGTCCTGCTGAGTTACTCAAGCTTTTTGTGTCTTCAGGATTCCCACACTTGGACAATGGAAGGGAAAAATTCCCTTTAGAAGCCTCCTCACTACTACATTTACAAACAGAATCACAGAGACTGGATAACCCTGAGGAAGGACTCCGACCCGAAATATCGTCTATCCATGTTCTCCCGAGATGCTGCCCGACCCACTGAGTTACTCTGGCACTTTGTGCCATTCTCTGGATAAACCATTCCCAGCAAGCCTCTCGTTGTGTTGTGCACCCCCTTTCACCCCAGAAGCCACGCGCAAATCCACTCCTTTACTTAATCTCAAACTGGTAATACCATTGCAAACTATTTCACATGAAAAAACTTAAGAATATTTCTGTTAAGGATACCAGAGTTTAGGCAGCAACTCAGTCATTGCCTTTCAACTGGCAAGCACCAACAAATGTCTCTCTCACTCTAGCACGCAGGCAAGTGAATCTTTCTACTTTTTAAAAGTGATCATCCTAATACTTTTTTCAAGCTTGTGGTCAAATCATCTGATTCTAGAACAACGAATAGTAAGTGGAAGGCTCACAGAGTCAATTGTCTGAAGACGTTTTGGTCAACAAAGCAAACGCCTAAGGACAGCTCTCCCTCTCTCTGTTTCTTATCTGTGGAAAACAGCACTGCTGAAACAGCAGTCACAGTTCATTGTAGAGCCCTGCAGCCTGTTCTTCTTGAAGCAAGCTGCTACGTAAAGTTTATTCAACTTGCACGACTTGTGGTAGATGGTTTCCAAAACATCTACAGTAGTTCACTAAGCCCAGTCTCACTCAGCCCTTTCGCCGGCCTTACAGATACCAGCAGCAGCAGAGCAAAGATCTAGTGGGGTGGCACAGTCTTACAGCGCCAGAGACCCAGGTTCGATCCTGACCATGGGTGCTGTCTTTACGGAGTTTGCACGCTACCCCTGTGACCGTGTGGGGTTGCTCCGGTTTCCCCCCACACTCCAAAGACGTGCAGGTTTGTAGGTTAATTGGCTTCAGTAAAAATTGTATATTGTCCCTAGTGTTTAGGACAGTGCTAGTGTGCTAGGATGGCTGATCTGCGCGGACCTGGCGGGCTGTAGGGGCTATTTCCGCGCTATATCTTTAAGGTCTAAAGGCACTACAAGCAGTGTGACAGCACCGTGCGACTAATACCCCTGCATTCTCAAGATGCTCTGCACGGGTTGGAAGTAAATATTTTCAGTGTCAAAGAATTAAAAAAAAAGGACATTTGGATAGACTGGCTTTTATTTACTAGATTGGAGAGGACATTGGGGTGACTGGATCGAGGTGTGCACAATTGTATGGAGGATGAATAGGGAAGATAGTATCATCTTCTTTCCTTGGTCATGGTATTTAAAACACGAGCGGTGTAAGTATAAGATGAGAGATGGAAGATTTTGCAGAGATTTAAAGGAGACATTGTTTCACACGAGGGTGGAAAGCCAATAATTTCACAAGTTGTAAGAAACATCGAGTATGACCAAAGGACAAGAGGCCAAGGAGCAGGCAAATGGGATTAGTGTCGTCAGGTTCAAGATGTTGTACATAAATTAACTCACTGGAATTTAGAAGATTGAGGGGGGATCTTATAGAGACTTACAACATTCTTAAGGGGTTGGACAGGCTAGATGCAGGAAGATTGTTCCCGATGTTGGGGAAGTCCAGAACAAGGGGTCACAGTTTAAGGATAAGGGGGGAGTCTTTTAGGACCAAGATGAGAAGATCATTTTTCACACAGAGAGTGGTGAGTCTGTGGAATTCTCTGCCACAGAAGGTAGTTGAGGCCAGTTCGTTGGCTATATTTAAGAGGGAGTTAGATGTGGCCCTTGTGGTTAAAGGGATCAGGGGGTATGGAGAGAAGGCAGGTACGGGATACTGAGTTGGATGATCAGCCATGATCATATTGAATGGCGGTGCAGGCTCGAAGGGCCGAATGGCCTACTCCTGCACCTATTTTCTATGATTCTATGTGGCTCAAACATAGTGGACCGAAGAAGCTGCCTTCTTTACATCATTGTGCTTTCCCCATTGCTGTGCTGATGGCCTTGCCCCATTCATTCCTCCTCCATTGTCCCCACTGGCTTCAATGCCATGGAGATTCCTGCTGTGTGCAGAGATCACACCATTAGTTCATTAGCTTGGCTTCAAGCTGAGGTTCAGTACTCGTTCTTCCTTCAAATGAAACCTTCTGCTGCTTTTAAATATCCTGTTGCAGTAGATGGTTCGGGATCGTCCCTCTCACCTCAGATGTTAACGTTCAGTGTTGTTCTACCTCCGCACACCACTGCGGCATATGCACTTGATTCAAGGGAATTTTTTTAATAGTTGTCAATAGTTTACAACAGAGATGTTGCAATTCTGCAGCAGAAGCAGCAGTGAGACTCACTGATCCCACCCATTTCCACTGAGTTTCCTCATTTATTAAAACATAAGCTTGTAATGCAATGTGTTGTCAATAAAGACATCCACATTGTAGCATTGAGACAGACATGGTGGGTGGCGCAGCAGTGGAATTGCTGCTTTATGGCACCACAGACCCGAGTTCGATCCGGATTACGGGTGCTGTCCGTGTGGAGTTTGTACGTTCTCCCTGTGAACCCACGTGGGTTTTCTCCGGGTGCTCCGGTTTCCTCCCAAACTCCAAAGATGTACAGGTTTGTAGGTTAATTGGCTTTGAGAAAAATTGCAAATTATCCCAAGTGTGAGTAGGATAGTGTTAGTGTGCGGAGATCGCTGGTCGGCGCGGACACGGTGGCTGAAGGGCCTGTTTCCGTGCTGTGCCGCTAAACCTAAACTAAACTAAAAGAATTGACTGGAACCACTGAGCTCACAATATCTCTCGTTTCCCCTTCCCTTAACTTTCAGTCTGAAGAAGGGTCTCATCCTGAAACGTCCTTCATTCCTCCCCGGATACTGCCTGTCCCACTGAGTTCCTCCAGCATTTTGTGTCTATCTTCGGTTTAAACCAGCATCTGCAGTTCCTTCCTACATAAAACAATAGACTCCCTGACAATCTAAGCTCTCTTCTGATTCCTAGTTCCACATTTAGTAGCTCTCTATAATTCCAAATGGTTTTACTTGGAAATGATCCTGAAACCTTTCACCACTTCACTAAACATTATTTGCTTTCCATGGCATTAAAGAGTTTACTCACAGTATATATTTTGGAACCCATTTCAATTAGAAGAATTACTTTCCTGCCCGCCTGTATAGTATCATGTTACGCAGACACCATCTCATGCTTGATGTCCAGAACGTTATTTGGTAGAATCACCATTTCCAAGCATTTCATGTATAAACTGAAAGATTCACCCAAATGATCACATGCACGAGGCTGCCAAAGTGACCTTGATCGGTCCCTGCTCTTGCAGTGACACCGCTTCTGCTTGAAGTCGGCTATGAGCTGTGTCAGCAACTTCTCCAATGTTTTTTATTTATTTAGAGATCCGGTCAACACATTATAGCAAGGGGATGTTGGCGCTGCAGCAGGTGCAGAGGAGATTCACCACAATGTTGCCTGGGATGGGGTTTTCAGCTGTGACGAGAAACTGACTTGTTTTCCTTGGAGCATTGATGACTGAATGAGGGTCAGATGGAAACTTGAGGGGTATTGGTGGGACACGATACGATAAAACTTTATTCAACTCTGGAGGGACATTGGATAGACAGTTGCAAACTTTTTTTCCAATGGCAGAAGTATCTAAGTACCAGTACCAGAAGTACCAGAACGCATTGAATTAGAGTCTTGAGTAAGAGGTTTAGGGCGCATCTGAGGAATAGCTTTTTCAACCAGAAGGTGGGTTGGAATCGGGAAGGTTGTAAGGTTGCCTAGAATATCACTGAGCTCACAATGCATATCCCACCAACATTAGACCACTGAGTGGAAGGAACACCAGTAAATCACATGAGATCTCCACCTCCCCACTCAGCCCACCCAACTTCCACTGTGACAGGTGGGAAGCTCAACAGCCAGTTAGCATGGGAGCACGTCCGAAATCCACCAAACTCTAACAGGTTCCATGAAAGGTTGGAACCATTTCTTTCAGGAGGATGACAGGCGGAACTCCGACATGCTAGTTTAAGAGTCAATAGCATTCCTGGATTTTGACTATCAATTCAAGTCAGTGTACTATTGCGAAAGACTTCCCAACAATAATCATATTCTTGCCAAAGCTGACAAGCTTATCATTGCCAGATTCTGACCCAGCGGCACCTTTACATCATGATTAATTGATTTAAAGCTTATCCTGGAAATGTTTATTGAAACATGCTGGAGGTTACTTTGTGCAACATTGCTGATGATTAACTACTTTGTTCTTTCTAAATGTAACTGGTCAGCATTAGCTTATTGTTAAAGTATATTCCCCCTCCAAATATCCACCACACATAATAATCTCTACGCTGAGATATACTCTTATACCTTATCCCCCCCCCCCCTTTTTGTTTTTACACTGAGTAGGAGCAGCTTTTAATCTCATTGTACATGTGTATAGTGACAATAAAAAGGCATTCATTCATTCATTCACTCATTTGCCGAGAGGGAGAATGGGTGATATATTAGTACGGGGCAAGGTAGAACAGGTCCAGGAGTCAAGGTCCTAAATTAGGACAAAGCCAATTTTGGAGGCAATAGGCCCAGACTTTCAGAGTGTTTGTAGGTAAAGGGACCTCCGGCAAGTGGAAGCTTTTAAAAGTGTGAAAGCAACAATTTAGGAACAGCAAGTTGCTGGTAGGGTGAAGGGCAAGGCTGGCTAGTTTAGGGAACCCGGCTTGGTAAGACATATTTAGGCTGCAGTCTAAGACAAAGAGGCATACATCAGACATAGGTCGTTGGGATCAAGTGTACCCTCGTCATGTATTAGAAGTGAAGAAGTACACTTACGAGGGAGATCACAAGGGGGAAAAAAGGACACGAGATGGATCTGGAAAGCAAGATAAAGGAAAAGCGCAAGACTTGCTAAAGGTTTATTAGGAACCCGATGGCAACTTCCTCACACAGGGAGTAGTAGGTGTATGGAATGAGCAGTCAAGGAAGTAGTCAAGGCACTTACAATACAACATTGGAAAGACATTTGGAAAGGTTCATGGATAGGAAAGGTTCAGAGAGATATGGGCCTAATGTGGGTGAATGAGGGACTTGCACAGATGGGTATCTTGACTAGCATGCAGGAGTTGGGCTGAAGGGCCAGTTCCATGCTCTATTGCTCTATATGCTCTTCCATCTCCATCGTCCTGGCGTCAGCAGGATGTGTACTGAGTTATAGGTGAAGTTGGTCAATTAGCAGTAATATTGAAGTGTCCATTCATACTGGATGGACAAGAACAGAAAAAGGAAAATTGTTTACCGAGCTACTCACTGATGCCACTTACTCCTTTACGTGCTGTGCTCATGTATGGCTTGAATGTACTCCTATATGGTACGATTTGATTGCACAGCAAGCAAAACAACGTTTTTGACTGTATGAGTACATGTGACCATAAACCAATACCAAATATGGGGTGAACGATAAATCCTGGCCTTGGCTAGTTGAATTGTGCTGAAAACCAGGGCAGCCAATAGGCTGTGGTTGAATTACAAGCCACTAGTCCTCACATTTGGAATAAAACAATGGGAAAACTCTGAGAATTGAAGATTGCAATCTGAGTGATGAAATTGTAATCTTGCATGCAGCCATTGCTGTGCCTGTTCAGGCACTCACTTTCAGACTGGACCTCAAATCTGGAGGAATTCCCGTAACTGCACGCAGGGAAGGGGAGAAGGGTCCGTGCTCCAATCCAATGGAATTTAAGGGCTTGGACAGGATAGAGGCGGGAAAAATGTTCCCCATGTTGGGGCAGTCCAGAACCAGGGGTCACAGTTTAAAAATAAGGGGTAGGCCATTTAGGACTGCGATGAGAAAAACTTTTTCACCCAGAGTTGAGAATCTGTGGAATTCTGTCACAGAAAGCAGTAGAGGACAATTCACTGGATGTTTTCAAGAGCGTTAGATATAGCTCTTAGGGCTAACAGAATCAAGGGATATGGGAAGAAAGCAGGAACGGAGTACTGATTTAGGATGATCAGCCATGATCAAATTGAAAGACGGTGCTGGCTCGAAGGACCGAATGGCCTACTCCCCGCACCTATTTTCTATGTTAACTCCTTGGACCTTGTCACCTCCTCGATGCTACAGGAATGCAGCAGTCTGTGCTGGGACGACTGAGATACTCCTTTACGTTTGTCATATTCACGACACCCTGCTTCAAATGAGGCATTCTTTAAAACTGGAGGCTGTGTACAAGGGATCAAGGCCAGATATAACTGGAGTCCTGCTAACTTTCATGCAAAGCACATGAGACACATGAGTTAGTTGTCTCATTCACATGAGACACATGTTGTTAGTGTCTCATTCACCCACGTTTTAAAATGTTTGGAAAAACCCATCAACAATCTCAGGAAAATAACAGGAAGCAGCGGCTGTTGTTGGCTTTCTGACATGTAATGGCAGTAGGAGGAAACAGAAGGAACAAAGATCATTTATTTTCCTTTAGGTGGAACTTTTGAGATTATATTCCATTGATTCAATGTTGTTTCACAACAGTGAATAGAATGGAAAGACATGAAATGCTGGAGTAACTCAGCAGGTCAGGCAGCAGCCCTGGAGAACATGGAGGGGTGACGTTTCTGGTCGGGACCTTTTTCCCCACCCCTGCACACAGTCTGAAGGATAGAAAGCTGGAAGAGTGTCGGTGCTGATAGGCAGATGTTTGGACAAAGGCCAGAGATGAACACATACAAGATGGGAGACAAAAGGATTAAAGAATGCAAATTGTGAAGATAGAGGATTGATGAGGTCCAAATTGGAAAGCTAGGGGATGGAATGTAGGTGGAAAGCGATGGGAGAGGAGAAATAAGTGACAAGTCAGCTGGGGCTCAGGGGAGGGGGGAGGGAAGAAGAGGCGGGGGATTAAGTGCGATTAAAGGGAGGGAGGGTAATTTTGTAGAATTTACCTAAAGTTGCAGGTTATGCAGTTACCGACTGATGTCTACTACAAACCTAACAACTCCCCCAGTTATCTGGACTACATTGTTATAAGCCTGAAGAAGGGTCCCAACCTGTAATGTCACCCTATCATGTTCTCCAGTGATGATGCCTGGGCCACAGAGTTGCTCCAGCATTTTGTGCCTTTCCTTGGTAAAGCAGCATTTGCAGTTCCTTTTTTCTAGTGAATAGAATGGGCATTAGCCCATATAAGAAAATAACTTATCAGACTTTTGCATCTGATTTCAACTTTTATTCCTGCCTAACAGCACCCAAAACCAAAGTGTTTGATCCTGACTACGGGATTTTATAAGTTCTCCCTGTGACCGCGTGGATTTTCTCTGGGTGCTCCGATTCCTTCCCACAATCCGAAGACGTGCAGGTTTGTAGGTTAATTTGCTTCTGTAAATTGTCCCTAGCATGTAGGGTAGAACTCGTGTATGGGGATCGTTGGGCAGTTCGGACTCGGTGTGTCAAAGGGCCTTGTTTCTCTGCTGTATCTCCAAAAACTAAAAGACTCGCCTTCAAAGGCAGGGATTATAAGTACAGTTAGCCTGACCTGCTACATATACAAAGAATTGGGTTGGCACTATATTGCCTCGTGATTTATCCTGCATTGTGAATTCAGAAGCTAAGATGTATATAACCCCTATAAAAGTGAGCACTTCTGTAAAACTTGACTGCATCACTTGCCATTGTCCTCAATGGTCAGTAATTGTGAAGAGGGACAGTTGTCTTGGTACACAATGTAGTTTTCTTACCCATCTAGAGGCAGTCCTGAGAGCACAACCGCAGACATCATCAAGGAACTTTGGTGCATGCCACAACCAAGGTCTCAACTTTTAGCTGTCCCCTTTTCTCAAAAATATGTATTGTCAACATCTAACAATTCATCCCCATTGAATGTTACCAAACTTCAATAATTCACCAATTTCATGAATCACTTTATGAAATAGAATTATATTCATTCTTCCATATCCGTCTTGTATAATTGTGTCTTTCTGCTGCTCAAAACTTGATAATAGTTGAGCATTCCACTTTCGTTAGAAATAAAAAAGTGAACTGAAAAATTTCTGTAGAATAACTAAAATTAACCAATCACGTGACTTCAGCAAATAAGTTTCTGCTATATTTCTCGTTCTGCATGGATAGAAAGTCATCTACTGTGGGTTCTATTTATTGTGGAACAGGCAAGCCAATAGAAGCAAAAACAGTAAAACACATTTGTAATGTAACATTATATCCTCTTTCATTGATTTAAATCTGCTTTTTGAATGATTGTTACAAAATGCACTGGAGATCGGGTAAAAAAGAATAAAATATACATACTACATATGGTTCATTGTCACCTCCAGTATTTTGCCTAAATGGTCAATTTTTCAATGTAAGTTTGCATCACCAGCCACCTACTCGGATACAATTTCTGTGGAGTCACTGAAATCCGACTCTAAACAAAAGGGTAGTGACAATTTTATTCTACCCTAACTCAAGGTTCCCGAGGCCTTTTGTAGCATTTTACTATTGTGGCAATAGCTCAAAATTTCCAAAAAATTGAGTGTATGTAGACACTAAACATTTACCAATCTTATACTGATATTTCAATTTAGAACAATCTTTATTATTTTATAAGGCATTACATCTGCCACAGACTTTTCTCAAATAATGAATAAATGTTCATATTGAAATTTCTGGGCTTGTTTAGGAACTGGGAATTTGGACATAAAGTAATGTGGCGAGCTTCCTTGACATTTTTCCTAGTAAAAAGTTAATTCTTAATTTGCAAGAGATGTTTCATGTCAAACATTGGCATATTTTGTTTTGTTAATATATATAGGGCTTAAATTAAATATACATGCCCTTTTAAGGCAATAACATCAGCTACGCAAAGCAGTAACACTTGAATCTTTCACATATTTAGATAGTGGACTTGTGCCAGGTTACAGAAACACTGCCAACAAATTCCCTTCGGAGAGTGTTAGTCACTTTAAGACCAATAAATTCCGCCAGGCAGAAAAATCCAAATGCAGAGAACATTAGATTTGCAAGACGATAGACACAAAAAGCTGGTGTAATAGCGGGTCAGACAGCATCTCTGGAGAAAAGGAATAGGTGCCGTTTAGGGTCCAGACCCTTCTTCAGACTGAGAGTCAGGGGAAAGGGAAACGAGAGATATAGACAGTGATGTAGAAAGTTCTAGAACAAATTAATGAAAGATATGCAAAAAAGTAACAATGATAAAGGAAACAGGCCATTGTTAGCTGTGGCCTAGGTGAAAACGAGTATAGACAATGAGACTATATTCATTGTATCAATGAGAGCTTGAAGCTGGTATGACTTGGGTGAAAGTGGGATGAAGAGGGGGGGGATGCAAGGGTTACTTGAAGTTAGATAAATCAAATTTATACCACAGGGTTGCAAGCTGCTCAAGCGATATATGAGATGCTGTTCCTCCAATATGCATTTGGCGTCACTCTGACATCGCCTAGGATAGAAAGGTCGGTGTGGGAATGGGAATTAAAATGTTTGTTAACTGGGATATCAGGTAGGTCCAGGCATACAGAGTGAATGTGTTCAGCGAAACGATCACCCAGTCTACGTTTGGTCTTGCCGATGTACAAGAGTTTACACCTTGAACAACGGATACAGTAGATGTGTTTGGAGGAGGTGCAAGTGAACCTCTGCCAAACCTGAAAGGACTGTTGGGGTCCCTGGACAGTCGATGGAGGAGGTATAGGGACAGGTGTTGCATCTCCTGCGGTTGCAGGCGAAGATACCTGGGGAAGGGTTGTGTTAACCAGGGAGTTGTGGAGGGAATGGTCTCTGCGGAAGGCAGAAATGGGAAGAAGCGACTAATGGTGGGATCGCATTGGAAATGGCCAAAATGTCGGAGGATTATGTGTTGCATGCTACGGCTGATGGGGGTGAAAGGTAAGGACAAGGGGACTCTGTCCCTGTTGCGACTAGGGGTTGGGGGAAACAAGAGCAGAGTTGCGGAAGAGGTGAAACCCCTGTTCCCTAAAGAATGAGGACATCCTGGTATGGAACACCTCATCTTGGGCGCAGATGCAGCGTAGGGGATAGAGTCTTTGCAGGAAGCAGCGTGGGAAGAAGTGTTGTCTAGATAGTTGTGGGTGTAAATAGGTTTATGATGGACGTCAGTCAATAGTCTATCTCTGGCGGTTGGTCAAGGACGGCCTGCTGAGAACAAAGAGGGACTCAGCAAGCTGGGGGGGGGGGGGGGGGGGGGGGAGGGGATGTGTGAGAAGGAAGAGGGACCATCGGGACTATATTGAAGGTACACAAAAGGATGGAGAAACTCAGCGGGTGCAGCAGCATCTAAGGAGCGAAGGAGATAGGCAACGTTTCGGGTCGAGACCTTCAGACTGGCTAGGGATCAGGGAAACGAGAAATATAGATGATGTGGAGAGATAAAGAACAATGAATGAAAGATATGCAAAAAAGTATCGACTATATTGAATACTTCTGTAACTTTGTCTGCGCCTTGAATGATGCTGATGAAACATTTTGAGTTAGTTGAACCATTGCAGACAATACAAAACAGTTTCCAATTTGCAAAACCAACACAACTGGACAATTAAAGCTCAGCCTTTTAATCAGTAAAAGGGTAAAGAGACATTTTCAGTAGTACAGCAATAAAATGTACACCATATATGAATGCTGCCTATTTATACACTTTTCATTTACACGTGATCAAATCATACATTTCAGATGTGAATTTAATTTGTTTTGAGCATTTCAATTGGATGCACTGTAGTAGATTACTTTAGTTTAACAGCGATGCTGAATTTGTTTTAGAATTCATTATGTTGCACATTTTCTCTCTATTCAAGATACAATGGAGGATTAAAAACATTTGATGGAAACCTTTGAGCAACATAGAACTGTGTCAGATGATAAATAAATCAACAATGGAGTTGTAATTCCATTTGGACATCTTTGAAGTTCTCCGATACAGAATTTTCTTTTCCTACACCCATGATGAATTGGAATATTTTTCTGTCCAAAACACAGCTTTAAACTGGTAATTCTACACCTCCTCCCCAAGGCTTAGTTTAGTTTAATTTAGAGATACATCACAGAAACAGGACCTTCGGCCCACCAAGTCCACACCGACCAGCAATCCCCGCACACAAATGATATTCTACATACACTAGGGACAATTTACAATTATAGCAAGCCAATTGACCTACAAACCTGTACGTCTTTGGAGACTGGAAGGAAACAAGGGTTCCTGGAGAAAACCCACACAGGTCACGGGGAGAACGGATAAACTCCATACTGACAAGCACCCGTAGTCAGGATCAAACTCTGTCGCTGTAAGGCAGCAATTCTACCGCTGCTCCACCGAGAACAACCCTCTTTGGGAAAAATCTTTAAAAACCTCACAAAATACTGCTTCTGTGGGACCTCATTCTGGATGTGTGAGCCAAGTTGGAGGAGACAGTGATGATTCACTCAACATTCCCATGTGGCAGCATTGTGCTCACTGATAGTCTCAGTACTATAGTCTGATCTTCCAAGGGCTTTGTAAGGGGAAGAATGAGAAATATAATGCGCCAGCAGATAATTTTTCTAAATTTTAAGCCAAATGGCAGTTCGAATCGGGCCTCTCGCCACCAGTCTGGATAACGGGATCTGAAATGGTTCTGTCGTCCTCTGCCAGATTTGAAGAATGTTGGCGTCACATTTTACTTGCATATTCAACTTAATTCAAGAAGCTTCAAGCATTTGAGTAACATTAAAAATTCTTTAAAATGCATTCCCACATATTCCTTTTTCAACAATAAAGACAGCTTTACTGAAATACAGAAGTCTCGCACCTTAAATCCTCAGTTAAATGCAAATAAAACATTTGAATTGATCTCTGGCCCAGGCTTATTTAAAGCAGTTTCCATTATTCATTTCAACTATGAAAACAATATGCTTCAAAGTTCAAAAATTACTGAGGCTTCCCAGCAATAAGATGCAATTTATATTTTCAAACTTTTCCCAATTTTGGTAATCGTGGATTCTTCTTTCCTCAGTGGCAGCCATACCACATGGAGGAAGCTTCAACTTCCGGCTTGAAGACTTGTTTAAAAAATGCTTTTAATATAAAAACAATTTTCGAGAAGAGCTTTTCATTTACTTAATCAGTCTCACTAACCTCGCTTTGCTGCTAAATTTACCATTGCACATATCCATTCATCAATAATTTGCAAGCAGACTGCTGTAATTATACACTGAACGAGCCGTGTCATGGCCACTGACAATATGATGCTCTTCTGAGAACCAGAGCTCATCAGCAGAAACCTATTCCATTTCCCTTTGGTCTCTCGTTCAGGCGGTCAGAACGCTACTCGGTCGGTACAAGTAATCGAGACATGGACTGATAATCCAATGCATGCAAACTCAAGTCCCATTATGCCAGCTTGCCAAAGGATAACCATTAAAAATAAAAATTTTGAACTAACAAACAATTCTCTTTGGTCTATTTGTATAAATCTGATGGCGTACTGATATCTTTTGAGAGACACCTACTGCCCTTTTGGGTTAATATTATCATTTTCTGAAATAGTTAGTAAGCTACTCAGCTGCATAAACCTCAGCAATAGTTTAGAGGAAATCCATTACCACCTTCTTAGCAATAACTAACACTAGTTTTCCTAGGTCATCACATACCTGGAATGAATAAAAATACAATGACACACTGATCACGCACCAGCATCTTGTTTCTGCATAACTGAATTTCATCTCCCACTCAAGGTGTACTGCAGCCAAGAATACAGTTCAGAACTCAAACCAAGAGATATACTCGTGAAGAATCACTTCAAATCCCAGAGCTGTGACTGCACTTGAAATGGTTAACTACTAAAGCCACATGAAAAAGGACCATGGAAAGGCAGCACGTTGTCCCAATGCACCTGAGCTGTGCAACACAAAAGTATATTTAGAATCATCTGCAACGGAATGCTAAAATCCAAGTTGCACATGGTCCAACTGGTGCAACACAAAAGCCTTTTGTTGGGTTAAATTTAAAACAAGCAGCCAGAAATTAACATTATACAATGCAGTAGAAGCATTATATGCAACAGAAGTAACTTAAGGTATTAATTCTCAAAAGATAACAGATATAAACAAATGGCTTGTAAACCATTGCAATTAGTGGTTCATCATACTGAAGTTATAACTGAGACCGATTCCCACATTGGCTAATGGCGCGCAAAATCTACATCGGGGAAGAGGCATAATCCGTGCCATACTCCATGTCCAGGGTGATGGATTCTGCAAAGCCAAACAGGGAAGATTAAAACAGTAAATTTGAAAGAAATGTCTTTGATTTGAGTTTCACTCTAGGTGGATAATACACGTACCAAGGCCACCCGCTGCTCCTTGTTCATTTCCTTCACTGTTGTTCCCGCAGTGCATTAACGAGTCCAGGGTTCGAGGAGACATTGGGAACAGGTCACTTGTGTTACCAGAGTTCGTTCTGTGCAAATCATATTCGCAAAGCACAGTTTCAAATCAGACAATTTTCAATGCTTGTGAAATTTAAATTAGTTTACCTATGACGCTTGTGACGCTACTTACAAAACATTTCAACGTACATAAATTCTGTTGGTGTAAAGTTTCTCGGCAACAGAATTTAATTACAAAAACTAAAACTACCAGGACAAAATGAGGATTCCAGCATTACTTACGGTGTCACACAAATGAATTTTCTCTTCAGATATGCAAATGTTTCTGCAACATTAAGCAAAATAAAATGTGTTCAATGTTAAGTAAAGTTAAACAAGGTGGAGTTGCTCATATTATTAACACAGGAAAACTATATAGAACTAGCAGACAAGCAAAAAGGAAATTACAATAGGGTGATTAGAATAAAAAGACCATACTCTTTTGCTGTGACATTTTGCTGAGAAATCAACAAATTTGTCTACTTGGGAAATTCTTAAGCTTTCCAGTTTTGTTGATAAGGCGTCAAGGAGGCACAGCGACTGCCTTACAGCGCCAGAGACCTGGGTTCGATCCTGACTATGGATGCTTGTCTGTACGGAGTTTATGCATTCTCTCCGTAACCTGCGTAGGTCTTCTCTGGGATCTTCGGTTACATCCCACACGTCAAAAACATATGGGTTAGTACGTTAATTGGCTTGGTGTAAATGTAAAACTGTTCCTAGTGTGTGTAGGGTAGTGTTAATGTGCAGGGTTAATTTGTCTGGTGTGGTCTCAGTGGGCCGGAGGTCCTGTTTCCACGCTGCATCGCTAAACTAAACTAAAACCACAAATACAAATGGCAAGACAGCCATTTATTATCAACAGTGGAAGGAATGTGGCCATGCCTGGCAGTCGATTCAATGCCACATCAGCGCGGAAAAAATCATCAGTGAATGTTGCTCAGCTAACTGAAGGGAAACTCTCTGAAATCGACTGATCCAGAACATCTGGTTTAAGGAACTTTCTGTGCTGAAATAAGTGGTACACATGCAATTTCAAGCAACTGATGTGCTGCAGCTTAAGAAAGTTGTGGTTATAATTTCTCTGGCTTCTTGTAATTTTTGGAGTTGGCATAAAGATATTCTTTGTAGTTTGGACCTTCGATCAAGCTCCACAATGTTAGCTCCTTTTCACCAAAATTCTGAACCTTCAGTTGCAAATGAAAAGTATCTAGTGTTTAAAAATTCACCTGGGTCATTGGGATCAATAGCTTCCGGTGGTTCACTGCAGCAATATTTCCCAAACGCCTCTTCCTTTGGAATATCAGGATACAAATACACTAGAGGCGACACAAGAATATTGGTGGCGTCCATAATCTTGTAGCTTATGATGATGTCAGCAAAGGACATGTTGGTCAGCTGCTGTTTGGTGTATGGCTCCACAGACTGGATTTGCGTTTTACCTAATAAAAAGGAGAAAAATATATACAGTTCCCTCCATAATGTTCGGGACAAAGACCCATCATTTATTTATTTGCCTCTGTACTCCACAATTTGAGATATGTAATAGAAAAAAATCACATGTGGTTAAAGTGCACTTTGTCAGATTTTAATAAAGGCCATTTTTAACATTTTGGGTTCACCATGTAGAAATTACAGCAGTGTTTATACATCGCCCCCCCCCCCCCATTTCTGGGCACCATAATGTTTGGGACACAGCAATGTCATGTAAATGAAAGTAGTCATGTTTAGTATGTTGTAGCATATTCTTTGCATGCAATAACTGCTTGAAGTCTGCGATTCATGGACATCATCAGTTGCTGGATGTCTTCTCTGGTAATGCTCTGCCAGGCCTGTATTGCAGCCATCTTTAGCTTATGCTTGTTTTGGGGGCTTGTCCCCTTCAGTTTTCTCTTCAGCATATAAAAGGCATGCTCAATTGGGTTCAGATCGGGTGGTTGACTTGGTCACTCAAGTATTGACCATTTTTTAGCTTTGAAAAATTCCTTTGTGGCTTCAGCAGTATGTTTGGGATCATTGTCTTGCTGTAGAATGAACCACTGGCCAATGAGTTTAGAGACATGTGTTTGAACTAGAGCAGATAGGATGTGTCTATACACTTCAGAAGTCATTATGCTACTACCATCAGCAGTTGTATCATCAATGAAGATAAGTGAGCCAGTTCCTTCAGCAGCCATACATGCCCAGGCCATAATATCCGCACCACCGTGTTTCACAGATGAGGTGGTAAGCTTTGGATCTTGGGCAGTTCCTTCTCTATTCCATACTTTGCTCTTGCCGTAACTCTGTTATATGTTAATCTTCATCTCATCTGTCCACAAGACCTTTTTCCATAACTGTGGTTGCTCTTTTCAGTACTTTTTGGCAAACTGTAACCTGGCCATCCTATTTTTGCAACTAACCAGAGGTTTGTATTTTGTAGTGTAGCCTCTGTATTTCTGTTCATGAAATCTTCTGCGGACAGTGGTCATTGACAAATCCACACCTGAAGAGTATTTCTGATCTGTCGGACAGGTGTTTGGGGACTTTTCTTTATTTTAGAGAGAATTCTTCTGTCATCAGCTGAGGTCTTCCTTGGCCTGCCAGTCCCTTTTCGATTAGTAAGCTCACCAGTGCTCTCTTTCTTCTTAATGATGTTCCAAACAGTTGATTTTGGTAAGCCTAAGGTTCGGCTGATGTCTCCAACAGTTTTATTCTTGTTTCTCAGTCTCATAATGGCTTCTTTGACTTTCATTGGCACAACTTTGGTCCTCATGTTGACAAACAGCAATAAAGGTTTCCAAAGGGAAATGGGGAGACTATGTATAATCACAGCTGGTACATGTTGAAACCAAAATGTAGAAATATGGCCTTTACTAAAATCTGACCACCACAATTTAACCACATGTGATTTTTTTCCCATTACAAATCTCAAATTGTGAAATACAGAAGTAAATAAATAAATGATGGGTCTTTGTGCCGAACATTATGGAGGGCACTGTATGAAAGGGTTTACAATGCCGGAATATTTTCTTCAATATCATTAACTTACACCTTACATAACGTTCTCAAATGTTGTGGTTTGGAAATATTTTACCCAACTCGCCAGATCTTGGAAATAAGATAGCTGTGCTTTATACACTCAGAGCTAGTGCCAGCAATTATTAAAGACCAAGTATGAATACATCTTCTAGAGCAGCTGCCAAGTGTTTCTGGTGAAACCAGTTTGAAATACATGCATGTTACATCAACTATCCTGGTGCCTCGGGATGTATGCGGGAGGAGTAGTTGGGTGAAGTAAAGAGCCAAGAAGTATCAATTCATAACTTGTTGAAACTATATTTTTTTCCCCACATAGGAATGCTAAAGGTAGTGACAATTGATTTGTGTCGTACAAGATGCATTGGGAACAGTTTCCCAACACAGACAGACAGCTTTCCTTCAATCTGACTGAACTCACACTGACATTCTAGACTGGTTGCAATCTGCCAAAAGTACTGCAACAAACCAGTTCAAGACGATTAAACCACTGTGCCTTTGATCAAACCTGTAGCCACATGAAAAAGGTTTCAAATTATACAAAGGTTTAACAATTTATAAACCAAAAATAGCAAAGTTTAAATTGATGGATTTTTCTCTATTCATTCCAGCATACCCACTACTTGCTGCATCTAAACATTATGCAGAGATTAGCTTGGCGTTTTTAACTCCAAAATATTGACTTCAGTGCATCTCTTCTCTGACTAAAACAGAATAGATCAGGACCTATGTGTTTGAAAATATTTAAGGCTTAATTAATACTCCCTCCCCAAAAAAGGTTTGTTAGATTCTCCACTTCAGCTCTACGCATCACTTCCCCAATTAAAATGGCAGCTACAGAAACCTCTGCAGCTCCAAAAACGTTCAGATTTCTGACCAGTTTGCATAATGTTGGCTGGAACAACTGAACATTCTGATTCACTCAGTCATCAGAACATGCCCAGCCACGTCGTAACATATTTTTATGTGTAACATTTAGCAGACATGTGGAGGTATCTGGATATCAAGAGTGATGCAACAACCAGATTAATTTAAAAAAAATTGCACTTTTTCTTTTCACGGAGAGAAAAAGTGCCAAACTAGAAGAGTGACAGTGTTAAATAGCACGGAAACAGGGTGAAGGACCCAAATCGTCCATAGCAACCAAGATGTCCATTTAAGCTAGTGCCATTTTACCTTGTTTGGGCAATATCCCTCTCATCCTTTTCAATCCATGCTCCTGTCCAAATGACTTTTAAAGGTTGTTATAGTACCTGCTTCAACTAGTTCCTCTGGCAGCTTGTTCCATATGTCCACCTTTTAAGGAACTATGTAGAGTACTTGTGGTCTTGGGTCCCTCTTTTCTACCACCCTCCCCGGGGCTCTTCCATTCACTGTGAAAGTCCTACCCCAGCTTGACTTTCCTAAATACAACACCTCGCACTCCTCTGAATTGAACAACATTTTCAATTTCCCAGCTCACTTGCCCAGCTGATCAAGATCACACTAATATTTAACAACCAAATGGCTTACTCCTTATTCTTAAACTGTGGCCCCTGGTTCTGGACTCCCCCAACATCGGGAACATGTTTCCTGCCTCTAGTGTGTCCAAACCCTTAATAATCTTATATGTTTCAATAACATATCCTCTCATCCTTCTAAACTCCAGAGTATACAAGCCCGGCCGCTCCATTCTCTCAGCAAAATGACAATCCCGCCATCCCGGGAATTAACCTTGTAAACCTACGCTGCACTCCCTCAATAGCAAAAATGCCCGTCCTCAAATTAGGGGACCAAAACTGCACACAATACTCCAGGTGTGGTCTCACTTGGACCCTACACAACTGCAGAAGGACCTCTTTGCTCCTATACTCAACTCCTCTTGTTATGAAGGCCAACATGTCATTCGCTTTCTTCACTGCCTGCTGTATCTGCATGCTTACTTTCATTGACTGATGAACAAGAACCCCCAGATCTCATTGTACTTCCCCTTTCCCAATTTAACACCATTTAGATAGTAATCTGCCTTCCTGTTTTTGCTACCAGTGGATAACCTCACATTTATCCACATTAAACTGCATCTGCCATGCATCTGCCCACTCACCCAACCTGGCCAATGCACCCTGCATTCTCATAGCATTCTCCTCAAAGTTCATGCTGCCATCCAGCTTTGTGTCATCTGCAAATTTGCTAATGTTACTTTGAATCCCTTCATCTAAATCTTCCTTTGCTCGGTGACAATACTCAGTTGAGTTTAATACCGACAGCTTCACCGTAACTTCTGATATCAGCTGCTTGAGAGAATTATTCCGTGTCAAACCGTCCCGTGACTTCATTATCTTGGAAATGGGCACTCTTTGTTAGAACCTTTTTTGCAAAGGATTCTGAACCTGAAATGTGAACTGTTCCTCTTTCTCCAGATGCTGCCTGACCTGCTAAATATTTCCATCATTTTCTGTTCAGATTTCCAGCATCCAGGTTTTTTTGATTTTTTTAAGCCTCAACCTAGTGATGACAGACAGTTTGCAGTAATGGGATGTTGCTAAACTTCTATTATAATCTAATAGTTTAAATTGAGGCACAGTGGCGCAACGGTAGAGTTCCTGCCTTGCATTGCCAGAGACCTAGGTTCAATCCTGACAATGGATGCTGTCCGTATGGAGTTTGTACGTTCTCCCTGTGACTGCATGTGTTTTCTACGATGCACTATTTTTCTCTATTATTCCAAAGTCGTGCAGGTCAATTACTTAATTGATTTCTGTAAAATATCCCTAGTGTGTAGGATAGAACTCGTACATGATCTCTGGTTGGTACGGACTAGGTGGGCCAAAGAGGGCGTTTCCATGCTGTATCACTAAAACTTTTTCTAAAACTAAAAATCAAAAAGATTTTTCCACCCAAAATGATTTGGCATTGTCTAATCAAAAGCAGATACATACCATTGATATCTTTTTCCACCCAAGTAAACGTGATCCCTCCTTCTTTGTTGCTCTCGCTAAAACGAAGAAGGAATGTGCCTGGGGGTTTCACATTCAGCAAGGCTCGCTCCCTTTCTTTACTGATGAAACCTATGATATACCTGAATGAACAAAAATACATACATCATGCATCCGCAGATTTTATTAAAAGGTCGGTCAAAAACTGGGCACAATGTCACATTGATAATATTTACAAGATCAATATAAAAGTACCACCGATACTTTTAGGTTATCTGTCATGGATAAGTATCCCCAGAGTTAAACAAAGACATGGAGAATTGGGTGTCTATTAATTATGTTGCTACAAAAATAGCACATGGAGGGTTAAACATTAAATAAAAACAGTACACGTTTGAACAAACTCTTACCCATCATTCCAGAGAGACAGAATGAATTTCTTCACCAAATCTATGATGTTGTCCAGCCAGACCCAGAAGGAAAATGCTTTCCCTGGCATGTTTTCCTTGATTAATTCAAATTGTGAAAATAAATTATGAAGGTCAATGAAAATTTCCAGTTTTTTTTATATTTGTTTAACAAAAACAAAAGGTATTCAGAGATTGCTCACACATTTATACAAGCATCTTTTACACAATCCACACATAAGATATTACAGGCCCTCCTGGCTAATGGTAGGGTTCCAACCCTACATGGCAAAAGATACCCGCAGAAGTGAGTTGGGCCATAGGAATAGATAATCCGGAGAAACATTTAAAATCTTGCTTTTCCATTCTTTTTATTTATTTTTAAAATATTTTTATTAGAAGCATATACATATAACCAAAACACAATTTGTTTACCAGTTACATATTAACACAGCTTCTGTTTATTTTTTATAGAATTTTTTGAAAGATAGAGCTATAGAAAGAAGGGAAAGAGAAACAGGAAAAAAAATAAAATAAATGACCAATAACACAATTTTGGAGATTATAAAGTGTAATAATTCATCCAATCCTGGATTCAAGTTTCAGTCAAGCTTCCGTGGTGAAAATCAGAAAATCAATAAATGGAGACCATATTCTAGCAAATAGTTCTGATTTGTCAATTAAGACAAGTCTAGTTTTTTCCAAATGTAAGGTCTCAGACATTTCTATAATCCACATTTTAATTGTGGGGGGTGCCTTTCCATTCTTAATAAAAAGGCTTTTATTAATGATTTTAGCCCAAACCTAAATCAGGCTAATAATTAATTTTTAACGTTGCCCATTTCCTTCGCTCCATAGATGCTGCCTAACCCGCTGAGTTTCTCCAGCAATTCTGTCTACCTTCAGGCTAATAATTATATATTTTTTGATTTTTTTTTTAAACTGCAGACACGGTTTTAAATGCTTGTGAAAATGACACTGCTCATTGTGTGTCTCTGGATATGTTGAGCAAAACAGACAATCAATGTTTTAACTGGAATGTATTTTCGCTGGGATCAATGTGGGAAAATTCTAACCATGCTTTCTTTGTACATTCTCACCCAGCTTTGCAGCTGGCAAGTCCATCCTGTTGGTCTCACATGGTATGCACAAGTTGGGTGTTCGTAAGCTGGGTTTTGGAAAGTAGTGGTTACTAACAATATTGAAATTGTTGGAGACTTCAGAAAGTAAATTGCTGCAAGGATTCTGCTGAAGTATTTTTCAGGGCCGCAAAATGTTACTTAATTTCAAACAAACTTATAAAACATTTTAAAGTTCCTCAATAGTTATTCATTTAAAAGATCATGGCAAGTGTTTGGACATTAAATAACGGAAAAAAACATTCAACTCACTTTACAAAATTTTGCCCATGTGATTTGGCACCCAGAGTAGTTTTGACCAGGACCTAGTGACCAAAACATTTTTTACATTACTAGATCAAGTGTATAAAATATAAAGTAAAACTAAAATACAATCAAATCTTATAGTACTCGATACATTTGTATTTATACTGCCTTTATTTCCCAATGGATTACACATTATTTAGAATAGTTTAACAGAACAAGAAATGCCTGGAGTTGAAGGATATTTGACAATTAAAACAATTGCCCAAGTAGAATCAATACTGATATTCAAGGTATTCAAGTCTCTGGATCATTGAAAGTCCATGTTTGAAAGAAAACCAGTTCATTTTTATTTCAATATTTAAATGGAAAAGTTTCACATATTTAACCCATTCCTGATCATCGCTGATGGAATTACACTTTTTAAAAATATAGATTTTCATTTTGTAGCCATGCATGCCATTATGATCCTTGATCACAATGGAGATGAAGAAAGTACAGAGTTCTGGACAATGGAAGCTCTGTAGGCATTTGACTGTGCCAAGGGATCTTTATCACCAGGCAAACATCATTTAATTTCATAGACCTTCAGCAGGACATTTTTCCAATAGGAGCCGAATTCCAGTAAGGTCAAAATAAGAGTGATACATGTGATAAATTAAAAGTATAACTGCAGCACTAATTCAAGGTATAACTTCAATGACAATTACTCACCAAGCAGCTTCTCAGCTAGTGTTCCTAGCTGCTCCATGTCCAGTCCTCGTTTGGTGGTGGAAGAAAACTGCCAGCTGAGGATCTCTGCTACCTGGTCCCATGTGGCGACTGGAGGTTTTGTGAAAAAGTTCACATTCTGTTTCAAGACAGGAAATTATAATTAATTTCATCTTGCAAAACAACAAATCGATTGTCATTAATTAACAATTAAATATTTCTGATGTTGTCATTTCTAACAACACAAAAACATTTTGCTGGAACTGCTAGATTTACAACCCATATCGCCATTACCTTTCTAAATGTTGATTAACCAATTATCCATAATTGGGAATCATTTAAAATCCAAATGTTAAAATCTAATTAAAACAAATTCATGTGCTTTTGTAAAAGTCAATTCATTTGCATTGTCATCATTGCTGTTGCTTTATTTAAACTGTAATCTACTCTCCTACAAAAAGGTGAAAAAGCCTTCAACTTTTTTAAAAACAAAAGTACACTTCAAAAAAAAATTAAGATCAACGCAAAAGATTTCATACTTATACTTCAGAAAGTATAGCATTAGAACTAAAGGTGTTGAAGTTGGTAAATGACAAAATAGGGAAGATGGGAGTTTTAATTCTGAATTTGGAATGTTATCAAAATATTGGCTGCAGTCATATCTTCTTAAAAGATGTTCTTTGAACGTGTATCCAACAGCTTGCCGAGACTGATTAAGTCATAAGGGTAATTGCACGTCGATTAAAATTAAATTTCACATTAAACTCATAACCGTCAGTTAATTTTGTTTAGAAATATAATTAACTTTAAAGAGAATAGTGAAATGTTGTCAATTTAACACCATCATTATTTCCCCAAGAATTTCATCCTACATTTAATGTTCAAGTCTCTAGAATGTCGCTTGAACTCAACTCATTGTGCTGCAGACAGCGGTAAGACGAACCTCAATAACTGAACATATCCAGATTCCTCCGAAGGTGCATTACAGTACTAGAAAATTGGTCTAAATGTAAATATTTATACTTTATTACTCAAGCTGGAAAGGATGCAGGGAAGATTCATGAGGATATTGCCAGGATTCGAGGGCCTGAGCTATAGAGACTGTGCAGGCTAGGAATTTATTCCTTGGAGCGCAGGAGGATGAGGGGTGATCTTACAAAATCGTGAGAGAAATCGATTGGGTAAATGCACTAGTCTTCTGCCTAGAGTAAGGGAATTGAGAACCAGAGGACATAGGTTTTAAGTGAGGGGGGAGAAGATTTAATAGGAATCTGAGGGATAATATTTTCATGCAAAGGGTGATAGGTGTATGGAACGAGCTGCCAAAGGAGGTCATTGAGGCAGATACTAACACAACGTTTAAGAAGCATTTAGATAGTTACATGGACAGGTCAGGTTTAGAGGGATATGGTCCAAACGTAGGTAGGTGGGACTATTGTGGATGGGACATGTTGGCCGGTAAGGTACGTTGGGCCGAAGGGCCTGTTCCCACACTGTAAGCGTCTATGACTTAATTAATCTCCAATTGCTCCCTTCAACACTGTATTAGATACATTAAATTTAAACAGGTGCTTCATACCTTCGGATTATTGGTTAACATGTTGTACCAAAGGATCGAGGCCCAAGCATTTGGCATCTGGCAGATATTGGAGATCACCACAACTGGCAGTGAAGAGTTCTGTTTAAAAAAAGTCACAAATGTTTGCACATTTTAAAGAAAAATTATCATCTCATTTGTTCCTTCAACATGGCAATCTCTCCTAAAAAGAAAAACATTTTCAAAGTGGTGTTCTTTTACATTGCCTTTCCTTCATCAATAGTGGAAATGATGTTGATACAGCAGTGCCAGGCATCTGAAATAGTTTGGATGCAAGTAATCTGTGTGCAGCCTGCTCAATACATCAACGCACAAAAACTGGCAATATGGTATTGCCATGCAGGTGCATTGCGGCTTAGGTATGCCAAATACACTTAGGATCTCGGCGAGCCAAAAAAGAATTAACAAATAATGCAATGCAAAAGCCAAAATAAAAAAGTTATATAGATGCTGCAACATACCTCCAAATCAATTTTAAGTCCTTGATGGTAAACTTCTGTCTCAAAGGTTATCAGATGTAGCTCTTCGGTAACAATGAGGGAGGCCTAAAGCAATATAATATTATTTAAAATTATAGTGGATAACCAGTGTTTTGCATAAATGAACTATGAAATTGCCTCTTTAGCAAGTTTTAAAAGCCAAATAGCCACTGATCCTGATTATTGATCAACTCTTGCTGTATATTACTTCTACGTTAAGGTGATGCTTGCTATTAAGCGGTGTACTAACAATGACACCTTGTAAACATGAAACAAAAGGACATTTAATCATAATTGCAAAAGCCTCAGACAAAAATGGTGTAGAAAATAAATCTAGCGCATTTGGAATTAAACATAAACATCAAACAAATGTGTTGTAGCAGTAACTTTGCAAATACAGTAAATCCTCGTTATAATGGACCATGGGGAGGGGGGAGGGAGAATGGTATCCGTTATTGTTGATTATCCGCTACAATTAGGAACGGGGGGGGGGGTAAATATTAACTAGTTGAACGCAAAGCCAGGTGAGAAGAAGCACGGGGCTGAGGGGGCTAAACCAGGGGGACATTTAAAGGCTGGGAATCCCACAGAGCTACACACAGTGTAGCAGGAACATGCCCTCTCCTCGCGCTGTCTTCATGCTGCTCGCTCTCTCTGCTCCCGCAATAGGAAGCATGCCATGGGGGTCTGCTCATTTGGTAACCTGGCGGAAGCGTTCTAAGGGAAGACTCGTGCCGTTACCAGGCAACTGAGACACATGTTGCTGGGGCGACACAGGTGCAATGGCGTGTGCTGCGTCTGCATCCAACACCCTGGGCAAAGCCGTGCCCAACGCAACGCTCTTCAAGAGTGTTTTTGCGATTCGGTCTCTGCCCGCCACCACCTTTCCACTGCCCAACGCCACGCGTTGTCCGCCAACTACCACCACGAATGGACACCTTGGTCTGCTAGAACTGAAATCCGTTATAAATAGGTCTGTAATAACGAAGGAAGGCTCGACAACCAATGTGATTAAAATATTAACTGTGGATGTTAAAGTTAACTGTACTTGAACAGAGCTGTAAAATGGATAATGAAAATGTGGCATCTTTAAAAAAACTTTTAAAATTTCAACCTACATCACTACTTGCTCTCCCTCCATTTCCGCATCTCTGCTCTCTCAATGTCTAGAAGGAAAAAAAAAAATAGCCCACTTAATCGTGATTTGGAAGTCAAATGTACTGCAGTTTCAGTTTGAGTGTTAAAGAAGTAGAAGTGGTATATATTGTGCAATGGCAAATACTGGTGAAGGGATTCTGTTAATTACTGTTGTTTAATCACAAAATAAAAATGCATGCCAGCAGCAAGGTTAGAACTTAATTATAAATAAAAACGTTATTTTCATAGACATACAAAGCCAAAATAGGGTCTTTAGGCCACAATCAGGTATTTATCTATATGAATCACATTTGCCAGCACTTGGTCACACATCCTTATTTTCTATGGCAATTCAAGTACTCATCCAGAGTTTAAGGAGGGGAGTTTGGTGGTATCTGGGAAACATTTTAAATCAAGTGCTCACCCAGATACTTCATTAAAAAAAATGTTTCCCAGATCCCACCTAACTCTTGTCCTTACACCCATGTCCTCTGGTTTTAGATGTCTCCATTATGAGAAAAAGTTTCTCACTGTATGTAATTCAAATGAGTTGGTTATCCTTTAAATTGCATTCGAGGGTAATACAAAGAGCCGTACATTACATTGAGAAAAGTGACTAATAACATTTCATAACCTTTGTGCACTACCTTTACTTTGTAGCGAATAAGAAGAGGGCTTCACCAGACAAGTATAATTCGTCTATCTACCATATTACAGTAATGTATTAATTGTATCAAAAATAAACACTGCAGAAAATGCAGAATTCCAGTTTTATACACATTGGCATGAATATTCAGTTTAGTTTAGAGATAGAGCGGAAACCCACCGAGTCCGTACAGACTAGTGACCCCCGCACACTAACACGATCCTACACACACTAGGGACAATTTACATTTATACCAAACCAATTAACCTACAGGCCTGTTAGTCTTGGAATGTGGGAGGAAACCGAAGATCTCAGAGATAACCCACGCGGTCACGAACACCGTACAGACAGCGCCCGTAGTCAGGATCGAACCCGGGTCTCTGGTGCTGCCAGGCACCAGCGCAACTCAACCGCTGCGCTACCATGCCGCCCCAGAGTTAATATATCAGAGTTTTAGATACTTTGACAATAACAAAGTTCTTAAATACATGCAAGTGACCTTTTATAGTTATCACAGAGAATAATAAACACATATCTTGAATCAATATTATACAGAGTCCGCGGTATTTCTTCATAATACTAACCAAGTGCTTAAATTCTGCTGACAGACTTCCATTGTTTGATTCTTCCATATTCATAACTTTTGTGTTGGTTCCCAAAATGTTGAATTTCCGTGACCTAATTTGAAGATACAATGAAAGTGTAACTGACATTTAAGCTGGTATTCTTCTAGGTCTTTCTCCAGAACGAACTTGTCCTCATGTTTTGTGCTTGTGAAGAACCTTCTTCAGTTAACTAAGAAGATCAAAATAAACTCCATCACATGCAATTTATAATAAATCATGTTTTCCTCTATCTATCCTGCTTGTTGTACTAATAATTCAGGAAGCATGTCTACTTAAAATCTAGTTTTAAAAGCTTGGAAAAATGTTGCATTTTAATGCAGATTTAACTTGACAGTATTTCTGGAAACTCATGGCACCTCCTTTAATCAGGACAAAATTACGAGAGCACACTTGAAATCATCCCCATTGAAGTCCTCCTGAAAATGCGGTGCTTAAGCCGGGTGAGGCTGCCAATCTCGTTGGGACTTCCTATCGATGGGTCCAATTTACTCCCTGCAGCCAGGGCTCTGGAATTCCAACCCGGCCAGACACGGGAAACTGTTCCCATAGCTGTCTTCAGTGGAAGACATTGCGGGCCAGTATCTTGGCAGCCTCGGAAGACCATTCCTGCAGGCCTGCATCGGACTGCAGGAATGGCGGGTGCACTGGCCCTACTGCATTTTTGGCAGATTCGGCAAATCTCGCCGGTGGCTGGTAATCCTGCTGGGAAAGCAGCGCCTCGGCCCTGTGGGCCCACCGATCCGACCCACATCTGGACTTCCGAGGGCAACTCGTTTAACGAAGCATGGGCTACATGTGCAAGAAATGCAAGTTCAACTGTAAATCTAATTTATCTTCAATATTTGTTTTATTAAAGTTTTTTGTGGTTCATGGTGCTTTTGAGACATAAGAGGGGTATAATTTGTGGGTCTGTGGTGTATTGTTGAATTATTATTACATGACTTCTCTTGGTCCATCAAAACGGTAACCTGGCAAGTCTCTGGAACCAAGGGTGCCAGGAAAATCGGTGGTGGGCCTGTATTTATGGATTTTCCAGACATTAGGATATTATGCCAAATTAATCCCCAAATACAAGTTGCTTTCACTTTTTGTTTTAAACATACACGTTACATAATGCAATACATTTTCTGGTGAAACAGCTGAACGTGAATTCCAGCTCGCTCAGTGTCCTGATCAGCAGCTCTGGCTGCATGTCTCTCATGTACCCTGTGTGCGCACTAAATCTTATATTTGCCATGCAACGGAGGTGATAGTTGGTATTATATTTGAATTATCAGCTGTAGAACTAGATAGGGATTTTACAATCAACCTGTGTAGCAATTGTGAAATTTGAAAGTTATCAACATAGTACTCAAAACTTCCAGTCAGAAAATTCATGGGTAAAACTCTGATAATCCGGCATCTGTTTGTTCAGCATCCTGCTGGGCCAGCATCAAGCTCAATCATTCATCCAGAAAGTAAGCTTGGTGCTCACAGTGCACGAGAGACATGCAGCCAGAGCTACAGGTTCAGGACACCGAGGGAACTAGAATTCAAGTTCAACCATTTCACCTGAAAATTTATTACATCGTGTAACGTGTATGAACATTGAATTCTCCTATTTAAGGTAACAACCTACTAACAATCCCCGTCTTATTTCCTATATCCCACCTGTATTTACATCCATTTCTCTCCCCAACCTATATTCTTTGCACTGGCTTCACAATTTGCACCTCTCCTATCCTTGTCTCACTCTTTTTGTCCCTTCATCTCTGGGCCTTGTTCAGCCATCTATCTAACAACCACACCTCTCCCTCCCGCTCACCTGTATCCACTTATCACTTGCCAGGCTTTATCCTGCCCCCATTATCAGCCCGGAGAAGGGTCCCGCCCAGAAACATCACCTATTCATGGTGCCCAGAGATGTTGACTGACCCACTAAGTTACTCCAGCACTGCATCTATTGTGGCAGGTTAATTGCTAGTTCCATAACATCTTACATTTGCTCATGATACAATAAATTTGCAACTCGGTGGAAAGCATAAGGAACGGTTTATTAGAAAGACTCTAAATATATAAACCAACATAAAATGAAGTTATAAAAGGAAAAGAAAATCTCACCCCCTCAACGCAGAACCATCTCCAGAATCCCTGAAACAAGATAGATAGACATCATTAGAGTACGTATTCTGATAAGATCTGTGCTGTTATACATTCAGTGGAAATTAAATGATAAAGTAAAGGATATTCTTTTGTAATTTGGAATGCATGAAGCATTTTTCTTCACTTCTCTCTCCAAACTCCTTCTCCCCTCCACAAAAGGGTAAACAAGCAAAGCTTATGCAACTTCACCTTGTCTCACACTCCAAACCTTATCATTTGCATTGTACTACTTCTCACATAAATACACCCTTGCAAAGGTGCTATTTCCAATATTCCACACAGCACTCCAGCTGTACTTTAAGGCTCTGTAAGTGACCTACAGATCACTCTCTTTAGTAGTCCAGCCCGTTGAACTAAGTCTATTAGCCATTCAACCGCAGAGGTCTGGGTCGGCTAGTTGACTTTACCTTGAACAATAAACAACACCAATTAATTTGTGGTAACAATGTTTTCAAGCACTGACCTCAAGTAGTTCAGTCTATAACCACAACACACTTCCAAATACCATGTAGTGGAAACATTTTAAACTTACATCAATAGGCTGGTGCTATATTACTTAGATGCTGCTGGGAAATAAAGTTTATTATTACCCATATCACACATCTGAGGTATGCTTTTACAAAATTGTATTCCCTTCGTTTTTACTGCCAGCAGGGGTAACAGGGGAATATTTTCTTGTATTCCCCTTTCTTGCGAACGCCTATGGACTTTACTTGTTAAAACAGCGGGGAATATAGTCTTATATTCCCCTGGTCTCACATCCGGGAACTTGGCAACGTGACGGCAACGTGACGCTGCGTGGGAAATTTAGAATATTCAAACGGCAGACAGGAAGACTGCCGCGTCCATTTTGGTTAAATTTTACGTGGAAGTCCGCCGAGCTGAGATGTTCAAATTTTCCTCTAGATGTCTGATATGGGTAATAATAACAATATTGACTGTCCTCTTTCGGGAGATACGACATATATTGCCCTCACTAGATCCATATTGCCCTCGTCTTCGACTCGGGCAATATGAATCTACTTCAGGCAATATATGTCGTATCCCCCTCAAGGCCAGTCAATATTCTATTAATGTTTCATTGTCCCTTGACAAATGAAACTGAAAACATGGTATACAAGTCAGACTTGGGGACCAAGAGCATTGATAAGTGTGCGGTGTACAGGGAGATTGACAGATAAAATGCATATACTATCATTTAAAAAAAAATATGGCATACTAATTTTGTTTTAAAAAACATTAATAATATACATAATTTTGGGTTAAAAAAAGGAATTGTGCTCTTACAATGAAAAACTCATCTTTTAGAAAATAGAGTACCAAATATTCCACGCAAAATCTATACATCCAGAATTAACACTGTGGTTTAGTTGTTCATTTGTACTCACTTGTCAATGGCAACCTTGATCTTTAGCTGATAATTTAACTCAGGAAACTTAACAAGCAACCTGAAAGAATTAACAAGCAACAGAAAGTATATATTAAATGTACTGTAAAAGACTAAAGCACAAATGTAATTGCTGCATTATATGCTCAAAGATGATAAAGGGCATCAGGCGTTATGGTGAGAGGGCAGAATGGGGTTAGTAGGGAGAGATAGATCAGCCATAATTGAATAGCAGGGTAGCATTGATGAGCCAAATGGCCTAATTCTGCTATCACTTACAACCTTATGACTTATGATATTGTGGTCTATTTGCAGGAAACCTTTCAGCTAATAATGATGCAGGAAATGACTCACTGCAGTGATAACATCTTGAGGGAAATTTTCTCACAGAAGGACAAAATCAATCAAGGCTAAGTCTACTTGCAACACCTTATTTAAATAATCATAGTGTCATTTTCACCTCACTAAAGCGATTTTACCTGCCAACGGATGTATAGTCTGATAATCTGACATATCCCAAGCATTTAAAAACAAGACTGGTATATGAAATCCATTCAAAGAGCACTTCACATCAATTGCCAATAACATGTGCGACATTCCCCGGGATTGAAGATGACTTGCTTCCATTCTGGTCAGAGGTAGCTAATGAGGGCAAAACGAGAACCACAGACTCGTCCACCGTTGGAGCAGGTGACGCGCAAGATGGGACACTCCTTCTGCTGTTTACACAGGGTTTCTGCATGCTCAGGAAACACTACCCAAGGGTTCTCAATAACATCCTAAATACTCCTCCATTTTGACCAGCCAAGTGGCACTGGTTCCATGTTAGTTGCTCAGACAGCTAGCATTATTTTTGCATAGAGTTTGAGCTATTGTACCTGCATTGATTCAGACGCAAACCAGCATGTGGCATGAAGATTATTGTTGTAATTCCACTATTGAATTATTGGTTAAAGCTTTCAAACTTTTGAATCCTTTTGCAGTTTAAACCCATTGATTATTTAGAACGTAATACTTCTATAGTGCTTGTATATTTATAATTTCTGCATAGATCTGTAGATATCTATATAAACATGCTTTTGCTGAATTAGAAGGAATGATTTTACTTTCCTGCGAATTATGTTGTTAATAAATGTGCAAATGATTTACAGTGTTAGTGGCAATTTCAGCATTATCCTTCAGGGCTCTTGTCAATGGTTGCAGGATCTTTTGAATAGACCACTACAAACATTAGATACCGTCTCAATAGTGTCAATGTTTCATCTAATTCATGCAGAATAGGCAGACAGCCCTGTATCTAAACATCAAATTAAAAACACTGGCACATCCAACAATCCAGCAATGCCATGAAGTACTGAATTACATCTTTGCTTCGAACAATTAGATTATGATTAGAACATAAAAACAGGCCTGTTATTCTGCCCGTCACATCTGATCCAACATTCAATAATGTTGCCGCTTAAACACTACTCTCCTACATTACTTCAACATCTCTGAAAATCTCTTGGTCAGTCCTCTTCACATGCACAGCAACTGGGCCTCCACAGTCCTCTAGAATGGCCCTTTATTTTAAGACAGTGACCTCTGGTTCAATAGTATGTTTACACTGGTTTACACCCTCTCTCAGTCACAACTATACACAATGTTTCAGATGCAATCTTACCAGACCTCTACATAGATGGAGAAAGACATTTCTCTACTCTTGCAGTCAAATTAATTCTTCATGCAATTAAATCTCCGTTGCTGAACCTGCATTTCCCTTTGCAGTGAACAAGGACACCCATGTCCCTCTGATTACAAACACCTTTCAGGCTCTCACCATTAAAAAAAACTTTGCCATTCAGCTTGAATCTTAATTTCCAGAAAATGAGATTATTACCGAGATAACTTAATTGCATGTCAGAAATTATGTGAAATGTTTGGATATTCAGTGATGACATTTAGCATTTTTTATTTAAAAATGTCACGACACTACACTTCCAACTCAATTTTAAAACTGTATTAAAGATGACCAATTAGCATCAACCACAATAGAACAACTGGTCATCTAATAATCAGTCTGATCAGTCTGAAGAAGGGTCTCGACCCGAAATGTCACCCATTCCTTTGCTCCATAGATGCTGCCACACCCGCTGAGTTTGTCCAATATTTTAATCTACCTTTGATTTTTTCCTGTATCGTTCTTAAACATCCAATAATTCAGATGTGTATTTTGCCAGTGCAACCTACAATGCTTTTGTAAGAGTGCATTACCATATTTGTTTCATTACTTACCTCACTTTTGTTGTGAACTGTACACCCGTTTTTATCACCAGGGGACGGTCCGGGTGCATTGGCATGCAAGGCTGTCTCTCCACAACAAAAGCACTATGAAAAAAATAAATAAACCCATCAGCAAACATGCACGTAGTTTTTTTTTAAAGACACAGAAAGCAGTGAAACATAGAACTCATTGCCTGGGTTGGTGGTGGAGGAAGATACAATAGTGGCATTTAAATGGCTCCACATGGAAGTGCAGGGAATAGAGTGATATGGAACATGTACAGAAGATGAGATCAACTTAACTTGTCATTGTGTTCGGCACAAACATTGTGGGCCTTAGGGCCCATTCCTGTTATGTTCTAAATCAGTTTTAAGTTGTTACGGAGTATTAGCTATAATAATTTTTTTTTTAAACTTTTTTTTATTAGAAACAAGTACATAATAAGGACATTTCATGGATATCAGTCATACATTGCTAATATTATCAATTATTTAATGACTATGCATATATATTTTTATATAGATAGAATATAATGAAGAAAGAGAAAAAAAAGCATGATAAAGAAGAATGGAATAATTTACTAAAAATACAACATTGGAGATAGGTTCAAAAATTATTAAGTATAACTTTTCATCTAATCCTGAGTTCGAGCTGCAGTCAGTTTTCTGTGCCAAACCATTCTACCCCTTCAAATAGTCAATAAATGGAGACCATATTCTGACAAAGAGTTCTTGTTTGTCCATTAGGACAAGTCTAGTTCTTTCCAAATGCAAGGTCTCCGACATTTCCATAATACACATTTTAATTGTGGGGGTTATAGGGCCTTTCCAAATTTTTTATATTAATTTTTTCCCAGTTATTATACTATAGTCGAGAACGTTTCTTTGGCTTGTAGTAAGTGTTAGGCTTTGTTCTAATATTCCTAATATTATTTGTTTTGAGTTGGGATCCAATTGTGGGTTGACAACTTCCGAAATTATCTTAAAGATTTTGCTACAATTATAAGGGGCATTGAATTACTAGTTTTCCGTAAATGAATGTCATTTCTCACTAATTGGTCTTTATAAATAATGGAACTAAATTGGACTCACAAATGGCATAGAATAATGGCAGTTACTAGAGCAAAGCATTGTATAAACTCAAATTACAAATGTTCACAAAAGCAAAGTACCTTTTAATTAAACTCCTAAATAATTCCACAATCCTCTCTTCCAGCACGGGTCTGTGGTGAACAATAGGATCACCTTTGTATGAAACTTTTTGCTGCAGTTCTTCCAGTTTTTTAATCTGCTGACGTGTCTGGAGCTGAGACTCAGCCAAGGATGTAATCCTGATAAATAGGGAAAACAATGCACACATTATGCCAAGTAGACATTTGATCTGTACCTTAACTTTAGCAGGAGAATCTATTTTTAATTTCACACATGATTTTTACTGTACAAAAAAAAGTAAAATCCTGCAGATGCTGGAAATGTGAAACAAAATAAATGTATGCAGGTCAGGAAATATCTGCGTTTAAAGGTTTTTGACCAAAGCATTAATTTAATTTCTTTCTCCACATTCTTACTTTCCAGCTTTCTAGATTGTTATAGGGCTTTGCTGAAGACTGAACTGTAACATTTAGTAGGCAGTGACATACAGATCAGACAACTACATAAACAAAAAAGAAAACCCCATTTTGCATTCAAATCTCTTTTGACCACAAAAATCAGTGTAAGCTGATATCTTTGATATTAATGTAACAAACATCCTAATAATAAACCAGTTCATTTAGTACCATCAACTAAGTAGTTCACGTTGTACAATCTACTAAGTAAATTGCTTTCCAGTAGAACAGATTTCTAGAAGTTTAAAAAAGATTACTGCAACCCTCGCCAAACATATTGGGAAAATACGCAGCATATAAGCAAGGGATGGCCTACCATTGGCAAGAAAACAAAATATTAAGTGCTTAGATGTCTTAATTTCACAATATGCATCCCAGCAATCATTTGAGCTACATTTGACTACTAGATTTCATTATTATATTAGAGAAAAATGTATTTTCAATTGTAAATTGATTTAATACCAGTTCTCTAGACGGTCAAGGCAGATGTTGGGTGGACCTCCAATACACGCTACTTGTTGTCGCCTTTTCCACTCAGCAAGTTCCTCGTCTATTAGTATCTTCTGCGCAAATTCCACAGTCGACAAGAGGGCAGCTAAGTCAGCCACTATTTGCTGTTTAGAAGTAAAGGTTTATGATAAGAATTCTGATAAATTAAAAAAGGTGTAAGAAACTGTTTAGAATAAGCACGTAATCTACTTGGGAATCAGTTTCTACACATCTCAACATCCACACAGAATACACTTTAAATAAAACTTTACCCTTCTCATCTGATCCAATGCAGTCAGCATCTGTTCTAGTTGTGCCATTTTCTGTCTTGTTGCTGTCTGTGAATTTCCATTCAAATCTTGCACATCTGTTAACATTTAGAACAACGTTTTATCCACCCAGCGTGTGATGCTTAATTATTTTCTGTTTACAATGTCTGGATAAATTACTTTGCTACAATGAATCCTTTTAAACCAGTCTTCAGTGCCACTTACCACCTTGGCTCTTTAGGGTCTTGTAGTTGAAATCAAAATCATCCTGTAGATTTTCCAATACTTTAATCTTGTGTTCAAGATCCTGTGCAACAATAGCAAATAAACGCAACTCTTACATTTGCTATGATACGGTAATTTGTAAAGTTAACAACACAAAACTGATTTCAAACAACATTTTTTCTGAACCTTTTGGATTAAATTAGAGTCAGAATCATAGTTGTACAGCGTGGAATTAGGCACTTTGGCCCAACTTATCCATGCCATGCGAGATACCCCATCCAAGCTAGTCCTGTATCCCTCTAAAACTTTCCTATATGTTATGCTTTAAAACTAATTTTTAAGATAAAGGCCGCACTTTGCGAATATTGTGTGCTTGAAGTAAATGAGTCTTGATGAGCACAGATCTCAGCAGGTAAACAGATGTGTAAGTATACTGAACAATAACAGAGCACCTGAGTGCTGAATGGTAATCCCAAGCCGTCAGTTTGTGACATTAGATGAGCATTCCCGTCCAAAACTATTTTTTTAGCCATGGCTGCGATCACCATTAAAGTTTTTGTAAGCAATCATATTGCCATGCTTGGCAGTCCTGAATGACCACAGCAGGATTAAAAGGACAGACAGTAATCTAATGAAAATAGTTTAGTAAAAACAAAATTAGCAAATACAATATGCAAGCACTCAAACTAACAGTTGCAGAGATCAGCAAAAACCATCTCTGAACATAGAACAGTGCTGCACTGGAACAGCACCGTTGGCCGACAACATCTGTACCCAACATGATGCCAAGACTAACTATTATCTGCTTGCATATGCTCCATATCCCTCCATTCCATGCATATCCATATGCCTATCCAGAAGCCACTTAAATCTCACTATCTGTACTCAAATGCCTTATATAAACTTAAAAAATTCTACAATCAATTCAAATTTATGCAAGGTCCTTTTTACCATAATTCAATAATTTCTACATGACAACCACTCATCCTTCTGGGATCATAATTTTTAAACAAAATATTCTGAGCAAATGGTGATCTATTTACTGCCATATCCTCAGTTCTAAGAAATGCAGAGAGGCCAACTTAAATTAACTTGCCTGTACTCTTTTCCGTACATCCTGTAGATTATCTTCAAGAATACGTTGCTTCTCTGTTACGACAGAACTGTGCTGTGGCAACTGCCCAGCTTGCTATAAAAGGAAATAAATGTAAATTTGAGCAGCACGCAAGGCAGAGACACAAGACACCTGTGGCAGCAGGTTTCAGACTCCCACTACCCTCTATATAAAAAAACAAGGCCCCTTCCACCTAAAAGCTATGCCCTCTAATATTTGATATTTCCATCCTGGGATAACAGTTCTGATTGATCATGACTATGTTCCTTTTCATTTCCCCAATGTCAGTACAACAATGAATGCTGTGCTGAAGAATGTGGGTACTAAGATTTATATTATTATTTTGGAGGGCAACGCTTTTCAATCACTTTATTTAGACCATTCACCTGTGAGACAGATGCAGCAACTTGAAGGAGGCGAGCTTCTTCCCATAAGCATCTCGCTATGATTCGTGCAATTTCCATAGGCCTCTCCAAATACCTATTCTGAAAATAAAAAGCCCAAGATGAATTATTACCAAATTGTTTTCCACAAGGCAAGACTGCTTTTATTTGGGGATAGCATCATAAAAACAATGGCAATCAATGAAGAACATTCACTATTTTGGTTGTTTATTAAAGTAACCATTTTTTTTAACAAGATGGACACATTGACATATGACTTTAAAACAATGAAAAAAGTGAAGTGAAAATCATTCAGAGGATCAATTATAACAACAGCAGGAAATTCCCAATGGACTTTCTCATATCAAACCTTGGACAATTGATAAACATAACCCTATGAACGTTTTAAAGTGACTGGCATTCTGAACAGGGAACTCCACAATTTTAATTACCCAAACTTAACCTGTCACCTACTCAAATAAATGGAATTACTTACATACAATGCCCTCCATAATGTTAGGGACAAAGACACATCCTTTATTGATTTATAATTGAAAAAAAATCACATGTGGTCAAAGTGCACATTGTCAAATTTTAATAAAGGCCATTTTTATACATTTTGGTTTCACCATGCAAAAATTACAGCTGTGTTTATACATAGTCCCCCTATTTCAGGGCACCATAATGTTTGGGACACATGGCTTCACAGGCGACGGTAGTTGCTCAGGTGTGTTTAATTGCCTCCTTAATGCAGGTATAAGAGAGCTCTCAGCACCTAGCCTTTCCTCTGGTGTTTCCATCACCTTTGGAAACTTTTATTGCTGTTTATCAACATGAGGACCAAAGTTGTGCCAATGAAAGTCAAAGAAGTTATGATGAGACTGAGAAACAAGAATAAAACTGTTAGAGACATCAGCCAAACGTTAGGCTGACCAAAATCAACTGTTTGGAACACCATTAAGAAGAAAGAGAGCACTGGTGAGCTTACTAATCACAAAGGGACTACCAGGCCAAGGAAGACCTCCACAGCTGATGACAGAAGAATTATCTCTTTAATAAAGAAAAATCCCCAAGCACCTGTCCAACAGATCAGAAACACTCTTCAGGAGTCAGGTGTGGATTTGTCATTGACCACTGTCCGCAGAAGACTTCATGAACAGAAATACTGAGGATGTAAGTATACTGCAAATACTGCAAGATGCAAACCACTGGTTATCTGCAAAAATAGGGTGGCCAAGTTATAGTTTGCCAAGAAGTACTTAAAAGAGCAACCACAGTTCTAGAAAAAGGTCTTGTGAACAGATGAGACGAAGATTAACTTATATCAGAGTGATGGCAAGAGCAAAGTATGGAGTAGAGAAGGAACTGCCCAAGATCCAAAGCATACCACCTCATCTGTGAAACACGGTGGTGGGGTGTCATGGCCTGACCATGTATGGCTGCTGAAGGTACTGGCTCACTTATCTTCACTGATGATACAGCTGCAGATGGTAGTAGCACAATGAATTCTGAAGTGTATAGACACATCCTATCTGCCGATCTGAACCCAATTGGCTTATATGCTGAAGAGAAAACTGAAGGGGATTAGCCTCCCAAAACAAGCATAAGCTAAAGATGACTGCAATACGGACCTGGCAGAGCATTACCAGAGAAGACACCCGTGATGTCTATGAATTGCAGACCTCAAACAATCATTGCATGCAAAGGATATGCAACAAAATACTAAACATGACTACTTCCATTTACATTACATTGTTGTGTCCAAAACATTATGTTGCCCTGAAATGGGGGGACTATGTATAAACACTGCTGTAATTTCTACATGGTGAAACCAAAATGTATAAAAAAGGCCTTTATTAAAATCAGACAATGTACATTTTCACATGTGATTTTTTTTCTATTACAAATCTCAAATTGTGGAGTACAGAGGCAAATAAATAAATGATGGGTCTTTGGCCCAAACATTATGGAGGGCATAATGCTCTTTCCCATTAGTTTTACTGGGAAAGAGCAAGTGCTGTATTATTGTTGTAGGCTTAACGCAATCATGGCAACTAGCAATGATGCTTACAAATGAAAATGTTATCTTAGAAATGAAGGAAAAAAAGTTAACATTTAACCAAAAACAGATTGCTGTTGGTTTATTATTGTCACAGTAAAGTGAAAAAGGTGAAAAACTCTTGTTTGTGCTATTCAATTAAATCAGACCATAATGTACATGAGTACAGTTAAGCCATATACAAGTATAACAGGTAGTACAAAGAGAAAAATAACAAAATGACAATAGAATTCTTGGATGTATTATTCCACGGGTTCATCATTCAAGATCTGTGTGTGTTCAAGGAGATTAAATGTGGGCTTTGTTCTTGAGTTTCAAATAAAAACTGTAAGGGTATCAGTTACATTCTGCAAATATAACAGTTATTAACATTACAATTAAACAGTCCACATATTATAATTATTTTTTCTTTTACATTTTAATTCATCAATAGTTGCCTAAATACCTGCAGGTACTGTTTAATCTTCCGCAGATTATGCTGATACAAGACATTGGATTCTTGCAAAAATCGGCTGTACTGTTGATCAATTTCACCCAGGAGATTGTGGAATACCAACGTAGCATGTGATTCCTTACTGGCAGCATAGGCCCTGCAATGTTAAACGGTTATCTCAATGTTAAATGAATGTTTCAATCGTCATCTTGACATCTTCATTATAATACCGACAATCTGGATAATAGCAAACCAAATAAAGGAAGACAAATTCATTGAGCAAGATCTACAAGTAAATTAAGACAACTTGATTGAGAGAGATCCAAATCAGAATATAATGCAAACTTTCAAAAACTACACAAAAAGGGGATTTCTAGATTATTGTCTTTCTACTACAGTCGCACATTCACGATGACCTGTAGATGCAGCTTCGGAAATTCCACAAAGCAGCTTCTGATTTATACAGTATTTCCCTCTCCAAACTCCCACCACCCAAACATAAATTGAGTTTATAACATATTTCTGCAACAATTATGAATATGAAATGGGAGGAGCTCCAAGAAATCAGATTGCTTTATTGTTGCAAAATATATTAATAAAATCTAGTGCACAATTATATACATTAATTTTAGAACCAATAGATATTCCGCCAGTCAGCGCACAGTCATGCTGAAAAGCTCCCCAGACTAAGACTGGTAACACAGCCAATTGATATGTTTTTTTTGCTCCAAAACAACATCAGTTTGAAACAGTCCTCAAAAGTTGCCATACATACCAATCCTGAGTTTCAATCCAAGCTGCCAGGAACTGCCTCAGCTCCATAGGAAAGCTGTCACTATAAAGTTGGTGCAGTTGCTCCAGATATCTGGTATCCAACTGTTGTAATTGATTCCACTGCGCCATTGTATGACTGTATTATACAAAGCTGGAAAAATATAATAATAGATGGCACATTGTCAAGTTTTTGTCACCAAAGTAAATCTCATTCAGAATGCGGATTGCAATTTAAGGCTTTTAAAATATTTAATGTACCATTAATTCTTGCTCAATTTCTGCCCATTTCCTCCAAAAGATGTGCTTAAAAACTCAAAAGAGTTTACAAAAACAAAGAGATATTTTAACTTACAAAATCTACAATATAGAATTTCAGAAATATTGTGAACTTTCAGGAAATGAAACAATCCTTCAAACTGAATTGTGCGGGTATGTACATTGTACATATTTCTATGCAACTGTCATTTTAGGGAAATGCATACTTAGCTGACCGTTTCTCCTATCTATATATAAATAAAACATTTTAGTTCTGAACCAAAATCCTATGACATAACTGTTATAGTATGAATAACATTGAAGTGCCTGAAAATTAATCGCTGTTGCCTACAATAAAATAAACTTGCAGGCAATCGACATATAGTAGGATTCAATGACATGTTGCTTTTTTTGTATATAACAATGAGCAACACAATGGGGAAGATTATTGAATGATTTTGTAATAGAATGTTTACATAAACAAACGATTCTTTACAAGTCATTTCTCAAAATGGAGATGGCAAGATTGGTTATTTCCAAGAAATGGCCCGTTCTCTTTCCTTTTGGCAAATACAGTAGCCCTTTTACTCCTAATAGATAGCTAAGCCATTTCCAACTTGTTGTAAGTGAGAAATAAACTACTAATTTCAGACATTGCATGGTTGGCCCTACAAAATATTTGATTACTTCCAAAATAGTCAGATATAGAAAGAAAATATTTCAATTGTTTTTGGCAGAAATAGATAAGTCTCCCTTGAATTATCAGTCCAAATGCAAATTATACATATTAGGTGTAGGTTTATTATTGTCACTTGCACTGAGATACAGTGAGAATTGAGAGATAACACTAAGCTCCCTCAGACTCCAAATGTGAATAAACCAACCTCAAATTCTAATTGCAACCTAGGTAATTTAAAGAACAACATTTTTGGTTGTGTGTTATTCTGCATTATATTATGTTTAGCATACCATCATTAAAAGAAAAGTGATCTCACAACAGATGTCATTAGGCAGGGAGAATATTCTGGGTTCAAGAGCCATACTAAAGTCAAACATAAAATTCAAGATGTGCTGATGGAGTACTAACGATGTCGGAGGTGCCATTGTTCAGGTGGCACATTAAACGAATTTGGGACATATGACAATAAAACACTCTTAATTTGACTCAAGTACCCATTAATCAGATTTTAAAATTGTGTGTTGTCCTTTCTATACACATGAAAAATTGTTACATTTAAAGAAATTTGAAATGTAAAAGAATCGGTACAACATTGGTCCCAAAAGGTGGGAGGCCACAACGAGGGGTTCAACGCCATCATTAAAACAGAAAATAAGGTATAATTCTGGCAATGTTCACATAGACATTGTCAAAATAAAAAATCATCTTGATTTCAAAAATGCAAACACCTGGCACAAGTAGTGTATTCCATACAGTAATAGATTTCTTATCAATTAAAAGCTGATGGAATTAGATTTTAGACAAGTGTTTATATTTCACCTCTGGTTATTCCGATTTCAGAGCTAACTTATGACAAAATTAATTTTCAAGTAACTGAGCAACACTGGATTCAAATTCAAACTTAGGGCAACATAAAATACATCTTTGGCATTAGGAACCCAAACTGCCCTGAGAAGCACAAGACTTTTCCAATGTGTAGTTTAATATACTGCACAACTGCTTCTAAAAAAAAAAAATCATATAAACTCAAAAAAGTGTTTAATATGTGAGAATTGATTGCAACTTCCTGTTAGAAAGATAAATACCCCAGTTTATGTCTGTTCATGGCTATTTTCTGAATTTGCATCACTGTGTCTCGGCAAAGATCAAGTTTCCTAAATGCCTACACCTAAAGTTGATCAAAATCCCCAAAGTAGTGATACGTGTTTTCAAAAAGATTTACTACCCCAGATGCTGGGCTTCGGGGAAAGCCCCACTCATGTGGAAAGAATGCCAATGATTACGTTTCCAAGTGGGCGAAATTAAAATTCCATCATTTGTGGGATCAAACAAACAAAATTGTATGATTTGTGTATATATCAGGGTCAAGTTGAATTTCTCCTGGAAAATTTCAAATGTTTTAATTCATTTACAGGTCATCAGCAAGGCCAGAACATATTGCCCTTCATTAAATGCCTCTTGAATTTAGCAGCCTGCCAAATATTGCAGGCTGCTAAATGGGGGTAATTAATAGTCACATTTGTGATCCCAGACCCACCAAATAGCCAGACGTTAAGTGGTAGACTGCTCTCCTGAAAGAATATTAGCCAGTCAGATATAAGTTCCATAGAATACAAAGACCACACCTGAATAAACCTAAAATAGTAGGGGGATTAGCACTCCCTAATTTCATGTATTATTATTGGTCGGTAAATATTAGAAATACGATTCAATTGTTGGATAACTCTCCTCAACAATCGGAATGGATTGTTATGGAGAAAGAGGATTGCTCCCCTTTTAATATTGGTGCGATCCTTCTCTCACCAATGACGGCGAATAATATAAACAACAACAAAAATCCAATTATACATAGTACAATTAGAATTTGGAAACAAATAAAAAACTTAAAATTAAGAAACTTATCTCTCTTATCTCCTATTGCTAAAAACCCTCTGTTTAAATTCTTAATTATAGATAAAGAATTTATACAATGGGAAAATTAAAACTTTGGGAGATTTGTACGAAACGGGAAAACTACTATCATTTAAACAATTACAACTAAAATACAATCTGGGTAACAATCAGTATTTTTAATATTTCCAAATATGTGATTATCTGAAAAAACACGCACAAGAATTTATATATATATATATATATATATATACACACACACACATATATATATATTAATTGTGTGTGTGTGTGTACACACACATATATACACATATACATACATATATATACATATATATACATATATACATATATACATATATATATGGATAAATGCCAGTTTCAAGAAGCTACTATAGCGCACTCATTCATCTTTTGTACAAAAATGCAAAGGTTTTGGATTGAAATCTTTGAAATGTTCACAAAATTGTTTAAAATAAAAATGACACCAAAGCCAGAATGGATTATTTTTGGAATGACAGAAGGTAGTTCGGAATTAAATGTGTATCAAAAGAATCTATTTGATTACGGCTTAATAATAGGAAAAAAGCTAATCTTAAAATTCTGGAAAAATGCCCCTAAACCAACATTAAATATGTGGATTTCAACAATGTTTGAAACACTACATCTGGAAGGCATGAGACTCCGCCTGGCAGGAAAATCAGATCGTTTCTATCAGACGTGGTCTGCATTCATAGAATTGCTACAAAGATAGGGTGCAAGAATACCTCTGGTCTTGGTGGGGGGGGGATGAAAAACTATCGAGTTGGTATAATAGTAACTGGCTTTTTTTTTCTCTCTCTTTTTTCTTTTTCGTTTCTAGGGTCTATCTTTTAATCCCCTTTCTCTAACTCTTTGACCAAGGGTTTTTCCCCCTTTGGCACACTGTCACTTCCACACCTCTTTACACCTACTTTACTCTTTGTTTCTATTCTTTTTTCTTAAAAGCCATAAAATTATGGGGTATAACGATTGTAACAATATATATGTGATGTACACTGACGTATTTACCTCTATTAAATACATTTTTTTTTTAAACACATTCTTCTGGCGGTAATTTCATTATTGACATACCAGCTTTATATATTTAAAACATTCAGAATGTAATTACTCATATTTAAATGGTTCCCCTGATCTTGTAGGATCCAAATATGCCCATAATCAACAATGCTAGCGTCTGGATGCTCATACGGTAGTAAACTAAAAAGAGCTACTGTCAATGATAACAAACATGAATACATTTCAAAATTTGTTTGACAAATGGGGTGCCTGCTTAGTCACAATATTGACTCAACGACAGTGATCATTATTTGGCAGCAAAGGATCTACAGTAGGCAATAAAATGTCTGCAAACTTAAAACAGATGCCATATGTGGTATCTCCCCCCTCCACATCGTTTATATCATTTTATTTTCTATTGTGAGCTCAGATAAATTCATACAATATTTAGTTTAGAGATACAGCATAGAAACAATCTCTTTGGCCCACTATTTCCGCACCATCCAGTGATCACCTGTCCACACTAGTTCTGTTATCCCACTTTTGCATCCACTCCCTATGTATTAGGGGCATTTTACAGAAGGCGAATTAACCTACAAAAAAGGAGGAATTTCTGCAGGAAAGAAGAAGGGTCTCGACCCGAAACATCGCCTATCTCCTTCGCTCCTTAGATGCTGCTGCACCCGCTGAGTTTCTCCAGCCTTTTGTGTACCCTCGATTCTCCAGCATCTGCAGTTCCTTCTTTAACAAAATACTTCTCTGATTGGATTTACAATCTACATAATATGTGAACAATAATCAGTGATAATTTTAAATAAGTAAGCACAACTAAAACGATCAACATCATTGCAATTTAAAATTATAGTTAATCACAGAGGAACACAGATTGGTGCCTCTACCAATAGCAAGGATGCGAGATTAGTTTACTCTTCCTTTGTCATCTCTGCTATCTGGTTATCATGAATCAAACTGCTTTGTGTGCAAGGAAAGGCATCCTATGAAAACACAAGGAACTGCAAATGCTGGTATACAAAAAAAAAGACACAAAGTGCTTGAGGCAGCATTCCTGAAGAACATGATTTGGGTGGGAATCCTTTTTCGCTCTTATATTGTTTTTCACCACCAACCCTCAGACCTATATCGCCAGAATTGGTTGCCAACCAGTTAAGCCATAAGTGAGCATATTCACAAAAAAGTTCAGCCTCAAGAAGGGCTCCAACCTGAAACGCCACTTATCCATGTTCTCCTGAGATGCTGCCTGACCCACTGAGTTACTCCAACATTTTGTCTTTCTTTGGTATAAACCAGCATCTAAGGTTCATTATTACTTGCCACAAATGATCTCCGGCTAGGGAAGGTGTAATCTCAAGAGGGAAGCAATGTGGAGAACTGTGGAAATGGTAAAGCGACTAGGGTGGAAGGCGGCAAGCGGGAGGAGAGTATTAATAGAAGTTACTTAAAATTAAAGAATTCATTGTTCATACTGCTGGGTTTTGAGCTCCACAGACGAGATACGAGGTGTTGTTCCACCAATTTACACGTGGCCTCCCTCTGGCAAATGGAGGAGGCCCAGGACAGAAAGGTCAGTGTGGGAATGGGAAGAGTTGAAATGGTTGGCAACTGGAAGATCTCGTAGACTTAGACTTTTCCCTAGTTATTCTGTGGTCTACGAGTGCATTGAGAGGAATCTTTTTGTATCCAATCACGAAAGTTGAATCTATCCGAGTTATAAATTAAAAAATTGGAAACTATTAACAACCAGGCTTTGTCCTGCCCATCCTTTCTTCCTTCCGCCCCTACCCTCCCAACAAACACTCTGACCAACCCAAAATGACACTATCCATGTCCTCCCGAGATGCTGCCTGACCTGCTGAGTTAATCCAGTGCTTGGTATCTTCTTAAGTGGTTGGAACTGTCAGGTACAGTTGCTGTAAGTGCGATTACAGGTAGAAATGGAGCAATACACATAACAGTAAATTACTTCTAACCATTACTAGCAGACATATCGCATGAGTAATCAGAGTAAATTACACCAATACTATAAATATTCAACAAGTCTAGCAGAATCTGTGGAGGGGAAAACATGTCAATGGTTCAGATCAAAGATCTTCGTCAAAATCAGAAAGTAGTTACAAATCAAATGTTTTAAATTTCAAATGGGGAACTAGAGAATGACATAGTTGGGGAAATGTTGATTTTAACAAGTTCAGTGGGCTGTGATAGTTGGTTTCACAACAGGCCGATGAAAAATTTACCTATATACACCTGCCAACTTTATTTCCATCTTTCCATAGATACTGCCCAACCTGCTGTGCAGTTCCAACATTCATTTATTTCAGATTTCCAGCAACTAGTCTTACATATCGTTTTTCACACAGAGAGTGGTGAATCTGTGGAATTCTCTGCCACAGAAGGTAGTTGAGGCCAGTTTGTTGGCCATATTTAAGAGGGAGTTAGATGTGGCCCTTGTGGCTGAAGGGATCAGGGGGTATGGAGAGAAGGCAGGTACAGGATACTGAGTTGGATGATCAGCCATGATCATATTGAATGGCGGTGCAGGCTCGAAGGGCCGAATGGCCTGCTCCTGCACCTAATTTCTATGTTTCTATATCCCAAAATGGCAGTGTCAGTTTTTCCCTTTACTCCCTCTCTTAATAAAGTAGCAGCAATTGACAAGCCTTCACATCCCAATGCATCATGACTATTTATATCAACCCTGTTCGCTCTCCACACATACTGTCTGACCTACTGAGTATTTCTGTGATCTTTAATTTTAATTTCAAACGTCATGCACCTGCAATTTTCTTGAATTTTGATAATAAAATTAAAGCTGCATGATGGATATACGAGGCACCAACAATCATCCCGAGACACCAACAACCTTCCTAGCACATAACCAAAGTTTAAATATAAAATCTGTACATAGCATACGATATAAAAAAATCAATAAAAGGAAAAACATGGCAATACATTACAGCAAAAATGCTATTGAGAAACACATAATATACATGAATTCCCAGAATTTTATCAGTTTAATGAATAGGAAGGCTGCAATGACACAGAATTCCTGTTCATGAGAAACTGAATTTTGAATAACCAGCAACTAATTTCAAAAAACAGAATATCCTTCCTCATTCTTGTACACTCGAGCAAATAATATTGCAACTTCACGATTTTGTTTTAGTTTCAAAATTATTTTACAAAATTCACCATTAACTGTGGATTCAATTAAGTTGCATTCACAATGATTTGTTACCTAAATGATTTGCTTGAAATGGCATAAAAGTCTGAGTTGCATTTCCTCTGACTGAAATACAGTACTTTTCAAATTGATTTGGCTATTCTAGGATTAGTTAGCATTGGAATAGCATACAAACCTTTTCATTCTTCGAGGTTAGTTTTGATGCAGAAGATTACTACACCACAAAAAGCAGCCTTTGGGTTTGCATTGACGACACATTATTTTGGAACCACTCAATCATTTGGTTTATGAACTCTGTACCAACAAATAAACCATGAAATAGGAATAGAGAATAATGACTCACTAATTCAATGAAATATCACTTTACCTCTGATAATCAAAATGTCTCCACAGCTTTCTCAAGAGAGAGGATGCCTTTTCTGTACTCCAATACTGAAACACAAAATGAATCATTGGGGAATAGATTACAAGAATGATAGTTGATGCAGGGGTGCAGAAGAAGGTGGGAAATTTAATGTTGAGATGAATGGGGAATTACTAATCATAATGGAAATTAAAGTCCCCAATGTAGAAAAACTGCCCAAAACAATAAATGTCAAGGAATTTATTTTAAATGATCTCATTTATGCACAACATAAAATTGTTCCCTTTAACGAACTGCACAATTTGGCAAGTGTTTCATCAATTATCCTGCAATGGATGGATGGATACAAGCATTCAAAGTACTCTCTTTTCTGACCAACGTCATTAAGACATTGAAATGCTAACAATTTTCTCAGATACTCAAGAAATGCACTAGATTTCACTTATGCAATTAAAATTCCAATTCTCTAACTTCAATGATAGTACAAAAACTGTTATTCAGCTCTGATGACTTCTATAAAAATCTCTTGATGATCGCTGTCACAACCCAGGAGGCTGTTGCTGCACTGAAAGGTCAACACCGTCAAACCAATTGTTTATTTAAAGGCCCGAAACACCAAAGCAGCTCCATCCTTTCTATGGTATTTTTAATAAACGAACGAAACATTAGCGAGATATTTATGTAATAGGTTAAAGGTATACCAGTAAATTGAAGATCAAACATGAACTTAGGCAACCTGCTGGAACCTCCCAAACTATACAGCATTCACTAACGTATATAGTTAAAATATCACTATACAGTCAAATAGCCGACCCTCATAGTTTTATCTCTTGGTTCAAAAATATCCCCAACTGAATTTGCAAATGGTCAAGAATGATTTAGTAAACAGGAATGTAGCTTGTGTCGACTTTGAATGCAGTAAAAACACAACAACTAACTAACAATTTCCATATTTCTCTCGCACTCACCTCCCCCAATCCCCGAACAAATCCTTATCCCCGGAGACATACATATCAATATTTTTGAACATCGCCATCGTCTACAGCATCTTACGTTTGCATGCTGCCAACAAAAGTAAGACTGTTATTCACTGACAAGTTATTCTACATATAGCTCACAGTTTAACAGAACTGACGGCAAAAAAAACCAAACTTGCTTCACTCGCTGGATTTAAGGCCAAAGCCACTACTACACTTCCTGCAACTGACGGCTGAATGACAACATTTCCATTAATGCCGTCCCCTCCACGAGTAAAGCCGCGATGATTTCTACATCTCGTTTCTCGTTCAGTTGATTGTCGAACACGATTTTTTTTTTTGTCATTCACAATTTTTTTTTCCGGCCAAAGTATGATGAAAACCCTCATTAAAAAGCAGTGTTGTCATTCGTTCTGTGTGCGGTCGGCAGCGTGGACGCGGTGAGTGGGGCAGGGAGAGGGGGTGTGGGCCGGGGCCGGGGCCTGGGCCTCACCTACCCGCAGCCTCCGCCGGCGGAGCAGCGCAAGTCCCGGCCTCAGTCCCCTCACACCGAGCACTACGTCTGCACCATCCTCGCTTCACAACCTTCGATCAGCCCGGAGTCGCTCACAAAACCGGTTCGGAAAGGTTCCTGGAAGCGGAGAGACTTCAAGGAATGTCAACGTCTGTCAGTAAACCAACACAAGCGCTCCTCCCTCACTCACTTCCCCTCCCTCCCCTGGGCCAGCCGCACTCGCAACCTACCTTGCTCGCCCTGATGGACAGCCGCGCCGACCATTCAGAAGCGCCCGTCCCATCCTCCTCCAGCCACGCCCCTGGACGCTGGCCAATGGGGGCCGCGCGAGGGCGGGTCCAGGTTTGGTTGACCGGTGCGGATCGCGGTTATTCCCCGCGGCTGTTCCTTCCCGCCGACTGTCTCCCCCCGGCCGCGCGTCCGCTGGCGCTGGGGAGAAGCCCCGCAGCGGCGGGAGGAGCGCCACGTAGCTGGAATCACCGCGGCTGCGAAATCAGCTGAGTTCCTGGCAGTGGTGACGCAACAGCCCGATGGCCATTGCCAGAGAACAAAGTGATGGCACTTGTGCTCAGCAATCAAAACCTAGGAGTGTTTTATTGTCACATGTCTTATTTTTAGCAGCACAACAGGTTTGCAGCGACAGTACTCGATAGATAATATAATAAAGGAACAAACAAATAAGTTAAATAAATAAAGAAAGCCCCATTTGTGCAATAAAAAAACCCAAAGTTGGAGATAGACACAAAAAGTTGGAGTAACTCAATGGGACAGGCATCATCTCTGGAGAGAAGAATGGGTGACAGTCTGAAGAAGGGTCTCGACCCAAAACGTCACCCATTCCTTCTCTCCAGAGATGATGCCTGTGTTACTCCAGCATTTTGTGTCTTTTTTTTTGCACAAATTGGGTTTTCTTTATTTATTGAATTTCTTTGTTTATTATATTATCTATTGAGTACTGTCTTTGCAAACCTGTTGTGCTGCTGCAAATATGATTTGTTACAATAAAACACTCCTAAGTTTTGATTGCTGAGCAAGTGCCACCACTTTGTTCTCTGGCAATGGCCATCGTGCGATACGTCACCACTGCCAGTAATTCAGCTGATTTCGCAGCCGCGGTGATTCCGGTACATGCTCAGCAACCTATATTTACAGTAGGTTTGCACATTAACTAGAGGCGGCTGATAATACAATCTTTTGAATAAACAGCTGCCGTGATAGAATGTAATTACTTATCAGAACAAAAGCCTGTCAAACATTATGTACTCAGTATAAGCTGACAGGCTTCCGCAAATATTGTGAATCAGTATTATTATATAACTGGGCCGATTGGGACCCGTTGGGCCCGATCCCCCAACGCAATATCCGCCACTCACTCGTTCCTCCAATGCAACCTGTTTCCACCACTCAACCGTGTTTCCTACTCATTACAACGTTTCCTCCTCTGCACCCCTGGATTCACAGTAGGTCGACATTGGAATCATACAGAGGAGACTAACTTTGTTCATAAACTTTTGGTTGTCTACCCTGCCACCCTAATACCCTGCACATTTCCTTGAGAAGTCGACCAAAAGTACATGGGGAATGGTGTCAGAGTAGGTTTGGATGTAGCCAACAACGACAAAGCGTTGTGAGGGCCCATGTGAGGGCCCATGACTACATCTTTAATTTGTAGAAAGTGGGAGGAATCAGAAAATAATTTGTTACTGGTGAGAACAAGTTCCCTCATGTGGGGGAGAGGTTTAAGAGAGGGAAACTGGTTAGATGTAGCTTCTGGAAAGATGCAGCGGGCCCTAAAGCCTTCCTGTCTGGACGGAGGTGTATGTGGACTGCATGCCTACGGTAAAGATAGGTAGGGCGCAGGGAATTTGAAATTAATGAAGTGGTGGCGAGCAAGCAAGGTGTCGTGGATGTAGATGGGAAGGGGCTGGACTAGGGAGGACAAGGTGGATTTGTGGCATGTGGAGATAAATTCAGTCGGGTAAGAGCAGGCAGTTGGAATGGACCGACGGGCCGTCCTGCTTGTAAATCTTGAGAAGATGATAGAAATGGGCTGTGCAGGGTTGGGGAATTATCAGATTGGATGCTGTGGTGGGGTGATCTCTTGAAGCAATGAGATCTGTGATGGTCTGTGATACAGTGGCCCGATGTTCATTGATGGGGTTCATGCTCATGGGTAGGCATGAGTGGGGTGTCAGAGAGATGCCTTCTGGCCTCCTCAAGATGGAGGTCAGTCTGCCAGACCACAATGGCATCATCCCTGTCTACGGGTGTGATGTCAGGTTGGGATTGAGAATGGAGAGCTGTGTGTTGGGCAGCAGGGAGGGTTGGGCAGAATGAGGACGTATGAGTTTGTTGAAGGTAGAACAAAGGGAATGCGTGCCTGTGAGCTGACCAAGTTTGGCCAAGTGACAAAACCCCTTTTGCCATCAATTAATGGAGACAGACCAGTGCCTGTAAATCATAGAAGATCGAGAAGTGTTTAAATGGTGAGAGACGAATGGGTACCAGGGAGAAAACAAACGGTGGTGGAAATGTGAAATGCAGATTACAACATTTGCTGAAAATCTGAAATAAAACAGAATGCTGGAAATACTCAGTAGGTCATAGAGCACCTGTGAAGAAAGAACACCTGAGTTGATGTTAAAGACAAACGTTCTTACATGAGCGCTGGCTGCTTCTGACACGCTGAGTGACAGGACGTTTCCACTAGAGGGATAGTCTAGGACCTGAGGCCATTGCCTCAGAAAAATGGCAGGGGGGTGGGAGCATGAGCAGAGAGACAGAGGGATGTAAAATGTGGGTGGAAGCAATAGGTAGCAAGGTGAAAAGTAAAAGTGGCAGGCAAAAAAATCCAGGGCAAAAATCAAAAAGGGCCACTTTTCAACATAATTGTATAAGGGGTAAGAGTGTTGTAAAAACAAGCCTGAAGGCTTTGTGTCTCAATGCAAGGAGCATTCGTAATAAGGTGGATAAGTTGAATGTGCAGATAGTTATTAATGAATATTATATAGTTGGGATCATGGAGACATGGCTCCAGGGTGACCAAGGCTGGGAGCTGAACATCCAGGGATATTCAGTATTCAGGAGGGATAGACAGAAAGGAAAAGGAGGTGGAGTAGCATTGCTGGTTAGAGAGGAGATTAACGCAACAGAAAGGAAGGACATTAGCTTGGAGGATGTGGAATCGATATGGGTAGAGCTGCGAAACACGAAGGGACAGAAAACGCTAGTGGGAGTTGTGTACAGGCCACCTAACAGTAGTAGTGGAGTTGGGGATGGCATTAAACATAAAATTAGAAATGCGTGCAACGAAGGTAAAACCGTTATAATGGGTGACTTCAATCTACATATAGATTTGGTGAATCAAATTGGCAGGGGTGCTGAGGAAGAGGATTTCTTGGAATGAATGCGGGATAGTTTTCTAAACCAACATGTAGAGGAACCAACGAGAGAGCAGGCTATTCTAGACTGGGTACTGAGTAATGAGGAAGGGTTAGTTAGCAGTCTTGTTGTGCGTGGCCCCTTGGGCAAGAGTGACCATAATATCTTCATTAGGATGGAGAGTGACATTGTTAATTCAGAAACAAGGGTTCTGAACTTAAAGAAAGGCAACTTTGAGGGTATGAGATGTGAATTGGCCAAGATGGTGGATATGCAATGGAAGGCATTTAAAGACTGCATGGATGAACTACAACAATTGTTCATCCCAGTTTGGCAAAAGAATAAATCAGGGAAGGTAGTGCACCCGTGGATAACCAGGGAAATCAAGGATAGTATCAAAACTAAAGATGAAGTGTACAAATTAGCCAGAAAAATCAGCCTACCAGAGGACTGGGAGAAAAAGGGAGTCCAGCAGAGGAGGACAAAGTGCTTAATTAGGAAAGGGAAAATAGATTATGAAAGAAAACTGGCAGAGAACATAAAAACAGACTGCAAAAGTTTTTATAGATATGTGAAGAGAAAAAGGTTAGTTAAAACAAATGTAGGTCCCTTGCAGTCAGAAACTGGTGAATTGATCTTGGGGAACAAGGACATGGCAGACCAATTGAATAACTACTTTGGTTCTGTCTTCACTAAGGAAGACATAAATAATCTGCCAGAAATAACAGGGGACCGGGGGTCAAATGAGATGGAGGAACTGAGTGAAATCCAGGTTAGCCGGGAAGTGGTGTTAGGTAAATTGAATGGATTAAAGGCCGATAAATCCCCAGGGCCAGATAAGCTGCATCCCAGAGTACTTAAGGATGTAACCCCAGAAATAGTGGATGCATTAGTGATAATTTTTCAAAATTCTTTAGATTCTGGAGTAGTTCCTGAGGATTGGAGGGTAGCTAATGTAACCCCACTTTTTAAAAAGGGAGGGAGAGTGAAGAAAGGGAATTACAGACTAGTTAGTCTAACATCGGTAGTGGGGAAAATGCTAGATTCAGTTATTAAAGTTAGGATAGCAGCACATTTGGAAAGTGGTGAAATCATTGGACAAAGTCAGCATGGATTTATGAAAGGTAAATCATGTCTCACGAATCTTATAGAATTTTTCGAGGATGTAACTAGTAGAGTGGATAAGGAAGAAGCAGTGGATGTGTTATATCTGGACTTTCAGAAGGCTTTTGACAAGGTCCCACATAAGAGATTAGCATACAAACTTAAAGCACACTGTATTGATGTGGATAGAGAACTGGCTGGCAGACAGGAAGCAAAGAGTAGGAGTAAACGGGTCATTTTCAGAATGGCAGGCAGCGACTAGTGGGGTACCGCAAGGCTCAGTGCTGGGATCCCAGCTATTTACAATATATATTAATGATCTGGATGAGGGAATTGAATGCAACATCTCCAAGTTTGCGGATGACACAAAGCTGGGGGGCAGTGTTAGCTGTGAAGAGGATGCTAGGAGACTGCAAGGTGACTTGGATAGGTTGGGTGAGTAGGCAAATGCATGGCAGATGCTGTATAATGTGGATAAATGTGAGGTTATCCACTTTGGCAGCAAAAACAGGAGGGTAGACTATTATCTGAATGGTGGCCGATTAGGAAAAGGGGAGATGCAACGAGACCTGGATGTCATGTACATCAGTCATTGAAAGTAGGCATGCAGGTGCAGCAGGCAGTGAAGAAAGCGAATGGTATGTTGGCATTCATAGCAAAAGGATTTGAATACAAGAGCAGGGAGGTTCAACTGCAGTTGTACAGGGTCTTGGTGAGGCCACACCTGGAGTATTGCGTACAGTTTTGGTCTCCTAATCTGAGGAAAGACATTCTTGCCATAGAGGGAGTACAGCGAAGGTTCACCAGACTGATTCCTGGGATGGCAGGCATATGAAGAAAGACTTCGGCATCACTGGAATTTAGGAGATTGAGGGGGGATAGAGATTCTTAAGGGGTTGGACAGGCTAGATGCTGTTCCCGATGTTGGGGAACTCCAGAACAAGGGGTCACTAAGGGGGAAGTCTTTTAGGACCAAGAGAGAGATCATTTTCACACAGAGAGTGGGAGTCTGTGGAATCTCTGCCACAGAAGGTAATTGAGGCCAGTTCATTGCTATATTTAAGAGGGAGTTAAAAGGGATCAGGGGGTATGGAGAGAAGGCAGGTATAGGATACTGAGTTGGATGATTGATCATATTGAATGGCGGTGCAGGCTCGAATGGCCTACTCCTACACCTATTTTCTATGATTCTATGATTCTATAAAAGGACATACCTCGAGAAAGGAGATGAGGAGGAAATTCTTTAGTCAAGAGTCCAGCGTGTTTTATTGTCATATGTCCCAGATAGAACAATGAATTTCTTACTTGCTACAGCACAACAGGTAAACAAGAGAAAAAAAACTTCAGTTTGTATATATACACATACACAAATACTCAAAAAACAATCTGTAGAATTAATTCATTCAGAAAGCTGTGAAGGTCAAGTCAATGGATATTTTTAAAAGTGGTGATTGATAGATTCTTGATTGGTACGGGTGTCAGGGGTTATGGGGAGAAGGCAGGAGAACGGGGTTGAGAGGGAAAGATGCACCAGCCATGATTGAATGGTGGAGTAGAAATGATGGGCCAAATGCCGAAATCTGCTCCTATCTTATATGAACTTATGAACAAGAGAGACTTTGGACCTGAAACTGTTGAGATCAACATTGACTCTTCGAGGTTGAGTTGCTGCTGCTGAGCTGAACTTCTACAGTTAACATTTCAGGTTAATGGTCTTCCATCGGAAATCACCCATAGAATAATCTGATGCCAGATGGCACTCTATGAGGATGTGAACCTGATACATCTCATTCAGAAACCAACAATTAATACGATGAATAATTCCTGTACATAATTTAAGGCACTAATCAGGAGTGCATGGATCTTTGCCCAATTCCAGTCACAGAACAAACAGATTACAATGTAAAGTTGTTCAACAGGTGCCAAGAATACTTATTGAGTACATAACAGGTTCCGGAGTTTAATACTTTATACTGGTCATCAACTGGTAGAGCTGTTGCCTCACAGTGTGAAAGACCCAGGTTTGATCTTGACCTCGGTGTGGAGTTTGCACGTTTTTCCTGTGTCCACGTGGGTTTTCTCCGAGTGCTCCGGGTACCTCCCATATCCTAAAGTAGTGCGGTTTGTAGGTTAATTGGGCCTCTGTAAATTGCCCCGTGTGTAGTGAGTGGATGCAGAAGAGGGAGAACATAGGACTAGTGTGGAAGGATCATCGGTGATTGGCTTGGACTCAGTGGGCCGAAGGGCCTGTTTACATGCTATATCTGGCAACTAAACTAAAACCAAACAAAACTAATCTCCCCTTCCAATCTTTCAAATTAGAGGAAGGGTCTCAACTAAAAAAAATGCTCTCTGTTTCCTTCCTCAGATGCTGCCTGCATCGATGAGTTCCTCCAGCAGTTTGCCTTCTTCACTGGAAGAACTGCAGTAGTTCAAAAAGGCACCTTACCACCAGCTTCTCAATGTGCAATAAATGCAGGACTTGACAGCAACACCCAGATCCTGAAAAAGAATTTAAAAAATAGCAGGGATTGTGGAGATGGTTAGTCTCAGCTAAGGCCATGGTAGGGATATTAAAGTTCATCATAATATTTTGTGATCTATATTTATGAAAGGATTACTGATCGGTAATGTGGTTTGGCATGCTCTTTGTAGTGACAAAGCCAACATTTACTGCTTGCCTGCATTTGCCCTTGGGAAGTGGTGCACTGAGTCGCCTTCATGCACTGTTAATGTTTGGCCATTGGAGACATTCCCACAATGGCCCCGCGTAGGGAAGTCCAGGAACTCGAGTAACGTCATCAAGATGTTCAAATGAAACTGGAATGCACACTGCATGAGATAAAAAGCTCCACGTAAGGATCTGTGGAGGAAATTAGTAGCTTCAGTCGTGGAGATTTGCATTGATTGTCTTCAGTAATTACCTTCCTCCGTCCTGCAGGCTGACGATGAGTGAACAACCAGCCAGTATGTGCAACGTCAATGTATTTATTCAGGAATTCTACATCTACTCATGCTGTGAAATCAACACCTGACTTCTCCACCCCCATGTCCAAAATGTTCTAACCATGCTGGAATTATGAACTCTGCTGCTGAGCGATTACTTTAAATAAATGCTTTCCATCCTGTGTCCAGTATCCATTTCATTCAGACAAAAGTAACATTGGCATTGGTTTATCATTGTCACGTCTTTTTTCATTGTATCTTGTCACGGTACAGGTAACAATACCATTATAATTGTCACGTGTACTGTGTCAATTATTAATGTCATGGTACATGTGACAATAATAATAATTCAAGTTACACGGATAAAGGATGAATAAAATAAAACTAATTTGATCATGTTCTCCAGGCTTTAACTTACTGTCTGTCTCCAGCTGCAGCTTCTGTCAGCAAATGATTGCAGACGCTTGCAAACCCTTTGCCATCCTGTGGTCAGTCTCTCTTCTGAAAAAGACGGCGTCTGAATGCACTGTAATAACTCCTATATTATAAGTAAATTCTGTATTTCCTGTGAAGTCATCTGGAAAACCTTAACCTAAGTGAACTAATGTTTGCAATTATCCTGATGATGCAAAACCACAGACACCAGGGCCAGTGACTCCAACTCTCCCGCTTTCGGCGGGAGATCGCCCGGGCGGGAGAAATTATATCTCAAGCGGGAGAGCGGGAGATTTTGCTAAAATGGACTTTCAGCGGGCGATCTCCCGCCGAAAGCGGGAGAGTTGGAGTCACTGCAGGGCCAAGGCTGAACTGTAGGATAGATTTCTTGATGCTGTCTTGGCACAATGCAACATGTTTATATGCTATCTGTCGATTGTATTGGAAAACCAATTGTTGCATCTCTATGCTAGTATGGCATGATCTTGGAGACTGTAATGAAATCCTACTTACATGTGATGACTGAATACTCTATGCCTGGATAGGTCCATCTCCAATGACTCTCAAGAAGCTCAATACCTTCCAGGAGAGAGCAGCCCCTTTGATCGGAAACGCATCAACCACCCAAAACGTTCATTCTGCACAAAGGTGCATTTTGCATTATTTTTAGGTTTAGACTTAAGTTTATTATTGTCATGGGTACCAAGGAGCAGTGAAACGTTTTGTTTTGCTTGATACCCAATCTAATCAGAAAAAGTGAAACAAAAATTAAATCAAGACAAACTCTGGGTAGAACAAAGGGGAAGATACAGATTATAGTTTGCAGCATTGTAGTGCATGGATTCCAACTACAAAGTCCAACATCCGCAATGCGGTAGAGGTGAAATGGTCAGTGCAATAGCTTATGGAAGGACCAGTCTTCCCCTGATAACAGAGTGGAAGAAGCTACATCTGAGTCTGGTGGTGCACACTTTAAAGCTTCTGTATCCTCCGCCCAATAGGAGCAGATGACCAGGGTGGGATAAGTCTGATCATTTTGGCAGCTTTTCCGAGACAGCATGAAGTGTAGATGGAGTCAATGGCGGGGAGTCTGGTCTGTGTGATGGACTGGGCTACATTCATAACTCTGTAATTTCTTGTGATCTCGGGCAAAACTGTTCCTAAATCGCCTGTTATGGTGCAACCTAACACTCTGAAGAAGGGTCTCGACCTAAAACGTCACCCATTCCTTCTCTCCAGAGGTGCAGCCAGTCCTGCTGAGTTACTCCAGCTTTTTGTATCTGTATTTAGTTCAAACCAGCATCTGCAGTTCATTCCTACACAGTATGTTTTCTATGGTGCATTTGCAGTTGTTTGTAAGAGTCATTGGAGACATGCCAAATTTTCTCAGCATGTCTGAGGAAGTCAAGGCGTTGGTGTGTCTTCTTGGCTGTTGGTTCAAAATGTTTGATCTACTATAGATCATTGGTAACATTTACGCCAAGGAACTCAAAGTTTTAGTTTATTTGAGACATACACCATGGAAACAGGCCCTTCAGTCCACTGAGTTCACACGCTCAGTAATCACCTGCTCACACAAATTCTATCCTACACACTAAGGACAATTTACAGAAACCATACATAACCTACAGACCTGCATGTCTTTGGAGTGTGGGAGGAAACCGGAGCACCTGGGGAAAACCCATGTGGTCGCAGGGAGAACAAACAAACTCCGTACAGACAACACCCGTGGTCAGGATCGAACCCGGGTCTCTGGCCCAGTAAGGCAGAAACTCTACCACTGCGCCACAGTGCTGCCTGCCCAATGGGTCTCACAGTTGCGAATGTAAATGTGCTTCAGAAATGGTTCTGGCCAGTTGCAGGCAAATAAAACTAGCTCGGTGAAACAACATGGACGAATAGGGCTGAAGGGCCTGTTTCCTTGCTGTATAACTGTATGATTCCAATTAACATTTTGTGATGTGCTTCCTCAAGATTGAAGTTTTACTTCCTTATTTTTGACCGTTGTTCACGAAAGGTTGCACCAATGGAGTGGAAATTATCAGATATCGGGAGGCTCTTCACCAAGGTTATTATCTCAACTAAATGAATAAAGTTGAATGAAAGGATTTCGAGAACTGGAACATGAACATCCAGGTGACACTTCATGGCATCCCAACTGTGATCCCTGGTCTCCACATTGAAGGCCAGGACCTTAGAAGCAGTCCCGGGCAACATATCCCTTCAAAACTCTCCTATCCAAATACTCTGGGAAATAGACTATGGCTATTAGATACATGAAATCAGGAAAATTCTACTGTACAAAGCTGATCTTTCTCCTTCAGTGCCTTACCTATCCTTCATTGTTGGTGGTTTTCCCCAGGTGTTAGATATCAGCGCTGTTCTCCATAGATAGGGTTGACAACAGTCTCATATTAGCCGGGACATCCCGTTTCTTGAGCTAAATTGGTTTGTCCCATACGGGACTGCCCTTGTCCCGTATTTGACTGCTACTACTCGGGTTGAGGAGACTGTCGGGTCGGCCCGCCTCACCCGTCCCGACGTTGTGCAGCCCATGAAGTGCAGCAGCAGCTCCTTGCCCGTGGCCCCGTCGGTCGGCATCCCTGCCAGCTGTCCGACCTTCGAATCTTCGCTTATCGCTGACACCACCACCCCTCCTTCTCAAAGCCGATCATCGGTTCATGAGTTGGATGGGGTTCTGGACTTTGCGCACCCGGGCCAAAACTCCTCAGCTGATTTGTCGGCTGGGCTTTGTGTGCAGTCCAGCACCCGGGCCAACTCATCATTCACCCAGCCGCGATCGAGTCGGACAACGAATTGCCATCGGTAATTTGTCCCTTATTTTGTCCTTTTGTCCCTCATTTGGGAGTGAGAAAGTTGGCAACCCTATCCATAGACAACAAGAGTGTTTGTACTTTTAAATAATTAATCAAGTGAATTACATGAATTGAAAGAGGGATCCTGCTGATGTCCGCATCAAGAAATCTAAGCTCATCAACAGATCAGTTGAACCGTGTGAGAACTGATTATATTTTCCTTTCTCCATCAGGTGACCCCCTCACCACTGAACACAATGAATGCATCTCTCCAGTATCTTTCTGAACAAGGGTCCTGACCTGAAACTTATATCAACATTCATATTCTCCAGGGATGCTGCCTGGCTCGCTGCATTACTCCAATATTTTGTGTCAATCTTTGATATAAACCAGCATATGGAGTTTCTAGTTATTACATCTCTCTGAACTCAACCCCTCTCTGCAGGTTTAGGAGGTCCAGAGCAGAACAGTTACCATACCAGGCTGAGATGCATCCCATCTCTGTACTTTCTATAGTGCATCTGTGGTAGTCCATGCCAAATCTTCTCAGCTGACTAAAAAAGTTAAGAAGCTAATGTGCTTGTTGTTCCTCTCTAGCTGGTGAATGGTGGTCTCTCTAGATTTCTCCTATGACTAGACAGGATGTGTCTAGTTTCTACCCAAATCACAGCGGAATGTGGAATAAAACCTGGATCCTGTCCTTAAGGTGCTGACTATTCCTCCAAAACACCTCAGATTGTCTCAATAGTGCAATATTTTAATCCTGCTGGTATTCTTTTGATAATCTGTCTATTTCTAAAGCTTTCATCTTGTTTAGATGTCTGTCTGTCTGCGTGCGTGCGTGTGAGATCCCGAAATTACGCCAAAATGGTACATGATAACGCTAAAACTTTTTGCACCACCTTACTCATAATTGTCTTGTGTTTTCAACAAGTTTTGTTCAGATTGATGTTATATTTTACAAGTTATTAACATTTTTAGCTTTGCAAAATCCCACTTTGAGACCAATAACTTGGTGCTGTGCCAGTTGCTGGCAGTTACAGCTATGACGTCACAAAGGGATCTCATTTGCAACAATGTTGCAATCATAGAACACTTAGTCCTGGCAGAGTGAGGCTGAACAGGAGGGGGAGGGGCAGAGTGAGGCTGAACAGGAGGGGGAGGGGCAGAGTGAGGCTAAACAGGAGGGGGAGGGGCAGAGTGAGGTGAGGCTGAACAGGAGGGGGAGGGGCAGAGTGAGGCTGAACAGGAGGGGGAGGGGCAGAGTGAGGCTGAACAGGGAGGGGGAGGGGCAGAGTGAGGTTGAACAGGAGGGGGAGGGGCAGAGTGAGGCTGAACAGAGTGAGGGAGGGGGAGGGGCAGAGTGAGGTGAACAGGGGGAGTGAGGCTGAACAGGAGGGGGAGGGGCAGAGTGAGGCTAAACAGGAGAGGGGGAGGGGCAGAGTGAGGCTGAACAGGAGGGGGAGGGGCAGAGTGAGGCTGAACAGGAGGGGGAGGGGCAGAGTGAGGCTGAACAGGAGGGGGAGGGGCAGAGTGAGGCTGAACAGGAGAGGGAGGGGCAGAGTGAGGCTGAACAGGAGGGGGAGGGAGTGCTGGGGAAGTGGAATTGGAATTTATTTTTAAGTCCTAGCATTTCTAAGTGCATTTCTTTTTAAGTTCAACAAGTGGGAGGATGAGGGGCTATGGGTCAGTGGTGGAATATTGCGTTGGGGGAACGGGTTGCGTTGGGGGACCAGACCTCTCGTGTGGCAGGGACCCAACAGGTCTCACTTGGTCTAGTGTTCTTTAAATTTGTTGAATATCTGTCTTAGAGGGGCTGTATCTGGAAGATAAATGGCAGTGAAATGCTGATGTGCATGCAGTGCACAGTTTCGACTGCTGATTTAAAGGCAAACTGATCTGCAACTTGATAATTGGATGAAGGATGATTCTTATTGAAGGATCTTACAGTTCAGTGAGCCACTGTTCACAAAGCAACAAATAGACAATATGGCCCAATGATGTGATGAAGAATTACAGGCTCTGTGACATTGTTGTCCAACAAATAATCATCCAGTAAATTGTTCAAATTCTATCCATATTTACACAAAATAAAAATTGAGTCAGCTTGGATTTTTTGTTAATTAAATTTTTGAATTGCAAGTTAATCTCTCTTCACATGTTCACCACTCCCCTTTGATTCTGTTACCCATCATCTTACATCAAGGGATACGTTACAGTAGACAATTATTTATTGTTGGTGCAAACCACAGCACTCAGAGAAAACCCACACAGGCAGGTGGAGAACATGCAAACACCACGCAGAGAACACCTGAGGTCACGATTAACTTTGTGCTGCTGGAAGCAGCTCACCAGCATTTATTGTCTCCTGGCAGACTGTACAGCAGTGGGTTTCTGGGTCATCCTTCTACAGCTTCCCTCTATCCAAGGTCAGGATTGGACACATTCCCTGATGTTTGCTCAATGTCAAATCCACCAGCTACTCCTCAGATATTGAATGACACAAACTTGCTGGTGTTACTTATCGAGTCAGGCATCATCTCTGGAGAACGTGGATAGGTGACAGTTTCGGTCGTGACCCTTCATTAAAGCGGGTCTGAAGAAGGGCCCTGACCCGAAAACTTCACCTATCCATGTTCTCCAGAGATGCTGCCTGACCCGCTGAATTGCTCCAGCACTTTGTGTCATTTTTTTGGTAAACAATCAACTGCAATTCCTTGTTTCTACACGTTACTCAGATAATGATGCAGTCTCAGCTCATGTGTAACAAAATGTCCTCACCTAAAAGCAGATGTGTATTAGGTCCTGCCTGACCATGCCCAACAAGTGGCTGAAATAACCATTTTCAATAGGAAAAGTCTGACCACTATAGCATAGAATAAATCCCACTTGATATCTTCTTTGTGAAAAGTTGTAAATTCTAATAAGTGATGGAAAGCTTGACGAAGAAATTTAAGGTTTAGACATTTGTGTAGCTAATGCAAAATTATACATGTGCTGGTGTTTCCGTTAACCACAATAAGGACCTTTGATTGTGTAATTTCCTGAGGAGATGTTGCAAGCCTAAGGTCTGGATTTAGTGCAGTGTAACAAACCGGATTTGATTAGGGAGCTTATGGTAAAGCAAACGCGAGGAGATAGTAACCATAATGTGATAAAATTCAACCTGCTATTTGAGAGGGAGAAGATGAAATCAGATGTGTTGGTATTACTGTTGAGTAAAGATAACCACAGAGGAATGAGGGAGGAGCTGACTATAGTTGATTGAAAAGGGACCCTAGCAGGAATGACGTTGGAGCAGCAATGGTTAAGGGACAAATAGCATCGCTCCACTGCGATGGATCAGATAAGTGGATAGCTTCCTTCTACAGGATATAGAATATCTATAAGATGGAAATCTGGAAAAAACCACATCAACTTTAAGAAAGGCTATGGTGAATATTACCATGGTATCTCTTTCAACAAGATGTGTTGATAGTTTTACTCTATGTACCTCAGTAGTTCCTGAGGATTGGCGGGTAGCAAGCGTAACCCCTCTTTTTAAGAAGGGAGGGAGAGAGAAAACGGGGAATTACAGACCAGTTAGTCTAACATCGGTAGTGGGGAAACTGCTAGAGTCACTTATTAAAGATGGGATAGCAGCACATTTGGAAAGTGGTGGAATCATTGGACAAAGTCAGCATGGATTTACGAAAGGTAAATCATGTCTGACGATTCTTGTGAAATTTTTCGAGAATGTAACTAGTAGCGTGGATAAGGGAGAACCAGTGGATGTGGTATATCTGGACTTCCAGAAGGCTTTCGACAAGGTCCCACATAAGAGATTAGTATACAAACTTAAAGATCTGGATGAGGGAATTGAAGGCAATATCTCCAAGTTTGCGGATGGCACTAAGCTGGGGGGCAGTGCTAGCTGTGAGGAGGATGCTAGGAAACTGCAAGGTGACTTGGATAAGCTGGGTGAGTGGGCAAATGTTTGGCAGATGCAGTATAATGTGGATAAATGTGAGGTTATCCACTTTGGTGGCAAAAACAGGAAAGCAGACTATTATTTAAATGGTGGCCGATTAGGAAAAGGGGAGATGCAGCGAGACCTGGGTGTCATGGTACACCAGTCATTGAAAGTAGGCATGCAGGTGCAGCAGGCAGTGAAAAAAGCGAATGGTATGTTAGCTTTCATAGCAAAAGGATTTGAGTATAGGAGCAGGGAGGTTCTACTTCAGTTGTACAGGGTCTTGGTGAGACCACACCTGGAGTATTGCGTACAGTTTTGGTCTCCAAATCTGAGGAAGGACATTATTGCCATAGAGGGAGTGCAGAGAAGGTTCACCAGACTGATTCCTGGGATGTCAGGACTGTCTTATGAAGAAAGACTGGATAGACTCGGTTTATACTCTCTGGAATTTAGGAGATTGAGAGGGGATCTTATAGAAACTTACAAAATTCTTAAGGGGTTGGACAGGCTAGATGCAGGAAGATTGTTCCCGATGTTGGGGAAGTCCAGGACAAGGGGTCACAGCTTAGGAATAAGGGGGAAATCCTTTAAGACCGAGATGAGAAAGAATTTTTTCACACAAAGAGTGGTGAGTCTCTGGAACTCTCTGCCATAGAGGGTAGTTGAGGCCAGTTAATTGGCTATATTTAAGTGGGAGTAAGATGTGGCCCTTGTGGCTAAGGGGATCAGAGGGTATGGAGAAAAGGCAGGTACAGGATACTGAGTTGGATGATCAGCCATGATCATATTGAATGGCGGTGCAGGCACGAAGGGCCAAATAGCCTACTCCTGCACCTAATTTCTATGTTTCTATGTTTCTACCTCAGTGCAAAGAAATAACAACAATCCACAAGCGACGCATTCATGTCTATGAGACTGATTTTTATTATGAATTGTTAAGCAAAATGGAAGTACAGTATATAGTTGGCAAATATGTAAATTCTGCTGTATATTGTTTCCCCATCATTGCTATTGTTGTACTGACAAAGAGTAAGCTAAGTATCAATTCTGTTGTATTAATCTGAAACATACAGATATTAGATAAGTCATTTACCTACCATGCTGCTAGCCAGAGTACATTTAACCAAATCATCAAACTGAAGTCAACACTCTATAGAAACATACATTTGAGGAAAATTGCAGTTCCGTTAAACAAATACAGTCTTAAAAAAAGGAAGTTATTACAGTGTGCTTTCAAAGCTTAAGGAAGAATGACTTTTAACCTTGGGATTGGCAGTAAAATGGTCAAGAAGACTCATATAATTGAAACAGATAATATATTTGAGGCAAAGCAAATTTCGTAAGCTTCTCCACAATGAAGGGATTGGTGCAAATACTGAAAAGCAGGTATGTGTGGCTGATTTACTGAGATGAAACGTGCCAACTGGTCTTAAAGCCTGTTACCTCTTCCTAAAAAATTAATAACTGTGCACTGTCACCAACTATCAATATGCTGTTAGATTTCAGACTTGTAATGTCCATTTTGTAAGGTATGGTACTTGGAAACTTTTATCCTCATTCCAAAAGGTATCAGGCCACATTATTTTAACAGCAGTTTTCCAATTGACAAGAAAAAAAACAGTGGATGAGCCTATTTATGGAATCCAAGCTAACTACAGTAGTAGAAGCATTTGACACATTTGTATGAAATGCCATTTTTACTAATTGAGCAGCCAATGACCTATTTATTTCAAATAAATATTAATTATAATTGCAGACAATAATTTTTCATACAAATCTTAAGAACACATTCTAATACCACAATATCTAATTATATGGTTCATTAACTAGTGGAAAGTTGAATCACTAATTTGTATTTAGGCTTTTCCATTGGTTTGCAAAATATGACATCAATCTCCCCTGATATTACTTATCAGCAATTAATACTAAAGAGAAATAATAGGCAGAGAATATTTGGATGAGAGTGTACAGACAGCCAATTTGAAGGTTACACATTTTGTCTTTGATTTACATTTTCATTGACAGCGGACAGTGGGAAGATGAGTTTGTTTTGGTCTAATGAGCCAGGTCTTGCCAGTTATGGCTCCATAGCACCTCTGCTGGCAGGAAAACGTAATTACAGATTTACAGCAGCTACTTAATTCATAGTGGCACATCTGGTGACGACATGACAGATATAATTATTTTAATATATTCTTTATAAATGCAAAAAAGCTTTGTATATTATTGCATAGATATTTTTAAAAAAAACTAAAGCGTTGGACTGTTTCTCAGTAAAATTATATAATGAAGAAAAATGTATAAATTCCTTGATGAGCTGCAAAATCTCCTATCCCCAAAGTACAAGACGTTAATTCCACATCTCATCAACTAACTTCAATTACGTGTAAGCAGCTGCTATAGCAGGTTGGTGCAATATGTATATAAATTCTTAAAATGAATTTTAATTATTATACAATAGTGATGCAGCAGTAATGCTGGTGTCATGCAACACACTACTGCTCTGCCTGTTAATATAATTACTGCATGTAAAAGCAAATTACTGAAAACTGGAAAGGTAAAATGCATCCAGTAATTGATTTATCGAGCTATGCCATTAATGCAAAAGATATTTCATTTAATGTAGACAAAAGTATTGACGTCATACAAGGTCTCCTCTTTCACCCGTTGGCAAGTGCAATATTTCTTTCCACTTTTATCCTGTTCCATTGCCATAGCAATACATAACACATTAACGTCCCTATTCTCTGGCCTTCATCTCACATCCTGACTGTTCCAAGTTTAACTCTCCTGAATGGGAGGACAAGGCTCTCCCCAGAATGTGTTGCAGTACGCAAACTTGAATCCATATTTTCAGCTGTCATCATTAGCCAATGTCATTAGAACTCAGCCCTGAAAGCGATTTAATTTAGATCATATTTTATGTTGCTGCTGATGTTAGTGCAGCAGGAAAAAAAGGAAGATTTCATTTTGTTCTTGGATTGTCAATAAAATCATTGATAAATCAACACAGCATATTATTCTGCTGTGGGGAAATAAAATTAATAACATGAAATTAAAAACCTCAGTAATAAAAAAGGCTGATGACCTGAATGAATCTTTATAATAATCAAAGATACTCTACCTTTAAAACCTTTAATTATATACAAGTGTCTCTAATACAGAAATTAATTGCTTCAACACAATATATAAGGGACAGAGGTTTCGGGGTAACGTGAGGGGGAACTTCTTTACTCAGAGGGTGGTGGCTGTGTTGGAATCAGCTTCCAGCAGAAGTGGTGGAGGCAGGATCGATTTTAACATTTAAGAGTAAAGTGGATAGGTATATGGACGTGAAGGGAATGGAGGGGTATGGTCTGAGTGCAGGTAGATGGGACTAGGGGAAAATAAATGGTCGGCACGGACTGGAAGGGCCGAGAGGGCCTGTTTCCGTGCTGTAATTGTTATATGGTTATATGGTTATATGGTTATATGGTTATATGGTTATATCCACTTGATTGAAACATCCATCTCAGTTTGGAAAGAATTTATTAAAATTTCTCACCTACTTATTTCAGAACACCTTTCACATTTGGCCGAGAGTCTGCTGGGTTTTGCCGGGAGTTACACATAGAACTATTGGCATTCCCCAACAAATGGACTGGCTGGTCTTGGGAATCCCATGTGAATGCAGAGGTCTGAATTCAGACTTACAACTGTGTAGGATCCACAAGCTGTATAACTATGAGAAACACAGATACAGCTAGTTTTAAAATTATTTGGTTGAGCAATAGGTTGAATGATTTCATTATTCAAAACTATTCATACGTCATTTTAGTTGATGCCTTTACTACCTTTTAATGTCTTTTTTTAAAAATTCCATAGTTTTTCAAAATGTCTGAAGTTCAGACACTGAAAAACCTCAACAGTGTTGACAGCAACCAGAGACTGTGTGGCTGTTTCCAACTGACAAAGTGTGGGTATTCAGGCTTAATTCAAGGGAAGTAATGGTAGAAGCAGGCTGTGGGTCTCACTGAGGAAAATCCACCTGATTACTTAATGCTCTCATAATGTAACTTATCGGGTCATGGGGACATTTTTAAAAAAGGCTGTTCCCCCAAAACTGACTTAATTGGGAACTGAAAGTTTGCTAAGTATTCCAGTGAAGAGATGACAAACAGGTTTGCTTTACCTCACCAATGCAAGGTTTACTGGCAATGGTCTTCGAATAACTGCGATGAGAGGGCTATAATGTTGCGCAACACAAATTTCCTAACGCATTTGTACTTTACAATCTACTATTCCAAAAACATTTTGCTCTATTCTTTCCATTTGCCCCAGCCAACGAGCAAGAACCACATGACATCAATACAGTCATTACTCAATTCTCCTTTTCAAAAGCAGGAGTTCGGTCTCCGTATCCGGGTCATCCTCCAGTGATTCCTCGTGGATTTCTTCAATAAGGAGATCAGTGTTGTCCTCATCTTCTACAATGTGTTCCTCTCCCTGACTTTCCATCATCTCCACTTCCTGCACCACCACATCCCCGTCTCTCATCTTTTTAACCCAGAAGGTAAACGGTGGGATCCTGTAGACGGTCGTCCGACACCTTGCTGTCTTTTGATGATTTGGTGAGAAGGACTTCCTCAGCTTTGATCTGGAGTCTTTCATCTTCTCCTTCCGTTCCTGTGATACTATCTTGTTGCCGAGCTTATTCATTTTTTTCTCAAGTGTGTGCCTTGTCTTTTCCAGGTTTTCCCTTGTCGCTACCCTGGTCTTCTCCACACTCTCCCTTGTTCTCAGCCGGGTCTTCTGCAGATTATCCCTTGTCCTTTGCTTAGCCTTTTCCATTGATTCCTTGGAGAATGCTTTCTTGAAATCTTCCATTCGCTTCATGCTAGTCTTCTTGACACGGACGGCTGTTGTTTCCTCTTCAATTACTTCAAGTTCAACCTCTTCATCAGAGGAGAGTGAGATATTGTCACCTTCAGGCTTCTCCTCGCTGGTCACAAGCTCTTTTCCTGCTTCACTTTCTTCGGGTGCCTTCAGGCTTTCTTTCACAGACTTCCCGAGGCTCAATTTCACAGGCATTGGTGTTTCATCCTGGAAAATACAAAAGCACTATTACAGCCAGGGTTTGACTCTTTGACAAAATCATTATAAACATATTCGGACATTGTGTTTGATCATATATCATTCAAATTAGCTCACTTCTTTTCACTGGAAGGAGTATCCTACCACCCAGGAACTAATGTTCCAATAAATTTGGCCGATATTATCTTGTGTTCTGCCGCTCCAGCATGGAGTCTATTTTTTTCAACCATGTTGAAGACAATGAGAAAGGGCTGAAAGGATATGTGCCCATTTTCTTTATAGATTTAGAAAAGCCATTTATCCCGTGGAAGTTGTGTGTGAATGAAGAATTCAGATCAAAATCCATTTCCAAATTTTCCCAACAAAGCTTTCGGATGGTATCAAAGTCACCTCAACAATTTTAACATCACAGACAAGGGATCGGTATTCTTCCAGTGTTGTACACTCGCTCCAATTTGTTGGCTTGTCCCAGCCATGCAAAGAGGTGCACAACTATCATGGTGAAGTATCTGCTCAACCCTGCATTGGAGTTGAACCCCCTCAGAAACGTAGGGTATTTCACCACTAGTTGCACCACTATCAGAGAGCTGGATTCGCTGAGACCCACTGGGCATACCTTTGATAAATATAGGGACACACAGAGCTGTGGAAGGTCTTGCCTGAGCACACGCCTCTCTACTTAAACTGGGAAATAACCAACAGAGTAAATCTTGTTCTTGAAGGCCCTCAAAATTCCCATGACAGCACGAGCCTTGATAAGCAAGCAAAGCAGAAAGTGTTGGAGAAACTCAATTGGTCAGGCAGCATCTGCGGAGGGTATGTATCAGCCATGTTTTGGGTCGGGGACATTCTTCAGCTAGGTGTTGCCTGACCAACTGAGTTACTCCAGCACTTTGTGTTGTACTCAAGATTCTAGCATCTGCAGAAACTTGTATTTCATGGTAAGGAAGGAACCAATCAAAAATATTTATCTCTGTATGATTTTCTTTCAATACTTCAACATTCATCAAACGACTTGACAGCCAATGGCACATCTGGTTTCATCATTAGCACCCAACATATACATATCAAAGGTCCGACCATTGAGTCTCAGTGTTCCAGCTCCCTGACAGTGGTGTAAATATTGGAACATAGAAACAAGGTGCAGGAGTAGGCCATTCAGCCCTTCGAGCCTGCACCGCCATTCAATATGATCATGGCTGATCATCCAACTCAGTATCCCGTACCTGCCTTCTCTCCATACCCCCTGATCCTTCTAGCCACAAGGGCCACATCTAACTCCCTCTTAAATATAGCCAATGAACTGGCCTCAACTACCTTCTGTGGCAGAGAATTCCAGAGACTCACCACTCTCTGTGTGAAAAATGTTTTTCTCATCTAACAGACAACATATTAGACAATAGACAATAGGTGCAGGAGTAAGCCATTTGACCCTTCGAGCCAGTACCGCCATTCAATGTGATCTTGGCTGATCATCCACAATCAGTACCCCGTTCCTGCCTTCTCCCCATATCCCCTGACTCCGCTATCTTTAAGTGCTCTATCTAACTATTGAATGGGATATGGAAGACGTGCCTTGTCATTGAAGAGAGAAGGCATCAAGGGCTTGATGATTTGTGCAGAAGAACAGTCAATGGGCTACGTGGCAAATTACCGCCCTGAATTTGCATTGCATAGGGCAGTGAAGCAATATACAAAAACAGACCATTAACCTCGACACATGACTTTAAATTTCCCCTTTCCTGCTATCGCTTGCCCAGATCCGAGGAACAATCGTGGCACAGGAGGACATTCAATTGATCGGATTTGTGCTGGAACCAAGTAAAACCTACTTGTGGGTCTATGGTCCTGTGCTTCCCCCACAATACTGCGAGGTCTCTACTCTCAACGTTCTGTCCTGTTGCCTCCAGATGGCACAGTTTAATCTGGTTTCCACCATCATACAGTTACTGAATGTCACGCAGAAATACTCTTGGTGTAAGTTTCTTCCCTCAAGATTTAAACCCATTTCCTGTCCTTCAACACTTGCAGTTGGGATCAGTTTCCCTCTATTTATACTATCTCAATCAGTCATGGCCTTTCACAGGTGAAAAAACATGAGCCAACTAATGATCCATTGTACCTTTCAGCACCAGTGTCATTCAGCTACCTAATGTGTACCGAGTTAAAGCGTCATAGAGTGATACAGCATGGAAACAAGCCCTTTGGCCCAACTTGCCCACATCGGCCAACATGTCCCAACTAGACTAGTCCCATCTGTCCGCATTTGACCCATATCCCTCCAAACCTGTCCTATCCATGAACCTGCCTAACTGTTTCTTAAACATTGGGATAGTTCCTGCCTCTTCTGGCAGCTTGTTCCATACCCCCACCACCTTTTGCTATGAAAAAGTTACCCCTCAGATTCCTGTTGAATCTTTTCCACTTCACCTTAAACCCATGTCCCCCTGTCATCGATTCACCTACTCTGGGCAAGGGACTCTGTGCATCTACCCAATCTAGTGATCACGAACCAAAGGCAACAGGAACATAAATCACAATATAACCCAGGATACAGCGCATGCAGGAATTGTCAGACAAGGATTTCTTGATGTGTAGGAAGGAACTGCAGATGCTGATTTAAACTGAAGATAGACACAAAACACTGGAGTAACTCAGCGGGTCAGGCAGCATCTCTGGAAAAAATGAATAGGTGACTTTCCGGGTCGAGACCCTTCTTCAGACCCATTTCTTGTTGCTTGTTGCACGAGAAACAGATATTTGGGATGGGAAGCAGAATTCACGAAGAGATGGGGGCAGCAGCCTGGCTCTGCAACTGATGCCTCACCGCAGACTCGGGAGGTGTGAGCTGCAGAAATCCAAGCGGGCGTTCCAATGCAACATTCCAGTGCAGTGTCACGGAAGGGGTCAGTTTTCAGCTGACGCATTATCAAGGAGCTGTTTGTCCCTCAGGCAGTGCCAACACTCGGAGAATGTCAGAGTTCTCAAACCAGGAGGATCATTCCTCAAATATCCAACACACCAACATCTATCTGATCATTAATCTCAGTGGTGTTTTTATTCATATTCATATTTTATGTTTACTATCAACATAGAAGTAAGCTGTTTGGTCCATCAAGTCTATGACTCAGGGCAATTCTATAACCAACCTCCGACTCATTTCCTGGCAAATTCCTCAGTCTCACCTTAAATCGTGTCATCTGATTCTCCCACTAACGGTCAACATCAGGGGTGACTTACCGAGGCCCATTGAGATATTGCCATCTTCGAGAAACCCCACAGGAAAAACTGCACAGACGGAACTGGAGGTCAGGGCTGATCCAAGTTTTCTGAAGCTGTGAGGCAGCAGCATTGCTGTGGCAGCCTATAGGACAGCCATTCCACTGAGCCAAAGTGATCTAAGGGGCCCTTAGTATATATAGCTTTGTTTCTTGCTTTTGAAGAAATATTACAATTCGAAACATTCGCTTTTCTTTTTTCCACAGATGCTGTTTGTCCTGCTGAGAATATTCAACATTTACTGTTTTTATCTCTGTCTTCTGGCATCTGCAGTTTTTGGCTTTCTGATTGCTACACTTCAGATATACGTCCTAAGTTGTGAAGTGGTTTGTTGCGTCTGTATACATCATGTTGAAGTCAGTATCTGCAAAAGTATGTGATTGTGAAGGCGTGAGTTCATGGTGGGCAATGGACATTCTCTTTGCAGACGCTCTGCAGAGAAATTTAGCTTAGCGGCCAAAGGTACCTACTCTGGTAAATGGTCAGCCCATTTCCTTTGCAAATGAAGTGAGGAGACCTCAGCTGGGGTCTGGGTCTGGGAAGTAGTGGGGGAGAGGGGCAGGATGGGAGGAGGTGATGGAGAGGGAAATGTCAAAGGAAGGAAAATTGGATTGCTCATTGAGGAGTCGTTTGACCGGGATTGGTGGGTTATTGGATCTGTACACAGAGGTGACTCGTAATCAGGAAGTGGAGTGACGGATGGAAGGTTTCAATAGTCTTGCAGATCGAGCAAGCGGTATGTGGTTGGTAGGAGTGATTGGTAGGTGGGAGCTGTTTAGGTTTATTATTATTACGTGTACCTTCTTCTTCTTGCGTATGGCGTGCACGGCCTAGAGTTGTAGGACAACTTGTTCTATTTGATGTTATTTGACTGTGCAGGCCAGGTTGATTGCATTCGTTGAAACAGGGCGGACCACGTGAAGGTTGCAATCTCCCACCCCCTCACGTGTACCATGTTACAGTGGAAAGCTTCATTTTGCATGCTCTCCAAACAGATTAGATATACTGTATAATACACAAATACAATGATGTTAAACTCAAGCACAATAGGTAAGGGGAGTGCAGACAATAGTGCTCAGCATTGTGGCACATCAATACCATAGACAAAATCCAATGTCTACAATGGAGAGGTGAATCGGACTGTTCCCCAACTTATGGAAGGACTGTTCAGAAGCCTGATAATGAAGGGGAATAATCTGTTCCTGAGTCTGCTGGTGCACACTTTCAAGCTTCTGTACCTTCCGGTGGAATGGAACAAGGAGAAGAAAGATCGAGCAGTGTGTTGGGTCGGGTTGGTACTGGGGGCGGTGAGTATTGTGGATATTGAGTGTGAATTGCATGGGTGGTAGGGTGTGTGATCTGTGGGGTTTAATGTCGACTTAAAGTAAATTTACCCCAAAACAGGTTCCCAGTGTTCTGAAGAAGTGTCGCGACCCGAAACGTCACCCATTCCTTCTTTCCAGAGATGCTGCCTGTCCTGCTGAGTTACTCCAGCTTCTTGTGTCTATTCCCAAAGTTAACATTGGATCTTCTCGGACATGGGCCCATCAAGTTACACAGGAGCAGGGTTGACACTGTTGTGAGAACCAGTTCTGCCCCAGTGAAACTGCTAAGCATCGCACATGAACAAATGGTGCTCTAACACCTCTGACCATTTCAGGACCCTTTGTGTGTTACCACACGATGTGCAGCAAGGACAATGAATGAAGATTATGGGCTTCATTGTCCACAATTTACAAATGCTTATTTAACTCTGAAAGGTAGTAAGGAATGTGGTGCTCTGCAATCTCGGTTCTCAGAGTCTGAATTAATGATCTTCCTTTTCATCATAGGACCTCAAATAAGCTTTGGAAAAAATCTCTGATCTCCATCAAAGATAAGGAGTGTGCAATATAAGGAGTCTAAAATAAATCTTGCAATGAAGGAGATTTACGGAGTTATTTGCAGCTTTGGTGGACATTCCCCAGGGTAGGTGGGATGACGTTTATTGCCAATGACAGCATTACACTAATGGGGAAATCCCACCCCCATCTGAGTTTGATCAAACTGTTTTAGTACATCTGCGTGCAGGGATGTGGTGTCGTGTTACCATGTTATATATTGTAATCCAACAACTAATCTGGCAGCAGGAGGAACTCGATCTGTAGCCTCAGCTGTATTTTAGCACACATGCTGTTCAGATGGACCAGAAGTTTTTAAAATAGTTGTCTTAACTTTCACCTATATGGAAAGGAACCCCACAGTTCATCTGCAAATATCCTTGTCAAGGTAAAACCAAATAGCCAGAGGAACTCCTGAGGGCCAGCACAGTGGCGCAGCAGTAGACTTGCTGTCTGACAGGGCCAGAGCCCCGCGTTCGATCCTGACTACGGGTGCTGTCCGTACGGAGTTTTGTACGTTTTCCAGTGACCACGTGGGTTTTCTCCGGGTGCCCCAGTTTTCTCCCACACTTCAAAGACTTACAGGTTTGTGGGTTAATTGGCTTTGGTAGAATTGTCAATTGTCCTTAATGTGTAGGATAGTGCTAGTGTACAGGGTGATCGCCGGTTCGCGTGGACTTAGTGGACCCATGGGCCTGTTTCCGCGCTGTATCGCCGTATCTGTATCTCTAAACTCATCAGGTCAGGCAGTGTCTGTGGAGGGAAATGGACAGACTTAGAACCATCTCGACCCAAAACGTCATCTGTCCATTCTGTCCACAAATCGTGCCTGACCTGCTGAGATCCTCCAGCACATGAGTTTTGCTCAGGATTCCAGCATCCACAGTCTCTTGTGACTCCTTGTGGAGTAACTGAAATGTGTTATATTTTTGTTTTCTACTTCCTGTATCCTGATTAACTGGATTATCTTCAACCCTTGATGGAGGACCATCCAACACTCTGACCCCGGTCCAGTTTTCTCACTGTTTTATTGTCCAGGGTGTCCACCCTGATCTCCAACACGACTAAGAGGAAACCTCATACCACCGAGGAGAAGTATCGAGCGCCAAAACAGCGCTGCAAAAAGCAGTGACACTCAGCGGAATGTATCACATCTTGTTGAAAAATTAGCGTGTTTCGATAAAATGGCTCCAGGAAACCCCAAAGCACCTTGTCCTCAATAAAGCGCATCTGAAGCGTTCTTATGTTGTAATGGATGTAATGGAGTAGGCTTTATACCTGGTTCGTGCATTGTGCATTGCAAGCTCTCACACGCACTTTCCTGATAATGGATTGATAATCTGTTTTCTGCAAAGATAATCACAGGATAAATATTGGCTTGGATGCTGCCTTTCTCTGCGATTCTGCCATGGTATCTTGTTCCATTTTCTCAAGATGACAGGAGGTCCAGTTTAATATCTTGTCCCAAAGACAACATCTGTAAAAATGCAGCGTTCCCGCAGTGTTGTACTGAAGTATCATTTGAGAGTATAGGGCCTGTCCCACTTGGCTGTCTTTCGCGCGCCATTTACGCGACCTGCTAGCATGTGGGTAGCGCGCGGGCAGCGCGTGGGTAGTGCTGGACGGGCGCACGGAGTGGCGTGGAGGAGTGCGGACTTCGTCCTGAACTAAATCTTTGCGCGCCACCGGCCTGTCGCGTAACTGACGGCCAAAGTGGGACGCAAAGTCTCACCTCCAACAGCAACAGAAGCAGGAAAGCGATTGTCGAACTCGGCCTGGGGCTCACGGCCGTTGCGGATCCGGATCTGCCCCCACTCCTACTCCCAGAGCGGGGCCAAGAAAATTGAAGATAGACACAAAATGCTGGAGTAACTCAGCGGGACCGGCAGCATCTCTGGAGAGAAGGAATGGGTGCGGTTTCGGGTCAAGACCCTTCTTTCAGACTGAAGAAGAGTCTTGACCCGAAACATCATCCATTTCTTCTCTCCAGAGATGCTGCCGGTCCCGCTGAGTTACTCCTGCATATTGTGTCTATCTTCAAATGACATCACGCGCTCCAGACGGCTGTGCGAACGCACGATGACGCGCGCGACTCTTGTTGGACCGTCGCATGTGTCAGTCACTAATGGCCTGTCGCGTAAGTGACGGCCCAAGTGGGACAGGCCCTTAATGGAGAGATGGATTTTTACCTCTAACATTTAACCAACCATGGGCATGCCACCACTATCCCAGGGACCACTGCAGCTTCTGAATATTTCTGGTATCAGTGGGTAGTGAGCAGGAAATGTGAAGCACAGGCTTTGCATTGATTTTCTTTTCATTCCCATTTTTAGGATGTGGACAGAAACAGTATTTATTCCCTTTTCCTAATTGTGCTTGAGAAGGTGGTAATGAATCACCTTCTTGAATTGTTACAGACCTTCTGATGGAGATACATTCACTGTGTCATTGGGTAGGGAGTTCCAGAAGTTAGATCCAGCAACGCTGAAGAACAGGCGATATATTTTCAAGTTAGGATGATGCACGATTTCAAGAGAACCTGCAAGGTGTTCCGAACCATTTAAAAAGCATTTGGACATATATATAGGATGGGTTCAGAGGGTTATGGGCCAAATGCAGGCAAATGAGACTAGTCCAATATGCCTACTCAGTCAGCATAGACAAGGTGGGCCGAGAAGCCTGTTTCTGTGCTGTACGGCTCTATGACTCTACGAGATTGTGCTGGGTAAATCTTGTTCTCCAATTACTGATACTGTGTTTCTGCCTGGGCAACTGTCAGGACTTTCTTGTGACATTTCATCCAAAATGGCCTTCAAACTACACAGTCATGCTATTACAAAGATTACATATTTCCACTGAGGCAACATCGCCAGTCTCTGCCTCGGTTCACTTGTTGCTGAACATCTCAACACGTTTTTCTTCCTTCAGCTCTTGATTGTTCCTCTCTTGTGCAATGCTCCATTGGCTTGAACCTATTCTGAACCCCTCTTCCCATTTCTAAACTTACCACCACATCTATTCATCATGGCCTCAGTTCAAATGGAAGTTGATGTTGTTCAGATCTGCTAACTCTTGAGATGAAGGTGAGTCATAGTCGTATAGTACGGAACAAGTCCTTTTGCCCATCTATACTGATGGCATTCGAATGCATTAAGACCATTTGATTCTATGCCTTACCTGTTTAAGTTTAGGTTTATTATTGTCATATGTACCAAGGTACTGTGAAAAGCTTATGGCCCTGTCCCACGGTACGAGTTCATTCCAAGAGCTCTCCTGAGTTAAAAAAAAATCAAACTCGTGGTAAGCATGGAGAATGAATGTAGCGGGTATGTTGGAGCTCGAGGACGTCTCTTAGCGGCTCGTAAGGCTAACGGCAGGTAAACACCGGAAGACTCGTGAAGATGTTTCAACATGTTGAAAAATGTCCACGAGAGCCCCGAGTACCGACGAGCGGCCATTACCGTAAATCTCCGAGTTCGAATCAGGGCAAACTCAGGAGAGCTCTTGGAATGAACTCGTACCGTGGGACAGGGCCGTTAGTTTTTCAATCAAATCACATAATACTATACGTTAAGGCAATCAAGCCAAGCTAGGTACATTAGGTAGAGTGGATGGAAAGATACAGAGTGCAGAATATAGTTCTCAGCATTACAGGGCAGCTGTTCTAGTTTTACACGTACAAAATATGAAGATATGAATAAGTTTATTGGCCAAGTATGTACACATACAAGGAATACAAGGAAACGAGTAAGGCGATTCGATCCTCTTCTGGGGCCAGAACGCAAAGAGTCACCACCCTCGGGCGCCATTTTAGGCATCTATTTAAATGCCTCTTAAACATAGTATCTAATTTTACCACCATCTCTGGCATCATGTACCGGATACCAACCACTCCCTGAGTACAATAAATTACCCCTCAGATATTCTTTAAAAAGCCTGGTTCACCTTAAACCTTTGCATTCTTGTTTTCGATAATACTACCATGAGATAACAATTTTGACTAACTACCCGAACTATGAAGCTTATTTACGTCTCCTGAAAGCAGTCAGAAACTAACCCGTCGCCCAAATGTCTACTGCCTCTTAGCTGAACTATTCCTGAATTTAGAAGCTATACAGTTTTCAAGCAGAATTTAAACAAATTAGTGCAAACGCGGACTGGATTACTTCATCATTCCTGTAATTCTTAAGCTGATAGAGTGCACAAATCTGCCGCAGATATTTGATTCTGGTCAGTAAACATTGGTGGAATCTGGGGGAGAGTGGGCAGGACAGAGTTACAAGGGCAGCTGCACATTCCGATGCCTCGTGCTTCAGCTAACCACAGTACCGCCCTCTGCTGGCATAACTTAATATTGAGCCCAACCATAGAAACATAGAAACATAGAAAATAGGTGCAGGAGGAGGCCATTCGGCCCTTCGAGCCAGCGCCGTCATTCAATATAATCATGGCTGATCGGTTGGAACCAGTTGGAATTATGGGCACACAAAATGCTGGAGAAACTCAGTGGGTGCAGCAGCATCTACGGAGCGAAGGAGATAGGCAACGTTTCGGGCCGAAACCCTTCTTCAGACTCAGTTGGAATTATGTGTAGGAAGGAACTTCAGATGCTGGTTTACACTGAAGATAGACACAAAGTGCTTGAGTAACTCAGCAAGACAGGCAGCATTTCTGGAGAGAAGCAATGGGTGACGTTTTGGGTCGAGACCTTTCTTCCGACTGTCTGCTCGGTTTTTCTCAATATAAAAAACCTTGACAAATCCAGAACATGCAACTGTTCCTACTTTCCATTGGGGTTAGACTCTAATCAATGAGACACCACCTGGAATAAGTTCTCATGTGTCCTGAATTTGGGAGCTGAAGATATGATTCCTTTGCCATTAATGCCAACTATGGAAGTGATGGTAAAATTGATGATGTTCTTGCAGATTTTACCATTTTAAGAACATTAAAAATTACCAAATGATTTTGAAATTGCAGATGTTCAAAATGTTTAAAGGCTGTATAATTGCTTTGTGATTTAATGTGTTGCGTCTTCATTTGCAACCTGTGGTGCTGTTACACCAAGAACCATCACATTGCAAAGACCTTGGAATAGCCTTCTGATGCCCTCTGATGACAACCACTGTCATGTAATCTGCTGCACAAACATAGGGGGATGGGCTCGACGTTTCTCATCTCAAGGCTCATTGACTTGGATGTCATCAACCTTGTTTTTTAAACAATTTAGTTTTAATTTTGACAGAAGTTTAAATTGGAAAAAGGTTGCACAACATTTCGAAGGTCTTGGCTCTGATGTCAATACAATAAGGATCGTGATGGAACATCGAATGTGAAAATCTAGAAGAGACATTTAACTGGGTTTTATTGTCATATTGATCATTGAGAAAATACTGGGTTCATTCCATGTCCTCTCCACAGAAAATAAAAGGCTTTGGTGAAATATATAAATGGATAGTGCATGATGCAGTCAATTAACAAGTGAGTCATTAGTGTCATTAAATGAAATGTCTGAAGCTCAACGGATGAGAGCTCTTAAAGATTTGTCCATTAAAGGCATAAGCACGACTGACAGAGCGAGTACAGTCTGTGTGGTTGCAAAATACCATGGGTAGGGAATGTGAAATATGTGTTCTCAAAAAGCCAAAAGTAGGTTGGGAAATAATTTATAATGTTCCATGGATTGAGAGCAGCCAATTTTAAACTTGCTGGTTAAACTTAAAACTCACACAAAAGGTATTGGTTAATATTGAATCTCAGGGGTTTACTTATAAACGGTAGTATTTGTTCTGAAGAAGTGAGTCAGCGGTGCAAGCAGAAGCTTGATCGCAACGCCCAGTTATAGAGTCATACAACATGGAAACAGGCCCTTCGGCCCAAATTGCCCACAATGACCAAGATGCCCCGTCTACACTAGTCCCATCTGCGCGCATTTGACCCATATCCCTCTAAACCTTTCCTATCCATGGACCTATCGAAATGTCTTTTAAATGTTGTTTTAGCAACAACTATGGTGAAATAGGCCCTTCAGCCACAAACTGCCCACAATTCCCACCTGTGCGCATTTGGCCCATATGCCTCTATACCTTTGCTATCCATGTACCTGCTTAATTGTCTTGTAATTGTTGCTATAGCAACAACTGAGAAACTATGGCGAGTGAGTGAATCTCCCCAGCATTACCTGACACCTACAACACTCCTTTCCAAACATTTGCCGTGGACATGATGGGCTGAATGGCCTACGTCTGGCATAGGAAGTACATCACTTTTGAGAAACCAAATCTCACTTTCTCTGATAAAGACACTAAGTGCTGGAGTAACTCAGCGGGTCATTCGGGAACATGAATAGATAAGGTTCGGTAAAAAATATCCATAGTGTGTAGAATAGTGTTAGTGCATGTCGCTGGTCAGCATTTACTCATGGGTTGAAGGGCCTGCTTTCGTGCTGTATCTCCAAACTCAACTGAACAGACAAAATACGATACCATTGTCAATTTGGCTCCAGAGAGGTCTTGCATTCCAAGGGGCAGAGAAGTACCCCAACAGTCTCAGTCATCTGTCATTCAGGGCTGAAAGAACTGCATATCATCTGGGTCATCCCTGCTGGGCTGAACTCAGGCCCTTTATAATATAAGATCAGAAGAAAACAACACACTCACATTGGTCTTTCAAATCCTCTGGACTTTCCAAAGTATCTCCCAGCTAGTGAAATCATTTCTGACAATAGGCAGAGCTGTAGCTCAGGAAATTAGTAGTCAAATTACTCACAGCAGGGTCCTGTAAACGGCAGTAACATGAATTCCATTAACTATGTTGGTTGGATTGGCCACTAATACACCATGCTCTGCTAACCTAAATAAAATCATGAGGTGATTTTCATTTAGCTCAATGCAACCTAGACAAGGTCACGTGTCTGCAGCCTGAAATCTGAAATGTGGCTCAAGCCCTTGATCTTCTGATTCAAGTGAATGAGCAAGTCTGAATTAAGGCAATTGCCAACTAATATCCCAAATTTTACCTAATCCAATTCAACCAGCTTTCTAATCAGAAGGTAAAAGCTTGAAGCCAAGGTTTACATTTTGGTTGGAAACTCCTCCTGCGCTTGGAACATTTGACAGTTCCATATTAGGCACCTAGCTGAAGACGAGCAGAGCAATCAGCGTCCCACCGCATTTCTGGCCAATGTTCAACACTCGGACCCATCAAACCAGGACCTGGAGTTGGTGCCAGTCACAGCATGATCTTTTCGTTTCATCTGGAAGAGGGCAGGTACTGAGGAGAATGCAAAGAAAAAATGCCAAAGAAAACTAAATCTGCATAACGTATTCAGCGCAGAATGTTGGAGAGAAGAAATCTCAGGAGATCGAGTCTCAAGTGGTGTAAGGAGATCAGAATCACATGCTGATGTGTTGGCAGAGCAGCGGGCTTGTGGCATATCAACGGGGTCTTTCTCATCTGCAATAAAGGGTAAATACTTGCTAAGAGTTAATCAGTGGTGGAGCTGGTGAGAGGGAATAAGAAACCAAGTTAACAGCAGAGGGAATGTGTATTCAACATTCAGAGGCATTTTATATCAACACCTGCCAAGAGAAACAAGGACAGAATTCCCAAGCAAAGAATGATGCTCAAAGCTGGTATAGGTAACGAGGCAATTCCTCTGTTGATCTTAACCTCGCACTGACGGGCTCTTTTCACAGTGTTGTCCACTCACATTTTCGTCAAAGTAGTCAATGGTAGGAAATGTGGCAGATATGGAGGACTGTGGTTTTGTGCGTGCTACATTGCAGTTTCATGAGAAAATCGATTGGGGAGCATGTTTTACTATGGCTAGCTTGAAGTTTGAGAATTTGCTCTCTGCATGTGACAAACCTTTATGTAGTGATGCCCAAATATTGTCTGTGATTACTATGTTTCGCATTATGTGCTCATGTAGAAGTGAGGTTCAACCAAAAATATAAAACCTATTTCACTGAGATTTAAAGGGGACCCATTTAAGCACACTGGGTTTCGACATTGGGAACTGGCTGCAGGTATATGCTCTATAAGGTTAAATATTTACCAATTGTTGAAGATAAGAAGAACTTATTTGAGATCACAAGCTCATTGCTCCATTAACACAGCTGAAATGTGATTCTGATCTCCCGACACCATCACTGCGACCATTCATGCCCAGAACATGACTTGAGAATCTATCTCCCCCATCCATTGATGCCCTGACTCTTCTCTCTTCTATTCTACTCCCCTGCTCCTAACTGTACCCACCTCGACCCATGACCCAACGTGATGGTGAATCATTATTTCTTGTCTGTTGCTCACACCAACGTGGAAAATGGTGTGTAAAGCATTAAATGTTCGAAGCCTATTCTCTTTCTCATGATCCTTGGGCCCCGTACACAGCGGAGCTTTACAGACCCTTGCACATGACACAGATTGTGCCGAATGCATACTAATACGTTTCACTGCTGAAGCGGGAGCTGTAGATGCTTATTTACCAAAAAGATACATTGCTGGAGTGACTCAGCGAGTTAAGAACATCACCTATCCATGTTCTCCTGGGATGCTGCCTGACCTACAGAGTTACTCCAGCACTTTATGTCTTTTGTAATATGTTTAATTGCCTGCTTAGCACATCTCTTCAACACTGTAGAACTTCTGAATAACACCTGGGTCTGTCCGATACAATTATATACAACAAACAGAAATGCTTCAGCATATTTTGCTCATTAGAGGCATAAAAAACTGCAGATGCTGGAATTTGAACAAAAAAAAAACAAAAACCAACGGGGGAGCTCCGTGGGTCAAGCAGCATTTGTGGAGGTAGAAGAATAGTCAACATTTTGGACTGAGACTCCGCTCAGAGTATTCTGTTCATTGACCCGTGTCTCAGAATTTCCAGATTTCACAATGCTTTTTCAACTTTTCCATACTTCTTAAAGGTTACTTAAAAGAGTGACTCTCCCAACATTACTTGTGCAACTGTTCCAGTGCCGAGCTCCTTCAGATTCTGCACGGTGACAGCCAGCTTTAGAGCAGTGAGCATCTCCTGCAGGGAAAATTTCCACGGGCCAACGGAACATTTTTTAAAATGTTTGTGTTTGGCGATCAATGCTCTTGTAAATGAAGAATTCTAAATGAGTTTGCTGATTCTGACACACTTCTGACTCTTGACTGAAGAAGGGTCTCGACCTGAAACGTCACCTATTCCTTTTCTTCAGAGATGCTGCCTGTCCTGCTGAGTTACTCCAGCATTTTGTGTCTATCTTCAGTGCAAACCAGCATCTGCAGTTGCTTCCTACACAATTCTGAATCTCTCTCTCTCTCTCTCTCACACACACAGACACACCCAGGAATGACTTCTAACTGGGATCCCGACTCCTCTCACTCAGCACAGGCGATGCTGTGGCCATTGGTAACGTTGCACTGCCGGGTATCAAAATTCCCAAATTGGCTCTCTGCTTTATTTTGTTCCTCTGCGTCTTTCACCAGAGTTCTGCTGGCATTTCATCCACACCATAATGAGCAGTTTTCCACATTTCACTCACAACGCGAGGGAAATTCTCCGGGAAGTTTTCGGCAAAACAGACTCTTGCTAATAGCAGTAAAATACAGAAGAATGCTCAGTCTGTTCAAACTTTCCAGTCACTTGCACTCTGTTGATGTGGTATTTTGGCCGTTGTCCTAGCAACAGTATGCCAAACCCCCCCCTCCTACCATTGATGTTATCTGCGGATGAATCATGAGATTAAAAACAAAAGTCCTGGAGACGCTACCAATTTAGTGTTGAATGCCAAGGCTGTTCCAGGGAACTGATGTGTCCTCACACATTTCCACCTTTCCTAGCACTAGCAGGGCAAGCCCTGATATTTGCTTGACCATCGCACTGCATCATTACATAATGAGAACGGTCCTAATCCAAAACATCGACGTCCATTCCCTCCACAGATGCTGCCTGACCTGACCTGAGGGTGGTCCACGGCACGGCGGTAGAGTTGCTGCCTTACAGTGCCAGAGACCCGGGTTTGATCCTGACTATCGGTGCTGTCTGTACGGAGTTTGTACGTTCTCCCTGTGACCACGTGGGCTTTCTCCGGGAGGTCCGGTTTCCTCCCACACTCCAAAGACGTACAGGTTTGAAGGGTAATCGGCTTTGGTAAGTTGTAAAAATTGTCTTTGGTGTGTGTAGGTTAGTATACATAGACAATAGGTGCAGGAGTAGGCCAATCGGCCCTTCGAGCTAGCAACGCCATTCAATATGATCATGGCTGATCATCCACAATCAAAACCCCGTTCCGGCTTTTTCCCCATAACCCTTGATTCTGTTAGCCATAAGAGCTAAATCTAATTGTTGATATGGTGATCAATGGTCGGTGGGGACTCAGTGGGCCGAAGGGCCTGTTTCCGCGCTGTATCTCTAAAGTCTAAAGACCTGCTGAGTTCCACCAGCACTCCAGTTTCTGCAGTTCTTTGTGTGTCTCCATCGCAACATGGGATCCAGCTGTGCTCAAATCCCTCCACGACTTTCACCCTCTCTTCTTCTGTAACATTTCCCGTTGTACAATTCCCCAGGATTTTCACTGTCCTCCAGCCCTGTGTGTGTCCGATCTCTTTGCCCAATTAGTGTTGGGAGTACCTTGGATTGATCAGGACCTATGGTTTGGAGTTCCCTCTTTAAACCTAGCTGCCTCTAAGGTTCTTTAGCAACTTGTCAGTTTCTTTGTTGAACTAAATTAAGGCGCATGTTGCAATCAAAAGCGCTTGAACAAGGGGTTGGGAAGAACAATGGGCCTCTATCCATCTCAACGTTCTTGCAAGAAATGACTGAGAACCCAAGTCTTTGAACAAGCCACTTATTTGAATATCTCTTTATGTAACTTGTTATTAGTTTAGCCTGTTCATACCCATGTTGTGCACCTTGAGACACCTTTTATTTTTAATGGTTCAGTGTTAATGCACGTTGCTGTTGCCTCGATAGAGGATCAGGCGATCGCAACTCTTTTAATCCTTCCTTATCCGGAGGCAGAGATTTATTGTCCCTGGGAAGACATCTTGCAGATGAGATAAGCTCAGGGTGCGTCTCAGTACCTGGCCATCGCTCAGTGATATAATCACCAGGCTGCACATAAACATGAAGAGGGGCTGGAGCACTTGGCAACATTGTGAATGGCTTCATGAAATGTCCTGTTGTTCAGTCAGAACATGTAACGTTAGAAGATAATATCTGGGGGATATCTCAGCACGTTGCTGTGCACTGGTTCTGGATGAGTCAATATTTTGCACCATTTGATTGTATGAATAGAGCCTTTGGAATCCTTACTGAGTACTTTCATCTCTAAACTCTGCAGTATTCAGAATTAGGTCTCCAAAATAAATCTTGTTTTTTTCTGTGAGGTCTTGAGGAAGGACAATGATAGAAATAAAACTCTTTGTATTTATAATTTCAATATCAAATTCTTGCAAATGTTCTCACAGTGATAGTCCATTGAAGTTGTCTGACTGCCTTCATAATCCTCAATGGTGTTTCATTGTCATGTGTGCACTGTACAGTGAGATTCTTTTAGCATAGATCACACATGCATGAGCCACCATAGTTTGGCGCCATTTACCAAAAATTCAAAGTCCGGTCCTTGCGCTCGATGTACTGGAGCAGCTCCCGAACCAGATAAGCCCCAGGCCATCCTCCTTGACCTCGACCGGCTCGGCCTGCAAACCGATATCCCTCTACTCACCCAACAGGGGCGACCTCATTGAAACTTACAGAATAATGCAAGGCATTGATAGAGTGAATGTGGAAAGGATGTTTCCACTGGTGGGAGAGTCTAGGACCAGAGGTCATAGCCTCAGAATTAAAGGGCACTCTTTTAGAAAGGAGGTGAGGAGGAACTTCTTTAGGCAGAGGGTAGTTGATCTGTGGAACTCATTGTCAGAGGACTGTGGAGGCCGAGTCAGTGGATATTTTTAAGGCAGGGATGGATAAATTTTTCATTAGAACAGGTGTCAAGGGTTATGGGGAGAAGGAAGGAAAATGGGATTAGGGAGCAGAAATCAGCGAAGTAGTCTCGATGGGCTGACTGGCCTAATTCTACTCCTATAACTTGTGAACTTGTGACTGTCTTTGCATCCTGGGAGCTCCTCTGCAGCCGACCTCGAAGGCACTGGAGGCAATCCCCCAGTCCCTGTTCTACCGGCCCATTACTCAAGTCCATTGTCACCAGCAGCTCCCTTCTCCTCAGCTCTCCGGTCTTCAGGGCTGAGCTTATCCACTAGGATAAGGAACAACTTAATCCCATGTGTGACACTTTGCAAAGAAGGCCACACAGTTTTTGCTGCATCCATCCACACCAATACTGTTCAACTCATCCTCCGTAACAAATGGGGGAATTAAAATTCTCCCCTCGAAATTAAACTTGCTGTTTCCATGGACACACCAGATGGAAAAACTGAAACTTGAACCTTTTGACCATATAGGGCAGATCTTTGTAGGACTGAGTACTTGTTGATAATAAGCACAGCAATATATAGCCTGATTCAGTGCCCTTGCCAACATTCCTGATTTTAACGAGTTGTTTGCATTAATTGATGCAGCATTCTGTGGGGGAGGGGGAATCCCTGATATTGAAGCAACGGTATAAAATCAGCTAATTACTCCAGAAGTCACAAAACATTAGTAGAATGGTGTTTATTCCACAGACTAAATTAAAGATAACGAAGTTGCCATTTTGCACTTATACCTTTTGCATTCTTCATTTTTAGTTTAGTTTCGTTTCGAGATACATCGCTGAAATAGGCCCTTCAGCCCACCGAGTCCGCACCAACCTGCGATCCCAACACATTAACACTATTCTACACACACTAGGGACAATTTCCACTTTTACCAAAGCCTATTAACCTACAAACCTGTACATCTTTTAATGCAGGAGGAAACCAGAGCTCCCAGGGTAAACCCACGCAGGTCATGGGGAGAACGTGCAAACTCTGTACGGACAGCGCCCATAGTCAGGGTCGAACCTGGGCCTCTGGTGCTGTTGTTTACCGCTGCACCATGACCTCTCAGCTTGGTGGGAATGCCCCGCCCAATAAGATAGCTGCAACTTGAGTAAAAGAACATCAGATCCACTTGAAGTCTGTGTCACTGACCGCAGACCACAGGAATATTCGACGTGCATCCACCACAGAGCACATATCTGTCTGTAGTTACACCGTTATCTCCAAGGTTTTTGTTTGCATTGGATTAATAGCTGGTGGTCTTTACTATGTTTCCTCCAACAGGTGGTCTGACAACAGCACTGGGGCCCATCAAACCCTGGCAGTGAATCGTGGAGATGAGGAATGCAAAGTCCAAGTCCTTTATGGACATTTTCTTTCTCCGAAATGCCGGTGTTTATAGAGCAGAGCCTCTCAAGACCCCAAACCCACCCACTGAGATGAATCATGAGTGAAAGATGAGCAGTACTAGGGCGGGGCTCGGATTCCCACAAGAGGGAGCAAAAATAGAAATGTTAGAAATATTTCCTCGGTCACTTTGAGTCAAAGCTGATTTTAAAGAGACAGAATTTTGAGGCCAGAGTACGACTATAACTCACAGCCGCTGCTTGGCGATGACTGTCTTAAAGCGCATAGTACTATGTGCTCAGGAATAATTGGTTGGTCCTTGTGAGGAGTAAGTCAGCGTGGGTGGCACAGCGGGGGAGTTGCTGCCCGACAGCTCAGTAACTGCCTGACAGCGCTTGCAGTCCGAGACCCGGGTTCGATCCTGACTACAGGTGCTCTCTGGACGGTTTTTACGTTCTCCCCGTGACTGTGTGGGTTTTCTTCGGTTTCTTCCCACATTCCAAAGACGTACATGTTTGTAGGTTAATTAGCTTGGGATATGTGTAAATTGCTCCTAGTGTGTGTAGGATAGCAGGACTCACTGGACGGTGCGGACTGGATGGGTCGAAGGGCCTGTTACCGCGCTGTATCTCTAAATTAAACTAAAGGTACGGGACTCCCTTAATCTTCGGATTTCCATTGCACTTTCACATTTCCACACAGCACTGTTTTCTTTCAAGTGTCTGGTCTTCACCCCTGCTGGGGCAACCAAAAAGTGTTTGTTTCATTTGGAATACCACACAGTAGACCCACAGGCCATGAGAGAAATATGCAGGCCCAAACATAGTCCTCAAATATAATGCAGTTATGTCTTTGGATGTTGTCGGCAGCCACAAGCCCAGTCAAACCCATTGACTTTTTCTTCTTATCAATGTGTCTCAGTTTGCTATCCTCTGACATTTCTTGCCCAAGTGTACACACTTGATCACACACCTCCAACTTGGATTGTGTTGTGTTAATCTACCACCACGTGAAATATGTCAAGGAAATGAAATTCTTCTTTGAAAGAAAAACACTGGGGTTTACACCTCCCTTCATATTAATAACTTGGTTGGAAAAACAAAATCACATTTTCAGAAATGCCAAGGACTGGAGGGAAATGGGCAATCCGGGGTGGAAGGAGTTGCCCGGAGCCCATCTAAACCTACCTCCATCAATTAACTTCGAGCTGTATCCAGGGAGTGGATACTGAGCAGTTATCCTGGCCTGAGTTCGATGACCACACTGTTGCAGGTTTACAAGGTTGTTTTCACGCACATCATTTAGCTGTAAATATCCTCCACTCACTGTATTGTTTTCTGGAGAAATTGCCTCGGTCTTATTTGGAGAAGTTGCTTCCATTTCTCTTTTCCCAATCCGAAATTCGATTCTGCTTTTAACTACATTGACTTTGATGTACAACTACAAGTTCTCTAAGTCACATGTCCTCTCCCACCTCAAATACATTGATGTGGTGTGGTCAACATATATATACAGTATATATATAGTTCATGAAAAATATGCGCTGAAGGACGGGGCTTCACCCTCACTAGAGGCTCAGTGGTCTGTAGGAATATACTCTTATGTGCTTCAGTTTCATGCAATGTCATATTCTGGGTATCAGGCCATTACTAATACAGGGAATAATAAAAAGTAAACCTCTTTTCCCAGGTTGGCTTCAGTGAGAAATTCATATTTTTTTGGATACATTCAGAGATCTTAACATTATCGGTGCTTTCTACATCTACCACACACATTTACAAAGCATCTGCACAGAGTAAGAACTATAAGGAGAGGTTGGACAATCTTGGATTGTTTTCCCTGCAACTTCAGAGGTTGAGGGGGAGACCTGAGAGAAGTAAATACAATTACACAAGGCATGGATAGGATCGACAGTCAGAATCTTTTTTTTCCCAGGGTGGAAATGTCAAAGACTGGAGTGCATAGCATCATGATCAGAGGGGGGAAAGTTTAAAGGAGATGTATAAGGCAAGTGTCTTTACACAGAGAGTGGTGTGTGTGTGTTTGGAACGCGTTGCCAGGAGTGGTGGTGAAAGCAGATACGACAGCGGCATTTAAGAGGATTTTAGATATGCAGGGAATAGAGGGATATGGATCACGTGCAGGCAGAGGAGATTAATTCATCTTGGCATCATGTTCAACATGGGCATTGTGGGATGCAAGGCCTGCTCGTATGCGATACTGTTCTACGGTCCAATAAAACACTGCAGGCTATTATAGAACTACAGCCTACTTTTACCATTCCCAGAATTCTATTTTTGTGGACGTAGTTTTAATTAAATGATCCAAAGGTTCAGAACATGAAGCAGAATTTGGCAAGTGGCTGATTTATCGTTTTAAAGTTGCATTTGGCTAATGTTTGTTTCAGGTACGTTTCTTTGATAAATTAATTGATCAGTGCACTAAACTGAAACTCGAAATTGTATTTGAACTTGAGGGGGAGCCGGAGAGGGGGAGCACCATCAGGAAGGAATGTTCCAAAACTGCCCGGTCCTTGCTGTATATCATGGTGCAATGGGTTGGCCTGGACACATGGCCAGCATCTGACACTTGGGGGAGATGTCTGGAGCAGCTGTTGGAGCAAGAGCTTCAGCAACTCCATTCATCAGATGACATTCCCATCTGACTAACGTTGGCTTTGAAATCACGATCCCACACAGTCACTCAATCTGCCAGGCTTAGCTCCATCATTACTGATGGCTGACACTCAGCCTCTGTGATGTGTTCTTTTTCTCTCTGCACGCAAGCAGCCAAGCGGGTCAAGGGAGGCTCAGCTGATGTGAGGGGCAGGATTGCTGCTCGCAAACCTCCCTTAACTATGGGGCCAAGTCCCCCGCTCAAGTTAAGTGGTTCAGGAAGGAGGACAACTCCAGTGGAAGGAACAATGAAAGTGTTATGGTTGTGGACGGGGAGGAGTTGGGGGGTGGGTGGAAGAGCATCTTTCCCGGTCATGCCGTGGGTGTAGGAAAAAGCCCTTGGATCAGGAAGTCCAGAGATTGCCTGTGAGAAGTCAATTCAATCCTTGTCCTCTTGGGCCAAGAAAACTTTCCAATATTTGTGAAAAGAAAAATCAACTCTCCTGGGCATTTTACTATTTACAAGTTGCCTGGCAATTCTTCCCACCAAAGTCTCAGTTAAAAATAACCAATGGGCCCTAACGATATCACTGGTGCCTGACTGACATTTACATCCTTAGTTGCCTAGCGTGAGGATCCATTGCATCTGTAAGTTAAACTGATCAGTTGCCAAAGGTGGCCAGGAATCAAATGTGTAAGTACAGTGAAACGGCCAAGAGTTCACTGGGTTAAGGGTTGTTCCCTTGTCTCTGAAAAGATTTGTCATTCCAATCAAAAACGCTAGTTGCAATAAACACGTCAAAAAGATTTTCATGAGATATATAGTTCACGACCCTGGTGGCTACAGGAATCAATCTGTCCTCCCATCTCCTAAGCTGGAATTGAGTCTGAAGAAGGGTCTCGACCCGAAACGTCACCCATTCCTTCGCTCCAGAGATGCTGCTTGTCTCGCTGAGTTACTCCAGCATTTTGCGCCTGTCTCCCTTCCCTTGAACTTGGGGTTGTCTATGCTCCAAGACAATCCATGGCAATCCGAGGATCGAAGACTAACATTCATAGCCTCCTGCAAGCAATTCAGGAGAAAAGTCTTAAAACGTTTTCATCTTTTTTTATTGCTTCAATTAATTAATTAAAAAATAATGATGGTGAGGAAAAGGGTGGTTGGACCAACTCAGAAATAATCCAATTGGTAAATATATTTAGTTCCCCTACCGATAAAAAAAATTGCCCCTGATTGTCTGGGCTAAAAGCCCAGTACAGAAACAACTGTGAACCAAACTCTACTTCCGAAATTTGGGTCAGTTGAAGTAAATGGATTCAATGCAGATTCTCAAGACCTAACTGAGTCCACTGACATAGCTGCAACTGAATGTTGGAAATCAGATCAAATAAGGACTGTGGTTACTTCTCCAAAAGAGTAGTCCTTTCCCCACAGCCGTGGTCACTGCTAATGATACTGGCTTTTCTTCTCCAGTTTATCGAATTAAATGATTTCACCTTCTTCATCTGCCAAGGTGGTCTTTGGAGACATCTCCAGATCATCACGCCAGAACTCCAGACAATTTGTTCAGTAACTTAAACGTTTATTTCTATAAAGATTGAAAATAGAAAGAAGACTGAAGGATGAAAGTAGTTTGCAGATTAGAGCCTTTGAAGGAAATATGATGAACTCCACACGGAATTTTTAAAACCTGAGGATATGTCCCACTTGGAAATGAAGCATGGAGAACAAGAGAAATTTGGATAAACAATTACTTTGGTAGAGGATAAAAAAATGTTGTGACTGAGAAGAAGCGGCGACAACTATTGCAAGGATCATTGATTGTTTGACGTGCTATTTATCTAACAACAAGGAACGGCACATGCTGGAATCTTGAGCAAGGCACACAATGCTGGAGGAACTCAGCAGGTCAAGCAGCATCTGTTGAAGGAATGTGCAGACAGCGTTTTGGATTGGGATCCTTCTTTAAACTGACTCGTTGAGATCCTCCAGCACTTTGTGTTTTGCTTGTTAGTTTTATACACCGGAGAGCGCCAGATATATATGTTGCAAACGAGATAAATAACATCCGAGGTGAAATACTGAAAATAGGCCTATGATATCAAAGTGGGTGGAAGGGAGATTGCTGTTTGATGGTCCCAACATGAAAATAGTATTCAGTTACTGCTGGTAGGACATCTTGCCTCAGATTAAATAAGCAGCAGTAACACAATAGCATGAGGCCGCATGATCACACCAACATTTTGTCTGGAGTAAGAATAGACCAACCTCCATCCCAGAGCACATTAAAAGTAAAAACTTCACTGCATTGGATCCATGTTTAATAGTTTAAAAATAAAACTGCAGCTGAGCTCCACAGCTGTGAAATCCTTTGACCAAACGCAGTGACGTTGACTTTAACAGTACAGTTGGGATATCTGGTTTTGGTTTTAATATTCTTGTAAACCCATCCTAAACAAATCCCTGAAAAATGTCCCTTTAAGAGCGGATCTCGGCTGCGTTTTTTTGGCAATGCCTTAAAACAAACAGTCTCACTCACAGCATGGAAAAAATTACTGTTCTTGCATCCCCTGGGCCCCTTTGATAGCCTGATGGAAATAGAACTTACAAAGGACGTATAGTTTGTTTAAGCAGAGGTTCAGTACTGGAAACAGTGAAGAGACTTGGCACTGCACAGCGGTTCTGGAACGGTTTGTATTTGAGGCAGCTGCTGGCAGCGGAATTCACAAGGAAAAAATTATACACCTAACCCTTCAACAAAATATTCAATTTATGGCTTACTCTGTTTAATACAGTTTCTTCAGCTTACGTCTGCTCTGAATGCAATGTGTCATTAGCTGGCTGACAAACCATTATCTGTTTAACATCCTTCACATCTCATGAAGTCAGTCTCCCGCTTGGATATGACACAACAAGGCCCATCCATTAGCTGCTGTTGTGGGTGAATTGGGGAATGAGTGCTGAGAGCTTAGAAGACGAGAGAAAAATTATTTGCTTTCCTATAGCATCTTTCTTGTCCCTTTTAGGGAATTCCCGACGCTCCTCCCAGCTCGTTACTGACTACTGAAGTGTGGTTGAGCTGTGGGAAACTGACTGGTGCACAGTGAGCCCCCATGGCCGTTTCATGATAATGATTGGATAAACTGCTCCAGTGAGTGGATGATAAATGTCAGCCACTACCCTGGAGATACCTGCCTGCTCTCCAGTGAGGTACTGGCAGAAGTTGCTGCAGTTTGTGTTTCTGGGTACCTTGACCTGGTTGGTCTGTTCCACGACAGCCTGTGCTTTGAGCTCAGCAAACAGTCCACCATCATCATCATCGTTGAAAACATCAACGGGCGCAGCGGCAGTGATCGCAACTTTGCAAACAGTCCACCCTAAGTACCAACTTTTGGGTAAAGCTGCGTTATCGATAAACGATTGTTCAAGAAGAAACTGCAGATGCTGGAAAATCGAAGGTAGACAAAAGTGCTGGAGAAACTCAACGGGTGCAGCAGCATCTAAGGAGCGAAGGAAATAGGCACCGTTTCGGGCCGAAACCCTTCTTCAGCCTTATCAATAAACGATTTGGTTTTTAAGTGTCTGATTAGATCGTATATTTTAATGATTTCTTTTGATGTACTCTCAGCCCCACGGCATTGTTTGGTTCTTGTTCATAGGTTTTTGGAGCAGAATTAGGCCATTTGGCCCATCAAGTCTACTCCGCCATTCCATCATGGCTAATCTATCTTTCCCTCTCAACCGCTTTCTCCTGCCTTCTCCCCGAAACCCCTGACACCCTGATTCTTAGGAAGGTGAGTGTTACCTTCTCCCAAAATCAGAGGCAGAGGTATTGCTAGTTATTGATTATAATGCATGCATTAAAATCAATAATACATACAAACTTGCATTTCCTTGCTTTTTTAATTATGTTAGTGCTCAAGCATTGATGGTTGGTCAATCAAGAGGTGACCAATGTTACTCGTGCTTTCTTTAGCTAAAGCTACATAGTATGTCTTAAAGGTGTGGTTTGTCCGGAGAAGGTACCAGAAATTAATTTGACCTGGTAAACAGAGAAATGTGGATCAATATGGGGAAGAGTGAGCTCCATAGTTTATGAATGATGTGTTAGAAGTTGAGGAGAAGGTAAAAAGTGAATGAGATAGAGTCATAGAGAGAGTCATGGAATTATACAGGGTGGAAAAGTCCAACGCCCACATCGACCAACATGCCCATCTCCACTTGTCTCACCGATGAGATCAGATGTTCAGTATTGGCAGATAACCAGAGCATCTTGTCAGATGGTGGTGGGAAGAAGAGACAATCCTGGAGATTAATGGCACGAGGGACATTCCAAGGATCAGGAATCAGTCTTGCAAACAGTTTGATGACCTGACACACAATGGTGGCTGCATCCTCGAATACTATTTCTTCCAACTGTCACCAGCCTCAGCCTGCATTTCAACTCCTCGATCACTCAGGATTTATACTTACTATACATGTGCCAACTATTGTACCCAAATACGGCAAAGATAATTTATATGGCAAACCTGGTCACCAAAATGTCCTTCAGCGGTCGGTCTATCCTAAGAACCTTTGAATGCTTCTGTAACATGACACGACTATAAAAAGTAGCAAACACTTGTAAAATCTGTAGTTGAAGCCAGGCAAAACAAATCATCCTAATGGGTATAAACCTTTATCATTCCCCCAACTTTAATTGAACACATTTCTCAGGAAGTACTAGAGAGCTCTCAAAGCTTTTTCTCTCCTTTGCTTTCCCTGTAAAGTCTATACCCCTCACCTGTCTTTACCAATCTGTAGCTGGACAATGCCTTTTAGACTATTATGTTGTGTGAAAATTAGTGTAGACTCATTAAGTCAGCTTCGACATTACTTCCCATGGACTCGGGGATAATCTTGACTTTGATTTCCACTGATATTCACTTCAATTAATATTGTTAAAATTGGGAGGAGGAGGATATATAATGGCCCAGAGATTCGACACCAGACTCATTATAAATGTTAAAATTTTCCTCAGTTTCAGCTCATCCTAAAGTCTTCTAGATATTGCAAAATTGAGTAGAATTTAGGAAATGTGCTTTGTAAATTACAATGTTCCCCATTTTCCTACCTTTGGTGGAAATATATTGAAATTGATTGTATTTGTCAGTCCATTTGGATCAATGTGTATTTCCAAAACTGAAGCCAGTAAGTTTGCCACACCATGGGACTTTATCCATGGCTGGCCAAAAAGTAGGTGAAAAAAACAAACTGCTGCTGAAACTCTGCAGTTAGGCAGCATCTCTGAAGGGAATATGCAGTTGACGGTTCGGGTGAGGACCCTTGATCAGTCTGAAGGGTCCCGACCTGAGATGGCGCCTATCCATTTCTTCACACATGCTGCCCGACCTGCTGAGTTCCTGCAGCACTTTGCTTTTGGGTCCAGAACTGCAGCATCTGCAGTTCCTTACTTCTCCATCGAAGTGAAAATTCTGTGCTGCCATTTGTGTTGATTACCTGGTCTGTGGGGGCAGAAATGAGCAATTGTGTTCCCCCAACATGGAATCTGTGGTTGGGGAGTGGATACAAGCTGCAGAAAGAGGCCATTTGACCAGCCCGTCCTTAATGGGGTTTATATTCAACTTCAATACAAACCTCATTGGGCGGCACAGGTAGAGTTGCTGCCTTAGAGCGCTGGAGGTGCTCCTGACTAAGTCGATCCTGACTGAGGGCGGTGTCTGTATGGAGTTTGTACGTTCTCCCCGTGACCACGTGGGTTTTCTCCAGGTGCTCTGGATTTTCTTCCACACTCCAAAAACGTGCAGGTTTGCAGGCTAATTGACTTCAGTAAATTGTAAATTATCCCTGGTGCTAGCGTATGGGTTGATCACTGATTGGCACAGACTCGGTGGGCTGAAGGGCCTGTTTCCACGCTGTATCTCTAAAGTCTAAAGTCTTGAACCTCCTCCTGTCTTACAATGTAACCTTGCTGCCATCAATCACCCATCAGCCTACCCCCTTAAATCTATCCACAGTATGACAGTCTTGGTAAGGCCTTATTCTGCATCTTTATTTCCTGTTAAGTGTGTCTAAAATCTATGAAATAAATTTCAGTGACAGCAACATCATCTCAACTGTTTTTATTGTTTTGCCCAGAAACCCATCCTCATCTCCATGAACTGAGTGTACAAGCACGTGGCAGCTGCATGATGAGCTGTTTCCACACTCCTGTCCCAATGAGGTCTGCGTAGCAAATGGCATTCAGTGCACAGATGCTGCTTTATCGTGGATTTAGCACAAGCAAAGGAGGACTTTCCATGTGACGTAATTGTGGTAACAGTTTGGAGCGTGAAGAAAGATTTTTTTTTTTGTAAACCCTCATTCCATTTCCCAACTGGAATAATGGCACCCTCATCTATACACACTTAGATTAAAACCTGCCCGAATATTGCAAATTAGCTATTTTCTTAAAATAGGCCTGGAAGTAATTGGATCTCAGCAACACAAAGTGCTGGAGTAACTCAGTGAGTCAGGCAGCATCTCTGGAAGACATGGATGGGCGAAGCTTTGAGTTGGGACCTTTCTTCAGCTGCCTACGGTCACCCATCCATGTCCTTCGATACTGCCGAGCGGCTGAGTTATTCCAGCACTTTGTGTTCTGTACAAGATTGCAGCATCTGCAGTTCTTTGTGTCTACTTCTGAGGTTCCAATATGTGGACTGTAAGCCGCAACAAGATTCACAAAGGTAACATTAGCTTCTTACGGTGTGAACTATTATCACTGTGGCTGCACAGAAATGTTTCAAGGGAAATAAAAACATGGAATTAATGCCCTACCTATGCGGCTGTGTTGGGGACAATGAGATTCGTACAAGATCAGGCACTCTCTTTCAAATGCCTATCCAATTCCTTTTGGAAAGGCCTAAATGATTTTATCTCGATCACTTTGATAGGCACTGAGTTCCAGATCACAACCCAAACTTTAAAACTATTTTTTCCCAATTCTTGCTCGGGTACTTTCCCTGCAACCGCAGGAGATGCAACACCCGTTCCTACCCCTCTCCTTCACATCCATCCAGGGAGTCCAGCAACTCTTCCAGGTGAGACAGAGATTCATATCCCACATCCATCTCCTTCAACTACCTTTTAGTAGTCGGGCCTTATAGTGCCCCCATCTCTCCCCCCCCCCCTCCCCTCCCGACCCCCTCTTCCCCAATACAATTTCTTCGACCCAAATCATTGCCTACCCATGTCTTCCAGATCTGACCTGCTCAGTTACTCCAGCAGTTTGTGTCATCACACTGTGGATGGCTTCATTGTAATCATATCTTTTCTTTTCGCTGACGAGATTGCATGCAACCATAAAGCTTTTCACTGTACCTCGGTACAGGTAATAACAAACTACACTCTAACTCTAAAACTCTAAACCTATCTGCCTGGTTCTTGAAGCACCTCTTAATGGCAACAACATCTCTATTTATTAAGTGTTAAAGAAGGAACTGCAGATGCGGGAAAATCGAGGGTACACAAAAAGATGGAGAAACACAGCGGGTGCAGCAGCATCTAAGGAGTGAAGGAGATAGGCAACGTTTCAGGCCAAAACCCTTCTTCAGTAGGATTTTAGGGTACTGAGACTAGAAGGCAGAGAGAGGAGGGTGTGAGAGAGAAACATCTCTATTTATCTTGTCACAAATGTTCACCCCTCTATCAACTATCCAATAAGTGCCTGGAATAAATCTTATCCAAAGCATATTTTATCACAATCAAATATTGAAACACAATCTATTTGTGATTATGTTATCTTTGTGGTCAGGGTGTTTTTGCCACCTTGTGTAAGTCTAAAGGTGGGATAGGCTTGAAGCATCGAGATTGATCACGTTTAAAGACTCTGATGCTTGATGTGCTGAAGGCTGCAGCAATGTGGATCGTTAATATACAAAGAGGCTGGACCTTTTTGTCCGGTTCAAAGCTCAGTTCCTCCAGGGTTTCTCCAGGGTATCTGGCCTCTTGAGAATTTGAAATGACTATTTACAAAGAGTTACAGAATCACAGCGCCGCTTCTTTAAAGAAATGGAACAGTCACAAGATCGTCAGGAGGCAATGAATAATCGAGATCAATCTCAACCAAATAAAATCCTTAACATAATAATAAAGCAAATTTTGATCCATCTTTGGTCGTCCATCTGCAAGGAATCCACATTTTCCCCCGATTATTGGCTTAAAATGAACGTCATTTCATTTAGCACAATACAAGGCTTTCATTACCAGTGCAGAAAAACATCTTGTGAATAGATGAAATAATTTCATCAATTTGGTCTGCTTCTGTACGGTCACATGTGAGGGCACTGGACAGATTTATTGCAAATATGCTTAACATTATTTGTTATCAGAGCTGAGTTATCCTGTGCAACAATTATTAATTCTCCAAAGCAGGTTAATGTCTGCCTCCTGCAGAGATGCCAATATGTTTTTCCTTCACTGGCTGCTCCTACTTATGGAAGTTAATGCACAGGCGGGGAACTGTATAATTTGCCTGATAGCTTACTGGAATGATTCAAGGCTATTTTTGTGCCATCATATCGTGAGTGCAGGCGTGGGGGATGCCTACAGTAAGTGGCAGAGAATAGAGGCAACAGTTAGAGTTTACTGTCATGCATGCAGTATCTGTTCTGAGAGCATAAAACTCCAGGAAAGATCTCAAATGATTTATTCCGGGAAGAAGAGCTTTGCATGTCACAGTTTGTACTTCAATTACTTTAAAATAAAATTAAAGGTTACCATGCATCTGCCAGGATGCTATAATTAATTTTCATCTTGGCAGAAGTGTGATGTTCACAGATAATACGGTGCAATGTAAAGGGAGTCGTAAAGGCAATGGCTAATAAGAACAGTAGGACTTTAGGGTACTGAGACTAGAAGGCAGAGAGAGGAGGGTGTGAGAGAGATCACAAGCCAGTCATGTAATGTGTAATAAAAATAAAACTGCTGGGGGGGGGGGGGGGGGGGACTCGGCAGTTCGAGCAGCACCTATGTGGGGAAAGGTATTGTCGATGTTTTTGGTCGAGACCCTGCATCAGGCTTATTGCCACATGTGATGCTGCTGTGGATCTGAACTGTTGTGGGTGGAAGATTGCAACCTTCACGTGGTCCGCCCTGTTTCGACTAATGTGATCAACTCAACGTGCACAAGCAGAAGATCAAATAGAACAAGTTGTCCTGCAGCATTAGGCTGTGCACGCCACACGTAAGAAGAAGAAGATTCTGAACTGTTTAAACCAGTGATGCCCCAGATTTCATCCTATAGCCAAGAAACAAGGCCAGAATACATCCATGTTTGGATGCTAAATGGCCCTAAAATCTCCAAAAGAGCAGATGTCTCAATTATGGAGCACATTTGTACACTGGCAAATACAAAACGCATGAGTGGCTGTGCCCACGTCTTAAATTGGCCTTGAGCCCTTTATGTATGCAATGTCTGTGTTGTCTTGCATTTTTAATTAGCTTATCGACACTCACTGTCTAAATAAAACTAAAACCAATCTGTAACATGTCAAAGCGTCAGATGAAAACAAAATGATTCACAGCAAGAGAGCCCCTCATCCTGCAGATTAACCCACAGAACAGGGTTAAGGAGGCAGTGACTTAGAAGTTACTTTTTGGAAAGATCCCCAGGAAATCATTCAATCCCACAAACAGAAAGACATCTGCAAAAACTTAATATAAAATGTATAATCATACAGCGCAGCCTCTCTGAGCAAGGAGGAAAGGATGCCCAATTTCAGGAGGTGCAGCAAATCCGGCTTGTTGTAGACCAGGTTTACAGTGTGCATGCAATGATCCCAGAGAGACTGGGGTTGGGGTGAGGCTCCAAATTCTAGTTTCATGTCCTTTTGATAATTTATTGATTGACCCTCCAGTTCTCTCCCATATTTTGCTGAAGGCACTGACTCACACAGGGGGGAAGCCATTCCTCAGATGCAAGGACAGACAGACTATTCTCCAGAGGGGCATCACAACAAAACCTATTTTTGCCAAATATTTTCCAGGGGAGGTAACGAGACAGGTGTTGTTCTAGACTTTGCGTAGGGACGTGGAGATCAGTCTCTACTGCACTATTACCACCAAGGTTATGGACACCGCCAGCCAAGCCGAGTTGGCAGGGCTCAGTGTCAGAGAAGGAAATGACTTTGGTCATGAAATTATGCCACATGATACAAACAACCCCATTCACCGTTGCAAGGAGGCTCAACATCAAGTCCTGTCGCTCCTAGAACTCTTAATCTGATGATTCTCAGCTGGAGGTAGTGGGCGCTCAGGTAAGTCATCTGAAGCGTGCAAGGCTGAGCCAGGAGCCGACATCCCACTTCACTGACGTGCAACTGGAAATAGTGACTGCAGAAGAGGTCTCCATGGAAAGAACAGAAGCTCCTCAATCGCGCCCAACCAACCACATGCACACATGCACACACGCTCGCACGCACCAGAAAATTAGGGCCTCTCCCAGTTTGATCCATTGTTGCATCCATCAGTCTTCTCAATGTCGGACTCCCCACCGAGGTTTGCCCCATCACGGGTGCCTGAGACAGGCTGCTTTCTTCCACCAAACCCTGTTCATCAGCTCTATATCATAATCGCCATGTCAGATGTGCATAGACCCGGCGATTCCTGTCACCAGTGTCTGTATAAGGTGACGTGCACAGGAGCGTCACGCATTGAAGCAAATGGTTCAACACAGCTTTAGGTTCTAAGCACACATCACCATGATTTTATCCTTCAACAGCAAACCACGGACAAACTGTAGCTGATGCAAATGATGAAATTCCAGATTAGGCCTAAATGCAGGAGTACTTTCAAACATTGTAGCTGGGCTGCAGACAAGGCCGAATTGTTGAACAGTAACATTTACCATCGGTGGTCATTTGCAAACGGCAGTGAGCAGTCATATTCAACTCCTGTTATAAAACTACGTAAATAAACAAAACCCATTTCATACTTTGTTGTAAACATCTATCACTCCAGTAGATCATGACATTGGGGTTTTGCCTCAGCAGCTATCAGAGGTGAAATCCAGAGACATTGGCCTCGTGAATCAAATTATCTGGCCCAGTGTAACAGAGGGCTGGTGTTACAAAGGGCAACGTCCCTTCAATGTCATACCAAGTGTCAACTAATTGCGTGCTGTTTGGAGTGGGACAGAGCTGGATAATTGTGATTGTGTAGTGAGTGCCAGCTACTGTGATGAGCCCTGACCTGGACGTGTAAAACGGCAAAATTTTTCTCAGGCAAAGTTTAAGATCTCCTGAACAAACTTTACTTTGCTTTCCACGACACCACGCGTTTCAACAGTTAAACTCAGCAGCCGTAAAGAACTGTCTCTGCCCAAGTTCAAAACATTGTCCTGATTAGCAGAAGTGGAAAGACACATTCCTTAAAAGAACAATGTCAGGAACAGGCAAGTGTTCTGCTGGATAATTCAGTTTTGTTTTCCCAGAGAGCAATTAGTTGTTTAGTTTTTAATCAGCCTGTTTTTTCCACGGCTTGTCAAAGGAGCTGGGCCACAGTGTTGTGGTGACCAGCAGAAAGCAGTCTGAGAATAGAAAGCACACAGCACGCAAGGGCCTGTGAGTGACTGTCAGTGAGTCTCCTGTCGCTCATTGTTTTACACAGGACAATAGATATTGGGTGTAGACACGAAATGCTGGAGTAAGTCAACGGGTCAGGCAGCATCTCTGGAGAGAAGGAATATTGGGTGCGATACAAAGCACTTCCTCTTCAGAACATGTGGTGCCAAGTGCCCTAATATTTTGCAGTTACATTTGCACGTTTATTTTGAAAGCTGCTTTCCCCCCCACTAATACTTGGGTCTTTCATCGCAGATATAAACGAGATGCAAATTCCTGTTGATATTAATTTTCACATGAGCAGCAAATACCATCTGTCAGACCCCAATGAATCACTTGAGCCTGGGCCAGGCTACAAATAGACTGCTCTTGGATGGGATCTGCAGCTGTGAGTGAGTCCATGCACAGCACTGGCCCTGGGATTTATTAGTCATGCACATTTCCACTGGGGGGGGGGGGGGGGGAGCGCTTGGTGAATGGTAGATCACCAATTGAGAACACAAGAGCTGAACTCTGGCTTTGCTTATAGAACCAGAGAAAACATTTGTTGGAAATGGACTCCATTAATGGAATCCTGCATCGTGTCCAAGAAAATACAAGAACAAGATTCTCTGATTTTCCCAGGCATTACCCCAACCCCCCCCCCAAAATGTCATGTGCAGTTTCAGTGTCTGCTGGAATGGTTACTTCATGTCTGTGAAAGGGGAGAAGTTATTTTCTGTGCTATGACTGACATTTAAAAAAACACTTTTTGAGGTTGTTTGCAGCACTGATCGAGACTGGATATCTTTGAAAATGCTAGAAGATTTTGAGTAGAATGTATGGGTGGGGAAAAATATCAAGATAATGGGAATTACACGTCAGTGGTCGATGCAGGGAGGTGTGTTTGGGTTTGTGAACATTGGGAACATGGCTGGCTCCAGAATGATTAAAATAGATGCTTTTTTTTGGAAAGATTGATCGAGGTCAGGTAAGAATATTATACTTACAACCTCATCAATTTCCCTATGTCTGGACATTACAGAGGAATTACTTAGCTGAGAATCCATTTAATGTTGGGTATGATGGTAACTACAGTAAAATATGATTTAATGAATGCAAACATTCTGACTTTGTGCCAGGAAATCGGTTGGTGTAAACCTGACCCATGAGAAAGAGCTCACAACCATGTTCTCAGCCAACTACAGATTCCTTAATGAGCTTGCTGCAAGTTATGAAACTTGAAGCCAATGCTGATGATGCAGCTCCTATGCATGGCACGAAGGCTTTACTCCAGGGTGAGTGCGTTGTGATCACGATTAGCAGGAAACTTAGCATGGAACTGAGAGTGCTGAAACATGAGGCACAGAAGGATTCTCTTACTTGAGAAACAGCAAGAAATGGGGAATGTTGCTGGATGGGTTGCTCCGAGAATCTTGAGGAACATGGTGCTAGAAGAATGGCCACATGTTGGATCGATTTAACAGACGAACTATCCCTTTCACTTCTTTACTGCCTCTATGGTAATCTCTCCTTTTAAACTTTGTGAGATAGTGCTTCTGATTCTTTGATTGTGCCAGCCCAGCGACTGAAGGGTAATGTCGTTCCAGTAATCCTGGGTTTACAAAGAGGTCCATCAGTTATCAGTTACTGAAACAAAGAGAAACTGGGCAGATGCTGCACTATTAGAGGTTCCATTCTGCAGATGACACACGCCACATCAGTCTCTCAGGTCGAAGTGATAACTGAGAGCAGAGATAATCCATGCGTCAATATACATTGTTTCAACAGGTTATCTTTCTTTCCATTTGTTTCTTCATGAGGCATCGTTGACTAAGCAAGCATTAATTGCCCATTCTTATCTCCCCCAGGTCACTGCAGAGGGTAGTTAAGAGTTAGTCACTATGACTACAGGAGGTTTCCCTTGGATGCTCTGGTTTCCTCCCACATTCCAAAGACATGCAAGATCATAGGTTAATTCATTAATTACTCAATTAACTAACTCTCCCACAGCATAGGTGGATGGTAGGAAGATCAGGATGGAATTGGTGGGTAATGTGAGGGATTATTATAGGGAAGTAAGCGGGAGATGAGATTGGTGGGATTGCTCTAAACCTGGTGGCTTCATGCATTGTAAGGACACGGGGTTTGTATTAAAACATGGCTGTTAGTCACAAAGGCCTCAGTCAGGGAACATTAGGCTTTGTGCTACGTTGTTACTGAGTTTTAGATGTCAGACTGTAGCTGAAACCTGGTAAATGTTTAATAATTTGTCATGACCTATTATGTTTGGACAGGAATCTGTGTACAAGCTAGTGTGTGAGTATAATACATCGGAATTTTAAATGTGGATAAATGCTATGTTTGGATCATGCAGACTTTTATCTGTACAAGTCTGTACCAGTCTGCAGGCCCCACATGCATGGCAATTTGACAAATATCTTTATCTGCGCTACGAAAGAAGCTCCGTGAGGCCAAGAGAGTGCTTGGAGGGGTGTGTTTGAATAGGTTGGGTTCCTGAAATATTCAGCTCAATAAACGCAGACAAAAAGAGCCAAACCGACAACAGTGGAACAGTGGAAATCGGAATTTGAAAGGATGCAATAGGTCCATCAACATCTGTAAAGAACGCAGGAAACAGCCTGCCCCAGCAACCAGTAAGATCAGAGTTATTGATCTCCTATCTTAGCTACTTTGGCCTGAATGCTCATGTAATAAGTGATCCCAGTCGCATCCAAATTAACTGTGGGGATCAGGAGCTGAAGATGTGCGGGGGAGCGGATACATATTGCATCTTTTCAGTGGAAGCGGTATCTACAAATTTGGCTTCCTGTTTCCATCTTAAAACAAACTATTTCTTCAACTAATTCTGCAAGCAGAGAAAATCTAACCGTTTCTTTCTGACATTCAAAGGTCTCAACATCACTGAGTCTCTTGTCAACAACGCCCCAGGATTACAATTCACTCGAACTATAACTGGACCAAAAACACAAAATAAGTGGCTGGAAGAGCAAGTGGAGGTGGAGAGCAGATCCCAATGATTAGGCGGCGGCTGGTGGCACTGATTCACAGGCAGTCTGAACTGGAGGGTTAGAGATGGCAGAAGTCACTCACTGTTGCTCTGAGACCCCTCTGCAGAGAGTCAGAGAATCAGCAGCCTCTCTGGAGAAAAGGAATAGGTGACATTTCAGGTGGAGACTCTTCTCAACCTGAAACATCACCTATTCCTCTTTTCCAGAGATGCTGCCTGACCTGCTGAGTTACTCCAGCTTTTTGTGTCTATCTTCAGTTTAAACCAGATCTGCTATCCCTTCCTACACAGAGAGTCAGCGATGTTGTAACAGGGATCCTCCTGGGGGATCAGGTTATGGAATAAGATTTAAGGGCTGAAAATAACCGTCTAGTCTTTGCCCTTAGTAAGGGCCCAAGCATACACAGTAGACTTTGGAAAGAATAAAGTGGAAATATATCTTATAAATATTATTAACAAATGGTTCTAAAAAATTAATAGTTGTTTCTACCCGGTTTGAACAAATGCATGCCTTTGGTGTGTGTGAATTTGAAACCCATGATGTACCAATTATTCCAGCTACCTGCTTGACGATATGAATTTTACAACAACAAAAAAACAGGAGAAAGAAGAGGTTCCTTTGTATTTGGGTGACCCCAGGCATTGTGGTCATAATTTGGGTTTAGCGGTGAAGGGTAGTTCAAAACCACAGTTCCAATAGTGGTGATTTGACAAACCCAAGCACACTATTAAGAGGGGCTAATGGAACTTCATCCCAAAACTGGACATGCACCAATTATTAAATCTGCCTATGAATTGGCAGCAACTTCTCACATCACTAGACAATCCATGCAAATGACTCACTGGGAATTTCTGGCTCAATAATTATCAGAGATTCTGAAACTAAAGCCAAGCTACATTGGTTAAAAAAAAAAAGCCAGCAGATGAGGATGTAGATGAATACTGTTTTGTAAATGCACTCACATTGGGATAACAGGTTCAAGTAACTGGGGCGAAGATGGTGGGTGGATATTGCAATGGATTCTCATGAGTTTGGTTGTGTATGTACCTCCACAATATGACCGCATTGAAACTGCACAAATGAAGAGCCTGAAACAGTCATGACATATTGGGGCCACAGTTTAAGAATAAGGGGTAAGTCATTTAGAATGGAGACGAGGAAACACTTTGTGAGTTGTGAGTCTGTGGAATTCTCTGCCTCAGAGGGCGGTGCAGGCCGGTTCTCTGGATACTTTCAAGAGAGAGCTGGATAGGGCTCTTAAGGATAGTGGAGTCAGGGGATATGGGGAGAGGGCAGGAACGGGGGTACTGATTGGGGATGATCAGCCATGATCACATTGAATGGCGGTGCTGGCTCAAAGGGCTGAATGGCCTACTCCTGCACCTATTGTCTATTGACACAGATTATTCACAAAATGTTCTGACCCTGACTATTGTGAGCCAAGCACAAAGCAGCTCTATTCAGAAAGAAGAATCTGAAGAAGGGCCTCGAACCGAAACGTCACCCATTCCTTCTCTCCAGAGATGCTAAGTTACTCCAGCATTTTGTATCGATCTTCGGTTTAAACCAGCATCTGCAGTTCCTTCCTACACTCAATTCAAGACAAGTCCACTTGACATGACATGTAAGTTATTTTTAAAATTAGAGTACCCAGATAAATAAGTGAACAAATCAATTCATTGCATTGGATCAGGCAACAGATGCTCTGCTCAGACCTGCTGGAAGAGCAAACCAGTCTCAACACTTACTGTACTGCTGGAGTTGTCACCTGCACCTTAACCTCTGCAGAACATTCCATTCCCTTTAATTCCCCATAAAACACAGTATATTCGATAATGCTTGCATTTAGGTGACACATTATCAAAGTTGCAACATCTCCAGAATTAATTACTTTGGAAGTGTTGTAACTGGAGTTACTGGGAAAGCTTTTAACGTAGTAAGAAAGTGTTTTATCCCAGCAGTGGAATCTCGACTAAGTGTTTGTTCCTGTGAGATTATTTGTCTGTTTGTACGTGCCTACCTCTGTGTGACTGTTGTATTGTGTCTATTTGTTTATTATCAGATTATATTTGGTGTACCCGTTGGATCATGCGTGAAGTTTTATGTGTTGGCCTGTTTGTGTTTCTATGTACAATGTATCTATTGAATTGTGTGTGCTTCTGTGTAGATCATGTGTTCCTGTTGCATTGTGTGCCTTTTTCTATTGTACTATGTATGTCTATTGACTTCTGTTCATTTCTGTATGTCTGTTGAATCTTAAGTACATTGTTGTAGGTTTATGGGTTGTGCGTTTGTTTATGTATTTGAATGTTTCTGGTGGATCAATGTTTTGTGAATCCATTGAGTCCTGGCATTTGTGTATGTTTGATGGATAAATAAATGTTTGTACAATCCAACATTCCGGCAACAGTGAAAAAAACTATTTGAAGTGACACAGACCATCCGACACACATTCATTGTTCAATAATTGAACAACCCCACACACACACACAACCCCTTACAACGCACATAGTCTGCCATACAGGCAATCCTACAAGGAATACAAATAGGCACAGTCTGATGTGCACACGCTCCCCAATAAATACAAACGTAATCCTATACATATACACATAATCAAACACACATACTAATCTGCCCATACAAGGAGAAGGTTAATTATAGATGCATAACTTTCTTATGACTAAGATTTCAACGTTAGCTTTTAGTAGTTAAGGATTGTTGAAAAATCTTTAGAGCCTTGGAACTTATTAATAGCATCTGTATAATAACATAATACAATTTAGGAATATAATCACAGCAGATGTGCATAGATATATTCTGATAGTCTCAGTCACAGATTAATCCTATGCCCAGCAGCTTGACTCAGGCAAATGAGCATCTTGTTTTATTATTACCCAGCCGATGAAAGAAAACTGCAACTTTGGCCAGAATGGTAGAGGACAATTTCAACAGCAGGAACCAGAGAAAATCTGCTGACTTCTGTAGGAAATGAAGGAGTGAGTTCATCTATCAATTTAATCCTCCCGAAGATAGACACAAAAACCTGGAGTAACGCAGCGGGACAGGCAGCATCCCTAGAGAGAAGGAATGGGTGACATTTCAGGTCGAGACCCATCTGCAGAGAGAGGTCTGAAGAAGGGTCTCGACCCGAAACGTCACCCATTCCTTCTCTCCAGAGATGCTGCCTTTCCCGCTGAGTTACTCCAGCTTTTTGTGTCTATCTTCGGTTTAAACCTGCATCTGTAGTTCCTTCCTACACAATATAATCCTTCCACCATCCATCAAAATGTGCAATTGTTCCACCTGACAGGTAAATGAATGTATTCAGGTTGGGGTCAAGGGCGAGGATGAGGATGAGAGCGGGAATGAGCAAGGGTGAAATTCAGCTTTAATGGTTGGGCAACATATGCAGCAATATATCAGCTGCCTGTATGGATCTGTACATTGACTTCAGTCAGTGAGAAAACCTGTGCATTACAAGTTTGTAATGGCTAGTTTCAATATCATGCCAACACTGAATTTCAGATGTTTTTTCATACGTTCACAGCATCATTGGTGATTTCAGCTTCACTCAGTCCTCTGTTTCTGCCACTATTCTGCTTCTTATCCAGTGACAGCCCCCGGCAACAGTCTGGAACTAAACCCACAAAAAAATAAGTGCCAGAGAAACTGAGTGGGTTAGGAAGCTTCTGTGGAGGGAAATGAACAGACGACATCTTGGGTCGTTGGGTCGTGACCCTTCTTCAGACTGTTGACGCCCATCCATTTCTCTCCGCAGATGCTGCCTGATGTGCTGGATTTCTCTAGCACTTCATTTTTATGCTCAAGATTGCAGCATTTGCAGCCTGTTGTGTCTCCTGTTTGCAAGCTGATATCTTACGTGACACTGAGCTGCCTTCTCTAAGAGTGCCTACTCTCACTTCCACAACATTGCTGTCACCTTGCTCTCAAATCCTCCCTCGCTGAGACACTCATCCCTGCCTTTGTTGCCTTTGGCTTATTCTCCCTTCTCACTTTTTGCTGGCAGCCCACAATGTATTATCTGCAAACTTCAGGTCACACAAGACATTATGTGTAACTTGTACTAGGTCTGGTAAGATCACCAGCTCTGTTCTTCCTACTGCACCACTCGCCCACCCCAGCAACGACTGTTCCAGCTGCTACGGTCAGGCAAACACTTCCGTTGCCATGCTGTGGAAACGGAGAGGATGAGAAGGAGTTTCTTCCCAGAGGCCATTAGGACTGTAAGCTCCTATCTCTCCAGGGACTAACTTTACTGTACCATTTTACTGTTGCGTGGTGTCCTTTTAAAATGGCTATTTTTCATTTTTTGTTCCTCCTACAAATATGTAATATGCGAATATGTGTTTCTGTTCCATTCTGTTTTGTCGTTTTGTTTGCACAATCCACAAGCATTGCCACTGTTCATTTTGCTGCGCATCTCGTATGTGTATGTGACGAACAAACCTGACTTGATCACAAATACTGCAATGGCAGACAGACCAAAATAGTAAGATTAAACGAGAACTTACCAGTTCGAAGTTTAATCGTTATTTTATGAGGAGTAACGATGAGGGATTACGTGAAGAAGCCCCGCCTGGCGCTAGAACGGCATACTTCAAAGCAGCGGCATGAAAAACACAGAACTTAATAGCCGGAGTAAGATAGTAAGGCTCAACATAGATTTAGAACTACCAGATGATCATTTATTTTATGAGGGTCGGGAGTGGAGGGCACGTAATCCCTCATTGTTACTCCTCATAAAATAACGATCAAACTTCGAACTGGTAAGTTCTCGTTTAATCTTACTATTTTACTTCGGAGTCACGTGAGTGACTACGTGAAGATTTTGAAGCTTTCTGTGTTTTTTATGTCGTAGACTCATTCCATACGACACTCTGGCTCATTCAACACAGTAATTTTGACGGCCACCGGTATCGGAACCGGCTCCGTAATCTCCCGTTCCGATCGCTCCCCTTAGGACGTTCTTTTAAAACTCCGTTGTTTTTTATATAAAGTATTTCCTTTTATTTGAACTTTTACTTATTTCTTACTTTTAAATTAGTTTTAAATCCTGGTTTTCAATACCAGCCACGGAGTTTTTTAGACCCTGAAAGTGTTTTTCCACTGCACTTGCCTGCGGGCCCGTACCTACCACTGTCGAGGAGCTGCCTCTGCAGCTCTTGCTCTGCCGTCAGCGTCGACGTCATGCCGTTCCAGCGCCAGGCGGGGCTTCTTCACATAGTCACTCACGTGACTCCGAAGTAAAATACATGTTACCATGCAGACTGCTTCAGTTGCACCTTGTTAGCAATGGAATTTTTCAGCCACGAACCTTTGTAGAAATTTTAGTTGATGAAGATTAACAGGCCATTACAAATAAGATATATTTTCTAGGCTTTTTGTTTAGGAGGAAGCTAGCTTCCCATTTTTTGGAAACGAATGACTTTAAGTTAATGTGGAATCATTATACTTTGTATTGTGGTGTAAAAATGTCACTTCTCATCAATTCTGGTTTCCAGTTATGTGGGCTGATACTCTCTGGAGTTTAAAATAAATGAGGAATGATCTCATGAAGCACATAAGATTATCAGGGTTGACACCAAGTACATACGATTGAGAGGATATTCCTCTTTGCCCAGGAGTCGAGAATTAAGGAGCACTCGGGGGCTGCCCTTTTAGGCAGAACTTTTCATTCTCTCAGAAGGTTGTGAATATTTGGAATTCTCAATCCCTACAGAACTGTGCATGGTGAGTCAACTTGTACATTCAAGGCTGAGTCAGATAGATCTTGGGAGAGCAAGAGAATCCAGGGTAATGCAGGAGAACATGAATGGTTTGCAACAGGACACCCCCCCACTCAGAGCAAGCACTGATCGGAAAATGCCTTTCCTTCCATCAGATAATACCAACTCTCTGATACCCAATCAGTGTCACACCGTGAGGATCAGCCAATTAATGAAGCCTGGTGGCTAAATATTGGTTATTAGGCATCTTTATAAATGTTGTTCTCATTGAGAGAATGGGAGATTTACAATTGTGGACACACTATCAGATCATGAAACACTACTGTATATGCATTGTAATACAATCAGCTGCCAAACTCCTTTTACATTTCCCCAACATTGCACCTCATCTGATCTTTGCATAAGCATTCTTCACTATATCATTGTAGAACATAGAACAGTACAGCGCAGGAACAGGACCTTTGATCCACGATGTCCGTACTGAACATGATACCAACTTAAACTAATCTCCTCTGTCTGCATGTGATCCATATTGCTTCAAATCCATATCCATGTGCCTATCTGATGTTTCTGCCAACCTGCATAAGCTAATTTCTAATTGAAAAATGAGTTTGCAGTGGTTTTGATCAATAGATCAATAGATCAATGGCCAGGCGCAGTTTTTAAAAACTGTATTCATTTTGGCGATTTGCACAATGCTACACACTTAGCAGTGACTGCTCACACCAGGCTGCCGTTGACAACGAGGTGGTGAGCTTCATGAATGGCTTCAGTCTGTCTGATGAAGGTGCTCCCATAATGCTAAAGGGGAAAGAGTTCCACACATTGGACCCAGGATATTTCCAAGCCCGTTCGACTTGGAGGGCAATCTGCAGACGCTAGTGTTCCCAGGCACCTACTGCATTTACCCTCTGCAAAGGTGGTGGGTTAGGGAGGTGTCGATGGCACACTGCAGAAGGTGCTGCCACCAATGACTAGAGATGCAGGGAACGACATGGTGATGAACAGGGTACTGCTTTTTGCCAGAGGGCGTTGAGTTTTTGAAAGATACCAGTGCTGCTTTCAACCAAACAAGAGGAGGGAATTCCACTGCAACCCTGACTTTTACCTTACAGATGGTGAGAAGATCTTGGGCGTCAGGAGGTGAGATGTTGAGATACGTTCAGGATAGCCATGATTGGTCTGGTTGTGTTTCTTGCCATTGGGACTCCTGGTATGTTGACGGAGCCCTCAACAATGGCAATGGCATTGAATGCCACGAGTCATGGTACTGTTACAGGTGAGTAGATGCTGCTTGATACTGCAGGCAATGACAGTTCACCTCTCTGCTGATGAGTGGTGGACATTGACATTTTGTGAACAAGGCATTCCTGGGCAATTTTCCCTATTTTTGGGCAAACGCCAGCGTCGTACTTGAAGAGTTTGGCTCGAGGTGCAGCCTCCTCGGGAGCAGGTCTCCAGCACTACAGCTAGAACGTTGACTGCTCCCACTGCCGTGACCACGTTCAGTGCTCGCAGCTGCTTTTTGTTATTGTATGGAGTGAATCAGGTTGGCTGGAGACCAGCTACCATGGTGGTTGGGATCTCAGGAGGAAGCTGAGCTGACCATCTAAACCTCTGCAGTGCAGATGTGTGCATTTTTCCATTGTAAATGCCTTCAGTAGCTAGGGTTTGACATCCCATTAGACAGGGCTCAACTCAGAACACTTAATGCTTGCTCATTTCACAGGGTACACCGTGTTCCCTGAGTAGCATAAACCTCTGGGTGCTTTTGGCTGAGGTGAGATCTGAGGTTCCCCGGGAGCTGGTCAAGTGAAGATCAGAGACTGAAATGCTTCTCAGGCCAGAGAGCAAGCCAAGATTAACAACCCCCTCTACTACTCCCCTTGCACTAGTAGTCAGTTCTGTGTGACATGGGAGGAGAGAACATGAACATTTCTTTGAGTCTATTTTTGGAAGCTGCACCATGTGGAACTGATTCATGGGGGCCACACCCCACTTCAGTGTTTTCAAAAACTATGTCCCATCCAAACTTTCTTCCATGCACATCTATACAGTACATTAGCTCCATTCTCATTCACTTGTTGGAACTCAGCCCACTGGCTAAGCCCAGAGAACTCAAGACTCAATTGAATTACCTTGTAACAAATTAAGATAATCAGCCAATTTATGTCTCATATTTCCAGCATTCTGAGCTTTTTTCTTGCTCCTGGTATTTCAGACTTCATTCTTACCCCTCCTACCTATCCCGTCCCAGGGCACACCCTATCCACCTTTAGCAGCCAACACCACCATTACTTGTGAGAGTCTCGCATCACCATCTTGCTGACCTTCCCTCTCGTGTTCTCCACCCTCCGCCTCTCTCTGCAATTTAAAATATGTTAGAGCCTAACTTTGTCCTCCCCCAATGCCATTGACATGAAATGTTGGCTCTGTTCCTCTCTTCACACCTGCTGAATATTCTGAGTATTATCTCTTGTTATTGTAGAGAACTTTGGCACAGGTCTGCAAAGACGATTGCTCGGGTCATTCCTTATTGCTCAAACAACTATTTACCAAAGAGCATCAGCAAAGAACAACGGCAACCTCGCTACTATTTACAGCCATACAGTTATAGAGCACAGAATCCGGCTCCTTGGCCCAATGACCATGACAATTCTGATGCCTATCCACATCAGTCCCTTTGCCTGTATTAAGCTCTTACCTGTACTTTTGCGGTAATGGTCAAAATTCCTTTCAAACGTTGTAATTGTATCTGCTGCTACCACTACGAGCAATTTGTCCCATTTAACTACCACCCTCTGTATGAAAAACATGCCCCTCAGATCTCCAGCCTGGACCATCAAATGCTTTTGAGCAAATGGCATCCAGAGTAAAGTGGAATAAATCCCTGCTCCTTGTGGCAAGTCCATCTTTCAGATCTGAACAGCGGTCAGTTTTTTTGTCGATCATCTACAAAAGCTCAGAGTACGCAAATGTACCGGACTCCGCCAATCACCAGTTCTGCCTGGGGCAGACTCAACCCCAACATCCCATCACAAACGCAATATACACAGCAGCACTTAGAGTAAGCTGGAGACCATCGTAACATCGACAGCGCAAATGACGCAGTCATTGCCAACAGGCTTCAGAAGCTGGGACGTGTGACAACAAGAACATAAGGAGCAGGTGGAGACCACACAATATCCCCCATTCAATAATATCTTGTTGGAACTTCTTCCTCAGTTCCACTTTCCTGCCCTTCCCCATTACCCTTGATAGCCTCTGAGTCTAGGTACACCTGTATGTTCACTGGATCCAACCTGGCCAACCTACATAGAGGGTCCTGTGTAAAGGCAGCAGCTTCTCTTTCCCACTTTATAGCATGAGATGGAATGTTCAATGTGGCAAGGACATTTGATGAAACAAACGAATGACTTTAGTAGAATGACCTTACAGTGGGATGTTTGGGCATTGCCACTGAAGGTGGGAGTCTGACATAGCCCTTGCTTTGAAGGTTGGCTCTATCCTTGCTGTGAAATGCCAAGCCAGCACATTATTTTCTCCAGAGCAGCCCATTGATCCCCTGTGTCCACACTCAGACAGAGGGAGCAAAGCTATCTAGGGCTGCAACACACCCTCCGAGCCCAAGTATAAAAGGTGAAAATCGCTTCACTATCAGCACAATGTCTTCTCTGCAGTTGAGCATGTTTTCCGCAATAAAAATGATGAAGTCTGCCCCAGAGCAGCTGTGTAACGTCGAGCCAGAGCTGAAATGGGGACCGGCTAGGCGCAAGTTTTTGAAATGAAACCCACATGTGTTATTTATGGATTGAGCCAAACTCCAGCAGCATGCTCCTACTCTCTCAGCTCCCGAAAAAATATGGCGCCAAAATCAAGCTTAATTAAGGATGTGTTTAATGAAAAATAATTGTTGGGCAGTTTAAAATGTACTTCTGTAATACTTTCTTTTATGATGTTACTGATTATTCTGCACACTCTGGTGTATCTAAATCGTTGCATATCAACCACGCAGGGAAGGTAAAGTACAAATAAATTTGAAGCAGCTAAATTATTCTGTGAAGAATTGTGTTCTCAGATTGTGTAGGACAGAGTTTAAAGTTTAAAGAGATACAGCATGGAAACAGGCCCTTCAGCCCACCGAGTCCACACCATCCATCGATCACCCGTTCACACTAGTTATATGTTATCCTACTTTCTTGTTCACTCCCTACACACTAAGGGCAATTTACAGAGCTCCATTAACCTATAAACCTGCAAGTCTTTGGGATGTGGGAGGAAACCCATGTGGTCACCGGAAGAATGTGCAAACTCCAAATGGACAGCACCCGTGGTCAGCAACGAACCTGGGTCTCTGGTGCTTCGAGACAGCGGCTCTACCAGTTGCGCCACTTCTCAGCGGTCTGGTGCGGTTTGAGGATGTGGACGGAATTCCATCACTGATGCTAAATTAGAAAACATTCAGTCCAACAATTCTGTGTTTTTTCCACAGAACCCTTTTCCCATCTTACTTCATATCATCTCCTCAACCTCTCCTTCTAGTCCTTTCTGCCTGGGTCCGGCTGCCTAACCTCAGCCTTGGGGACTTAACGATATGACATGGGCTTGGTTTGGGTTGGATTGAACTGTACCATGTTGACCAGGTTCAGTATTTTATCCAGGTCAGGAATATATGCCTAGTATTAGTGCCTAGTATCTGCTCGGGGTCAGTAGCAATGAGCCTGACGTATAGCTAGTGGGACTTTTCCACTTTCCCATAAATGCTTCTCAGTCAGGATAGTTGTGGAAACATTGAGATGGCGTTGGACAGAGGTCAGATTTGGAATGGCCACTGTGAGAGCGAAGTGCGTCGGGTTTTAATTTTACACAGATCTCAATTTTCTGCCACGTATCTTATCCAGATTCTGATTAAATCTATCTCCACTAATCATTTCAAGAACTCCGTGTGGGAGCACGTTCCACTGCCTTCTAAATGAAGGAGTTTTTTCTTGACCTCCTTTTTAGGTTTATTGATGGTTATCTCCTTTCTACAGTCCTGACTTTAGGCTCCCCCAGCAGTGGAAGATCCTATGGTCAAATAACAAAACACCAAGAGTGTTGATTTCAACATTATGTAAAATTGCTTTGAACAGTTACATTCTGCACAGGCCTGCTAGTGGACGATAGTTTACAGTCACACACTGATGAATTCAAAGTTATTTCTTGTGGTTTGTAAATTTCTCTTGCAGAAGCTAATGAATTGTTGGCGAGTTCCCATAGGCTAATATAATATAAACCAACTGTTTTCCTTTATTGCTCAAGAAGGAACTGCAGATGCTGGAAAATCGAAGGTAGACAAAAGTGCTGGAGAAACTCAGCGGGTGCGGCAGCATCTATGGAGCGTTCGTTCCATAGATGCTGCCCTACCCGCTGAGTTTCTCCAGCACTTTTGTCTACCTTTGTTTTCCTTTATTGTTATCCGCACTGACAAAAGGATTTGCATATGTGGCAAAATAAATGCAATATCTCTAATTTGTCTGCCTAAATCAAATATGAAACCTCAGCAACTATGGTGTCCTGTGGACTGTGTCTGCAGCTGCACGACTGAGTTTAGTTTGCACTACTACGGTTACATAGTATTATGGTTATTAATTAATTTTATTACTGATTGTTGTTTATTTAACTGTGCATTGCGTTTATAGACCTGTTATGCTGCTGCAAGTAAGAATTTCATCATTCAGTTGTTGGCGAATATGACATTTAAACACCCTTGATTCTTGATTCAGAGTTAAAGTGCAGAAATAGGTTATCTAACATATCACCAACTGTCTAATCCAAGGCATTCTTCTATGCTTTCAGTTCATACAAGCATGTATTTCCTTTTAAGTATCTTTTTACGCTTAATGTTATGTTAAAAGCCGTTTGCATAAAGTTACCAAATGTGTCCAATTTATTCCTTTTTCAACTCTTGAGAATCCCAGGTCTTTGCTCTGTGCTGAGGATTTATCAGGCACTGAAGACTCGCTTTGATGTTTCTCAAAATATTTCGTCATTTAAAACAGATTTACTATCTTCCCCTTAGGTTCTGAGCTTTAATTTGCAACTACAATCTTACATTTCTGATACAATCTTACATTTCTGAAAGCGAATCTTCAGGGGACTTGCTTTCTGGGACAGTTATCTTCCTATCACAAGATGCACAGAACCACACACAATACTCCAACTGTGGTCCAATTAATGCCATGCACCAATTTAACAATTTGTTTCTTTCATAGTCCACACCCCCGCAAATAAATCTCAGAGTTGCATGGACTTTTATTTCCATGCATTTCAATTTTAAATCCATGAGTTCCATCAGAGTTAAAATTGAATCCTTGCTTTTCAAAGTCTTTGGACATGTGAAGGAATAAACCCGAGGAACTACTTAACATGGTCATTTGAGTCGAGACTGAATTCCTGATTATTTAACCCTTTATAATGGGCCCCACCCAGATCAGACTTTACTGTTCAGGGGAGGTGGACAACTCCCCGTGACACAGCCTTGCCTCAGTCGCTGAAGATGTGGAGGTGAGGACAAGCAGTTGTTCTTTCTAGAATATAGGAGATTGAGAGGGGATCTTATAGAAATTTACAAAATTCTTAAGGGGTTGGACAGGCTAGATGCAGGAAGATTGTTCCCGATGTTGGGGAAGTCCAGGACAAGGAGTCACAGCTTAAGGATAAGGGGGAAATCCTTTAAGACCGAGATGAGAAAGACTTTTTTCACACAGAGAGTGGTGAGTCTCTGGAACTCTCTGCCACAGAGGGTAGTTGAGGCCAGTTCATTGGCTATATTTAAGAGGGAGTTAGATGTGGCCCTTGTGGCTAAGGGGATCAGGGGGTATGGAGAGAAGGCAGGTAAGGGATACTGAGTTGGATGATCAGCCATGATCGTATTGAATGGCGGTGCAGGCTCGAAGGGCCGAATGGTCTACTCCTGCACCTAATTTCTGTGTTTCTATGTTTTCTTTACTGACCGAGTGGAAGCAGCTCAACAAGGAAGCTGTGAAATTTAACGCCTTTATAATTAATATTGGATTTCTAGCCTGCAATAAATTGGCTGAAAATAAACTACTCCGAGAAAAGAAAAAATACTTGGAGCAGATGGTTCTTTAGTTGCAGTACCAATCGCTGACACGCAGGCAGGATAGCTGCACAGAATCAGATTGTTGAGGTATTTTGCAACGTTTCCTCTGCACACTGCAACAGGTACTCTGAAACACGTTCACAATTTCACTTGCATTAATCAAACTGGAAATAGGCATTGCCTCCAATGCAGAGGGGTCAGACAGCATCTCCCAACGCATGATTTGGAAGCTGTGCTGCGGAATCAGGTCTCGTTGATTTGAAGGCAGACACAAAAGGCTGGACTAACTCAGTGGGTCAGGCAACATCTCTGGAGAAAGTGAATAGGCGACGTTTCGGGTTGAGACCCTTCTTGATTTGAATTGTCTGGAGCATGCAGCAAGGGTCTGAGGTTTGCTGATTGTGTTTTGGAGTCGGGTTACACAGCAGGGGGCGGTGGTGAAAATACTTCTAACGGTTGTCACATCACAAAAAGGTCACTGATCAGCATTGCACATGCTGCCGGTACAGTTAGACCTCAGCCCAGCCAGGGAGCAACCGCACCCCGTGCTCGCCCGCTTCTGAATGAAAGTTCACTGTAGTTACTGCTCATAAATATCATAACATTAAGCCTCAGATCAAAAGAATCACTCCTTGCATTGTTTTAAATTGTCTCTGGTTACTCTGGTGTCTAGGTACATAAGTATACACACATACATCCTAACACAGATTCCAACACACAAACGCTCTCTAACACACGTGCACACACAAACACACACACTCTTCGAATGACTTACCCTGTAGACCATTACTTTGAAGTTATTCCGTTTCAGCAGCACGGCCTCGTTTGACTCGAGCTTCTTGATCTGCGCTGCCTGCTTCTCCATGTTATGCTTGATGGTCTTGACATTGACACTGACTTTCCGAATCTTCTCCAGCATCTTGTTGACACTGCTCGCCGAGGTCGTGTGCGACTTGGTCAGTTTGCTCAGCTCAGTTTGAATGCCGAACACGGCGTTCTCCATCTCCTGGTGCCGCTGCTCGAGCTGCTGCTGGCTGCTTTGGATCTGATCAACCATTCCCACCACTTTGTCCAGGAGAGTGAGCACCAGCACCCCATTGAACGGAGGCTCGGACTTTGAGCTTTCATTCTGCTTCAGCGGCTCTGCGGGCTCCGGGCTGTCCAGCTCCCGCCCCTGGTCCAGCTCCTGCTCCAGGCTCAGCTCCTGCGCCTCTGTCTGCATGGTGTCTGCCATGGTTGGAAATGTCAAACTGGGATTGAAAATACCAACTGAACCTGGGCTGACTGTGCTGGGATGGAAGCCAGTCCTGCAGGGCGAGAGAGAATGAGAGAGAGAGGGGAGCCTGTCTATATGTGCTCTCACTCCTGTTACACAGCTGCTCAAGAAGTGTCCAACAAAATGTGCAAGCTTAGAAGGACATCAGCTACTCCACCTAGCTGCACAGTGTGAGACTGCTGAAGTTCATGCCAGCCCCCTCCTTAAATTGTTTGAATATTTGGGAGGGAGTTGAAGACTTCCAATGCAAGCACGGGCACATCTAACGAGGAAGGCACACCTCCAAGAGAAAATATCGCAGACCTGAGACAGGAATGTTTACAGAACTGTGCTCTACATGTTAAATGCTAAGTAACAGACTCTGGAACTGCTGATGGATGAATCCAGCTTTGAAACAGACCTCAGCACAAGCCAGCCACACATGCCCACGCACACAAAGAGACAGCTGAATTTCCATTGTGGCAAATGTACTAGTCTAAGCAATTTCTCTTTGCAAAGAAAGGCAGATTCTGGTACAAACAATAAAAATCCAGCAACAGTTAACATCAATTTCCACACTTAATAGTCCTTCAGTGAGCACAAATCTATATTTAGCCTCTCACTGTTAACTGTGAAGTTGGTAAAACTTCTCGTCTGCGTAACATTCAACAAACAGCTGGAAACAATTCACAAACAGATTTTTCTTTGAATCAGTAACAAAAATGATATCAACCGAGTGGGACTAGAGGCAAAAGGGAATCTGTTCGGGGATGCCTGTATGATGCACCAGATTAGAGATGAAGGCGGTGAATGTTTTCTTTGCCTGATGTTATATGAGCCACAATGATCATATGTGGCCCAGTTACTTTATGCACTCCCAGTTTGTTTAAATATTTATCTCGAGTGTTCAGTTGCAGAATGGCTATTCCCTTCCTGTACTGTTGTTCTGTCTCTGAGTGTTCTTTCAGATTAACACTGCCATGGAAAATGGGATAGGAATCAGGGTGTGTTTAGTCAATGTTATTCAACAACCACAGGGTCAGATGGGAAATTATGCTCATTCGTGTTCTTAGGAGAGGATTTGCTGCATTATTATTTGACAGTGCCATAAATGTACATATTTAAGAGAGAGAGAGAGAGAGAGAGAGAGAGAGAGAGAGAGAGAGTAAGTAAGTTTATTGGCCAAGTATTCACATACAAGGAATTTGCCATGGTGCTCCGCCCACAAGTAACAACATGACATACAGTGACAGTTACGAATGACTCAGAAAAACACTAAACATTAATATTAATAAAACATTGATGTGAGAGTGAGAGGGGGAGAGCGGAGATGGGGAAGGAGAGAGGGTAGGGTAGGCTGGGAAGATCATCAAGGACCCCTCCCACCCTAATCATGGACTGTTTGCCCTCCTACCATCGGGGAGGCGGTACAGGAGCCTCAGGTCCCGCACCAGCAGGATGAGGAGTAGCTTCTACAATAACACCATCGCACTGCTGAACTCGGAGTCCCGCCGATAGATTCCCACATCTGTATTTATTTATCTGTATTTATCTAAACATTGCTATCACTACATACTGACACTAAACTGCATTTTGTTGTACCCATACTTGTATCTGTGCAATGACATTAAATTTGAATTGAATTGAATTGAAGGGAGAGGGAGAGGGTGAGGGAGAGGGATATATATATATATATCATATTGTCATATGTACCAAGACAGAACAATACGATTCTTACTTGCAGCAACATAACAAGTTAACACGATACTCGGTAGATAATATTATAAACAAACAAAAATAGAAGACTCCAATATTAGCGCAAAACCAAACAAAAGCCTGAGGTCCCATGTGCAACCAAGACAGTTCCTGATTTGATGTTTAGTTGGGGTTTGTAGTGTTCAATAGCCTGATTGTTGTTTGTAGTTTTCAATAGCCTGATGGGTGTTTGGAAGAAACTGTCCCTGAACCTGGAGATCATGGTTTTCCAATCCTATACCTTCTTCCTGATGGCAGGAGTGAAATAAGACCTTGGCCAGATGATGTGGGACCTTTTTGAGGCAGCGCCTCCTATAGATCCCTTCAATATTGATCAGCTTACTACTCATGAAGGACCGGACAGTGTCGATCAGTTTTTGTAATCTTCTTCATTTCTGGGCATTCGAGTTCCTGAACCAGGCAGTGATGCCACCAGTCAATATGCCCCCTACCGAACAAAGTCATAAGCTTAGTTTTTTTGTCTGACAAGGTAGATTTACCTTGGGCACTTGATCTTTGGTGACTCAGACCATTATCAAAGCTATTCTGCTGCACTGTAGTCTAGGGAGTGCGACATGGAGAATGACGCACTACTCTACATCTAAGAGATGCAGAAAGTTTGACAACAAATAATTGGGGCAGCACTGGAGAAAAATATGGCTGGAGGGGCCTTGGTTAGTCAGTTTGCTTCTACTTACCGCTTATCCCTTCGAGGCCCTGATGTGAAAGGTCTCGAAATACCAGTCAAATATATGTCACGGGTGTGGCCAAGTTCATAGAGATGAGGTAGGAAAATTATTACTGGGATAACGAAGGCATAAAAACATTTTGCAAGGATGACATAAAATTATAAAGAGAGACTGCATAGGCTGGAATGTTTTACACAGAGGGTGAGGTGTGCATGGGACATGCTGCCAGGGATGGCGGTGGTGGCAGTTATGATAGTAGTGTTTAAGAGGCATTTGATCAGGCAGATGCAAGGAATGGAGGAATATGGATCACGTGCATGTAGATTAGGGGGGGGGGGGGAAGATTGCAACCTTCACGTGGTCCACCCTGTTTCGACTAATGCAATCAACCCGACGTGCACAAACAAGATCAAATAGAACAAGTCGACCCACAACTTTAGGCTGTCCACGCCATACGCCAGGAGAAGAAGCATGTCGACTAGATGCATTTAACTTGGCAACATGTTCAGCATGAACATTGTTGGCTGAAAGGCTATGTTGTATGCTCCAATGTAAGAGACAGAGGGGTGACCTGATAGAGCTTTATTAAATCATGCAGGGCATTGCTAAGGTGAATAACCATAGTCTTTGTTCTTGGGTAGAGAAGTCTAAAACTAGAGTGCATAAGGTTAGGGTGAAAGAGGAAAGATTTAAAGGAGCCTGAGGAGCAGACTTTTCACACAGAGGGTAGTGCTTACATGGAACAAGTTGCCCAGAAAAAGTGGTAGAGCTAGACAATAGACAATAGACAATAGGTGCAGGAGTATGCCATTCGGCCCTTCGAGCCAGCACCGCCATTCTATGTGATCATAGTTACAATCACAGCATTTAAAAGACATGGAAATGAAAGGTTTATTATATTATGGGATAGGCACGGACATGCAGGGTTAGTTTCATTATATGGTTTGGTCAGCGTGAACAAGTTGGAGCAAGGGGCATGTTTCCAGAACAGAATACCCAGACCTTTACGTCTGAAAAGAGAACACCAGCAGATGATATAATGGAGATTGTTATAGTTAGGAAAGATGGCCAGTGTTGCTATTTGTAGGAAGAATGAAATCGAGGCCCTCAATATAAAAAAAGGGCAAATAATCCAAAGGGCATTAAAAGCAATTCTTGCCCCAGAATATGATGAGGAAGAGGACCTCTAGATGTAGTGGGGGCACAGATTCATATACATGTGGCCCAGACTGGCACTAGGGGGAAGTGGATGCTGCTGGATGTCTGGAAGCATAGGCAGAGGCTTAAGGGGATTGTAATTTTTAACACGCTGGTTGGTCCTGTGGCCTCTGAACCATGAGTTCTACATAAAACTGCGATGGTACCATTGCGAATGGCTCCTCCCACCTCACTTCCATTATACTGTGCCTGATGCCATGATCCAAACTTTGATGTGTCCACGAACATCCCAGAAAAGCATAAAATGACAAACAGCAGGCATTGCAGGGAAGAGTTCATGATGTGGTCATTGCAATTTTACCCTGCAATAACCAATGAATGAGCGCCAAGAATTAACAAACGTGGGCGATTACCTCACATGGTGAAAATCTTCTGCCAGTGGTCACTAAACATGGACAAACGTCTCGATTTCAAGCCTCGTTGGGTACTCGATTTCAAGCTTTTATTGGGTACTGGAATTTTACTTCAATTATTAAGTTGACTTACAAAGAGAAGTTAATGTTTTTGCAGATTTCACAGCTGCGCTGAGCTGGTCAGTTGGGATGAGCTGGTGTTGGATGATAGGGAGTTTCCACAGTTTACAGCTGCCGGGGACTAACAGCTGTAGAGGAGGTCTCCCAATAGCAGCACGGAAACTGCCACGGTGTCCCCCCGTAGGTCGATGCTGACACCAAAAACAGGCAACTACAGTTACTATCAACGGGCTGAAAACTATCTGCCTCAGGCCTTAACCTCTTCATGATCGAAAGCAGTGGTGAACATCAGAGTTGCGTCAAGAAACATGTCAGCGCAGAATATAACCGGCCCTACACAAGTAAGGGAGCCAAATATTGTTCATTAGGGTTCTAAGGGCAATGACAATCTCATAAGGGTGACTCCGTTCTCAGATGCCTGATCCCAAAACTTGAACAATTTGGGCACTAGTCTGCTCTGCGTTAGTAGTCTCCAGTTCTGAGTTTGTTTTGGTCCTGCTGTGCAGTTGTTAGAGACATACTGCATGGAAACAGGCCCTTCAGCCCAACTGGCCAATGATGACCAAGATGTCCCATCTATACTAGTCTCACCTGCCCATGTTTGGTCCATATCCATCTAAATCTTTTCTATCCATGTATCTGTCCAAATATCTTTTAAATGTTGTCATACTATCTGCCTCGACTATCTGCTCCAGCAACCCACTCCTTATACCCACCATCCACTTCCTGAAAAAGTTGCTCCTCAGGTTCCTATTTCCTCTCTCACCCACATTGTTTGTTTTTCCAAGTTTCAGCTGTAAGTTTAAAGGTCTGATGGGAATAGAGCACGCAACGTCTCACTACATCCCTACTCTTGCTTGAGCTTTGGAGAGGAATAGTTAGGGTTGCCGACTCTGGTTTTTTTTATTCTGGACGGTGATGTCACACGACCACTTGGGTTGAATCACTGCCTTCATTCTTCCATCATTGCCCCATTCTCCATCAGATACCATTCAATCATCAGAGGACTGGGAGAAATTCAGAGACCAACAGAGGAGAACAAAGGACTTAATTAGGAAAGGGAGAATGGAGTATGAAAGAAAACTGGCAGGGAACATAAAAACTGACTGCAAAAGTTTTTATCGATATGTGAAGCGCAAAAGATTAGTTAAAACAAATGTAGGTCCCTTGCAGTCAGAAACGAGTGAATTGATCATGGGGAACAAGGACATGGCAGACCAATTGAATAACTACTTTGGTTCTGTCTTCACTAAGGAAGACATAAATAATTTGCCGGAAATAGCAGGGGATCGCGGGTCAAATGAGATGGAGGAAATGAGTGAAATCCAGGTTACCCGGAACGTGGTGTTGGGTAAATTGAATGGATTAAAGGCCGATAAATCCCCAGGGCCAGATAGGCTCGATCCCAGAGTACTTAAAGAAGTAGCCCCAGAAATAGCAGGTGCCTTAATGATAATTTTTCAAAACTCTTTAGATTATGGAGTAGTTCCTGAGGATTGGAGGGTAGCTAATGTAACCCCACTTTTTAAAAAGGGAGGGAGAAAGAAAACGCGGGAATTACAGACCAGTTAGTCTAACATCGGTAGTGGGGAAACTGCTAGAGTCAATTATTAGAGATGGGATAGCAGCGCATTTGGAAAGTGGTGAAATCATTGGACAAAGTCAGCATGGATTTACGAATCTTATTGAATTTTTCGAGGATGTAACTAGTAGAGTGGATAAGGGAGAAGCAGTGGATGTGTTATATCTGGACTTTCAGAAGGCTTTCGACAAGGTCCCACACAAGAGATTTGTATACAAACTTAAAGCACACGGTATTGGTGGTTCAGTATTGATGTGGATAGAGAACTGGCTGGCAGACAGGAAGCAAAGAGTAGGAGTGAACGGGTCCTTTTCAGGATGGCAGACAGTGACTAGTGGGGTGCCGCAAGGCTCAGTGCTGGGACCCCAGCTATTTACAATATACATTAATGATTTGGACAAGGGAATTAAATGCAACATCTCGAAGTTTGCGGATGACACGAAGCTGGGGGGCAGTGTTAGCTGTGAGGAGGATGCTAGGAGGCTGCAAGATGACTTGGATAGACTGGGTGAGTGGGCAAATGCATGGCAGATGCAGTATAATGTGGATAAATGTGAGGTTATCCACTTTGGTGGCAAAAACAGTAAGGTAGACTATTATTTGAATGGTTACCGATTAGGAAAAGGGGAGATGCAGCGAGACCTGGGTGTCATAGTACACCAGTCATTGAAAGTAGGCATGCAGGTGCAGCAGGCTGTGAAGAAAGCGAATAGTATGTTGGCATTCATAGCAAAAGGATTTGAGTACAAGAGCAGGGAGGTTCTACTGCAGTTGTATAGGGTCTTGGTGAGGCCACACCTGGAGTATTGCATACAGTTTTGGTCACCAAATCTGAGGAAAGACATTCTTGCCATAGAGGGAGTACAGAGAAGGTTCACCAGACTGATTCCTGGGATGGCACGACTTCCATATGAAGAAAGACTGGATAGACTCGGCTTGTACTCGCTGGAATTTAGAAGATTGAGGGGTGATCTCATAGAGACTTACAAAATTCTTAAAGGGTTGGACAGGCTTGATGCAGGAAGATTGTTCCCGGTGTTGGGGAAGTCCAGGACAAGGGGTCACAGTTTAAGGATAAGGGGGAAGTCTTTTAGGACCGAGATGAGAAAATCGTTTTTCACACAGAGAGTGGTGAATCTGTGGAATTCTCTGCCACAGAAGGTAGTTGAGGCCAGTTCGTTGGCCATATTTAAGAGGGAGTTGGATGTGGCCCTTGTGGCTGAAGGGATCAGAGGGTATGGAGAGAAGGCAGGTACAGGATATTGAGTTGGATGATCAGCCATGATCATATTGAATGGCGGTGCAGGCTCGAAGGGCCGAATGGCCTGCTCCTGCACCTAATTTCTATGTTTCTATGTTTCTATGTAATTAAAAAGAGAACAACATTGAGGGAAGTTTGAATATCGATGTTTGCTTGGTGTTAGGTGTTGGATCACAGAACAGCACTGGAACAGGCCCTTCAGCCCACAATGTCTGCGATGAACTTCATATCAGGAGAGAGAATGCAAAATCCAGGCAGGCACGAGGAGCCACACGGCCCAATCCTGCTTCTATTTCTTATCTTCCTCAGTCCAGATGCCAAAAAATGGAAAAAGGAAATGGCAGGGAAACATTTACATTGCAATAAGAAATGAAGTGTCAATCCACGCTCCAGCTGTAGGCCGGCACACGCAAGTGGTAAAAAAAATGGCTGATTCTCCTTGCAAACCAGCTGGCCAATGTAGTCTTGTGGCAGGTGATGGGGGCGACTGGAAGGCGGGGCTCGGACGCAGCTTGCTAGCATAAGGCACTTTCAAAACTCAAGAGACTCAAGAATCAAGGGTGTTTAATAGTCATATGCGCCACGAATGGAACAACAAAATTCTTACTTACTGCATCTTAACATAATAATACGCAGATAAATATATCATAAATACAATAAATCAATAACAGTAATACCATAACAGTGCAAAACTGAAGTCCGTGTGCAACCAGAGAAATAGTGCCTGGAAGATTATAGTTGCTGAGGTAGAGGTTAGACAAGAGTGTTTAATTGTCACACATACCAACAACATATGGTTAGTGTATTCATCGTAAGTGACTAGCAATAAATGTGCACTGGAGTCTCTGACTGACTAGAAGAGTCAGTCAGAGTCAGTACAGGATACTGAGTTGGATGATCAGCCATGATCATATTGAATGGCGGTGCAGGCTCGAAGGGCCGAATGGCCTACTCCTGCTCCTATTTTCTATGTTTCTATGTTTCTAAGAGAAGTATATGAGGAAATGCTGAGCATTTAGCATTTCTCCAATGATACCAGGATAGAACCAGCGCCATGAATCAAGCCCGTTCTGCCAAACATCCTTGCCCCAATTCATCTGCTGCCAACTCTGTGGCATAATCTTTAAACAATTGCATGGAACTCATCTGCCACCTCAAGGGGGAAGCAAATCCTACTTGAACCCAAGGAGCCACCGAAGATGAAGAAGAGCGCAGAAGGTTAAGGGGGGACTTGATTGAGGTCTTTAATATGATGAAAGGGATAGACAGAGTTGACGTGGATACGTTTTTCCCATTGAGGGTAGGGAAGATTCAAACAAGAGGGCATGACATGAGAATTAAGGGACAGAAGTTTAGGGGTAACGTGAGGGGGAACTTCTTTACTCAGAGGGTGGTTGCTGTGTGGAATGAGCTTCCAGCAGAAGTGGTGGAGGCAGGATCGATTTTAACATTTAAAAGAAAGGTGGATAGGTATATGGACGTGAAGGGAATGGAGGGGTATGATCTGAGTGCAGGTAGATGGGACTAGGGGAAAACAAATGGTCGGCACGGACTGGAAGGGCCGAGAGGGCCTGTTTCCGTGCTGTAATTGTTATATGGTTATATGGTTAATCAGCCTTCGGTTCACTCACCTTGTGATACCTAGGTCCATTAACTTCAGTCATGGATATTTTAAGAAGCATATCAAAGGAAGAAGGAGAGGCTGAGAGGTTTAGGAAGGGAATTGCAAAGTTTCAGCTGAAGGTTTGTCTTCCAGTAGGGGAGAGATTAAATACTGGGACTTGCAAAGGGACTGCTAATCTCTCAGAATGTTTCAGAATTGGAGAAGGTAAAAGGCGAAATAACAGTGAATGGAGTGGGAGATACAAAGAGATTTGAAAACAAGGATGACAAACTTTGAAGTGTAAATTTTATTTACTGGGATCCAGGGCCCAGTAAAAACCACGGCAGATCCTATCCCTGGAGCTATGGAAATTACCTTGTGAATCCAGGTCAAATCCCAAGTATGTGACTCAGGGGCTGAACTTGGAGTTTATGCCGAGTCAAAATATTTCACGTTTAATCCACAATTACTATATGAATCCGACCCTAATCATCAAAGGTGAAGATTGAATTTACTGGATAAAAGTTGTATCTAATGTAATGCATCGCCAATGATATATGATGATCATTGGACCTGCTTATACTCAGTCTACATGGTCTATGATGCAACAGCGCTTTAAACTAAATATTAACGCTCAATTTAATTATGAATCTCAGAAAGCTGGTAACAAAATGTTGGGCTGTTGGCATAATTAATCAGCTTGTTGTGAACCTGCTGGCAATTCTTTGCCCTCGATCACATAACATCGCTATTATTTTTATGTCTTGTACAACAAGCAGCGGAAAACTGATTTCCTCCCTTTCCTCTCTGCTGCTGATGGACTAACCTCAGATTAAAGACACTTCCTGCCCTGATTTTCGTAGGAAATGTAATCAGATGTAAGGTCATGCTAATCTGCAGAACCATTGGTGAGAAGAAAAGAGGAAACAAATGTTAAGTTAAATATTTAAAACACCCTCAACAAAAGTGAACATGTTAATTGGGAAAGTTTTGCAAATATTTCTGGCTTGCAAGAAAACTCAGCGGTTCCATCAAGGGGCCATAGCGTCTATCAGCATAGAAATGGGCCCTATGGGACAGGAGCAGGCAGAAACAATGGGTCTGCCAGAACAGTCCTGCTTGTGTATTGTGTGGATAGAAGCAGGCAGTGCGGGACTGTGGGTAAATAAGGTTGGGGGCTGTGGAGGGGAGATCACCAGAGGCAATACGATCAGAAACATTCTGGGAGATGATGGCTTGGTGTTTGTCTGTGAGGTCATGTTCATGAGGTAGGTGTGCGGATGTGTCTGAGAGCGCAGCTCAGTAGAGGTCAGCCTGCCAGACTGGTGCTTCCCTTGATGGCGGGCTTAATAACAAGGTGGGGATTGCTGTTGAGTGAGCGGAGGGCTGAGTGTTCAGAGGAGGCGAGATTGGAGTGGGTAAAGTGCCTGTCCCACTGTACGAGGTAACTCAAGAGCTCTCCCGAGTTTAAAAAAAAAATCAAACTCGTGGTATGCACGTAGAATGTACGTAGCGGGTACGTCGGAGCTCGGGACGTCTCAGCGGCTCGTAACGCTAACGGCACGTACTCGGGAAATGCGGTAGACTCGTGAAGATTTTTAAACATGTTGAAAAATGTACACGAGAGCCCCGAGTACCTACGAGCGGTTATTACCGTAATTCTCCGAGTTCGAATCAGGGGAAACTCGGGAGAACTCTTGAATCGTACAGTGGAAGTGGAAGAGGAGTGGACAGTGGATGCCACGCTGGCTGTTGGAAATAAAAAGGTCAAGAGAGAGTAGAAGGTCAACAGGGGACATCCATGAGGAGGAGCAATGTTGGAGATGGGAGAATGGGTCGTCACTGGGAGATGAAGACACCGTGCTAGAAATAAAGGCCAGGAGGTAGAAATGATGGAAGATGTACCTGGGTAATGTAAATACAGTGGTGCTGAAGGAAGATCATTAATTGGTTAAAATCCTACTCACAGCTGGCAGAAAGGCCATTACAAGAAACTGGCTTGCAGCGGACACACCCAGACTTAGACAATGGTTAGACATAGTACAGGAAATATTTGTCATGGAGAAAATGAGTGAAAGAAGACGAGTTTAACAGAAAATGGGAAAAATGGATTAGGCAGAGACATAAAGACATCAACACTGTATAATTTTATAGACAATAATGTAAGTTATTGGAAATGTTTTAAATATGAAAATAGTTCTGTATACTGCATCATTAATTGTAAACTGAACCCCCCGCTACACTGTTGTATGTTTCGTTGTTATATTTGTGTTTTATTTGTGTATATATAAAAGCAATAAAAACTAAAGTGAAAAAAAAAGAAATGATGGAAGAAGAGTTCATGATGGGCTCGGAATTTGTTGAGTGTGCGCACAGATCATTTGCCCACATTTGGCTCATATCCCTCCAAACATTTTCTACCCCTACGACATGAAATATTAACTGTTTCTCTTTCCATGGATGATGCCTGAATTGCTGATCTCTTGAGAGTTTCCAGCATTTGTTGTTCTGTTTTCAGATTTCTATCTTGGGTGCTTTTTGATTTTGATTTACTGATGGACAGTTTGCAGTTCTTCTTGTCATCAGCAGAGGGAGATATTGCCCCTCTATCTGCTGGAGTAATTGGTTAATTATGAGCGCTGTAATATTTTCCTTTAATCTTCAACTTTTACTGCATTTGGATCTTGCAATTTCTACCATGATCCCTCCCCCCATTACATATATAAATAATCACATATATAAATAATGTAGCCGTATCTAAATATATTGAGTTAATTATAGTCTGGTGTCAAATTCTGGGCAGAGATAGTGATTCTCAGAGGAGCTCAAATTCCGAAACCCCCACATCATTTAAGTGCAAAACTGATTTCCTTCGGCTCTCCGGACAGTTTGATTCCAAGGCTTCCAATTCCTCTTTGGTGGGCCTACTCAAGTGGAAGAGTAAAAGGAAATTAAACAGGTAGATCTTGGCAGAATGTGATGGTCTCGTCCATGTCGATGGCATTAGCAAAGCAATTTATCATTTGTTCACCCTTCTATAAACTTGAGGATTAAAAACACTGTTGGATTCTGTGATAGGCACCTGAAAGTTGCTTTCTTTTGGAGTAGCTGATTGCAAACATATTCCAGGTTGAATTCTGCCTCTGGGGGCCGAACTGGACATTTCTGAGGAGATTCTCTCTCATGCATTTGTCAGACATGGTCTGAGTGATGATGTTGCCTGAGCAACATCCAGGGAAATGATATTTAGTCATTTAAGGGTCGTCTGGTTTTAACAGTGCTCATCTGGTCTGGGTCCCCTTTCACCACAGTGCTCCCTTTCTTCTTCCCTCCCACCCTCCAGCCTTCGCATTCAACAGGTGATCCTCAACCACTCACACATCTTCAGCAAAATCATCTTCACCACCTTCCCTATTGAGCCTCCAGACGGGGCTGGTTCCATCAGGATACCTGGTAGACTCCTCGGTCATCACTGACAGCACTCAATTTCCACAGCATCCCCTTTTGCAAAGGTAGAAGGTGCAAGTCCAGTTGGTTAAATGTGAGGGGAAAAAGAGAGAGGCAATGGTGTGGTTCAAGGCAACAGTAGCAATGAGAGGGTGGTCTTCCGCTGAGGCAAAGATGTGACAGACATCTCAGATGTAGTCTTGCAGCTTCCTGTAAACCGTTGTGTTATAGTGATGTTTGCTTCTTCACTTGTCATGTTGTCACCTTCCTCGGCCTTCAAAACTGGTCAATGAGTGTCAAAGAGAAATCATTCCAATGGTTGGAGTCAGACCACATGCAAGGGAAGGTGGCTGTCAGAGGTCAATTATCCCAGCCCCAGGACATCACCGAAGGAGTCCCTCTGACCAGTGTTCTAGGCCTGACCATCTTCAGCTGCTTCATTAATTCATCCATCCGACTGCCAGAGATGGGGATGCTTGCTGATGATTGCACCATGCTCTATAACTCCTCAGCAAGTGAAACCTCTTGTTCCTGCCTCTCACAATACCCAGATATCATTGGGCCCGGACAGAAAGGTGACAAGTAACATTTGCGACACTAAAGTCCCAGGCAATGGCCATCTCCAAAGAGAGAGAATGGCAGCAACTCACCTTCACATTCCATGGCTATTCTTATGGCGTCCCCCTCCATAATATTGTGACTACAAGAGTAGGTCAGAGGCTGGGTATCTCTGCAAATGACGCATCTCCTATCACCCCACTACCTCAAGCTGTTGACAAGGCAGTTGCTTCATGGTCATTAATGATGCCAACTTTTTATATTCCAGGTTTTTTTATTTACTTGCATTTAAATTCCTCGCCTCTGAGGTGGGATCGGATTCATATTTTTCACGTCAACAACGTTCAACCAGACCCTTTGTCGCGGTCTTCTGTGTTCTTCAAATACCTTAAAATGGACAATTGTTTTCTCCTCTTCTTTCAGATTCAACTTATTACTACGGGACGAAACGTTGCCTATTTCCTTCGCTCCATAGATGCTGCCTCACCCGCTGAGTTTCTCCAGCATTTTTGTCCACCTTCCATTTTCCAGCATCTGCAGTTCCTTCTTTAATATTTATATTTGTCTGGAAGCTTTAATTTGCTTTGAATGTTTTCTAAATGTTGTGTGATTTTTGGCTGTTGTGGATTTCAATGAGCTATGTCGAATGAGGAGGTTTTACAAAACCAAGGCGATGAGAATGACTAAATAAAGATTAAAACAACATACTTTGTGGGTTTGCAAACGTACATTTTATACGCCAGTTGTCCTTGACTCTTGTATTTCAGATCAAATTGGAATGAATGATTTGCTTTATACACAAGCTTGAACAATGAAGAATTTTGTTTCTACCACTTATGTAACTACATTAAGTGCGTAATATGTTCTTTGTTGCAATATTTTAAGCTACATTTTTTGAATAGCATTATGCATCGAGAGGCTGATTGTGACACATATCAGCTTCTATCTTAGTAAAGAACAGGATCCATTACAATTTACCTAATGGTATGCGGTGATCCCACTGTCCCTCCACTCCGCACTTGACCACTTGGATAACGAGACCAAGTTGTTGTTCATCTGCTGCAGGTCGGCGTTCAACATCATCATTTCCACTGCACTTATCATCAAACTCATCAGCCAGAAAATGAAACAAACAGGAAATGCAGGAGAGTGGAGCAGATGTAAGTGTTCACGGGGACACCATCAACCGTGTTTTTAACGTAGCATGTTAATGGTCTGAAAAGTGCTTGTCAGGGAATCCATCAGACAAAATCTGAGATGGAGACACTAAAGATGCGACAAGGAAAGTTCGATCAAACAGGCAACTTTAAATCAGAAGAGTGAGGTGGAGAGACAGAGAGGTCTGGGGAGACTGAAGCTTGGCTGCAAGCACATTGTCAATGGTGGGGAGGATAAATTTAGTGATATGTAAATAATCAGATTTGATGGAGTATAGAGTCTTGGGAATTTGCAGGCTGGAAGAGTTTTCTGATAAAGTGAGAGGGCTGAGAGATTTAAAAACAAGGATGAAAATGTTAAAGGTGTCACAACCAGGAGACATAGCAGATTTGTAGGCACAGGGATGTGGGAGAAGAGGACTATGTGGAGGCAAAGAGATAGTCAATGGGTCAGAGATCCTGCATCAGGACTGAGAGTGTAGAATGGGGATAGCCTGTATATGGATGGGAGATGGAGAAGTGAGACAAAGGCTTGTTGGTGATATGTGGAACCAGCGACTTGGGAACTTGAGGGGTGGATGAAGCTAGTGTGGGGAGACTGTTGAGACAGAGGCTAGTAGGTAATAGGTGGAAACAGATAAGGGGATAAGATAAGGTAGACACAAGATGCTGGAGTAACTCAGCGGGACAGGCAGCATCTCTGGAGAGAAGGAATGAGTGACGTTTCAGGTCAAAACCCTTCTCCAGACTGAATCAGGGGATAAGATATGTATAGACACAATGGACATGGTTGGCAGAGGTTTATTCCTGGAATTTTAGTTACAGTGATAACTGGTTAGTTCATGGACCTTGGGACAGGAAGCAAAGGCATGCCCATCTGTGTAGAGGCTACTCCCACACCACTGTCAAAGACACCGCATTGCACCTCTAATATACTCAGGATATGTGAACTGATGTGAGAAGTCATTCAACCATGCACTCATGCCTGGCATGTTCCCTCCATGGAGAAGGCCCAATTACTTTTTCACCTTCCTCACCGGAGGATCTTCCCAACAGTTGCAGCAGAATTCAGCCACATCTCACAACTTGCCATTCGCCACAGCAACAGAGTGTACAACAATAGCACTGCACTCATGAAGAGATGATCTTGTCTCATTTGACTTCAGTACCAGGTAGCTTTTTGGTTGCTGGATTTATCAATGTTGTTGGCTTCCCATGTGTGCAGGCAACGATTGTCTGCGGATACCACCCCTGAACTTTTACCTCTACCTTCCCTATTATTCAGGGAAGCAGGAATCCAACTGTTCTTCTTCCAATGAAATGCATTGGATTCAATACTCAAGATGTGGTGTCTTCTGCAACATTGAAGAAACCAAGTGCAGATTGTGTGACTAATGAGCAAAACACCTCCAATTAATCTGAAAGAGTAACCCAGAACTTTCAGTCACTTGCAACTTGCCTTCAGCTTCCTACGCTCCTTCAACAGCGTATGACATTTGCTGAAGGAACAGCGCTCATCTCTCCCTTGGCATATCACAAACACTGGCACAATACTCAATTTAACAATTTCAGGACACACCACTTTATTTTTAAAATCATTATTATCTTGACAAACTTGGTCAACATCCTCTGGCAGACACAGCATCAGTTCTGTTTTCCGTGCCTCCACCCCATCATTCTCTGTAACTTCTGCACATACATTGTGGTTACTTTTCTTTGTCTTTTGTTTCTCTACCTTTGGAGACTGACTTGCTGCCTGTTCTAGCTGCTGCAGTGTTTTGATTCAGCATATCAGTTTTATGTTTATTCTCACCTACTAATGACCAGCAGTGTTTGTCCAGTCATAATAAACTATTTGTTATCCTGGAAGCCCAATTTAGAGCATAATCTCAATTTACAATTAAATACTGGGCCTTTTGCCACTGGGCTCTGGATTTGCCTTGACACACTGATTGTAATGGGTCAAGTGGACCTCTGGTTGTGACTTCAATAACTGCACAGCCTTTGAAGGGCAGAAAAATGAATTCACTATACATTTATACATCATACATAACCATTGTATTAACATTCAAGATATAATTCCCACTAATAGAATGAATATGATTTACACCGCCTTTGTTACGTGTTTAGTGCCACTTGGCTTTAATGTGCACAGACCTAACTTTAATAGTGCTTTCATTGTTCTTAATGTCTTAACTTGTACCTGCCGTGAACTAAATAGCAAATACTTTCCTTTCAAAGCCCAAGGTGCAAATCAGTAAATCTGATAGAAAATATTGACCCAGTCAATGCAATTCTCAATGTCAAAAACAAAAAGTGCTGGAAGAACTCAACAGGCCAGGTGGCATTTGTGAAGACGTTTCAAGTTGGAACACTTCATCAGTCTGAAGAAGGAGATTTTTTGGCAGACGACATATCGAAAAGATCATTTTCAATGTAAAAAATATAACCGCAGGGTAATGTAAGCATTGGGGGCTGGCGAAGAATTGGATCAGAGAAACGAAACGGAGCCCCAGAGTTATGGAATTATACACCACAGAAACAGGCATTTCCGCCCACTGCATCTGCACTGAAGTTCAAAACCATACACGCTGTGTATGTTGTGTATAACTAACCTGGTTGCTGAACACTATAACTCCCTTTCCCATTCCCACACTGACCTTTCTGTCCTGCGCCTCCTCCATTAGCAGAGTGAGGCCCAGCACAAATTGGAGGAACAGCACCTCATATTTTGCTTGGACAGTTTACACCCCAGTGGTATGAACATTGACTTCTCTAACTTCAAGTAGCCCTTGCTTTCCCTCTCTCTCCATCCCTTCTGTTCTCTGACCAGTCTTACTGTCTCTGACTATATTTTATCTCTGTTCACTTTGTTGTAACCTTCTCTCACAATGATCTTGTATTATATATGTTTATTATCATTTTTCTGAGTACTTACATACCCAGAGGAAAACGAAAAAGCATTTCTCAACCAGTGTCCATTCAGTGTGTGGTAAAAATAAATAGAAATAAAGAATAAAGAATAAATAGAAATAAAGAATACGAGTTCCGATCGGCAGTGGCACGACAATGGCTCTGCTTCAGTGTGTCCAGGTTGGTGTTTGGTGCGCGATACTTTGGCAGGGGGCAAAGTCCGTTTATCAGTCTAATTGCCTGCGGGAAGAAGCTGAGGAGCATCCTGCTGGTTTTGCAGCTGATGCTCCTGTACCTCTTCCCAGATGGCAGGATGGAGAATATGTGATGCGATGGGTGGTAGGGGTCTTTGATGATGGAGATGGCTCTGCTAATTCATCTCTTCCTATATATGTCCAGTAATAAAGGGATCTATCTACATTTTCCTTGATCTCCATTCCTTTGTCCTGTTTTCACACCTTACATTTCCTTATCTATACACTTCCTTATCTATACACCTCCCACTCCCCTGACATCAGTCTGAAGAAGAATCTCAACCCGAAACATAGCCCATTCCTTCTCTGAAGAGATGCTGCCAGTCCCACTGAGTTACTCCAGCATTTTGTCTCTATCTTCGATTTAAACCAGCATCTACAGTTCCTTCCTACTCCTATACACACTACTCTTTTTCTGTCAACCAGCATGTCTTTGCTGTGGGACAAAAGTGGCGTCATAGGGGAAACACACAGTCTCAAGGAGAAAGTACAAAGTCCCCACAGTCAGCACCTAAGGTCAGCATCAAATCCAGGTCCCTGTATTTGTGGGGATGAAATCAAGCTCTCCTCCAAATGTAGTCATTCAATATTATAGAGAATCTAGACCAAGTGGGACCCGTTGGGTCCCTGTCACAAGGGAGGCCTGGTCCCCCTACGCAACCCGTTCCCCCAATGCAATATTCCACCACTCATCCATAGCCCCCACCAGGTGGCCTGGTCCCTCAACGCAACCCGTTCCCCAATGCAATATTCCACCACTCACCCATTCCCCTAATGCAACCCATTTCCCCAACGCAATATTCCACCACTCACCCATAGCCTCAACTGTGCAGGGGTGTGGTGGCTCATTTCCTCTTATTCACCCTCCCTCATTTTGCATTAAAAAAAAAATGCAATTGCACTTGCTAGGGCTGGCAGGACTCCGTGTCCTGGGATTGCAACATTGTAGCGGGCAGGGCTACAATCCCATTGTGATGTCATAGCTGTAACTGCTAGTGCAAATGGAATTAATTTTTCTCAAAGTGGGATTTTGTAAAGTTCGAAATGTGAATAACCTGTAAAATATAACATCAATCAGAACGAAACGTGATATTCCATACCACAGGACAATTGTGGGTAAGTTGGTCCAAAAATTGTAGCGCTATCGTGTACTGCTTTGGCGTAGTTCCGGGAGCACATAGGCAGACAGGCACACATCCACGCATAGAAACAAACGAGATGAGAGTTCTAGTAATATATAGATAAGGAATTGCAGATGTTTGTTTATAAAAAAAACACTCAGTCAGGCGGCATCTGTGGAGGATATGGATAGGTAACGTTTCAGCTGTGTTGTCAATACCCAAAACAGTTGACTCCAGACTCCAACACCGATCCCAACCCCTAGGTATAATAATTCTAAATCTGCTATGATGACATTACACAAGATGGCATTTCATAAGAACTACATGAATCATCCGGCTACCTTTTAAACCCATGATCTTAAAGTTTTATCTAATGGTTGCGGCTATGCTATTATGGCTTTTTTTAATTGTTTATTCTTGAAAAAAAAAACATAATTCATTATGCTACAAGAAAAAAAACATATGGAACTATGACAAAATTAAAATTCCATTGAATTAAATAAAAAATATAATAGCATTACTCCAAAATGTATTATACTAAGGCCACACGTATGAGCTAAATGGCTAAATTATGACAAAAAATTGTTTTCAAGTGCAATAGAAATTAAAACTAAATGCATAGGGAGTTAAGTTTGCTACAAAAGTACATACAGTGGCTTGCAAAAGTATTCATACCCCTTGAACGTTTCCACATTTTGTCACGTTACAACCACAAAACATAAATGTATTTTATTGGGATTTTATGTAATAGAACAACACAAAGTGGCGCACAATTGTGAAGTGGAAGGAAAATGATACATGGTTTTCAAATTTTTTTACAAATAAAAAACTGAAAAGTGTGGCAAGCAAAAGTATTCAGCCCCCTTTACTCTGATACCCCTAAATAAAATCCAGTGCAAACAATTGCCTTCAGAAAGTCACCTAATTAGTAAATAGAGTCCACTTGTGTGTAATCTAATCTCAGTATAAATACAACTGTTCTGTGAAGGCCTCAGAGGTTTGTTAGAGAACATTAGTGAATAAACAGTATCATGAAGCCCAAGGAACACACCAGACAGGTCAGGGATAAAGTTGTGGAGAAGTTTAAAGCAGGGTTAGGTTATAAAAAAATATCCCAAGCTTTGAACATCTCACGGAGCACTGTTCAATCCATCATCCGAAAATGGAAAGAGTATGGCACAACTGCAAACCTACCAAGACATGGCCGTCCACCTAAGCTGACAGGCTGGGCAAGGAGAGCATTGATCAGAGAAGCAGCCAAGAGGCCCATGGTAACTTGGAGGAGCTGCAGAGATCCACAGCTCAGGTGGGAGAATCTGTCCACAGGACAACTATTAGTCGTGCACTCCACAAATCGGGCCTTTATGGAAGAGTGGCAAGAAGAAAGTCATTGTTGAAACAAAGCCATAAGAAGTCCCGTTTGCAATTTGCCACAAGCCATGTGGGGGACACAGCAAACATGTGGAGGAAGGTGCTCTGGTCTGATGAGACCAAAATTGAAGTTTTTGGGCCTAAATGCAAAATGCTATGTGTGGCGGAAAACTAACACTGCACATCACCCTGAACACACCATCCCCACTGTGAAACATGGTGGTGGCAGCATCATACTGTGGGGATGCTTTTCTTCAGCAGGGACAGGGAAGCTGGTCAGAGTTGATGGGAAGATGGATGGAGCCAAATACAGGGCAATCTTGGAAGAAAACCTGTTAGAGTCTGCAAAAGACTTGAGACTGGGGTGGAGGTTCACCTTCCAGTAGGAAAACGACCCTAAACATACAGCCAGAGCTACAATGGAATGGTTTAGATCAAAGCATATTCATGTGTTAGAATGGCCCAGTCAAAGTCCAGACATAAATCCAATTGAGAATCTCTGGCAAGACTTGAAAATTGCTGTTCACAGACGCTCTCCATCCAATCTGACTGATCTTGAGCTATTTTGCAAAGAAGAATGGGCAAAAATGTCAGTCTCTAGATGTGCAAAGCTGGTAGAGACATACCCGAAAAGACTTGCAGCTGTAATTGCAGCGAAAGGTGGTTCTACAAAGTATTGGCTCAGGGGGGCTGAATACTTTTGCACGCCACACCTTTCAGTTTTTTATTTGTAATAAAATTTGGAAACCATATATCATTTTCCTTCCACTTCACAATTATGCACCACTGTGTTGGTCTATCACATAAAATCCCAATAAAATACATTTACGTTTGTGTTTGTAAGGTGACAAAATGTGGAAAAGTTCAAGGGGTATGAATACTTTTGCAAGCCACTGTAGCTAAATGTATTAATAACTTGTCCTTTGGAACAGAATTGCTACTGGCAGATCCTCTTTCATTGAAGCCCTTAAATCTGATTTAATTATTTTCAGTGCAGAGAACAGTCTCCCCACGCTGACCTGAGTGGGTGATATGGCTGTTACTATCATAGCTGCAAATCTTACTATTTCTGGATAAGCAGGGATGACTTCTTGTACTGTAAGTTTCGATGAGCGATCATATGTATTTACTTCTTTTAAACCACCAAGGAAATCTTGCATAAATTCCATTAGTTTAACATTAAAAGGCTGCCTTTGTACATTTAAACGGGAAACTTTTTCTCTTGACTTCAATTTTATCTAAATATTTTTCAAAATTTGACTTCATCGTTTGAAGAGGATGAGAAGGATTTGGTACTCTCATCTTCATTTTGTGGTTCTGACATTTCAGCTAGTAGCTCGTTTATCCGAAGGGCCTCTTTTGCTTTAGCAATTTGATCCTCGTTCAACAAGCTTCGGTTCATTGGATCAACGTAGCCAACAACCAACAAGATCTGAGTTTCAAATAGCAAACCCTCTCTTTTCTTCATTGACAATACAATTCCTTCAGCAATTAATCCTCCAGCTTTGGATAGGTGAAATATTACATTTTTCCACTCCTGTAGAAATGTACCAGGAGTTAAATCCTCTGCTTGCAGCAGTTTGGTGGCTGCATAAAGGTGAGCAAGCAGTAATTGTGATACTAACCTCCATTGACGTTTAGTCAGTAGGACACTGGGATCATCAATGTCTTCTAGAAAGGGTTTTATGTCAAGCAAACACTTAACCATCATATATGTGCTGCCCCAGCGAGTTGCTTGGTCCAAAATAGCGCCCTTTCCTGCACATCTATGGAAGATAGCATCAATTCTAGAGGTCCTGGCTCCTGAGGCTACTTGCTTCCCCTTACCCATCAGAGTGGCTGCATGGCGTTCTTTCAATCCATCTCTTCGTGCTAGTTGCAATGTATGTACAGTACAACGCATATGTTGGATTAAACAGAAATCTCCACAGATGCCTCCTCAACAATATCATCGAAGGTTTCATCATTCTGTTCTATTTGTGCTGTTTCAGTTTCAGAATTGGAATCAGAGATCTCCCTTTCTTCTTCAACTTTATTAATCTTTTCTATTGTGCTTAGCATATTTGAAGCATTATCAGTGACGATAATTACAAAATCTTTCAAAACGTCTTCCTCTAGGTTCTGGAGATAAATGCTCTCATGATGTGCCTTGGTGTCCTTTACTCCGAATGTCCGAGTGACTATTTTACCGTTTTCATCAACAAATCTAGCATTGATGACAAAATAGTTAACTCTGTGACGAGTGGTAGCATCCATTTTAATGAACATGAACCACCCTTTAAGAGTTTTTCAAAGCTTTTTCTTTTCATTCTTGGCTTCTTCAAGTACACAGTAAGTTTTCTGATAATCTCCATTGCCAGAGAAACTCCTAGTTTCTTAGCAATTTCCCCATTTAGGCCTAGAAAGGCTAGTTGTGAAAATAAAGTTAAGGCCACACCATTTCTTACAACAAGTTTGATAAGGTGTTTCTTAAACATTTCTGTGGTCATTCTGTGGTCATTGTTAAGGGCCTGTCCCACTGTACGAGGTAATTCAAGAGCTCTCCCGAGTTTAAAAAAAAAATCAAACTCGTGGTATGCACGTAGAATGTACTTAGCGGGTACGTCGGAGCTCGGGGTGTCTCTTAGCGGCTCGTAACGCTAACGGCAGGTACTCGGGAAACGCAGTAAGCTCATGAAGACTCGTGAAGATTTATCAACATGTTGAAAAATGTCCACGAGAGCTCTGAGTATCTACGAGCGGCTATTACCGTAATTCTCCGAGTTCGAACTAGGGGAAACTCGGGAGAACTCTTGAATAGCTCGTACAGTGGGACCGCCACTTTATAGTTACTTTGTATGTAGTAATGAACCTTGTAAGTGATGCTTGTCCCTCAGGAGATTTGCTTTTTGCTGACTAATGTAGTTGTGAGATTTTTATTGATTCTTGTATCTTTCTCATTTACAACGTCTAAAATTTTAGGGCGTCGTCTTATCAAATTTGAAGTCTTGTTGGAGCATTTTTATCAGAGCCAGAGAAACAACTGAGTTTTGTTTCACACGATCTTTCACTGTCATCATCTTCTATCATACACTGACACACACAATGTTTTTCATCTGTATTTATTGTAAAATATTCAAAAGCAGCAGATCTAGTCGGTGTTTTCTTTGCCATTGAGAAAGGGGCTTTAGATTTCAAACTTGCTAACTTGTGAAATTTTGAAATAACTCAAATTTTTTTCCTTAATAAAAAAAGAATTAATGACATTAGTGAATGAATAGTGCCTGAAATTGAATTATTAACATCTTTTATATATCACAAAATACGGGGTTAAAGTACAGTAAATACAGCCGGGAGAACTGACATACTTTACTTACCTTTACTAACTCATTTTAGTAGTCTCTATTCATTGGTAATAATTAAATAATTTGAGGAAACTTGTTTTAAGGGATTCGTGGGGTCAAGGGGACGCAGCCCCCCTCCTGTTAGTTTAGGTTAGGTTAAAAGGGGGGGGGGGCGGGGTCATGGGAACGCAGCTCCCTGTTAGTTTAGGTTAGCCATTGTTTTCTATCCTTTTACCTAAATGAGCCCTAACCTGTTTTTCCCTTCATTACCCAACCCCTTAAGGGCCTGGATACACGAAATGCTGGAGAAACTCAGCGGGTGCAGCAGCATCTATGGAGCGAAGGAGATAGGCTTCTATGGAGCAAAGGAATAGGCTTTCTATGGAGCGATGGAGATAGGCTAAAGGCCTGTCCCACTTTCACGACCTAATTCACGACCTTTTTTACTCGTGGACATTTTTCATCAGGCTTGAAAAACGCCCCGACCTACTTGATGCCACGAGTACCTACGACTAGCATCACAACCTACCTACGACCTACCTACGACCACCTACGACCTTGTGACGGCCATGCTGCGAGTATGAGTCAAGGGCAAACTCGGCAGAGGTCGTGAATTAGGTTGTGAAAGTGGGACAGGGCCTTAACCTTTTAACCTAGGATATTGTGTCAAGCATCCCACTGAAAGCAGGAATTATGGCTTGTATTTACATAAAATTACCAAATTCTTTGACGTTTTGCTAAGGCTAATGTTTTCTGCTGTTGCGAAGGAAATAATCATCACTGATGATTTATTTTGCAGTAAATCTTGAAAATTCAAAATCTGTATTCATTTATAATATATTTCCCCGTAAATGAATGACTACATTTACCTTTTGAATTCAGAAATTATCCAGACATGTTCACTCAGTGTAGCAGGTGGAGGGAAATCAGCTGGTGCTGGTGTTTGTTTATGTTTTGTTTCTTGTCGCTCTGCCGCCAGATGGCAGCACCGATGTGACTTCTCATTCTCTCGGGTGGAAATAAAGTGTGCGGTATGTTTAAAAAGTGGGATTTTTTTACGATTTACGTAGTCTCTGAACTTTATGTTGAGGTCGGAGTCGGAGTCGGGACTTTCTTACCGACTCCGACTCCAGCAGCTCCAAAATTGCTCCGACTCGGACTCGACGACTCCGCAGACCTGAAACTTTTAGATCGCCAATCTAAAGAAAGGTCCCCACCCGAAACGTCACCTGTCTATGTTCTTCTGAGATGTTACCTGACCTGCTGAATTATTTCAGTGCTTTGTGGGTTTTTTTTTCATTGAATATAATATGCAATCTCCATATTGACCATTTTATTATTGAAGTTATAAACAGTGTTAGGGTAATACAATAAATAACAAAATAATAAAAATGTAAAGGAAAACTCAGTGGAACTCCCTCCACTGAGCAAATACAGCAAAATTGATTATTCTCTCCCTCAGCCTGTGTGGTTGCAAATCGCAATCTATTTCGGGCGACTGGCCTTTAGCCTTTGGATGCTCAGATGAGATGATGCAACCAGTGTTTGTCTGTAGTGGTGAAGGAGTCATGTACCGTGCATGTCTGGATTGCAAATCTTGGCAATGGGCAGTTTTGTCAGCAGTCCCCTCACTGCCGTGGGAAGATCAGTTGTGGTAAGTCTCTGGCTGTCTGTCAGTGGAGCTTGGAACAGCAGGAATCCTCCTTCAACTTGATAAAATGCCCTATTTGGGAGGACATGCAATCTCCACATAGAGAGCACCAGAGATTAGATCTGAACCAGGCTCACTGGAGATATGCACAGCAACATTACTGCACAGTCACCAGAAGGTTGACCGAAGGATGATGATAACTACCATTGGTTTAGTTCCTGCTGTCCTTATCTTACACACATTGGCATCCTGCCTTACATGGTCTACCCACAGTCTGGCAGGGCTTCTAAGCAAACTTAGAACTGGAACCAGGTTAACTACTTATTGACCATTGACTCCATCCACACATCGCCCTGCCTCGGAAAATCAGCCAATAGAATCAAAGGAAAGACCCACCCTGGTCATTCCTTCTCCTGGCTCCTATCAGGGAAAAGATACAGAAGCTTGAAAGCGTGCACCACCAGATTCAGGAATGGTTTATTCCCCTGTATTATCAGGCTCCTGAATGGTCCTTCCATAAGCTGGGCTACTGTCCTTTACCCCATTCCGGACAATTGGACTTTATCTTTGGAACTGTTGCGCTATAGCGCTGAGAACTAGATTCTGCACTCTGTGTCTTCCCCTTTGTTTTACCTATTGAGTATGACTTGATTGTACTTATATATAGTATTGTCTGATCCGATTCAAAAGCATGCAAAACAAAGCTCTTCACGATATCTCAGTAGACCTGTCAATAATAAATCTAACTCTAAGCCTAAACCAATGGTATCTCTCACCCTCCTTTTCTCAACCTTCTGGTGACTGCGCAGTGATATTGCTGTGCCATTGCTTCAGTTCCAGCCGCTGGTATTTCTCGTGTGCAGATTGCATGCTCTCACACTTTCCACCAAATGCTCTGGTTTCTTCCACAATCCAAAAACCTTCTGGGTGGCAGATTAATTGGACTCTGTAAAATGAGTATTAATATCTGGAGAGAATTGATGGTACTGTTCGAAAAATAAGATGGGTTAGTAGGATTAGTGAAAATGGGTGCTTGATGATTGGCATGACTTTGATGGGCCAAAGGGCCTGTTTCCATGTTGTATGATTTTTATGAATATATACAACTCTAAAAATCAAATCCTTTGTTTCAAACCATAAGACATCTCTGTTTGCCATAGGCATGAATTATTGGATCCAATTCCAGAGACATGTTTCTCTAACAATGAGTAATTGTTTGTATTCTATCATGTGCATACCATGTGTCTAAATATCTGTAGAGTCCTTATGCATAAAGATAACACGAGTGTAACAGTTTTTAGATTTTTTTTTCTTGCAGTGAATTAAGCAACATGGGAGAGTAAAATTAAATTGCATTGATTTAAATCCAATCGAACTGACAAACCAGGTGATTGCTGTCAGAGGAGGATTAATCTATGGCACTCTCTGAATCGGTAAGCAAAAAAGTGCTGGAGGAACTCAGCGGGTCAGGCAGCATCTATGGAGGGAAATGGACAGGTGATGTCTGAAGAGATCCTGACCCAAAACATGACTGTCCTTTTCCCTTTACAGATACTGCTTGATCTGCTGAGTTCCTCCAGCATTTTGTGTTTTCCTCAATATTCCAGCATCTGCAGTCTCTTGCCTTTGAGTCAGTGAGGATAGATTCAGGCCCCAGGTCTATTATTGAGCTCACAAATGCAGTGATGTATGAGGGGAGTGTTGATAGGTTTCAAAATGCACTGCAGTTACTCAACTGGGTAACCGTCAAAACACTTCTCAAATGTGAAAGTTCTACACCAAGAATGAAAAGGACTTCAGGTACATGTACATCATGATCCACAATTTCCACTTTAACATCGCCTTTGTCCATTATCACAGTGTTTAAATTATGGAACCACATACCCAGAAGGATTTCAATTGTTCAAGAGGGTGGCTTCACACGAACTTTTCAACGGTCCTTTAGCATTGATTAAAAAAAGTTGGCTTCCCTATATTATTCGAATAATAATCCCCATATTATTAGCAAATTACATTTCTGTCATGCTTTCTTCAAAGCAGTAAATAGTATAAGACCTTGACATTACTAAAACCATGATAATTTTTTTGTATGCTAAAAAAAGTAAATTTTCTCAATATTTTTCCTTCACATCAGTTTATGAGTTCATGTGTCTTGAAAATGATTCCACTGTTCACCCCTATTCAAATTCTTTCTCATATCCACTTTGATGCACACCACGTGTTCTACTTGTAAACACAGCCTAGTCTATCACACTTGACAGGCTCCCCTCCCCATTGACTCCATCTACACGCTGCCTTGAGAAAGCAGCCAACGTGATCAAGGACCACTCACGCTCTGGTCATTTCCTTTTCTCTTCTCTCACATTGGGCAGAAGATATAAAGGCTTGAAAGCATGTTCCACCAGATTCAAGAGCAACTTTGTCCCCTTTATTATCAAATTCTTGAATGAAACGTTTGATAACTAAGGATGAATTCCTGCTCTTCCCATCTACCTTTTGTGACTCTTGCATTTTTTTATTTGCACTTTCTTTGCAGCAGTGCACAATATTCTGAAATCTGTTTATTTTCTCTGGTGCATTACTCATGTATGGTATAATTTGTCTGGACAGCTCATAAATCAAAGTTTTTCCCTGTATTTTGGTACACGTGACAATAATAAACCAATACCACTACTATTATTCAGCAAAATATTTTGTTACATAACGCATTGAAGGGTGATGCGATGTGAATTTAAACTCATTTCTAAAAAGATCAGGATTGCTCACAAAATGTGGTTTACTTCAATTATCAATAAACATATCACAATATGCTTTTTGACAGGAATGAAATGAAATCTATAAACTAAACTTTTCCTTCAACAATTTAATTCAATTAGTTTCCTAATCCACTGGGTGTGACCGACTCTGCTAATTTACAAGATACACATGCAAGAGCTAGTCTTATCTCTTTTCAACTACTGTAACATAGGAGATGGTGCATTTGCAGAACTGATCACATTTACTTGAAATGTATCTGCTACCATTTGATAATAATAAATGGGTGGTCAAACCAGGTAGAGAAATAAAGATTAGAGCACAAATGCAGAGGAATGATAATAATTAAAAGTCAAACATACTTAAACCCAGCAAAACTTCCAATAGTCCTAATGTGTCCTTATGATTGTCCAACCACAGTTACTGCTCAACCACTTAATTGCTTTCACAGCAAAAGGTGAAAAATATCTTTATTTCAAGATTGTGCTGAATATTTTGTCTGCCTCCAGAAATAGTTTAAGTTTAGACTGAGAAAGGATAGTTTTTTATACAATAAATTGGGTGTTATGATAAGGGTCTGAAGAAGGGCCTCGACCCCCGAAACGTCACCCATTCCTTGGAAAAGGGATCGAGTGAAGTGGGGGGTGGGGGGGCGAGGACTTCTTCCCGTGGAAGGACGCTGTGAGGCGGAGGCGACGGTAGAAGAGCCCCAAGTCGTGGTGGGCGCGGAACTCATTGAGGTGGGTGGGGATGACAAAGGTGAGACCTCTGCTGAGGACCGACCTTTCAGTAATCTGGAGGTATCCTCTGCCTAATGGGAGAGGGCAGAATGGGGGGGGGGGGGTGACCCTGGTGTGAGTTGTTGTTGATTGTGTGGGCTGCTGCTTTCCTGAGGCAGCGTGAAGCGCAGGTGGAGAGTCGGTGGGGAGCGCGGCGGAGAGTCGTTGCTCTGGTACCTCCGGCGGGGGGAGGCTGGTCGACGTGACGGAGTGGGCCGAGACGTGACGGCACCTGCGCCTGCGCCTGCGCGCCGCCGCGGTTGAGCGGTGAGATCAGCTGATGCAGCGGCGGCCGGGGTAAAGGTAAACGCTGCCGCGTCGTCCAACTCCTCACCCTCCCTCCGCCCGCCCGCAGTGACCGGCGGCCGGGGCAACGAACGTGTGGGGTGAAGGGAACCGAGGTGCGGGGGCGGGGTTGGGGCTGAGGGTCTGGGGAGGGGGGCAGTGACAGGCCCGGCCCAACCCGGCCCAGGGGAGTGGGTAGCAGGCCCGGACCGGGGGAGTGGGTAGCAGGCCCGGCCCGGGGGGAGTGGGTGGATGTGGATCGACGGCGGGTGGGTGACAGGCTCAGGGGGAGAGGGGGGGGGGGCGACGGGCACGGGCCCGGGCCTCGAGGATGGGCGGGCGGGGGGTTGGGGTGCAATGACAGGGGAGTGGGTAACAGGGCCAAGGGAGGGGGTGTCTGGCCCGTCCCGGGGCTTGGAGGATGGGCGGGGGGGTGTCAGGTTGGGGAGATAGGGTGTCGGGCCAGGAGAAGAGAGTGTCAGACTTATTCTGACCCCCCCCCCCCCCCCCCCCCCCCCCCCCCCCCCTTAGATTCACCTGTCAAACTATTCAGGTTTAAACGACAGAGGCAATGTCTTGTCAATTATAGATGCCCATTCAGTGAGCTGGTGGTAATGCTAGAATCGTTTGTAGTCTGCATCGGTGAAGGTGCCAGTTACATAAATACAAAAATGTCGTTTATGAAATCCTACTTGTAAAGGTAAAACCAAATTGGAAATGCCAGAAATATTCGTCTGGTGGAGAAAAATTTGTTAAGGTTTCAGGCCCGTGACCTATCATCAGAACTAAAATGAGTGAGAAACAAATTTGGTCATACGGAAGGAGGGTGATGTAAAAAAGAAGGGTGGGGATGCAAAGAGAATTAGCGAGACGGTGTTGAAGGTATGATCATTGCAGCTGTTTAAGGAAGAACTGCAAATTGAAGATAGATTATCCAGCATCTGTAGTTCTTCCTTAAACAAGTGCTGGAGTGGCTCAGTGGGTCAGGCAGCATCTCTGGCGAACAAAGATAGGATGACGTTTTGGGTCGGGACCCTTCCTCTGAGTTAAAGGGTTATCTGTTCCTGGGGTTCTCTCCCTCTCTCCTTTTTTCTCTCTTTGCCACACCAAATGTTAGAATCACTCCTCTTCAGCGTCTTCAGCGAGTCAGCGTCTGCCTCGTCCACTCTATTACCTCTTCATACTGGCTATCCTTTTACAATCTCAGTCCTGATGCAGTGCCTCAACCCAAAATGTCTCCCAAACCATTTGCTTGCTCAGTTGCTTCCTGATCTACCGAGTCCCTCCAGCTTGCTTTTTGTTTGAGATTCCAACGTCTGCAGTCTGTTATGTCTGCATCGTGTAAAATGTTGAATATTGACGCTTGTCGAATGCTCAGGCGGAAAATTAGATTATTTTCTTCAAGCATATATTGGACTTTGGCGTATAATGGAGGTCAGCAAGAGTTCAGAATGGAGTTGGAGAATTGATGATTGATAGTTGGAAGCTTTGTCCTTTTTCATTGTTATTTGGATGCATTTGTCTATATTATTTGTATTTTCAGCATTGAAAGTGTCACTAATTTAAATTTAAACATAATCAGATAAAGCAAAATGCAGAAATGCAATGATTTAAAATTTGTGCTATTTGAAATGTTGTTTTAGTATTTGAAATAAGTTCCGAGCTAAACAATAAAATGGGGACACGAGATTACAGGTTCTAAAATCTTGAGCAAAAAAAAAAAGACAGCTGGAGGAATTCAGCAGCTTGGGCAATATCTGTGGAAGGAAAAGGATAGATGGTATTTTAGGTCAGGAAACTTTTTCGCCCGTCCCTTTTCCTCCACAGATGCTGCCTGACTCACTGAGTGCCTTTTTTTCCCCTCCAAACTATACATTCACTTTGTACCAAGAACACCTGCATTTAGTTCTAATATTACCCGTTTTTGTCTCTCAGTCATCTTGTCTGCCAAAATATTCACCTCTGTTCTTGCTGTACCTATTCTGCTTCATTGCATACGGACTGATCATCCTCACTCACCTGGGCTGGATGCCGAAGGCTGATTTCATTGGCTGTCCTTGGAATTATGTGGGCGATCTCAATAGTGGCTTTATTTCTGGCAGAATAATGTAGAAATCCCACCCTCAGAATTTTCTCTCAAGCCTTGACAGAAAGCAAAGCTAGGGGTGAGGATCTTTGTCAAAGTTGTCAAGGATTTAATTTTTTTTTAAATGTCTTTGTCATTCAAGGATGTGTATGAAAGCATTTCATAACCCAGTTATATCAAACAAAATTGTTAAAAAATAAAACTTTAAATTAGAAAACCATAGAACAAATACATAAAAGAATATAACATTTTCCTTTGCTGACCTATTCCTCATGTTTGGAATACGCTTTGAAATTAAAAAGGTCTCCAATCCAATGCCATGTCTGAGCTAGCATGGAATCCAAGTTGCTGTTTTCCTGGTGCAATCTAAGTTGATATGTTCAGATGTTAGAGACTTTTTGAAGATTTGGCAATTGATAATTACTAATCTCAATTTCCAGACAGCACAATTTGTCTTGTTATCTCCTGACTTGATTACTCCAGTTCTCGCTTCCCTCTTTCCCCTTATACCATTTTATCTCTGGCGTTTATATGCTATCTTAACATGCTCTCTTCAATCATCAATCTTGAGTTGCCTTGCCTATTTTGACCCCTGATATTTCAATGCCTGAGCTGTACATTTGTCAAATCCCAGGGCATCTCGTTCTGGCTACTTGTACATCTGCCAATTGTAATCACTTGTTTTGACCAACATGTTTTCAAAGGCCAAGGTCATCAGCCCTGCAGTTTTTCCCCAAAGCTTTGCTGTCACTATACCTTTTATATCCTTTAGATTTTAATGTTTTTCCTATAACTATGTTTCATTGAGATGCTCCGTTTGCCCCCACACCCCAAAGATGTGTGCGCATTCATAGGTTAATTATCTGTTGGAATTTTGCCACTTATTGTATTAGGTGAGAAGTCGAATCTGGGGAAAACTGGTGGAAATGTGGGGAGAATAAAATGGGTTAGGATGAAATTGTTGTAAAAATAGGCATTTGATGAACAGTGAGCATGTTTCTGTACAGTAATTCTCTGTCACTAGCATGCTCACTAAAGCCTGCTTTTAGATCAAACTATAGGCCATCTGTTCCAATATTTCCTTAAACCTCTGCAAAATGTTATTTGATGTTTGGTGTGATGTCTTTTAAATACATTAAAATACTTGTGCAATGGATGTGGTTACAGTAATCTAGTAATGCTTCCTGTGAAGAAAACAATTGCAAATTTATATAATTCACACATGAATTAATTTATATCAATATATTGCAGTCAAATATGAAAACTATTTTACAGTTCAGTGTTTTACCATTGCAGAATTAAAGGAAGGATACATGACAGAATATGTACGTTTAAAAATTAATACCAGGTGTAAGCAATCATAGGGTTATGTAAATGTTATGTAATTTATTGAAAAATCCAAGCACAAGCAGAATCATATGGCATTAACAGCAATTAATAGTGAAAAGTTCAAGTTGCAGGGCTGGTAACTTGTTGGCCATGGAGTTTAGACCCTGTAAGTTTTTCAACTGCACTTACCTGCGGACCCGTACCTACCGCTGTCGAGGAGCTGCCTCTGCAGCTCTTGCTCTGCCGTCAGCGTCGACGTAATGTCGATCAAGCGCCAGGCGGGGCTTCGTCACGTAGTCACTCACGTGACTCCGAAGTAAAATAATAGAATCATCCACACTAAGTACATGGGCAAGTCACGAGCGTTTAGTTGTCAATTCACCAGGAACAGAACAATGGCATTTTACTTGAAGTTTTTAAAGGCATATTAACGAATAACACAACAAATAATTTATTGAATTTTTTGTCTATTATACATTTATCAGTTATACTAGGTAACCAGACCACTATAATGCAAACAAGTATCTAGTGCAACCAATACAAAGTCCACAGTGTTGCTGAGGTAGGGTTGTGGCTAGGATTGTATAGTGTGCTTCAAAAGCCTGATGGTTGTTGATGGGGTGAAGCCGTTCTTGAACCGGGAGGTAACAGTACTTTGGCTTCTGTGCCTTCTTCCTGATGGTAGCAGCAAGATAAAAGCATGGCCATGGAGATGTGGATCTTTGGTGATTAGCTGCCTTCATGAGGCAGCACCTCTTGTAGATCCCTTTGATGTGATGGTCACTAGCCGTGATGGACTGAACAAATTCCACCACTTTCTGCACCATTTCTGAGCGTTTGGGATACCACAGTGTGCTCTCAACCACACATCTGAAGAAGCTTGAGAGAACATGCAGCAACATGCCGAATCTCTTCAAACGTCTGAGTAAGGAGAATTATTGATGAGCTTTCTTTGCGATTGCATCATTATGCTGGGCCGAGGACAGATCGTCACAGAGTTGTGCATGCCCTGAAACGTGAAGCTGTTGACCCTCTCCACTGTTGTCCCGCCGATGAAGTCAGGCTTGTGGATCCCTGGCCTTCTCTTCCTGAAGTCAGCATCAGTTCCTTGGTCATGCTGGAGTTGAGCAAAACAGCTCTGGCACCACTCAACCAGTTTATCAATCTCTCTCTGGTACTCTGACTCATTGCTACCCTTATTCATTCAACAGCGGTGGTATGGTTGGTGAATTTAAAGATGGCATTGGAGCTGTTTCTGGAAACATAGTTGTGGGTGTAGAGAGAGTAGAGCAAAGGGCTGAGCATGCAGACTTGAGATGCCCCTGTGCTAATGGTCAGAGAGGAGGCTATGTTGGTAATTTGTATTGATTGAAAACTGTGGATAAGGAAGTTGAGGACCCAGTTGCAAAGGTAGGGGGAGACTCCATTTCTGAATTTGAATCTAGGTTCAGAGGAGATTTAAAAAAAAAAAAAAAAGAATAATGTACATAATGTATCCGAATACCGCATTTCATTGATTGAAAGCTGACATTATTTTGTCACTGTACTTAAGTATTTTGTAAGTTTATCTGTTATCGATAAATCTATTTTCCTTGATTTATTTTAGAAAGAAAGTGGACAGCATTTATTGAAAATAGTTGGTACCTCTGCAGAGATCCACCTCGAGTGAGCCACCATGGGGGAGCTTTTCCGGAGCGAGGAGATGACGCTGGCACAGCTTTTCCTACAGTCAGAAGCTGCTTACTGTTGTGTCAGTGAGCTGGGGGAGCTTGGAATGGTTCAGTTTCGAGATGTAAGTTGATGCAATCTATTTCAAGTTCAAGTTCAAAGTTATTGTCACATGCACCAATTGGTACAGTGATATTTGAGTTACATAGAAACATAGAAATTAGGTGCAGGAGTAGGCCATTCAGCCCTTCGAGCCTGCACCGCCATTCAATATGATCATGGCTGATCATCCAACTCAGTATCCCGTACCTGCCTTCTCTCCATACCCTCTGATCCCCTTAGCCACAAGGGCCACATCCAACTCACTCTTAAATATAGCCAATGAACTGGCCTCAACTACCCTCTGTGGCAGAGAGTTCCAGAGACTCACCACTCTCTGTGTGAAAAAAGTCTTTCTCATCTCGGTCTTAAAGGATTTCCCCCTTATCCTTAAGCTGTGACCCCTTGTCCTGGACTTCCCCAACATCGGGAACAATCTTCCTGCATCTAGCCTGTCCAACCCCTTAAGAATTTTGTAAGTTTCTATAAGATCCCCTCTCAATCTCCTAAATTCCAGAGAGTATAAACCGAGTCTATCCAGTTTTTCTTCATAAGACAGTCGTGACATCCCAGGAATCAGTCTGGTGAACCTTCTCTGCACTCCCTCTATGGCAATAATGTCCTTCCTCAGATTTGGAGACCAAAACTGTACGCAATACTCCAGGTGTGGTCTCACCAAGACCCTGTACAACTGAAGTAGAACCTCCCTGCTCCTGTACTCAAATCCTTTTGCTATGAAAGCTAACATACCATTCGCTTTTTTTCACTGCCTGCTGCACCTGCATGCCTACTTTCAATGACTGGTGTACCATGACACCCAGGTCTCGCTGCATCTCCCCTTTTCCTAATCGGCCACCATTTAAATAATAGTCTGCTTTCCTGTTTTTGCCACCAAAGTGGATAACCTCACATTTATCCACATTATACTGCATCTGCCAAACATTTGCCCACTCACCCAGCCTATCCAAGTCACCTTGCAGTCTCCTAGCATCCTCCTCACAGCGAACACTGCCCCCCAGCTTAGTGTCATCTGCAAACTTGGAGATATTGCCTTCAATTCCCTCATCCAGATCATTAATATATATTGTAAACAGCTGGGGTCCCAGCACTGAGCCCTGCGGTACCCCACTAGTTACTGCCTGCCATTGTGAAAAGGACCCGTTTACTCCTCCTCTTTGCTTCCTGTTTGCCAGCCAGTTCTCTATCCACATCAATACTGAACCCCTAATTACCCTACAGCCATACAAATAAAAAGAACATAATACACGATAGAGTTTAACATTAACATCCACCACAGCAGAATCTACGTTTCCCACTGTTATGGAAAGCTATAAAGTTCAGTCTTCCTCTTTGTTCACCCATGGTCGGGGCCTTTGAATCCTCCGCAGTCGCCACTACAGATGGCCCGATGTACAGGCCCTCACGCCGGGATGATCGGAAACTCCGACATCGGAACGGATCGGAACACACTCGCGGCTTAGTGTTTCCGAATCGACCGTTTCTTCCCGGAGACCGCGGCTTCCGAAGTCCACGGGCTGAGCTGGGTGGAGCTCCAACACTGGCAATCCCCGGCAAAAGATCCCAGGCCTCTGCGATGTTAAAACAGTGCTCGCGGCTAGAAACTCCGCAAACCACAGCTCCACGATGTTAAAGTCAGCAGGCCCAACGCTCCGGAGCTCCAACACAGGCGATCCCCGGCAAGGCATCGTCCCGTTCCGCGATGTTAATTCAGTGCTGCGCTGCTGCTGAAGGTCTGGCAGGTCCCCGGTAGGAAAGGCCGCGCCAATCCAATTAGTAGGCCGCGAGGGGGGTGGTTGAAGATGCAACAAGGAGAAAAGACGCATCTCTGTCCAGGTAAGTAACTGGGAAATGGTTTCCCCTTAATCCCCCCACCACCTCCCACATATGACACACTAAGAAACATTTAAAACATTTTTTGATTTTTTCTGTTTGTATAGAACCTGCATCCACTGTATTCCGCAGATCTTCCCTGTGATTCATAGAATTTTAAAATGTGCATTTGAGTTTAGTAAATCAAATATTCTGTAAAACAGTAAATTGTAAAAGTGTGACAGAAATTCACTGAGGAAGTTGTTAATTTTCTTCCTCCGTACAGTTAAATCCGGATGTGAATGTATTTCAACGCAAATTTGTAAATGAAGTTCGTCGTTGTGAAGAAATGGATCGCAAACTCCGTGAGTGTTTTAATGCATTTGAGAGTAATTTTGGTTGTCTCTTTACAGTATTAAAAGGAGAATATTGGGGATGTTGCCATGTAGTTATTATTTACGATGTTCCATTTCTTCATAGTTGAAATAACTTGGACATAGCAATCTACAACTCTTCACATTCCTTTTCATTTAAAGAACATTAAAATGTATAGAAATATTTACGCACCAAAATGTTATTACTCTTGAAGGGAACATTTTCACAGCAGGAATGAGCTTAGGAATAAAGAGCAACTAAAGTTTTGGTTACTGAAGGACAATCTATCTTTTGGTTTGAATGCATATCTAACAATATACATTTACTTCGAATTTGTTTTATTTTAATTTCAGGTTTTGTTGAAAAGGAAATTCGAAAAGCAAACCTTACCATTTTGGACACTGGAGAGAATCCTGAGGTTCCTTTTCCTCGTGACATGATTGATTTAGAGGTAAGCATTTCCTGATTGGGTCTTGGGTACAATATTACTTTGGACCTTAATGTTTTATTTTCCCCAAAAGGAACAATTATTCTAAAAATTAGAAATTATTATTGTCATTGATGCATAGACTTGCTTTTATTTCATTGCATTGAAACAAATTTCAATTTAGTAACTCTGGAGCATCTTTACCCAGTTAATCAGTCTTGAGTGGTGAAGGGGACAACTGCGATTGAATTCCCTACTAGCATTGTTAGTGAGAGACAAAATGGCATTTACAATACATTCATTTTTAATGTGTGCTTTGCTTTCCATTGTCACCAATGGAACTATGGAATGAATTGATGACAAATAGCTTAAACTTGCATAGACATTTTCCCTTTTTCGTCTGATATATTTTTGATTCTCTCTCGAACACACTATCTTTGTTCAGAAGTTAGATATTGGCAATGCATAAAGGCAATGGAATTGGTTATGCTTGTCTTCATAACAAATGTGTCACAGTGATGGGAGGTTTGTGTTTTGCATTATGTGAAGCAAAACATTTTGCTTAATACATGCCATTAGCCCTTGTTTCCATTTAAGCTCTTGAGTTGTGATTCTTCTTAATATAATGGTGATGTACCTTTTTTTTAAACCAAGTAATATTTGCTACCTAAATTGCTGAGTCACTCCAGCATTTTGTGCCTGTCTTTGGTATAAATCAGCATTTGCAGTTCGTCATTGGCTTGTTAACCAACTTCAAAATCAATTTAAAAGGTGCATTGCTCCTGGGCAATAGTATCTTCAATGTATAATAGCTAAATTTGCAATAACAATGACATTTTGTCACTTTTATTTTTCAGGCAACCTTTGAAAAACTGGAAAATGAACTGAAGGAAATTAATACTAACCAGGAAGCATTGAAACGTAACTTTCTAGAGTTGACTGAATTGAAATACATTCTTCGTAGAACTCAGCAGTTCTTTGATGAGGTCGGATTATTGAGCTTTATTTCAGTTTACACACCATGCCTTGTTGAGGATTAGTTTAAGCTTGCAATGCATGTGTACATTGCTGTTGGTCTTTCTTTCTATATTTCTAATTTGCAGGGTCTCATCAAAATTGCTCATTGCAAAAAGACGTAATACTTCATACAAAATACATCAATGATTTACTAAAATTCATTGTTGTGCTGATTTGCCTTTAGAACAAAAATGCATAATTTTATATTTAGCTTATTTGCTTATCTGCCTAATTTAATCTGAAATCCCTTTCAATTTTATTTTAAATTGGTCATTATACTGCTGAGAAATGAATAGGATCAGAGTTAATGCTGTTTAAGCTCTTCAACTGTTAAAAGTCAAAGTCTACTCTTGAGTGTTATTAATGCTGAATGGGCAAGTGTATATTGTTTAACTTGTTAGAAAATCTGATCAAATTGATACTGCTCCTGCGATGTATCTTTTTGTAAAAGCACCAATCTTCATCCTAAATATCTCACAAAAGGCAGGATGATGCAGTATTATGCTTTCCTTCAAATTATCTGTTGACCAATGCCTTCAATGGGCGGGCATACGCTCGTTCCCCAATTCTCCTGAACCTGCTGCCTCTGGATTTGGAACGCTGATCTTAAATCTAAGTGGTTGTGAAGATGAATGTAGAGGTGCCAAGGGGTGGAATGGCCTTGAGTGAAGCAATGGGTCAGGTGATGGTGGGGGGAGGGGGAATAGCACGTCCTGAGTGGCCTCTGGAAATGTTGGACAGGCGACAAAGCCTCTCCCCAACTTGCTGCTGAAATATTTTGCGATATTAAAACATAATAAACATAAACATGATATTAAAAGCCAATCTATTTTTAAAAAGATAATTAAAAACAATTATTATTGTTGCACAATAAGTAGTTTAAAAAAATTGTAGTTATCTTTTTTTTTCCCCTGCAGACCCATAAATATTCTAAGTAAATAAGTTCACAGACCTTGCATGAGTTCTATACTGCAGTATGTCCATACGCATCAGCCCAGCTTTTCGATCTCATTGTGCACACAGTAGCTGAAAGTGGTTGAGGGTTTTCTGTTGAATTTCAACCAGTAAGTTAAGGACTTCTGTATCAGCACAAGATTTCTGAATCTTGCACGCCCTCAGACTTTTGGTAATTTGGTTTAGAACTATTGCCATTTACCAGCAAAATCAAGGCCATCATTTCTCTGATTGATACATTGTCACATTGAAAGGCTAAATATACACACCTGTATAATATGGTCAAGCCTTTGTTGGTCAAGAGTCTCCTGTAACAGTTATTGTGCAATTAAAGTTTGTCACTCTGAAGTCACCAAGGAACAGTGTGTAAGAAATGTTTGATGTGCATGAATGCTGAAAAATTGTGAATAAATCAAAGTACTCCAATCTGAAATAACAACAGAAAATGTTAGAAATACATGGCAAGTTAAGCAGCATCTGCAAGGAGAGACTTCCTTCCAGATTAATGACCCTTCATTGACTCTTGCTTCTGCAGTTTTCCGGTCTTCATGGAAGGTCATTGATCTGAAACAGTAATTCAGTTTCCCTCAACAAAGAATGCTGAGTATTTTCAGCACTTTCTTTTAGCTAGAAGTAATGACCGCTGATCTGTGATTTACAATTAAATGGTCTGAGGGATAACTGCTTGGCCAGGATGCTTCTCAGTGCATTGGTACAATTATCTTCAGGATCCTCCACAGTATTAATGTAGAATGAGGAGATGAGAACTTGTCTCCCGCTGCCCGGGTTGATTTGCGTGTTCATGCACATTTCTAAACTATTGCCCGATGTGCCAAAAGTGGAAATGGAGTCATCAAATGTCGAACAGCTGGAGGAGTGTACTTTTTCAGATTTGAACCTTGGAGACAATTGAGACCTTTTAGCATGTACTGCTTCATTTAGCAGCCGTGCATGTGTTTTATTGAACATTTAGGCTAATTAAGTCTGTATTGAAGTAGTTAATATTCAAACTTTGTAAATTGAATGTGATACAATTGAAATTGTCAGAATGATTTTATGATTCTGCAGTCTTTCCTTCAGTTTCATTTTGCCACATTCAACTAATTCATTATTTCGGAGCAATATAAAAATACTTTAATATTCTAGCTAGATGTAAATTAATATTGTTGAAATGGGTCAGTGTCAAGTAATATGCTTCCTAAGTGTGCCTTTGTGAGATTTTGATATAAATTAGGACAATAAATATTTAGTATAACCTGTTAGTTGAAGTTAAAAGCGAACCTACACTTGGTGTCCCACTCAGCTTTAATATGGTGCTCATTGCTTTTGACATTTTTGAGTAGTGCATAAGAAGATTGACATGCGCATTTGAAGAGTATAACAACGCCCTCTTGTCACAGGGAGTTCACCTATGACAAAATGAAATACTGACATAGATCTGCACAGTAATTTGCAGCTGCTAACTTGAAAATGATTTAAATTATACCATGTGGTTCAATGTTTTTTTTCTAACTGAAAATTCTGAAAATTAGAAATCACAGATTTTCAAACTGTAAAATTACCTTGAAGGAAGCAGGTATTTTTCCTCTCTATAAATGTTATGGGCTTAGTTGCGGTTTTGAAAATGTTCCATTTTGAGCAATCGGGTGTCATTTTAATTGCAGTAGCCCCAATTTATGTTTCTGGTCACGAATGTTGATGGATTCTGGAAATCCCTTGTCAGTGAGTTATGTAGCATTTCATCTACCATGGGGGAATGCTGAAGGAAAAAGGCAGGTCAGGTAAATATCGTCCCAGGATTGGCTTTGAAGTCATTAATTTACAAAGCCGATGTTTTATAATTCTCAGTTAATTTCTAAACAGCAAATATGATTTTTTTAGTCCAGCTTCAATGATGTATGAAAATCAAAATCCGTGTGGTATCATGCCATCTTGTGGCTTTAACTGTAGTTAGTACAAATTTCCTGTAGTTGTTTCATTATCATATTCACAGATCAATCCTCAAATTATAATGTTTTGATTTAATATATCAAAATGTATTTTCTTTCCTAATGTTGGTTCAATTGCAGTGTTTGATATTGGCAACTTTAATCATAATATATTTTCAAATATTTCTACAGCGATATCTACTATAATTTGAAATGGTGTTTGAAGTAGAATTTCAATTTCTTTTCTATAAACAAAATGTTTGTCTCAGTAGAGCAGTCAAGTAGAACATTCCTCTCTCAACTTGTATTGAGCTGTTGAAAGATATTTGAGGAAAAATACCTGTGAAATATTTTGATAGTGTGGTCAGTTGATACCATGACAATCTAATTCATTTAATTGAGCAGTACATGTTTACAATTGTTTTTTAGCATGATCCTATAGCAACAAAAGTTTTGTATGTACTCCTTGTAACAACTGTAAAGCCATTTTAGCTGGCTGCTGAAAGATCACGAATACGTTAATCATGTTTGTCCTTTTCCCAGTCTTCTGTTTCTTAAAAATAGGCAGAACAATAACAACGCGAGAGCTAAGTTTTGAATCATTCCGCGTAAGCAGCCTTAAGTGCAGGAATCTAAGGAAGACTGGAAAAGTAACAGTTAATGGCATGCAGATTCCCATCCCTCCCTTCCGTCTCCAAGTTTCTTGTGATTTTTTTTTTCTTTTGCTTTCTTCTTCTGCTTATTTTGAGTGAACTGTCGCAAACTTGATTTGTGTTTCTCTTGACCATTTTGGAAAAATTCAGAAATGTGTTTATGGTTTGATCTCCAATAAAGAGCCACACGTGGGAAGCTTTTTGCTTTTATGTTGACAGGACCCACATTTTTCCATTTCGTAAGCTGGTTAATAACAATTTGCTTTTTAATGGAAATGCAATTATTGGCTAATTATGATGTTTCTTCAGTATAAGTATACTGGTGCATGTGGCTCCATAGTGGAGATCAATCTCAGAATGGGGCTTGTGATGTACACTACAAATCTAATTTACCGATTTATTATGCCTTTTCAAATCAGTTATTTATGGGAATGAATCACCAGTCTATTGCAAAGTCCTTGGGAAATGGCCTTGAATATCTTTACTCGCTGGCCTCAAGTAAATGAACATTCACCAATGATTATACCTTTCTGAATCTATTTTTCAGTTTTTGGATCAAATTGTTCATCTTTCTATTTATTTGCACACTTCCTCCTATGAAGGGACATGGTTGTTGTTCCTCAGCCCTCATGATATTAAATACCAACTTTTTAAAAATGCAGCAGGAGTTCAAATATAATAACAGTGTCTAGTTAACATACTATATTCAGTGGTATTTAGTTACAATCAGCAGCATTTTGGAGTTCAGGAATCTGAGATCTGGTATATTCTGAAGACCTTTGATGAGCGTTGCTTAACCTTGGACATTAACCTCTATTAAATCTCCTGGGGTAAACCTCGATAATTGATATTGGTTTTGTTCTTTAGACATCTGAACATTTAAAAGGCTTCAGGATGCCAACTTCTGGACTGACGATAAGGTTTATGTAATAGTTGACTCGATTCCATCTTAAGCCATTTCACATTTCATGGGCACAAACATGTGAAATGCACCTGCTATATTGTCCACCTTTTTGCCACAAAAACACGAATTTTACTGTACAAGACGAGCCCTTTTCTTGCTTGTAAATTTGTTTTGATGATTTTTTTTAATCGTAAATTTAAAAGTTGCACTCCACACCTTTAAGCTTGTAGCATATAAATATATGATAAATTATAGGTAGACACAAAATGCTGGAGTAACTCAGTGGGACAGGCAGCAACTCTGGAGAGAAGGAATGGGTGACGTTTTGGATAGGGCCGGAACGTCACCCATTCCTTCTCTCCAGAGATACTGCCTGTCCCGCTGAGTTACTCCAGCATTTTGTGTCTACCTTCGATTTACACCAACATCTGCAGTTCTTTCTGAGCTATGATAAATTATATCTGGTCCATGATTGTGCTTCCTGTGGCTGTTTTGAAGAACCAATTACCCAAAGTAGTCACCATTGAATTCCTAGCTCCAGTATCTCATGTTTTTTCAGATCTCCTGTCAGTTTTTCATAAAAGCTGTGTGACAATTTGGTGAAGTGACCATTCAGTTTTATGTCCTGGGCTTTCTTCCAACCATGATCATTGAAATGCAAGTCTTTTTGTTCAGAAATGGGAAATCCATATTTTATATATTTGCCTTGGGGAAATGCAAGTACTGGATTGGTAGCATCTGAGTGATGGCCATAAAGATGATGGCAGGTAATTCTTTTGAAGCTCGTGTGAAGGGAGTGTGCAGCTGATATTCAGCTTCCAGCTTGGGTAAAGCGATTGAGACTGCATTTGGATTAAGTGATTCCACCTATACTTTGATAAATACAAAATTGAAATAGATTTATACATTGAATCATCAAGTACCCTTTTCTCTTATTTTTAAACAGTCATAAGACTTGACTGTCTAAACAGCTTCATGCATGTATTTTTAAAACACCTAAAACAATGAAATATACTTAAAATCTGGGAAAATCAGGATATTCTCACTAATTACAAAACAGGCATTTCTACATACAAAGAACACTGTCATATTCTTCTGTCAATTAAGGGCAAGATAGATCTCAGCTTTCTGTCAACAGTTTAAGCCTAAAATTAATTGTCCGTGATATTGACAGTTCATTCTATTGACCACAGTGTGATGGCAGATTAAAACTATTTGGGTGATATAACTCATCCTAATTGCTGAAACCTAGAGCACTGTAGTATTATAAATGCAGTATAAATGTCTTACTAGGTTCCTGTATGTTAGACCTATTAAGCCCAAACAGTTCAACCTATTTGAATGGGGGGTACACAAAATGCTGGAGAAACTCAGTGGGTGCAGCAGCATCTATGGAGCGAAGGAGAAAGGCGACGTTTCGGGCTGAAACGTCGCCTATCTCCTTCGCTCCATAGATGCTGCTGCACCCGCTGAGTTTCTCCAGCATTTTGTGTACCCTTGATTTTCCAGCATCTGCAGTTCCTTCTTTAGCTCTTTACAACCTATTTGAATTATTTGAAAGGCATCTTGAAATCAGTTATCCTAACATAGCCATGTAATTGATGAATTTGATGTTACTAGTTGCGATTCAAGAAGTGATGTATACTAATCAGATTTAATAAATTAATAGATCTTATTTTTTCTTTATTATGGTTTTCAAAAACCAAACAGCAGACCTTACATTTCTAATCATGCAGAGGCACAAGTAACCCATTCTAGTGATGTCCTTTCCTTAATTAGGTTAATCGTAGAACCCACCACACATTTTCATACTTGGCTCTTTACCAATTTTTGACAGTATACTTTCTTTTAGCTTTCCGATTTGTAACTAATTGCCGTGTTGATTTTTCTAATTATATATTTGTCAATTATTAACTTTTCAAAATGAAACCATCCATTATATTTAATGATAACAACTATGGAGTGGCAGTCAACTTCTAAATTTCTTTAAAAAAAATCTTATCTGTGAATATTTTGCTTGTGTTTTTGCAGTGGTGGAAATTTTGGCAAACTGAGCTTGGTATTCCTTGCCAAAATGGAACTGTACAAAAGTAGAATCAAGGCCTTGAACTGAAGCATCAGTTCAAAACATCTGGGAGGGAGTAGAAACATTGTTTCATATACTTTTTTGTGATTTTGTTTGGGGGGAAAAAATGGAAATCAATATTTTGTGATTTAATAATGAAAATTCCTTCTGCCCTTAAATAACTGAAGATTTGATCATATTTCAGATGTCATGTGCTTTATCTTGTTTTTGACAAATTATGACGAGTTTACTGAGGATCCACACTGTAGAGTGGATAAGAAAAGCATATTAAAAAAACTACTGCTTGATTCAGTTGTGATTTGACAGTATAAGCCACTTTGTAGCTCTAGGTTTAACTTTGCATAAACATTTCAATTTTTTCTCTGGTTCAAGAAATAAACTTGATAAATGTATGTAGCTTTTATATAAGAACAAATGAATGAGGAGTACAATTAGATCATTTGACTCCTATGGCCATCTGTTTTTGGCTGATCTTCTGCCATTATCCTGCATTATACCCATATTCCTTGGTTCCCTTAATATTCATATGTATAGTGGATATAATGCTAATAATTGTCATGATCAATGTGCATTTTACGTTATAACATTGTTATCTGTTTTTTTTTCAATGGTGATTAAATGCATAAATGATATGCTCATGGCTTGGCAGGTAGTCTTTTAAATATCTCCACTTAGTTGTCAGTTTGTATAGGTCCACACTGCACAACTTCAGAACTACAGCTAAGCTGTAAATTGCTCAAGTTACCCCCTGAAAAGTAGGAAATATTAGAACATCTACCCTAAAATCACTGGGAGTTGAAGCATAGTGTTAGAACAGAACTAATGCATTGGATATGCCATTCACAAGAAATAACAGTAGGTGTGTGCATGCGGTCATAACGGAAGATCTATGGGAGTGCTTGCAGCCTAATTCATTAATTTTCCTGTAATTTAATTAATACTAAAGATATTTGGAATTCAAGCTAATATTTTAGGTTTATTTTCTTAAAGTTGGCTGGATAATTTGAAGCTGCATGTTACCACCATTATTAGAATGGTTTGGTTTTGTCATCAGCCGATATGTCATGTATTTTATCTATAACAGGAAAGACAGCAGAAGAATTCTTAATGTGCATTGAAAATTACATGATTGATGTCTACTTTATGATTGTGACTGGGTTTATAATCCCAGGGTGATACGGGTTTCCTTCAACTATGAGGTAGGAAGTAGCAGGTGAATAGAGCTGATTGTAAGGAGTTTTCCGTAGCAGGCAATGTAGGTACTCTCCTATGTAATATCCAAGTTTCTATCGGAAATCTTTATTTGACAAAATCCAACAAGAATATTAAAACACGTTAATATGTATATATTTAAAATAACCATCAAGCAGTTGATACTATGTCAGTATCCATTTGAAATCGTTGAAACCAATTTCCACTTCTGCGACTATCACTGGCATGTACGTCTTGGCAATGGCATATTGATTTTTCTGACTTGTCATTTGACACCTTCAGAAAGATTCAATTTGCTTGAATGGATTTGCTGTTCATCTGTAATCATCTGCTTTCCTGTTCATCTTTGCTTTTATTTCTGTATTTATAACATTTTATGTATATTGTTTATATTTTCTTTTCCGTTCTGATTCTTTTTTTAAATTTTGTTTTTCTGCTCTACTCCTGGTTCCTGATTCCACTGCATGCCACTAACTGGTTTCATAGTATGTTAATTGATTTGTGAATTCAGGCTGAATTGCATCATCAGCAGATGTCTGATCCAGACCTACTTGAAGAATCGTCTTCTCTGCTGGAGCCAAGTGAACTAGGACGTGCCCCGCTCAGACTTGGGTAATTTAATTTACCACTTAAATGTCAATCTATAATCCTAACTGAAATATGTGAGTCAAAATTATTTCAGAAAAATGACTGACAGCTAATAGTGATAATACTTAGATTGATCGTTATGGATGATTGGGATTAAGCATAATATTTTCACGTGAGATAAATTTTAGCTAATGCTAAAATAACCAAAGAAGGTTTTAGTGATTTAAAGTTGTTTGCTCAGAATGGACATTGTTTCATTAGTTAAAATCATGAAGTTATTGCAAGCTGGTCATTATTTAATGACAGAGATATGTTTAAATCTAATATCCCAAACATGCCTTAAACAGGGACATTTTCCTGGGTCATCATCATTATCATGGGTTAAAGTGAAATGAGCCAAAAGTTTTACATAGTACTAGGAATTTAACAAGGAAGAATAGTTAAGGTGGGCAGTTGAATTATTTTGTTGCTGCACCATCTGGCCACCTACCACCTTCTCGTATCTCTACAACCTTCCCAGCCTTGGTTGTAGTATGTTGCTGCATATTTATCTGATTGTACGTTGAACACTCTCCTCACAAGCAATAGAACTACCTCATTGCTAACTTCTTTAGAAATCCATTCTTTGACCAAACATTTGACCAATTTGTCGATTTGTTTATTTAATTATTATTTGGACGGTGCCACTAATGTGGATAGTTTCTAGTTATGAAGTACTCTTTAATGGAAGCAGTTTTTGTGAAGCATTTCAAGGAGATTATAACGATGAAAATAAATCATATTTTATTGATTTTCTACAAGGTGCCACGGTGGGTAGAACATGTACTGTTGGGCTCAGTATTTAGTATGGCATAACTAAATAGTATAGCTAACGAATACCCAAACAGTTTGTGTACAGGAGACAGATAAATGTATGCTTCTTGTTCTTGGTGAAACAAAAAGGAGCTACCAGACTGAGCAAATGAAGGCTTTTTTGGGGGTTAGACATCAGTATTGAAGTTGAACATATCAATAGCTTTCAAGCTACTTTGAATTGGGGTCAAATTCTGGCTTGTTATTTTTCCGTCTGAGTGAATGTAAAACAATTTTTTGTTGGTTGTTGGCAGGAAGCAAAGAAAATAAATGTTACCAGCCTTTGCAAGATTCAAAAGAGTTTATTGTCATGTGTCCCAGATAGAACAATGAAATTCTTGCTTTGCTTCAGCACAACAGAATATAGTAGGCATAAATAAATACAGAACAGATCAGTGTGACCATATACCATTTTGCGCGCGCACACACACACACACACACACACACACACACACACACACACACACACACACACACACACACACACACACACACACACACACACACACACACACACACACACACACACACATATTATATATATATGAGTTTTGTTTGAGTTGAGTTTAATAGCTACCTGAAGGCAGCGGGCAAATGAGTGAGTGGCCAGGATGGTGTGGATCCTTGATGATGCTGGCAGCCTTTTTTAGGCAGTGACTGCGATAGATCCCCTCAATGGTGGGGAGGTCAGAGCCGATCATGAACTGGGCAGTGTTTACAACATTTTGCAGTTTTTTCCACTCCTGGGGCGCTCAAGTTGCCGAACCAAGCCACGATGCAACCTGTCAGCATGCTCTCTACTGTGCACCTGTAGAATTTCGAGAGAGTCCTCTTTGACATACCAATTCTCCGTAATCTTATCAGGAAGTAGAATGTGCTTTCTTTATAATTGCATCAGTGTTCTCGGACCAGGAGAGAGCTTCAGAGATATGCACGTTGATATAAACGGGACTACGGGTCCCCATCCTGCCCCTTGCAAAGTCCACAATCAGTTCCTTGGTTTTGTTGGCGTTGAGAGCCAGGTTATTGTGCTGACACAATTTGGTCAAACGGTGGATCTCACTTCAATACTCTGACTCATCTCCATCAGTGATACGCCCCACAGCAATGGTGTCGTTAGCGAACTTGATGATGGAGTTCGCACTATGGCTGGCTATGCAGTCGTGAGTGCAAGAGCAAGTGGATGTGCGCCTATTGCTGTGTGACAAGAATGTGCATGTTCATTCATAATCTCAAATTGTATGATGATTTTTGTAGCTCATGATTAAGATTAAGGAGGCCTATGGCTCTTGATGGCTCTCCGCTTCTTAACCTTTGTGGAAATTAAGAACATTCACCATCCCTCGTCATGGTGAATGTGTAGAAATGGCTAGCTGTGGAAATGGAGGAAAAGGTACAAAGATTAATGCAGAGAGAGCTGCATTGGAGATCAAAATTATTGTGCAAATGGATTGGTTATGATGGAGAGTGACTGGATAAATAAGGTCAATGCCACAATGGATTTAGAAGCTTACTTTCTGTTGTGTTTATTTTATACACCAAAAAGATGGGATGTTTTACTCCTTTCTTCCCTCCTCCCGCCCATCTGGTCCCAAGCCAAAGGTCTTTTACCTTGAACTGTTAGGTGTTTGAATCTGGCAAATAGCCAGCACTTTTCAAATCTACTAACTGAGTAATTCAATAATTTGAGGTTGAAGAAGGGTCCTGACTCGAAATGTCATCTGTCTAGTTCCCTTCGCAGATGCTGTCTAACCTCCAGCAATATATTTTTTGCATAAGATTCCAGCACCTGCCATCTCTTGGTTGAGCTTTTTGTAATGTTTTGAAGAATATTTTAGATAAAAAGAGAGGTTTAATTTGTTTAGGTATTGGTAGGTCATGTACTGCAGTTGATAATTTGTAAATGTATATTATGCAGCTTGTGACCATGTATACTCTTATGTACAGCTTTGTGGCTGGTGTAATCAACCGAGAGAGGCTCCCTACCTTTGAGAGGATGTTGTGGCGAGTATGCAGAGGAAATGTTTTTCTTCGTCAAGCTGAAATTGAAAATCCCTTGGAAGACCCTGTTGCTGTAAGTGGAATTTTAACATTAAGTTCCTATGATGAATGGTTGTGTAATTCTGTGGTTTAATTTTCTGTTAACACTGGTTATAGAATTGACTTAATTCAAATCATTAGAGCCTGTGTGAAACCAAGGCAATATAGCGTGTTGACAGCATTAATAAAATGAGCATTAGAGCAACGGCCACTGCAGTTTTTGGTTCGAATGGGGTAGTTGTTTTTGAATGTTGAATTAGTTAGAGTTATCATGATTTCCTGTCTGCTGCTATCTCAACCACAACAACTGTACTGACAGCCAGTAGATGAACTGTGCCGGTACTGAAAGGAAGCAGATTTTCAATGATCGGTACTGACACTGACAGGTTGTTTTTGATACAAGGATAGTTAAGTTTTAGTTTTAGAGGTACAGCATGCAAACTGGCCCATTGTCCCATCAAGTCTATGGCAACCAATGATCGCCTGTACACACACTAGTTCTGCACACATCTTGCATGTTATTGAGATGTGGGAGGAAAATGGAGCACTTGGAGGAACCCCACGTGGTCACAGGGAGAACGTGTAAACCCCACACAGACAGCACCCAAGGTCCAGATCGAACCTGGGTCTCTGGCGCTGTGAGGCAGCAGCTCTATCATCTGCACCACTGTGTTGCCCATAAAGTGAAATCATTGTTATCAATCAGTGGATGCACAGTCTGTTTTAAATGCATTTCAAAAATTTGCTTTCTACTTCCCTAAGTATGGTTTTATTTATAATTTTAACCTTTTGTAGCGGAAGCGGAGTTGTCCGTTAAAGAACGAGGCAGACACAGTTTGTCCGAAATACTGGTTCTTTATTCTACACTAACTCTCCTCACTCACTAACACTGCGTGCGCGATTAACCCTTACATACTCCCCAGGGGCGCCCGTGACCAAACCGTGACCCCTATCTCGTCACCGGGACACGTGACCACCCCAAGAGCCGAAGGTTATGTACAGTGCGTGGCCCATCAACCAGTGCCGCCGCACTTTTATGATTTCGGCTCCATTAAATAATGTATAGATCTAAAGAATCTGGATCTGTGGCATGCAACTATTTGATATAAGAAGCTTTTTGCATTGTCAAAGATGAATTAAGTAGCAATGAGAGTCCACATTGTAACATCATGGGATAAGTGCATTCATTCTGAAGTAATGGAATTTGAATGCTTTCTATAATTACAAACCCTTCCCTCCACAAGTAATGAAAAAAAATTGGAGAGAATGAATTTTGGATGCTTTAAACTATAATATTTCTGATAATACAAGAAAGACATGAATATAGTCCATAGTAAGAAGTTGGGTGTTGTGTCCATTAGTGCACATTGTATTAAAACAATATTTTATATTAATTTCCTAAGATAATAAACATTGCCTTACCTGCACAGGACAGTATTCTTTTAAAACTGATCATTAGTAGAGTGGATAATATAAGTTTGTCGTCTTGTTATTACTTTTGCAAAATAAATACTTTAATCATTTTTATTGTGACGACATGATTTATCATTGTGATAAAGGAATGCAATGATTTGTATATTTTGCAATCTTTGGAACAAAAGGACTTCAGATTGATGTTCTTTACTTTTTTTTAGGGCGGTCAGGTGGACAAGTCTGTTTTCATAATTTTCTTTCAAGGTGACCAATTGAAAAACAGGGTGAAGAAAATTTGTGAAGGGTGAGGAGAACATTTTTATTGCTAACAGTCAGATAATGTAATTAGTTGTCAGTTTTTTTAAATCCGAAGGGCCCATCTCACTGATACGCTACACCCTAATGGGTTACGTTGCCTCTTTCCATGTTGCAGGTCCCATGAACTCCTTATTCTCTTTGGGAGGTATCAAAATATCTTTTAACACAAAATGCTGGAGTAACTCAGACTGAAGGACGGTCCTGACCAGAAACTTTCACCTACCCATGTTCTCCAGAGATGCTGCCGGACCCGCTGAGTTACTCCTGCACTTTGTGCCTTTTTTGGGTAAAACCAGCATCTGCAATTCCTTGTGTTTCCATCGTCCACATATGTTTCATTTCTGTTGTTTGTACATGAAATCCTATATCAATCACACTATAATGCTATTACTGTCTAAAATCTAAATATTTTGTGCTTAAGATTTTGTCAATAATTACCCATGTATTGCCAAATTTATGATTTATTTGCCTTATTTCATGACTTTCTAAATTGTCAATCTCCCTGATTTTCAAAGTGAGGCCATCAAACGTGTTTTATTTAGTAGCTTCAGTGTATGATTATTTGTTGTTGGCCTAACGTTTTGTCGGGGGTTCAGAAGAGAAGCATTGTGGTGGTGCTCCTTGCTGGTCAGCATGTTTGTGACTTTCATGCCTGCACAGTGCAACATTGGTGCACAGAATGTTTTGGAGTTCAGATGGTGACCTTTCTGCCCACCTAGTCTGCCCTTGGACTCTGCACTGATATAAGGACAATTTCAGGTCACCTTGAAATGCCACAAAGTGATGGAGTAACACAGTGGGTCAGGCAGCATCTCCCCCTCTGATTACAATCTGTCTGAAGAACACTCCTGACCTGAAATGTCACCCATCCATGTTCTCAGATGCTGCATGACCCGCTAAATTACTCCAGAACTTTGTGCCATTTTTTGTAAACCAGCATCAGCAGTTCCTTGTTTCTATACGTTCCAGATCACCTTAAGCTGAAAACCTAAATACACTTGGTATCTAATCTCAGAGTTTATCTAGCACAGTCCAACTCATTTACTGGGATTGGGAACTGAATGGAAATGGGAAATTAATATCACTGGTTTGTTTTTTATAATTAATATTTTAATAATATATCTGGATAAATATTATTACTTAAATAACTTACAAACATTATCAAATGTTCAAATTCTGAGATACCTATTTTTAAATGACATTGATCATTGTAGATATTTGGAAATAGTTGAAAAAGCCTTTGGACTGTTGAGTGGAATGGGGCAGGGCCTTAGGTTCAATCACAAGGTCTGAGATTCAGCTCTTGGACCTTTCTGCTTCAAGGTACATCTTTGGCAGTGAGAGCTCTAGCTCAGCTGATCCTGCAGGGCTGCTAAATGCCAGTGTGGTTGGATGTGATCTTGACTTGTGTTCAAGCACAATCAGTGATTTATGTTAACAAGAGCCTTGGTCTTGCAGGTTCAGAGCCTCCCTGTATCCCTGCCCAGAAACTCCGCATGAACGAAAGGAAATGTTAGCTGGTGTCAACACACGAATCGATGATCTTCAAATGGTATTGTATTCATTTGTGTATCCTTAGCACATACAGTTTTCTACACAGTTCAGAGACATTTTAAGACATTTGTGCAAAATTCTACAAATGAAAGATTCTTCTATATTCTATAAGATTGGAATTTAAAAATTGCTCAATTTTTCCTTCTGCAATTTTGTTCATTGGCACTGCATTCATTAGGCACATTTACTTGATCAGCAATCAATGACATAGAAGAAAATGTAACATGAACTCCAGGGCCATTTCTCTTAATTACTGATAGATATTGGAGTGCTTCTCAATTGAAAAAGTTACTGGAAAATTATAGATTTGTTTCTAAATATCACCATCATGTTATTCTTTAAATCATTATGTGAAAATGAGATATGGATTAGAATATAAAATGCTAAGCCTTCCTGTGTACCTGGTGTGTTTCTTTAGATATGTATACCATTTAAGTAATATCTTAGTTCCGTTAAAACTAGAATCAACTTTGCAGATTTCATTGCAAGCACATTTATAATATTGAACGTCAAGTCATTTATTTTTGTATGCAACATTAAAAGAGCATTAAAACAATTATTTCCCAGCTAATGATGCATTGGCTTGTTTTGAGAAATAAATTACTTCTCTTCTGCTTTGTTTCATTAGCTATTTCAAGTGTTTCTGGTAACCTTTCCTCCGTTGGCTTTCTCATTTCCTATCATTAGCTTAGATGAGTTCTTAAAAGCAATGTAGTGGACAAACACACCAGACTAACAAAAGGAAGCTTCAGATTTTCGATTTTAAATAAATATCTATTTTTTACTGAGCAATTTAAAAGATGCATGATGGTGATACTTGGAAACAAATCTATAATTTTCTAGTAACCTTTTCAATTGAAAGTCCAATATCTATTAGCAATTAAGAGAGATGTATCTGGAGTTCATCAGTTACATTTCTTATAAAAGGCATTAATTGCAGATGAAGCAAATGTGCCCAACAAATGCCATGCCAATGAACAAAATCACAAAGCAAAAATGGGCCATTATTATTCTACATTATAGAAACATAGAAAAAATAGGTGCAAGAGTAGGCCATTCGGCTCTTCGAGCCAACACTGCCATTCAATGTGATCATGGCTGTTCATCTGAAATCAGTACCACGTTCCTGCTTTTACTCACATCCCTTGATTCCTTTAGCCCTAAGAGCTAAATCTAACTCCCTTGAAAATGTATCTGTAAATTAAAAAATGTTTTGTATTGCTTCCTGTCCAGGTTTTAAATCAGACAGAGGATCATCGTCAGAGGGTTCTGCAGGCAGCTGCCAAGAGTATTCGTGTGTGGTTTATTAAAGTGCGGAAAATGAAAGCGATCTATCACACTCTGAATCTCTGCAACATTGATGTCACACAAAAATGTTTAATTGCAGAAGTCTGGTGTCCAGTTTCAGATTTGGATTCAATTCAGTTTGCCCTACGGAGGGGTACAGTAAGTCGCCATTAATGTGAATTCAAGTTCAGTAATGTACGTTGCACATTATGCCTTTCAGTCTTGTGGCCTCCCTAGGCAGGGTTACTTGCAGTAATCTGAAATCGACAAAAACACTTAAATTGCTTCAGAAAGGAGTGAGCCTAATTTAGTTCACTTGTATTTTTCTCATTGGTACCCGCTTGTATGGAATAATAATAGTTCATATCGGGCCAGATTATGCTTATTCATTCCTTCTGTCTGGAGGTACAGTCAGTGGTCTGCTCAAACGATCTATCCTACTGACTGCACTGTAGTGTGCTTCCAATTGACAATTGGATCCCAGGCAGTGCTGTTTGGATGTCTCTCAATCGACAATGTGATCAACAACATCAAACATCAAACAATGAAAACATAAATCTCGGACAAAATAATTTAAATAATGTAACTTTTCCTGTGTCTCAATTGATTTAGGAGTTTCCCAAAATTCACACTGTGGGAAGCAAAATATTGCAGTTGTTAAACTTAAAATAAAACAGAAAACGCTGGAAGTGTACTTTTTTACTTATTAAAGATACTGAGGGAGATGGATAATCCTTGTCTTTTTGTCTATTCCCCCCACTGACTTAAAGAGAATGCCTTCACATTACAAGTTTTGAAGAATTTTACCATTTAGATTTTGCATCTGTTCAAGACTTCCCATCACACATTATAAACATCCACTTTGTAATTTGTTTTTTTGGAATTTGCTGAGCTGAGCACTCACTGCTCTGCCCTTGATCAGCTGGTAGCTTCTTACTCTTGTTAAAACATGTCTCTTAATTCTAATAAGCCATTGTGCAATGGGTTGTGACATAAATGTATTGTAATTTAAAAAGTTATAAGAACACTATAACAACATTTAAAACACATTTGGACATGTACATGGATAGGAAAGGTTTAAAAGGATATGGGCCAAACGTGGGCAGAGGGGGCGAGCGTAGATGCAACATTTTGGTTGGCATGGGCAAGTTGGGCCGAAGGGCCTGTTTCCATGCTGTTCGACTCTATGACTCTAATATTTTATCATGCAGGAACGTAGTGGATCTACAGTCCCTTCCATCTTGAACAGGATGCAAGCTAGCCAGACGCCACCAACTTACAACAAGACCAATAAATTTACTTCTGGCTTTCAAAACATAGTGGATGCATATGGAATTGGAACTTACAGGGAAATTAATCCTGGTAAGAAACTTCATTAAACTGACGATGTTTTCATCAATTTTTTTTCCAATTTTTAAAATTAAAAATTAATTCCTTTCTTCCACAGCACCATATACAATTATAACCTTTCCCTTCCTCTTTGCTGTTATGTTTGGGGATTTTGGCCATGGTGTTCTGCTGACTTTATTTGCTGTGTGGATGGTTTTGAGGGAAAGCCGCATATTGTCACAGAAGAATGAAAACGAGGTACTCTTTATAGTAATAATGACTGAATCAAGAAATGTAACTTTTTGACATGTATTTTTTGTGGTTTGTAAAATGATGGTAATTACTCAAAAGGTTTGTCATTTTTTTCAGTCGTAGAATTGTGAAACAGCCCCTTTTTGCCTCCCATGTCCATTGTGCCCATCATCACTAAACCCATTTGACTTGACTATATCTATATCCGTCTATGCCATACCTATTTACTTGTGTGCCAAAATGTCTTTTAAAGATAATGATTGCACCTGGAGTCACCACCAACTCTGACAGTGAGTTCCAGTATGAAGAAGTATAAAGAAAACATGATCCAAATCTCAGTATAAAGAAAACATGATCCAAATATAAAGTATTTTAAGATTGTATTTTTTTGTGTTCAAGTTATGCCTAGAAGTATTAATGGCATTGTTTTGTTCATACTTTAACATAGATGGAATATTTAAGTATAACAATTAAATAAATTATTTTAACATTTTTATTTTAAATCCTACTTACAAACCTGCTATTTATAGACCATTAACCCTGGGACAGGAATGATACAGGAATGCCTTTTATCCATGGTTGATGGAACAATTTTGTTTTGATATTGATGCGATATATGTCCATAGTTATTACAAAATCTACCAATTAATATACCAATATCAAATTCTTACTAACTTATGATGGCTCTGCCTATGCAATGCTTCTCTATGTATGCAGAAAAAAAATCCTTGTATTTAACATCTCTTGTTTTTCTTACTCCATACCTTTATAATCTTAAACTCTTTCAACATCTAATTTATTCAGCTATCCCCTGCTAGCACTTGCAATTGCCTCTTTTCATCACTGCACCGTTGATCTTTTCTTCGGCTGCCCAGACAGGAAGTGAAGCAGCATGTTTATAGAACTGTGGTTAGCCCACATTTGTAATAGTGTGTGCAGTTCTAGTTGCCCCATTACAGGAAGGATGTGGAGACTTTCAAGAGGGTGTAGGATATTTACCAGAATGCTACCTAGATTAGAAGGTATTAGCTTCAAAGACAGAATAGACAGACTTGGATTTTTTATTCTTCTGGAAAGCTGGAGGTTGAGGAGAGACCTGATGGAAGTCTATAACATTGAGAGACGTATATAGGTCGACAGTTAGCTTGGGGTCATGTTCGGCACAGACACTGTGGGCCAAATGACCTGTTCGTATGCTATGCTTTTCAACGTTCTATGTTAATAGTGGTGTTTAAGATACTTTAGATAGATGCAGGAAATGGAGGGATGTGGTCGCCTGTAGTCAGAAGGAAGTAGCTTTTAATGCGTATATGGGGATCATATTTGGCATCATTTGCTATAGAGCCTATGCTGTATTGTTCTATGCACAATGTCCCTAGTATTGGACTTTCTTCGGTATAACACCATTTCACTTAAAGTTAAATCCATTTGATTGCCAGTCATAATATTTCTTTATGCGGATTTGCGCATATTTTTGATAATGAGGCTGTGAAATTAAATTTGGAGCCATTGGATTGAACCATTAAATAAATGAGAATCACTCAGCCATTGTTATTTCCAGCACTGAAACGTTTAATTAGCGACAGTATCTCCATCTTTAGGTCTGAATCTATAGAATGTTACTTCCTTCTTTCAATTCTGGTTTCCATTTGCTTTTTAAGATGGCAGAGAGGCCGATTGGAATCATGACAGTAATTTAAGAATGACAACAGTGCATGGTAAAGTGGGGGGGGGGGGGGATTAAAACTGGGAGAGAAGTATGGTGGCATCTAAATAAACTCCTGTACTTAGCATAAAAAACAGTAAATGTTTAATTTTAGGATGCATTTTCAATATATGGAAACACTGCAATCAATCACAATCACAATCAGTTTTATTCGCAGTGCCGTCCGTCGTTTCAGCTTATTCAGGAAGCCTGCATTATGTTGAGAATGAATAAGATTTCATTTTTAAAACAAGTTTCAACAGTGGATTAATCTAATTCATTCAATTCAAAATGCAAATAGTATAATGCTCAAGCTGTTTTACTTTGTACTGCAGGAACATCAATTGCTGTAGTTATGGAGTTGTTGTAGTATCTGTTTTTAATTAAACTTCATTCCTGATAGATCTTCAGCACAGTTTTCAGTGGACGCTACATTATTTTGCTCATGGGAGTTTTCTCTGTGTATACGGGGCTTATATACAATGACTGCTTTGCAAAGACTCTCAATATGTTTGGTTCAGCATGGAGTGTGAGACCAATGTTTACACCAAATGGAAACTGGACGTAAGTATTACAAAGACATTTTTTTAACATTGCTTTATGAATTTATTGTTCTGGCACTACAAAACAAATTTATACTGGGTATATAATGTTACATGGCAAATACAATTTTAACATTAAACATATTATCACTGTCATCCTATAAACATGAGAAAAATACATAATTTAAGTACATATTTATTCCACTTTGGCACAAAATGCTGGAGTAAGTCAGCAGGACAGACAGTATTTCTGGAAATAAGGAATGGGATGCTACCTGTCCCGCTGAGTTACTCAACCATTTTGTGTTATCTTCGGTATAAACCAGCATCTGTAGTTTGTTCCGACAGATTTTGTTTATTCTGCTTTCGCTGAAATTAAGGTTATAAATTGTTTAAGTCATTGATTGATTATTCCTGTGCATGTTGATGACTAGAAAGATGTTGGCTAAAACCTGAGGGCCAATCATCTACTTGTTTAATAATGTATGGCCCAAGTATAAGATGTTAAAATACCTTTACAATCCAGAACTGTCACATTTTGCACATAGAAAATATCTGCTTTCCGCAAGTTATATATTTTTTAAAGTCTAAATTGAACATTTCAGTTGCTCTAGCCAGCCCATTACTTGACAGCCCATTAGTTTCGCCGCTGTTATTCATTGAGGTTCTTAAGTGCATTTATGAAAGACTCCAAAAAAAAGTTGCAAGTATTTTTAATTGCAGTGTAATTTAATGCTAGGATTTTTTTTAAAACACTCGGGCTTTAACATTGATGAAAAAAAAATTACAGCAATTTTGGATAATATATTTTGTGATTATTTTGTAGGGATGAAACTCTTCAAGGCAATCTAAATCTCCAGCTAGACCCTGCCCACCCCAATGTCTTTAAAGGGCCATATCCTTTTGGGATTGATCCAGTAAGTTTTTTTCTATTAAATGTTCGTCGTGCATGAAAAATAAAATCTGGCCTGCCTTTTGACTGTCTGAGAAATGAATGACTGAAGTCCTTAAGTACTCAAGTATTGGAATTGTTCAGAAAATTAACTGGCCAGTCATAAATGCTGGTGATACAAGAAAAGGTAATATTTTGGATTTCCTATGGTAAATACCTAGCCCCCTGACTAGAGGGAGGTGCAATGAAAATCTTGCTTGAGCTGCATCACAGGCATGCAAACTCAGATGACCAGGTAATACACAAAAACATAAATTATATGCAACATTCATACATTGTTCATGAATTCTGCAAGGCAATTAAAACAGATGTTGGGGAAGAGGGGGGAAGGGCTTCTTGATAATAGATGTTGCCTTGTTGGGGCAACTCCTCATGTCGATGCTTTTGATGGTGATGACGGCTGTGCCTATGATCGACTTGACCTGAGTCCACTACCCTCTGCAGCCTCATGTATCCTGTACATTGGAATTGCCATAGCAGGCCATGATGTAACTAGCCATGATATTTTGTGCAGTGCATCTATAGAAGTTTGTAAACATATTTGGTGATGTGGCAAATCTCTTCATACTTCCAAGAAAATAGAGCCGATAGCTCTTCACGATTACATCTAATTGTTGGGCGCAGGCCAGTTCATCTGAGATGTTAGCTCCCAGGAATTTAAAGCTGCTAAGTCACTCCACTGCTGACCCACCACTCTAAATGGTGGGTCACCACTACAAGAAGTCCAGATACGACCTTGGTAAGGACATCAAAAAGGCCAAAAGGGACTTCTGCTCCAAACTGGAGGATGAGACAGATGTTCGGCAGCTGAATGCAATCGGGGCCTGAATGCAATCACTTCCTACAAGGCGAAACCAGGGGGCAGCTCGAATGTCGGCGAAACATCACTTCCTGACGAGCCGAATGTGTTTTACGCACGCTTTGATAGGGAGAATATTGATGTGCCTTCCCGAACCCCCATTTGCTGTGATGGTATTTCAGTCTCAGTCACACAGGCCCACGTCAGGAAATCCTTCAGAGGGGTGAACCCTCGAAAAGCACCAGGACCTGATGGTATACCCGGTCATGTTCTAAAAACCTGTGTGGACCAACTGGCTGGAGTTTTTAAGGACATTTTCAACCTCTCACTTCGAGGTCCCACATGCTTTAAAAGGGCATCAATTATACCAGTGCCCAATCATCCCCTCCAAGCCGGCTACCAAACTCACAGAACTGCGTCTCTGCGCATCCCTCTGCAATTGGATCCTCGACTTCCTCATTCACAGATCACAGTCCGTTTGTATTGGTGGAAATGTGTCAGCCTCGATAACAATCAGCACGGGAGCACCTCAAGGCTGCGTGCTCAGCCCCCTGCTGTACTCACTCTATACTCATCACTGCGTAGCCAGTTACAGTGCGAACTCCATCATCAAGTTCGCTGACGACACCACTGTCAGAGTATAGAAGAGCAACTGTCCATATGGTGCCAGCACAATAACCTGGCCCTCAACACCAGCAAAACCAAGGAACTGATTGTGGACTTTGGAAGGAGTAGGATGGGGACCCACAGTCCAGTTTATATCAACCGGTCGATGGTTGAAAGGGTCAAGAGCTTCAAATTCCTGGGCGTGCACATCTCTGAAGATCTTTCCCGGTCCGAGAACACTAATGCAATTATCAAGAAAGCACATCAGCGCCTCTACTTCCTGAGAAGATTACGGAGTGTCGGTTTGTCAAGGAGGACTCTCTCTAACTTCTACAGGTGGACAATAGAGAGAATGCTGACCGGTTGCATCGTGGCTTGCTTTGGCAACTTGAGCACCCTGGAGAGGAAAAGACTTCAAAAAGTAGTAAACACTGCCCAGTCCATCATCGGCTCTGACCTTCCTTCCATCGAGGGGATTTATCGCAGTCGCTGCCTCAAAAAGGCTTACAGCATCATCAAGAACCCACACCATCCTGGCCACACACTCATCTCCCTGCTACCTTCAGGTAGAAGGTACAGGAGCCTGAAGACTGCAATGACCATGTTCAGGAATAGCTACTTCCCCACAGCCATCAGGCTATTAAACCTGGCTCGGACAAAACTCTGATCATTAATAACCCATTATCTGTTATCTGTTATTTGCACTTTATCAGTTTATTTATTCATGTGTGTATGTATTTATATAATGATCTATGGACACACTGATCTGTTTTGTAGTAAATGCCTACTATGTTCTGTGTGCTGAAGCAAAGCAAGAGTTTCATTGTCCTATCAGGGACACATGACAATAAACTCACTTAAATTGGTATATGTTCTCCTGATTTCTCCTTTCAGAAGTCAACAATTCTGTGGTTTTGTTTTTTGGATGACAAGGTTAAAAGTAGCGCAGGAGGAAGGTGGCATTTTGCTGGCAGCATGCAGGAAAATGTGTGCTATCACCAGGACGGGGTTGCAAGTTGCATCATCTAGCCAATGCAATACACTTATTTGTCTTGACTAATCTAACTCCATCTCCTAAACCCACAATCTTTCTTGCTAAGAAATACAAGAGACTTTACGCAGTGACGCATCCGGACTTCAAATCCTACTCGATCCCGATTTGGATATACGTTGCAGTACCTTCATCTTGGCTGGGAACTTGGCAGCAGTTCTCAAAGGCATTTAGGAAATGCATTGGCTCTCATTTCCACACTGCACAAATGAATACAAATCAATTAAATCCTTCAAATTTATCTTTGACTTAAAACTACCTACATTTCAACTTCTAGTGCTTTTCTTGTGAATGTAATAGAAAGACATGACACTACACAGTAGTGAATAATTTTCTTTCTTTTGTCCTTTGTTCAATTCTGATTGTCATCTTGGTTCAGAAACTAGTTTTGTCTGTCGCATAGCATCACAGTTTTGGAAATAAATATTCCCATACCTAATGTTTTATGTTTTCATTTGAGGACTATGTGACATACTGGTTTGATCAGATTAAAGTCAAAGAGGTTTAATTGAGTAAATGCAATTAGATGCCACGCAGTGTATTAAACTAATGATATGCAAACTGCAGCCTTTTGGAAAAAGTGCTACTAAAGAATGACTGTTCTAATGCCATTGCTCACTTGGGAGAAAAGGTGATGAATAAAAATACTTGAATTTTGCAGAATTCGGCAGTGCTTTAGTTGGGTTGACTGATCATTTGAGAGCAAAAGCAGAAAATTCTGGAAGCATTTAGCATGTCAAGCAGGGAAGAGTAAGCAAAACTGGGAGATAGAGAAGAAAGGGTATTTTTAGCCCTGTGCAAAGTTTGGGGGGGAAACAGAGAAATAAGGAAAACAATTTGCTTGTAGGACTCATGGCAGTTCATTTGTTGTGGATTTGGCTCAAAGAGTTAACAGGAATTTTGATTGTTTTCTCACAAAATTATCTTTTTATGCATAAGGCAGTATCATGCAACACAGATTCAGATGAATATGCTCCTTTGGTCTGTTTGATTTTATCCTTCCATGTGTTCTGGCTTTCGACATTTTGTTTTCCTGATGACCAATTCCAACTACTATGAATTTGGAGTCTAAAGGAAAGGAAACAGTTATCCAAATATTTGCCTGTTGTTCTCAACCCACAAAAAATAACTGATTTCATTTTTCATTTAGATATGGAGCATTGCGACAAACAAACTTACATTTCTAAACTCCTTCAAAATGAAGATGTCTGTGATTTTGGGTGTCATCCAGATGACCTTTGGATTGTCTCTTAGTCTCCTGAATCATATGTGAGTTGAAGTAGATAAGGATTAGTAAATATTTTTTTTTATCCATTGATGATTATTTTACTAAATTTTAAGTCAACTTTTAAATTTCATTCATGGAAATTCATGGAAAACTTTATTGTCATTCGGACCTTGCGGTCTGAACGAAATTTCGTTGCCTGCAGTCATACATATAGTAAATAACAAAACACACAATAAACACCTATTTAACATCCACCACAGTGAGTTCACCAGACACCTCCTCACTGTGGTGGAAGGCAAAAAACTTGTCTTTGTCTCTTCCCTTCTTGTTCTTCCTCTTCCTCTTCATCTGCGCTGAGGCGACCCGGGCCTCCAATGTTGTGACTGCACCGGGTGATGCAAATAAGTCCACGGGTGAACCGCGCTCCGCGAGCGGGCCGGTTGAACTCCGCGGCCCGGGGCGGTCGAAGCTGCCGGCCTCCAGTCCAGCGGACGCAGCTGTTGCCGCAGGAGCTCCGGAAAAACAGGTCACCAACCTGTGACCCGCGAGCTCCCGACGATGTCGTCCACTGGGCCCGCGGCCGGGCCTCCGAAGTCGCTGCCGCCGCCACCGGAAAGCCGCCACAGCTCCGAGTCGGGCCGCCGAAACCCGCCACAGCCCCGAAGTCGGCCAGCCCCGCGCTGGTAAATCCTGGCTGGCTCTGCCTCCGGAGCCTCGGGTCGGTCGCAGTTAAAGTTGGAGGCCGCCAGCTCCGCGATAGGCCTCAGCGCAGATGGAGATGGAGACGGGGGATACGGCAAGAAAAGTCGCGTCCCCCCAAAAAGAAGAGACCAAACCGTTTCTCCCACCCCTCCCACACACATACACTACATAATTTGCACTCCAGCTCAAATTTGAGCAATTATTTTGGTTAACTTTCTTAGTTTACTAATCTGTTTGCTTGGCTTACTGAGGTTCAAATCTGACCAACGAAAGTTATGACTTGAAACTCATTTATTCCATCTCTGTATGCTCTCAGAATAGTGTGCATCTAATTTTTCTTGCTTGTTAATTGTCGATTTATTTCCCTGTACCAGTAAAGATTTGTCAATATTTGATGTTTGCAATTAACTGTTAACTAATGTTAATACTAAATTGAATATTTATAATATTTACCAGTAATTGCATCTCTTTTCTCTGCTTTGTTCTTAGATATTTTAAAAAGCCACTGAACATCTACTTTAGCTTTATCCCCGAAATAGTATTTATGTTATCTTTGTTTGGCTACCTTGTTATTCTTATCTTCTACAAGTGGATTGCTTATGATGCCATCACATCAAAAGAAGCTCCCAGCCTTCTCATCCACTTCATCAATATGTTTCTATTCAGCTACAATGATAAAAACGTGAAGTATCTTTATAAGGGGCAGGTATGGAACTTTTGATGCAAGTTTGTGCAATGTGCCTGCTTGTTTCTTTAAAGATGTTTGACTGAAATCAATAGCTTCCAATCTGATTCTAAAATGATATTCTGGTGTCACTTAAGCAGCAAATTGATATATATGGGCATGTCAAAGTTTGACACTTTGCTGAACGTTCTCTTCAAGTTTGCATGCAACTGCAAATGTAACCTTTAATAGACGGAAATAATTCAATGGACTTTCTATTTTGTTCATAGCCCGGTTTGCAGACCTTCTTGGTAATTGTAGCACTGCTGTGTGTTCCATGCATGCTTGTGGTGAAACCATTGGTGCTGCGTCATCAGTATTTGAGGAGAAGGAATTTGGTAAGATTTTATGTTTCAGAGTTCAAAGTGCAGTTATCCTTGGGATGGTAGTGACTGTGGCTTAGTATTATTACATTTTCCTTCTAGGGGCTGCTTGGCATTTTAAAAAAATAATCTATTTCCGTGAGCTACAATACTCTTACATTAAATTAAAACTACTTATCTGAATTAAACACAAAATAATTTGTAGTTCTTATGGAAATATTGCAGTGGTAAAGAAAATTAACAATTAATCTTATTGTGCAATACTGGAAAAGATAACTTATTGTAGTGTACACCTCTTTGCCTTCAATCGAGGAAGTATTACTCTGCTGCTGTGTGCTCTTGACACAGATGGTTATCCACTTTGGAGGCAAGAATGGGAAGGAAGATTATTATCTGAATGGTGTCGGGTTAGGAAAAGGGGAAGTACAACGGGTGTCCCAGTACATCAGTCACTGAAAGTAAGCCTACAGATACGGCAGGCAGTGAAGAAAGCTAATGGCATGTTGGCCTTCATAACTAGAGGAGTTGAGTAGAGGAGCAAAGAGGTCCTTCTGCAGTTGTACAGGGCCCTGGTGAGACCACACCTGGAGTATTGTGTGTAGTTTTGGTCTCCTAATTTGAGGAAGGACATTCTTGCTATTGAGGGAGTGCAGCGTAGGTTCACCAGGTTAATTCCCAGGATGGCGGGACTGTCATATGATGAAAGAATGGAGCGACTGGGCTTGCATTCACTGGAATTTAGAAGGATGAGTGGGCATCTTATAGAAACATATAAAATTATTAAGTTTAAGAATAAGGGCTCGGCCATTTAGAACTGAGATGAGGAAAAACGTTTTCACACAGAGTTGTAAATTTGTGGAATTCTCTGCCTCAGAAGGCAGTGGAGCCGATTCACTGGATGCATTCAAAAGTGAGTTAGATAGAGCTCTTAGGGCTAGCGGAATCAAGGGGTATGGGGAGAAGGCAGAAACAGGGGGGTACTGATCACATTGAATGGTGGTGCTGGCTTGAATGGCCTACTCCTGCACCTATTGTCTATGTATCTATGATAAGTTAGTAATGTGCTGTTTTTTCAGTATTGAAATAAGTAATTTTGAAAGCAAAATTACATTTTATTTGAGGTGAATATTTATGTTCCTCTATTGAGTTTTACTATTAATAACATACATTGTGTTTTTGCATTGCCAATTTTTGGTGAATATTTGCATGTTAGCCTAAAGGATGTTGATGCTTGCCTGTATTTCCATTATGGGGAGCTGCAATTTGCTTTACTGCTTTGAATACTCAAATGATTTCAGTAAAAAAGATCTCCATTCAAACAGCATATTGAAAAGATTAATGTTATTGACTAGGGGATTGAATCTTATGCTAAGTGTTTTTGGATAATATCATGAAAAGATAGATATCAAAGATATTCAGTTTCAAAACGTGTGTCATTATGTAAGTGAAAAATGTTGGAGATATTCCAGTCAGGCAGCATTAGCAGAGAGTGTTAACAATTTAGACAATAGACAATAGGTGCAGGAGTAGGCCATTTGGCCCTTCGAGCCAGCACCGCCATTCAATGTGATCATGGCTGATCATCCCCAATCAGTACCCCATTCCTGCCTTCTCCCCATATCCCCCGACTCCGCTATCTTTAAGAGCCCTATCTAGCTCTCTCTTGAAAGCATCCAGAGAACCGGCCTCCACTGCCCTCTGAGGCAGAGAATTCCACAGACTCACCACTCTCTGTGAGAAAAAGGGTTTCCTCATCTCCGTTCTAAATGGCCTACTTCTTATTCTCAAACTGTGGCCCCTGATTCTGGACTCCCCCAACATCGGGAACATGTTTCCTGCCTTTAGTGTGTCCAAGCACTTAACAATCTTATATGTTTCAATGAGATATCCTCTCATCCTTCTAAACTCCAGAGTGTACAAGCCCAGCTGCTCCATTCACTCAGCATATGACAATCCCACGATCCCGGGAATTAACCTTGTAAGCCTATGCTGCACTCCCTCAATAGCAAGAATGTCCTTCCTCAAAGTAGGGGACCAAAACTGCACACAATACTCCAGGTGTAGTCTCACTAGGGCTCTGTACAACTGCAGAAGGACCTCTTTGCTCCTATATTCTATTCCTCTTGTTATAAAGGCCAACATGTCATTCGTTATCTTCACTGCCTGTTAATCCCTACTCTTTGTTTCCTGTCAGCCAACCACTTCTCTATCCATGTCAGCCCTCTACCCCCAATACCATGTGCCCTAATTTTGCCCACTAATCTCCTATGTGGGACCTTATCAAATGCTTTCTGAAGGTCCAGGCACACTACATCCACTGGCTCTCCCTTGTCCATTTTCATAGTCACATCTTCAAAAAATTACTGCTATCCAAATGTGCGGCTATCTCATCTTTTATAATTGACTCCAGCATCTTCCCCACCGCCGATGTTAGGCTAACTGGTCTATAATTCCCTGTTTTCTCTCTCCCTCCTTTCTTAAAAAGTGGGATAACATTAGCTACCCTCTAATCAATAGGAACTGATCCTGAGTCTATAGAACATTGGAAAATTATCACCAATGCATCGACAATTTCTAGAGCCACTTCCTTAAGTACCCTGGGATGCAGATCATCAGGCCCTGGGGATTTATCAGCCTTCAGTCCCATCAGTCTATCCAACACATTTCCTACCTAATGTGGATTTTCCTTCAGTTCCTCTGTCAACCCAGATCCTCTAGTCACTACTACATCAGGAAGATTGTTTGTATCCTCCTTAGTGAAGGCAGATCCAAAGTACCTGTTCATCTCATCTGCCATTTCCTTATTCCCCATAATAAATTCACCTTTTTCAGTCTTCAAGGGTCCAACTTTGGTCGTAACTAATTTTTTCCTCTTCACATACCTAAAGAAGCTTTTACTATCCTGCTTTATATTCTATATAGCTTACCTTCGTACCTCATCTTTTCTCCCCGTATTGTCTTTTTGGTTATCTTCTGTTGTTCTTTAAACATTACCCAATCCTCTTGCTTCCCGCTCAACTTTGCTACATTGTACTTCTTCGCTATAATTTTTATATTGTCCCTGACGTCAAGCCATGGTTGTCCCTTTACCCCTTGGAATCTTTCTTCCTCCTGGGAATGAACTGATCCTGCACCTTCTGTATTATTCCTAGAAACACCTGCCATTTTTGTTCCACTGTCATCCCTACTAGTGTAGGTTGATGATCCTCCATAGGAATTGGGTAACAAATGCTTTTGGATGAAGACTAAGCCCACTGCTGAAAGATGAATAATTGGATCTTAGTGTCTATTGTTGAAAGATTATTTAATCATTGTCTCATTATTTGACCTATTATTTGGCTTTTTACACCAATTGGCTTTGTCACTATACAGGGAACGCACAACTTTGGCGGCATAAGAGTTGGGAATGGACCAACTGAAGAGGATGCTGAGATAATCCAACATGACCAACTTGATACCCATTCAGAAGATGGTGAAGAAGTAAGTCTTGGTTTTTTCATAACCAGGAGCCTATTTTGTTCATTGAATTGTAACGTTGAACAGCAACTGTCTGTACTTTGTCCAAAATGATCATCCTATAGCTTAACGTTAATACTTTCAAAAACTGGAAAAAGGGAATCATAAAGAGTTGCCCTTCCTGACTGACGAGCATCAGAGGACGCACAGTATTTACTATCACAGCAATCAATTGCTAAATGAGTTTATACTCTCCACATTCTTCAACTCACCTGGCTTTATCCCCAGTGGTTCAAATAGACCCCTGGGCAGTAATCTGTCATTCAATGCTGAAATTTCCCATGTAAAAGGTTGAAACACTCCTGAAGAGTGTTTCTGATCTGTCAGACAGGTGTTTGGGGATTTTTCTTTATTATAGAGAGAATTCTTCTGTCATCAGCTGTGGAGGTCTTCCTTGGCTTGCCAGTCCCTTTGCAATTAGTAAGCTCTCTTTCTTCTTAATGATGTTCCAAACAGTTGATTTTGGTAAGCCTAAGGTTTGGCTGATGTCTCTAACAGTTTTATTCTTGTTTCTCAGTCTCATAATGGCATCTTTGACTTTCATTGGCACAACTTTGGTCCTCATATTGATAAACAACAATAAAAGTTTCCAAAGGTGATGGAAAGACTGGAGGAAAGATAAGGTGTTGAGAGCTCTCTGATACCTGCATTAAGGAGACACACCTGAGCAATTACAAACGCCTGTGAAGTCATGTGTCCCAAACATTACGGTGCCCTGAAATGGGGTGGACTATGTATAAACACAGCTGTAATTTCTACATGGTGAAACCAAAATGTATAAAAATGGCCTTTATTAAAATCTAACAATGTGCACTTTAATCACATGTGATTTTTTAAAATATTACAAATCTCAAATAGTGGAGTATAGAGGCAAATAAATAAATGATGGGTCTTTGTCCCAAACATTATGGAGGGCACTGTATCTTTAGCAATTCAGATGTGTTCCCTTGCTGTTTTCCCAACAAAAAAGGATATGATGTTCATCAATATAGTACATTTTTATCAACCTAATATTTACTGACTTGACATTCATATTCTCATTGCATTTAACTAAACATGTAACTTTTTTTGCAAGCCAACTGAGGAACAATTGGTAAGGCTGTTCTCATTGCATGTTTATTTCATTGTCCATTTCAGGAGGTTAAGTTTTGCCATTATAGTTTTGAAATATATTGTATATCACTCTGAACACAGTTCCACCCTTTGGTCAGATACCTCCATCTAATATTGGTCGATCTCAGAAATAACCACTGGCTGAGTTTAGAAGTTCGCAGCATTTTTTGACTTGAGAATGTCATAAACATTCTCACCTCTGTTCAACATAGGTTTATAATCTAAATGCTTTTCTTCACCCTGAAGTAAGAAAAGGATGCCGGCTATTGCCTTTCCTTCCTCAATAGGAAAATGTTGGAATCACTGGTGGTACAAGGGTCCATCCAGGCCAATCATCTTTGTGTAACTTTCATATTTGTGTGAAACCACAACATTGCAGGCTGCCTAAATTGTAAATTTATTGACAACGTGACAAAGATAACTGCTATGAAAATAGTTGCTCAGGGACGGTAGAAGTGTACAGGTGTAGAGGGAAGAAGAATTGATCAGCGATTTGCACCAGTTCTACCATATAATTAGCTGTGATTGAACGGCATACATTTCAATCTTTTCCCATGTTCACCAGCATGACAGTAAGTTGCTGTCATTTTCTACAGCAATGTGAGATAGACAGTAAATCACTCATCTCGTAAATTAATTTAAAGATCTATTACAATTGGCTAACGAGGAACTATGTCCTGGATTTCAAATTTAATAATTGACCTAAGGTCAGTACTCAAATACCACCATCCTTTGTATGCCAACTTTTGTTTCCATTGGTCTAACCTTAATTTTCAGACTTCATTTGCAGATTTATCTTTTTAACCGTGGAGTTTCTCTATCTTAAATTTAATGGAGTAATATTTTAGTTGCATGGAATGAGGTCCTGGTTTGTGTATTTTTGTTAATCCTGTTCTAGGGGATGAAACACTTTGGGAAGTGTAGAAATAATTTCCTCTCAGCACTTGGTCTCTGTCTCTCTCTCGCTCTTACTCTCTCTGTCTCCTCTCTTTCTTTCTCTCTCTCTCTCTCTCTCTCTCTCTCTCTCTCTCTGCCTCTCTATCTCTCTCTCTACCCCTCTCTCTGTTTCCCTCTGTCTCTCTCTCCGTTTCTCTCTGCCTCTCTCTCTCCCCCCTCTCTCCCCCCCCTCTCTCCCTCTTTCTCTCTGTCTCTCAGTCTATATGTCTCTCCCTCCCTCTCTCCCTCTGTGTCTCTCTCTTTCTCTCTCCCCCACTGTCTCTTTCTGCATCTCTCACTCCATCTCTTACTGTCTCTCTGTCTCTCTCTCTATCTCTCTCTCTCTCCGTCTCTTCCTCTGTCTCTCTCTCTCTCTCCACCTCTCTCTCCGTTTCTCTCTATCCCTCTCTTTCCCCCACTCTCTCTGTCTCTCTTTTTCTGTCTCTCTCTCTGAATCCCTCTGTCTCCCTCTGCCTCTCTCTCTCTCTCTCTCTCTCAGTTTCTCTCTCTCTCTGTCTCTCTCTTTCTGTCTCTCGGCCTCTATCTCTCTCCCTCCATCTCTTGCTGTCTCTCTCCCTCTGTCTGTCTCTCTCCCTCTGTCTGTCTCTCTCCCTCTGTCTCTCTCGCTCCCTCTGTCTGTCTCTCTCCCTCTGTCTCTCTCGCTCTCTCTCTCTCTCTCTCTCTCTCTCTCTCTCTCTCTCTCTCTCTCTCTCTCTCTCTCTCTCTCTCTCTCTCTCTCTCTCTCTCTCTCTCTCTCTCTCTCTCTCTCTCTGTCTCTGTCTCTGTCTCTGTCTCTGTCTCTGTCTCTGTCTCTGTCTCTGTCTCTGTCTCTGTCTCTGTCTCTGTCTCTGTCTCTGTCTCTGTCTCTGTCTCTGTCTCTGTCTCTGTCTCTGTCTCTGTCTCTGTCTCTGTCTCTGTCTCTGTCTCTGTCTCTGTCTCTGTCTCTGTCTCTGTCTCTGTCTCTGTCTCTGTCTCTGTCTCTGTCTCTGTCTCTGTCTCTGTCTCTGTCTCTGTCTCTGTCTCTGTCTCTGTCTCTGTCTCTGTCTCTGTCTCTGTCCCAATTTCATTGTTGATTTCTTCCTTAACGTATCCAAAGTGGAACTTAGAACTTTTGCACATTTGCAGAATAATTTTTCAAGTGATGTTTTGATGAAGCAGCAGAATATTGCGTGTTCTTCCCATGGTGACGTTCCATGTGTTTAATCTGTGATTTACAGTTTAACTTTGGCGATGTTGCAGTTCATCAGGCCATCCATACAATCGAGTACTGCTTGGGATGTGTTTCTAATACTGCCTCCTACTTGCGATTGTGGGCACTCAGTCTGGCTCATGCGCGTAAGTACAGCACACGTTTATACTTTGTATGAGCAGTTCCTATAATAAATTTGTAGGTGAGGTGAAGGAACATGATTTTTATAGATGTCTTATTTAGTCCTATTCCAAGGTAAAAACAACAATGAGAAGAATTCCATGCGATGATCATATAGTAACGGTAGAGTTATTGCCTTACAGCACGAGAGACCCGGGTTTAATCCTGACTATGGGTGCTGTCTCTATGGAGTTTTCTCCTTGTGACTGCGTGAGTTTCCTTCCGGTGCTCTGGTTTCTTCCCACACTCCAAAGATGTGCGGGTTGCAGGTTAATTAACTTCTGTAAATTGTCCCTAGTGTCGGAGAGAACGAGTGTACGGGTGATTGCTGGCCGGTGCGGACTCAGTGGGCTGAAGAGCCGGTTTGCACGCTGCGTCTCTAAACTAAACTAAACCTGAAATGTGCCATTCGATTTTTAATATCTATTAATGCCTCTGATGTGCATTCCTTTATGGTGCATTGGAATATTAATCTAGATTGTATCTTTTCTACAAGGGCAGTCACAGTTTTGGGACAACCACCAGCCAGAGATTACCCTCCAGGTCAAACACCCAACCTGGAAATATATACAGATACAGATACAGATAGATTTTATTTGTCACATGTGCCAATTGGATGAAGTGAAATTAAGTCACCATACAGCCAAACATAAAGAACACAACACAGAGCAGACAGAAATTCAACATAAAACATCAAACATCTTCCCGATGCTCCCCAATGTTCCCCCGTGGTCGGGGCCTCCCCGAGCTCCCTGCAGTCGCCGCTACCGGCGGCCCGATGTTCAAGCCCGCTCCCCGGGGTGATGTAAGTCCGACGTCGGGGCTGGGGGATGTCCTCAGCGGCCTGGACCCCGAGTCGGCCCCCTCCTACCGGAGTCCGCGGCTCCCAAAGTCCACTGGCCGCGCCGGGTGGAGATGCAACGCTGGAGGTCCTCGGCAGGACCCCAGGACTCCATGATGACGGTCAGCGCCGCCCGCGTTGGGAGCTCTCTAGTCCAGAGACCCGGGTTTAATCCTGCCCACTGTTTCTTCACCGTTTAGAGATACAGCGTGGAAACAGGGTATTTGCCCACTGAGCCACCAATCAGCAATCACCCCATCACCATTGCTGGATCAAAATCTGAAACTCCCTCCCTAGCAGTATTATAGGTATACTTACACTTCAAGGACCACAGCAGTTCAATAAGGCAACTCACCACCACCTTCTCAGGGGCAATTAGGAATGGGCATGAGTAAATTAATTAAAAAAAGTATTGGAGTCATCTTCAACCTGTACAATTCTGACTCTCAGATGTTAGCTTAACATGTGCAAAAAGGGCAAACTATTAACAAGCTGCTGGAGATTACAACACACTAAAAGTTAAGAATAATGTTAAGTATAAGATGTGCGAGGCATTAAATATATTGCCTTGTCAATTATGCTATAAAAGTTTTTTTCAGAATTTATCCCCCTGCCAAGCTACTTTGCACACATGTTATGAAGTGACGTGTTAATAGGATTGCGATTACTTCAATTTTGTCAGTGAAGTGATGATTGTTTGCCAATGATTATTCATGTATGCTATTGTGTCTTGCAAATCAGAATGGCAGATTTCCAATCAAGTGAGTGGGCAATAATTGGGTTCATAAAATAATCGCCATTTGTAATGCTACCTAATTTGATTTGATTATTCATATACCTTAAGGAGTTGCAATAATCTTTTGCTATGGTTAACAATTGGAATGATGTCAGAATTAGGCCTTTATTGAATGCCTAAACAGTGAGATATGCTGCTCATCAAAATGCCACCACTATTGGCTTAACTTGGTAGACCTTAGGGTAATATCTTATTCAACTTGCATATGCATGATAGTGATTGAATTAAACAAAATTTTAATTTTAAGCAAGGTCCCATTGTAAGGACAATTGAATAATGTCCTGACCTGAACGGTTCGCTATTCATTTTGTCTGCTCCTCATTTGATGGTGAAGCTCAGATGTACCTGGAGCAACCAACTGTGTTAAGTGTAAATTATCTTAAACGATGTGTAGGATTTTCAATTAATTATTATTTTATTTAGAAACATATAAAAATAGATACAGGAATAGGTCATTCAGCCCTTCGAGCCAGCACCGCCATTCAATATGATCATGGCTGTTTTCTAATTAAATTTTTTTTAAAGCTTTTTAACTCTCACATGGGTATGTTTTCAGTTCAATCAGTTATCTTACTTCACGCAGAGTTTCAATATTTTAGTTTGGTTCTTTTTTTTGTTTGTTTATTTTTGTTAGAAGTAAGTACAGTAGTCTGGTACTTAAGTACCTAATACATAAATACAAAAGCTTCATACTTTTGGTTCAATAATAAAAGAACAGTGAGAGAAAAAAGAAATAAAGAGTGTCGGAATAGATAGACAAGCGAGTAGAAACAGAAAGCAAAAGAAATAAAGGACAGAGATGAGAAGTTAAAAGATTGAAAGAAAAGGAGAAAGTAAAGAAAAGAGAGATTAGGAGAGATCTACCTATCTCGTATTTTTGTCCATCTGTCACCCAGTTCTAAACCATTTAATTTCTAAGGTTATGTTATGTTGCACATTATGCTTGTAAAAAGTTGATAAAAGGAGACCAAATCTTTAAGAATTGGTCTACTTTGCCTAGTAGGAATCTCATTTCTTCAAGATGTAGCGTTGCAGACATGCTTGAGATCCAAATTTTGAATGTTGGCGTAGGTGCGTTTTTCCAAAATTTAAGTACAAGTTTTTTTGCTGTTATTAGACCATAATTAAGAAAAGCTTCTTAGAATATAGTTAGTTTACTTCCCTCTTCCATTGATCCAAAGATAATCAATTCTGTATTGGGGTTCAATTTTGTGTTAGTTTTGTAAAAATTCCAAAAATTTCAATCCAAAATGTATACAGTTTTGTACAAGAGACAAAGGAATGTTCTATAGTGGCATTTTGAGTTAGACATTTGTCGCAGATGGGGGAAACATTTGAAAATATTTTATTCAGTCTTGTTTTCGAATAATATAATCTATGTAAAATTTTAAATTGAATTAGGTTGTGTCTTACATTCATTGAACATTTGTTTACATATAATAAATTTTTATCCCATTTATCGTTTGGAATTTTTATCAATAACTCTTGTTCCCAGTCTCTTCTAATTGCCTCTGTCATTGGTGTTTCTATATTTAGAATTATATAAGTAAGATATTAAATTGCTTGATTCTGCCTTTCTATTCATTCCTTCCTCCATTAAATCTGGGGTTAAAGTTTAATATCCTTGTATATACTTTTTCAAATAATCTTGAATTTGAAGGTATTTGAAATATTCATTGCTTTTCAAATTATATTTTAGTTGTAGTTGTTGGAATGATAAATTTTTTTTCATTTCATACATATCTCCCATCGTTTTAATTCCTGTTCTTTCCCAATGGATAAACGTTTTATCAATAATGGATGGTTTGAATGAGGGATTATTAGCCATTGGAGAAAGAAGCGATAATTTTCTCAATTTTAAAATTAATTTTATTTGTTTCCAAATTCGTATTATACTATGAATAATTGGATTCTTATATATTATATTGTTCAGTTTTATTGGGGAAAGAAGGATCGCTCCTATATTATAAGGGGAACAATCCTCTTTCTTCATTCTTATCCAATCTACCTGTTGGGCAGAACTGTCCAACCAGTAGATTATATTTTTAATATTTGCTACCCAATAATAATACAATAAGTTAGGGAGTGTCAGTCCCCCTGATTCTTTAGATTTACACAAGTGTTTTTTTTTAAATTCTGTGTGCTTTATAATCCTATATGAAATTTATAATATCAGAATCTAATTTTTTAAAGAATTTTTTAGGTAAGAAGATTGGTATTGATTGAAATAGGTACAATATTTGTGGTAAGAAGATCATTTTGGTTCTTTTCAGAGGCAAAATTAATTCAATTTACATTTCAGGATTTTGCACAGGTTGGTGAACACCAACATCAAATTCATGTCAAATATAAATATTCCAGTTTAAGGAAGTGACATCTCTCACCTTGATGGAGGGATAGGCAAGATAAGAGATATCACTTACTTAAGAAACGGAAACATTTATATTTGAGATTAATTTTATGTTCGTGTTCAGCTGGGACTGTTTCTATACCAGTGCAAAATCTTGAACTGTAAATTGGTTATTTTTTTATGACCGGAATGGTTTCTTAAATAGGATGTAGTTCCTTCTCCAAATTTCGGCAAATGATGAGTTGAACAATTTTAGTTGTATGGCTAAATGAAGTATTAACTGATGCATGGTGCTTCTTGCTCCTTTTCAAATGGTAGCATGAAATGATTATCATTTTCTAAAGTAATGTTAAGCTGAGGCTTTTTATTCATTGGAGTAACATCTTTGCCAGTGGTGTATTCCCTCCATTCCACCAGGATTTCATTGTAGACTTTTTCCTAAATTTTTGTTTTGAAGTGTACTGGGAATGCATTTGATGTTCATCAAACATCAATTTGCATTTAAAAATAAATTCAAAATTAGTCATACAGCATGGGAACGAGCCCTTCAGATCAACTTGTCCATGCTGACCGATTTGCTCCATCTAAACTATTCCCATTTTCCTGGATTTGTCCCTCTAAACCTTTCCTATCCATGTACCTATGCAAGTGTCTTTGAATGTTATTGTATCTGCCTCAACTATTTCCTCCGGCAAAATGAATTAATTAAACTGTATGTCTGTCTGTTTCAGAGCTCTCAGAAGTGTTGTGGACTATGGTCATGCGCGTTGGACTATCAATAAACAACTTTGGTGGATCTATTGCCTTGGTCTTCATATTTGCTGGTTTTGCTGTGTTGACAATCGCAATTCTGCTCATCATGGAGGGTCTCTCTGCATTTCTGCATGCCCTTCGTTTGCACTGGTGAGTGCTGAAATTCCAAATTCACTCTTCCTGGCTGGCGATATAGTCAGTGAAGTATTTGTAAACTTCCATTGCCTGTCCTTTCCTTTCCATTGAGAACTATATTTATGCACTCTGTATCTTCCCCTTTGCTCTATTTATTGTACCTGAGATTGCCTTGATTATATTCATGTATGGTACATCTGATCTGGTTAGATAGCATACAAAACAGAGCTTTACACTATGTGTTTCCCCTGATGGAAGTTCCACTGAGTGTTATGGATTGCGCCCTGCTTGAATAGCCTGATGTAGCAAAAGTTTTGCACTGGTCAGTTAATGAACCATAAAAAGTTTGACACTTGGAATCAATGCGCTCAGGGTACTGACCTGCGGACAATACTCCAAATGTGGCCTAACCAGGTGGTGTTATATCGCTGCACCTTGACTTACCAACGTTTATACTCAATGCCCTGACCAATGAAGGCAACGTGCCCTACAGTCCACCTGAAGAAGGGACCCGACCTGGAACATCACAGTTCTCCAGTGATGCTGCCTGACCCGCTGAGTTACGCCATAACTTTGTCTCTTCTTTTGTGAACCAGCATTGGGAGTTCCTTGCTTCTATGCTCAATCTCCATCTTGCCTTTTTTGTCAGCTCAAATTTCCAACTAATCTATAAAATATTTACCCAATGGCATCCTTCTTCACGATCTACAACTCCAAGGTTTGTGTTTGTTGAGTTGATGCAGCTAGGAGTGCTGGTAGAGGGGTGGAATAAATAGTTAACTTGAAGCTTCAAACCTCAAGCTTCACCATGAAACATGCCAATTCATTCTGCACAAAAACAAATGGTGCATCTGCCACAAGGGATTAATTTTATTAATCAATTTTCATTCGAATTGCAAACAAAAGATGAAAAAAAAGTGTAAATAGAGCAGATGCCTGTAGAACGTGGTGTGAATTATATAGTACTGGCAGTGCATTACAACAGGGTGTGGTTAATTGTGGACATTTAAACCTCAGCAATGTCAATAAGCTCAGTAAATATGAATCTCTTGAATATCTTGTTGCAAAAATAAATGCACAGAATAGAGATCAAAGTGTGATTTGTTCAGTGACCTAAATGTTTAAAATAGTGATTGGTTTTAAACATCAATGACAGAAACAGCATTGGAGGTTGCAGTCACTGTGGTTAAAAGATGCTTTATCAAATTGCCATCTGATAGAAAGTAAATGAGTTATGTATTTTTATAAATCTAATATAGGTTTTTGGATAATTCCAGACATTATCAACGAGACATAATCAAAATAATATTTGGTGTCTTGTTGATTTTATGCTGGAACTCTAGTTGGACTTTCCTATATTCCTTGCCTTATATAGGAGCAAGGAGGTCCTTCCGCAGTTGTACAGAGCCCTAGTGAGTATTGTGTCCATTTTTGGTCCCCTAATTTGAGGAGGGACATTCTTGCTATTGAAGGAGCGCAGCGTAGGTTTACAAGGTTAATTCCCGGGATGGTGGGACTGTCATATGCTGAGAGAATGGAGCAGCTGGGCTTGTACACGCTGGAGTTTAGAAGGATGAGAGGAGCTCTCATAGAAAAATATAAGATTGTTAAGGGTTTGGACACGCTAGAGGCAGAAACATGTTCCCGATGTTGGGGGAGTCCAGAACCAGGGGCCATAGTTTAAGAATAAGGTGTAAGCCATTTAGAACGGAGACGAGGAAACACTTTTTCTCACAGAGAGTGGTGAGTCTGTGGAATTCTCTGCCTCAGAGGGCGGTGGAGGCAGGTTCTCTGGATGCTTTCAAGAGAGAGCTAGATAGGGCTCTTAAAAATAGCGGAGTCAGGGGATATGGGGAGAAGCCAGCAACGGGGTACTGATTGGGGATGATCAGCCATGATCACATTAAATGGTGGTGCTGGCTCGAAAGGCCAAATGGCCTACTCCTGCACCTATTGTCTATTGAATGATCCAACTATTTCCGACTGATATCCTATTTTCTCCCACACCATTTTGTTTTACAGCCTGTAGTAAATCCAATAAAGTTTTCCCATGACGTCTAGGTGTGCTATGGGACATGTATTTTTAACTTCATACTCCACTGTGAATGCAAATATCTATTTAACAAGCACATTATCCTTTACAATGTCGCATTTAACTAATTTGCATTTCCCTCTCCCAGTTCTGATAAAGTCTCTCTTCACAGCTGCAACCTAACTTTAGTATTGGTATTTTCAGCATTGTCTTTTTATTGTATCCTGTATTTAATTTTTAAATACCAAGTGAAGAGTTGCTGCAGCTCCTAGACTTCAGCACACCATCTAGACCATTACTTGCACACTATGCAATGAATACAATGAATTTGTGAATTCATGAACTCCGATCCTATCCGAGTTAAGATTATTGGCACTTTTCAAAGAGGAAGTGGTTATTGTTACAAACTCTTCCCAGCTGCACCTGCGCCCCCATCAACCACATTCAGCACCAGTCCAACTGACCTTCCTCTCTGCTGCCTGTGTAAAAATGGCTGCTATATTTACAAACAAGTTATTTTATGCGGAATAGGTGATTCAGTTGCTGTGAGGCACATCGATATATCCAGTGAATGCACTGTGATACTTTGATTTAGTCTACTTCAGAGTAGTCGTGGTGTACATTTGAAAGCAAGACATTTAGGTTTCCCCAGATATCTTTGATGCCTTGGAGTGCTTTTGAAATAATATGTAGATCAAACCATTGATTTTATAACACAGGTGATTTTTGAGTATTGAAAAGGAATCGATCTTTTCTTTGCAGTTGTATGTTCCTAGCCCGGATTACTCTGTGTATTCACACACACATTTGGAGAGCAGATGTAGAGCAAATGTAATCACATTCAGCAGTGTGTGGGATGTTACCGGAACAGCTGTCTGTCAGTAGGGCTTCCAGTAATCCAAAGAATTTTGGCTCCAGCTTCATCAAAAAAATGTAGCATCAATAAATAATAAATGTAAAATCTTTAAATAGGGTTTTGTTAAGGAGAGTCAAAATATACATGAACTTTTGTACTGTAACCAAATAATTTAATAGGTTAATCTGTTAACAGAAATTGCACTGCTCATTATGATGTGTGCAATAGTTGTCCATATGTAAACGATGGTACCTCGTATTGACTTGATTCAACTGTTCACTCAAGGAAAGGTATGTTATCAAAGGTTAGGGCAGATTACAAATATCAGCAGTTTCCATACTCAAAGGTCACACAAAATTACAAGCATAATTTATTAGGGTGTGGGCTAAAACTTTTAAATTGTACTACAAGGTGTGTTCTAAGAAAGATAAAGCAGGTAGATGCTTTTGTCAAATATCAAATGAACATGTCTATCCATTTTGGCCTTTCACTTTTACTGCCATAACTCTTCAGATTGTTCAGGTCTGTATGCAGAGCCTTTGGCTGTAGAAAGCTATCTGGTTGACATGTAACATTTAGAGCACAATATATTCATAGAAACATAGAAACATAGAAATTAGGTGCAGGAGCAGGCCATTCGGCCCTTCGAGCCTGCACCGCCATTCAATATGATCATGGCTGATCATCCAACTCAGTATCCTGTACCTGCCTTCTCTCCATACCCCCTGATCCCTTCAGCCACAAGGGCCACATCCAACTCCCTCTTAAATATGGCCAACGAACTGGCCTCAACTACCTTCTGTGGCAGAGAATTCCACAGATTCACCACTCTCTGTGTAAAAATATTCAGAAGGGGTGCATCTACATTTGTAAACACATTCCTAGACATTTTAATACTCATCAAAGTATGTGAAGGGAAAATCCATTTTTATTCTGCATTTAATGTACAAAATGCAATACATATTCAGGTTTGCTATTCTTTGCACTCAATATTGCACTTAACTGTTTCCACCCTACACCGTTTGTCCACTTTCAGTCTGTCCGCTGCAAAGGACAGATTTGGCCATTTTTCTGCTACGGACACAGCCAGCTAGCACCTTGTCTGAAGGTTATTTTTAATTCTGTTTCACTGATTAATACTCAATTGCCAGAAGAACAATGTTGAACGCTGTGAGCCAATTCATCTGCTACCTCGTGGTGCCCTCTGCTGGACAAGATGCGGGATTTCCCTGTTGAACTCTAAATATATTCACACATCTTCTGCTCCTTTGTACATTGTTAGCAATGGAGTAAGAAACAAAGTCTAAAACAATAGGGTTGAAGCTAAAATCACTTTAACTGTGAATAAAGAGTGACCAGATGATGTACTGTTCCTCTTTTCATGCTCTTTATTAATTAATCACAATTTTTAGATAAAGATTTGAGAGTTGCTTCAAAAGTGGAAAATCTATAAATGTGGTCAAACATTCACCATGTTTGTCTGTGAAGCAGACAAGTTTTCCTTGAACCATTGCTATGCCGATCGATATGATTAATACCCAGACAAACATTACCTGTTTAGTTTTGAGTAGAAATGTAAATAATGGCAGAAGGACAATTTGTTTAATGGGATGCTATTGATAACCTAATTATTGAACCATTTGAAACTCCAGATCTGTAGAACACTTGGGGCTGCTCAGGGGCAAAGTGGTAGATTTACTGCCTTACAGCGCCAGAGGCCCAAGTTCGATTTTGTGATTCCGTAATTGTTAAATTGTCCCTGGTGTGCAGGATAGTGCTGGGGTACCTGGTGATCGACGGTCAACACAGACTCGGCCGGCTGAAGGGCCAATTTCTGCACAGTATCTATACCTCTAAACTAAACTAAACTATTCCGTGGCTGAGGAAATGTGTTGCAATCCATTACTGGACTTTTGGTTTGTGGCAAACTGATACTTCCATATGTATGGAATATTTCAACAAATATTTTCTCTTTTCACAGGATTGAGTTCCAAAACAAATTCTACTCTGGTGCTGGCTATAAGTTTGTTCCCTTCTCCTTCGAAAGCATTCTTGAAGGACGTTTCGAAGAGTAAAGAGCATCTGTGTTAAATTTCAAGATGTGTGTTGTCAGTGTAAGAATTGTGATGTTGTATAGATCGTTTAGTTGTCTGTATCTTTGCACAATGTTACAGGTGGTGCGCTGAGTTTCTGCATGCACTGAAAACAAATGGTCTTGCGTCAATGAATGTAATGGTGAATTGTGACTCTTGTAAATAAATTTCTGATTCCACTCAGCGTTCACTTAATGGTTTCTTGTAATGTAATTATCCCATTTTGCAAACGTGTATTGTGTTCTTGTGGATAAGCTACTCACTTGTTTGTTTATTTGGGGAAGGTGAAGACCAATGATCAGTATTGCTGTGTTCTGGCCCCTCGTGACTCCTCTATTTGGGCAGCATGGGAATGTCCAGAATTGCAACTGGCTTCTGATTTATTTATTTAATTTCATGTTGCGAATTGAAGGGCGGACAGTCGGCCTTCAATCAAAGCGGGCAGATGCATCTGAAAAATGCAGCATTTGAACGATTTCAGTCTTCAAATTATTAAAAGCACAATAAATGTTGTAACTTTTAATAATATAGGCTTTGGGTGCAGGAAGCACAAGGTGGAGTGTGACTGATGAGGTGAAAGTCTCGAGTGCATGAAGCAGGATGGGTTCAGAAAATGTTTGGGAAGTGAGTTTTTAAACTCACTCCAAGGGGAAATCATTCTGCGAGTGTTCAGAATGCCCACTGGTAGTAGGGAAGTCGGTGGTCGCTCTGTGTTGAAAGTCCAGCAATTGTTTCTGAATGCTTGCAAATTGGTGCAACTAGAGGAAAATTGTTGCGCGCACTGAATGATTTTACTTATTGTCTTTGATGCTTTTTCCTTCTGAAGAAAATTACAAGTAATTCTGATTGCTCCTCCCCCCCCCCCCCCCCCATGCACCCCATTAGATCTCTACATCTGAGTTAATTGAACTGACTGTCTGATTTCCATATTGTTTCTAATCATTGTTCAAGTGACTACATTTTTTGATGTGGCTCATGTCTCTTTCTTAATGCCTTTGCCTAGTATAATGTGAACCTCTTGTTGATTTAAGGTATCAATTGACCTTTTTTCATTTGCATCTAAAGGAAACAAAATGAAGAGTATAGGCCTGAAAGTTGCCATATTGCTTAGCCTTAACTGAGCTTTATCGCAGTTCATTGCAGTTGTCGTACAGATTCTGGTTTTCTGGGAGTTGACCTGAAAAAACAAATAAATCGTTTAATAGTCAAGATTGCTATCAATGAACCACAAATAAATTTGTTGTGACAAATTTAGGTTCACTGCATATCTCCTCTGATTAGGGATTGATGCCACCCGTCATTCATAAATATTTGCCTGACTTGGACTGGTATTAAAATATATAAAATAGGTGCCAGAGGAGGCCATTTGTCTCTTCGAGCCTGCACCGCATTGTGACATGCCAGGCTGTCCAAGATCAGTGAATACCTTGAAGATGATGTCTCCGTGCTGCTGATTTACAATGCAGTTGTCAGATCCTCGTTATGTATGTTGCATCCATTGCAAAGATTACAGGACAGCATCAATGAGACACTGGTCATTGGAATGTGAGTGTTTTCATGCATTAATTCATAAATCTCTTGTGACCATTTGAAGTCCTGACGTGGATTGAGGAATTGGGTTTGAACCTGGTTTCCTGTCTATAATATGATGCCCACATGAAGTTCCACTCGCTGGGGCTTACTAATCAGATCTATCTCATCCTTGAGAAGATTGCAGGATAAAAACACCACAGATCTTCAGCCAGGGGGTGTGTAAGATGAAGCTGCCACAATTTGTCATTGTTTTCAACAAGTTATTGTCATTCTTGCTCATTCCTTTCCGGACCGCACAGACTGATTGGGATACTTTTTAAAAAGGCAGCTGTCCATTTTTGTCCAATTTATGATCTTCATTTCAGAAAATGTGCAGAGCTTTCTCAATATCTGGAAACTAAATATCTGTTTTAAACCTCATTTGCAGCTGAATTTAGGCTTTGGCTTTCCATCAAGATCTATCACATTATCCTGGACTATAGTGAATGTTAGTTAAGTCTCTGTTTAAATGACTATCTTCATCTTTAACGTTGTGCATAACTCTGTGGGTGTGAATACTAAATATTGAAAATGCTTTTGCAGTCGTATGTATTGTAACATGCTGGATGTTTCTCAATGCTGTGTAGAAAATGCAGTAGAATTTGTAAATTAAAGCTACATGTCTCCACATATTTCCTAAAGATTTACACTATCCTGAAATATTTGGATCAATGTAACTTTTTTCCACTTGCTTTATTGTCATATCTAACTATGAATTAGTTCCTATTAGACTGTATGGTGTGCATTTACCCATAATTAATGTATTAATAAGCTTTCCCACTGCGACTGTTGATCTGTTGTACAATGATCATGCGATGTATAGTAATAAATTGAAGCACAGGGAGTTTAAAATCCATATAAAGGGATTTTCTGATCAGGGCAAATTACTTTTTTTAAATGTCATCAGTGTATTCCAATATGGGCAAATGATAATTACTTGATTTGTGCTTCACCAACATTTCTTTTACTGTAATGGATTCAAACATTTGATTTGCACTGGCTAATGTCTTTTGATCTAGGTTGACAGTGTGACATTGATTTCAACCATCAATGTTTCAAATTGCTACTCCTTTCTGTTTCATGAGGGCATTAAATTCCAACTTTAAAATGTTATAATTTCTTTAGAACTTTCTGTAATTTCTGAATGACAGTAACCTGCCTGTTTGGTAATGCTTCCCTGTTGAGACTTGTTTCCATGTTGTGACTGTTTACAGTGTGTGTGATGTGTGCTCACCTGAGGCTGAGGCTTCATTGTCATTTGCGAAATATTCCAATCTGGTTGATGTGTAAAAATTTGGTGTGTATAATTTCAATGTATATTTAAACACAGAATAAAAGTCTGGTGAAGTATGTAAAAACAGCGCTCTTGGAGTACAGTTTTGTACCTTCATGCTATTTATTTATTGATCATTTGTGTGCCTTCTCCTTCTGTCAGCAGCATTGGCACAATTAAATCTCATTAAGATGTCCGTAATGACGGTATCTTGTACTTTAGTTTCCCTGAGTGTCAGAACTACAGTAACAGTCAATTAAAATTGGCTGAGATGTAATAAATGACCACACCGGAACCACATAGGCACAACACCCTTGCATGTTTAGCTTTTCTAGCTATTACACACTAGACTTGCAAATCTATTGTCCAGAAACTGCTGTCAAGCTGCTGTCAACTTTCAAATCAGCAAACACAATTGCCTGACCATTATTCTTATTGTAAATATCTATATACTTATAAAACTCTGATCTTGGATGTGGATGTATTTGTATGTGGATTTGTGTGTTTATTTGTTTGCCTGATTCGCATCTCCTCGAAAACATGACGCGCTAACGGTGAAATTTTTACATATTCATATAGAGATTTACCTCATGATCTCAAAAATCGCCTCATCTGAAAATTTGATTCATTATTTCTTGAGTTATTTATTAAAATTGTTCACAAATCTGAGATTTTTTAAAGCTAATCAGCTGATGACATCATAATGGCTCTGCTCTTCACGGCCTGCTGCGCACATTTTTCAAAGTGCAGCCTGCTGGGCACTGTTTTCCATGAACTATGAGTTACGTTACCCCACCCGACTCGCAGTCATTTTGTTGACTCGCATTCGGCCGGCCGTCCGCAGTGCCTTGCCACGCCCCCAGCCCGCAGCGCCCGGGCTCTGGATAGAAGCCACTGACGAGTTACGTTAACACCCCCCCCCCGACTCGCAGTCATTTTGTTGCCTCCCGCTCGCACTCGGCAGGCCGTCCGCCCTGCCCTTGGTCTGGTTCCTATTTAAAATCCTGTTTGCATAAACAAATTATTATACAAATAGTGATCTGCAATGTTGACATCCAGTTAAGAGTTTTCTGTAAAATGACATTGGTATTAATATTTGCAAGTGAGAAACTTTGGTGAAGTGCATTAAACACAAAATTCCATGGCATCCACATAGAATTAGGGGATTAAGCACTTTGATATAATTGGCTTCTGTCATTCAGGGGTGTTTATAGGATGCGTGAGGTGTTGTTTTGCAGCTTTGCCGTTTACTTTCTAAAGGGCTGTATCTGTTTTAAAGGATTTTTTCTGATATAACTAAACTATTAATACTCATTCTAAGTGAGCAGTTACTGAATCGTGCTTTCGTCTGCTGTGTCCTCAGACTCGTGCACACGTGGTGCAACTGTGTCATATTGTGTTCTTTATTTGATTTGTTTTGACTGGCATGGATGTATCTGAATTTAAAATCCTTAGTCTAGCACATTTTAAATAGCTTACCATTAACTTGACTTGTAAACCATCCTGTTCCTGTTTAACCATAACGGCACAAGCGGGCAAACTGGATAAGTGAACAAATTTGTAATATTTCTACATGGCCCAAGTCCAAATACCTATCAACAAAGCAATGTTTATGCTTGCCATTTTAATATAAAATCTAATTATCTGCTGCACATAATTCCTGAAATATAGTCTGTGAAGCAAGAAATGTAATTCCACATAGATTGTGAAGCATTTGTAAACGGGCTGATTCCAGAGATATTTGTGAAAAACCGATCAAGCAGCTCGGAAATTTCAGCAAAGGACCTGTTGATTGTGAATATAGTAAGTCAGAATTTTCAAACTTCAGTGGAACATCATGTGGCTGCATAATCCAAAGAATAACTATTGTTGCGGCACTTAAATAAAATACACTGTAATAAAATGTAAATTATTCTTTTGGGGCATGTTTATTTAAGTTGTATTTATCTAAAGCACGTTTGACAACTTAATATTTTTGGAGAGATTTAATGAATTCGTTAGAAGCAGCTTTGTGGAATTAAATTGAACATGAGTAAAATACCAAGAAAAGGGAACCTCTCTCATAAATGTTTAACATTTCACTGAGGTGCAAGCACCGAAAGGCCTTCAATTAAGAAATTCCTGTGAGTGTGGCATCAGTGCCTTCGCCCTGGTCTTTAAGTGCAGACTGCTTCACACCGCTGCCTGTCGTGTGGACAAACTTCAGTGTCAGCTGAATTGTTCATGTGTGTTTGCTCTAGGAATACAAATTATTTTGTTTATGCTTGGAAAATGTGAGGACTCTAATGTTAATGGCTATGAATGTAGCCTAACATAGCCATTATGGGAGATATGGGAGACATAATGAATGGCTGTGAGTCATAGAGTCTTAGAGCTATACGGTACAGAAACAGGCCCTTCATCCCACCTTGTCCAATTTGGCATATTGGGCTAATCCCACTTATCTGAATTTGACCCTTTAAACCTTTCCTATTCATTCATATCTGTCCAGGTATCTTTTAAAAGTTGAAATTGTATCCACTTCTATTATATATCAAATGCTGGACCAAATTGCATTTTTAAAAATATGGCTATTCCTAGCATTTTGCTTTAGGACATTGAAAATTTAAATTTTACTTCGGAGTCATGTGAGTGACTTTGTGAAGACCCCGCCAGCACGCATGCGCGACATATCGTCGCTCGCATTTGCTTGACAAGGTTGGGGGGGGGTGGGGGGAGTGCGCTCTCTCCACCAGCTCCTTCATAAGGACCGGCAGGTAAGTACTTACCTTACTCCCACAGGATGGACAAAGGCAAACGGAAGGCGACGCTCTCCAGGAGCCGTGCTGCATCGACCAGCCAACGGCCTTTGTCACCGGAGCTGCAAGCACCACCAGCAGCTTTGGGACGAGTGGGGGCAAGAATGCGGAAGTCGGGCGCTCCCGTTACTCCAGCGCCCGACTCATCACCTGAATGGTTCACCGCACCGGAGCTGGAGCCTGCTGACCCAGACTTCGAGCCCCCTTCCCCCAAGAAAAGAGGGGGAAAACAGGTACGTGGGAAGAAGCCTTGCTCATCGCCAGCGACCTCACCCCGAGTTCCAGCAGACCCAAGGGGACTGGGCCGGGGGACACGTGCACTGCAGGGGAGCCCTGCAGCTGCACACCACCACGTACAACTGCCAGGGAGATTTGCCGTAGTGCAGTCTGGCAGATCTACTGCTGCGTCAAGCAGGCCTGCAGGAGCAGGTGCTGCCAGCAAAACACCCCGTCAGGCTGCGGTCAAGGGCGGTGGTGGCAGCAGTAGACGGTCAGTCAGCTTAGCTCTGGGAGCGGCCGACCATGCGCCTCCACGCCGAATATTGGGCGACAGTGGAGGTAAGCCTGCACGGACTCCGGGGAGCCAGGTTCCGGGGGCCGGCGCCGATCCAACTCACCTGCCTTTGTATCAGACAGGTGGGCCGCCACAGTCTGTAAGAAGACAGACTAGCGGAGAGTCTGTGCGGGAGTCGTATGAGCCTACTCGGGCGGTAGGCCACGACGACCTGCCATTGGACCCTAGACCCTAAGGGGGTGAGGTCCGATGGTGGAAGCCCCAGTGATATCGCAGGGCCTGGGGAAGTCGGCTTGTCCGCTGCACATAGCAGGGACGGTCGCATAGAGCGGTTGGAGCTCTTAGTGGAGCAACTCCTCCAGCGGGACAGGGACCGGGAAGAACGGGACTCGCGGGCATCCACAAGCCGCGCAAGGAGTCCCCTCAGTATCTCGTCTTCACCAGCCAGAAGTGCCAGCAGTTGCCCAGCCGCTGTATTTGAAGACGACCCGGGACAGCCAGTGACCGCTGAGCCAGAGTATGAGGAGGATATGCTGGACGGGGTGGGCAAGTTTGCCACAACCACACAAACAGGGGAACCCCTGCACCACAAACTGGCGAGCACCATTGATTACCTGACCACTCACCAACTCCAGAGTCAGGTTCTCAATGACACAATGGAGAAAATAAAGCCACCCGAGAACTGCATCAACCTCAGTGTGCCCCTGGTTAATGCTCAAATCTGGGGACACTTGAGCACGGCCACCAGGATGCAGGATGTCCGTCTCCAGCGTATCTTAAAGGTCCTCTCCACAGGTATAACGGCGTTTGCTAGGACCGTTGACGGGGATTATGTGTCCAGCGAACAACAAGATACCCTGACACTCCTATGCAACGCCCAGTATGAGATCAACTGCCTGCGTAAGAGCTCCATAAAGCCCACACTCAACCCCAAATTCGCGGGGTTGTGCCGTCCATCAACCGCTCCACCGCCACATCAACTGTTTGGAGATCTGTCCAAACAAGTGAAGGAACTAGACGAGGAGGCCCAAACAGCGGGCCTAATGAAACCTCCTGCGACTAGACTTCACCCATACCACCGGCAACAACCACACACAAACTGGAAACCGCGGCAGCCGGACAGGACACCAAGGGCCTATCCCCCTCCACTTCCCCAAACACAGCGGCCTTTTTTAGGGCAAGGCCAACAGCGGCCTGCATGGAAGATGCGGCCGCCATCACGACCACCTCCACAACGTCCACCCAAAACGACATACGCCAGGAACCGTCGTTAACCATGGAGGTAAGGGGGACTGATTCCTCTCAGACTGTAGCACCCTTTCCTGCACAAATTGGTGGACGATTGCGGGCCTTTTTGGGAATATGGAACACTATCACCACAGACGAGTTTATTTTACAAAGTGTTCAAGGTTATGTCATAGAATTCATCGGTGGTAAAAATCCCCCTACCCAGCATTCGCCTCATCGGAAATTTACACTCTCCCAAAAAGAGGTGGAAGCAGGACAGGCTGAAATTGTACGGCTAGCAGCAAAAGGGGGGATTGGGAAAGCAACGCACGAACCCCTTGAGTTTGTGTCCAACATTTTCACCAGAATTAAAAAAGATGGGGGATGTCGAATTATAATAGACCTAACTGAGCTGAACACCTTGGCACAATATACCCACTTTAAAATGGATACCTTTGAAACAGCCAAGCAGATGCTTTACCCGGGGTACTTTATGGCATGCATTGATTTAAAAGATGCATACTATGCAGTGCCCATCACTGAATCTCACAGAAAGTTTCTGAAATTTGTCTGGAAGGAACAATTATGGGAATACAAAGCATTGCCTAATGGAATCACCACAGCCCCTAGACTAGTTACAAAATTAGTAAAACCTATATTGGCTCTTCTCCGACAACAAAATTACATGGTCATGGCATATTTAGATGATATCCTAATAGTGGGTCAGACCCTCCAATTGGCTACACGGGCAGCGGCAGCAACTAAGGCTTTATTCGAGAAGCTGGGATTAAGCCGACCTTAATGATGATCACCATCCCAACCAATAAAGCTACTGCTATAAAAGAAGAGTGCCACAGTCTTGCTTGCGCCAGGGTACCGACCATCCGGCAAACGGCAAAAGTAATAGGGAAATTGGTAGCTACATTCTCAGCTGCACAATTCGGACCGCTACATTACCAAAATTTACAAAGAACAAAGATCGCAGCATTAAAAGCAAATGCTAGGCACTTTGATCGACCAATCCGGTTACCACCAAAGGCTAGAACCGAGCTACAATGGTGGATTGACAATATTAGCGAGTGTCGCAGACCCATCATAGTAAGCAACCCATCCGTCGTGCTACAGACTGACGCAAGCGCACAAGGCTGGGGAGCAACTGATACTATGTCCAGTTGTGGTGGCAGATGGGACTCTCGTGAGTCTACCTTCCTTCAGTCACACGGGATAAATTATATAGAAATGTTAGGGGCGTTTCATGGACTGCGGGCTTACTGTACTAACTCACGGGACTTACATGTCCGCCTCCAAATAGATAACACAACAGTGGTGGCTTACATCAATCATATGGGTGGTATCGGGTCGCTATCTTGTGATGAATTGGCAAACACAATTTGGCACTGGTGCATCGAGAGGAATATTTGGATTACAGCGACCCATTTGCCAGGGAAGCTTAATACAGTGGCGGACACCAGGTCACGAGTATTCAATGACAACATCGAGTAGATGTTGAACCCCCAAATTTTTGGAGACATTATAGCTCACTACAGGACACCAGATATTGACCTTTTTACGTCCAGGTTGAACCATCAGATACCAACGTATGTGTCTTGGGAACCAGACCCTGGGGCAATAGCAATGGATGTGTTTTCTATCCATTGGGGGAAATGGTTTTGCTACGCATTTCCCCCATTTTGCCTCATCAGTCGGGTATTGCAGAAAATTAAACTGGACTCTGCAACTGGCATATTGATCATTCCCGACTGGCCTACACAGCCATGGTACCTGATGGTCCTTAAAATTTTGAAACGACCATGGGTTTCGATTGGGAAACGCCCCAAATTGATTACTCACCCTATAACGTCACCCATGCCATGGTCACCTAAACTTGTTGGCCTGCAGGTTCTAAAAAGACCATTCATCAAGGCGGGCATCTCACCACGAGCCATGGAACTCATCTCAGCATCATGCCGAGAATTAACTCGAAGGCAGTACCTCACGCAGATCAGGAAGTGGGAGGCTTTCTGTGCTTGTACCAACACGACTTCCAACACGGCAACTATCCCTGATGTCCTGGAGTTCCTAGCTGGCCTACATTTCGATGCTGGCCTTAGCTACAGTGCCATCAACAGCGCCAGGAGTGCACTATCCTCATACCTGGATATAGGTATAGGCTCAAACCACCTGGTGTCTAAACTCATGAGGGGAGTGTTCAACACCAACCCTCCACGACCCAGATACACCTTCACCTGGGATGTAGGGATCGTTCTGACCCTACTGAGGAGCTGGGCTCCAATGAACGAGTTACCACTCAAACAGCTCACCCTCAAAGTGGTGATGCTGATGGCACTGACTACAGCCCATCGAGTCCAGACATTACAAAAGCTGCGGCTGGACAGCATGGTTTCCACCCCTAATCAAATGAATTTCTTTGTCCAGGACTTATTGAAGCAGCACAGGCCAGGGGCTCATGGGTTGCAGTTGGAGTTTCGGGCATACCCTGTAGATGCCACCCTCTGCATAGTCACCCATCTCCACCACTATATCCGAATTACAAGAACTATCAGGAAGAAGGAGCAGGGGCTCCTCATCAGCCACAAACCTCCGCATCATCGGGTGACTGTACAGACTATCGCCAGGTGGCTCAGGGTGGTGTTGGATGCAGCAGGAGTTGCTACTAACAATTTAAATCTCATTCCACTAGGGCTGCATCCACATCAGCGGCGAGGGCCATGGAGGTGCCCATGGACCACATCAGCGCCACCGCGGGCTGGGCCAGTGAAGAAACCTTCCAAAGGTTCTACAATAAGCCACTGGTCGCCCCCGCGACATTCGCAGAAGCTGTGCTGGGAGCCGCTCAGTGAATGTCTGTCCCCGAATCAGGGGTTATTTGTTTGTTATTATTTGATTAATAAATTGTATTATTTTTTTCAGCCAGTTTCGACTGAACTGCATTAACAGCCTTCCTCCATCAGAATTGCGGCAGTGTGATAGCATGGACGTTGTCCAGGGCGTGAAATCACAGAGCTTTGAAGTCTTCACGAAGTCTTCACGAAGTCACTCACGTGACTCCGAAGTAAAATAGTAAGATTAAACGAGAACTTACCAAGTTTGAAGGTTGATCTGTATTTTACGAGGAGTCGCGGTGAGGGATTTCGTGCCCCCCGCTCCCACCCTCTATCATAAGGTCAACTCGGAAGTTCTAATTTCTTCATCTTACTATTTTCAGTCATGGTGCGTTCTGTGATTCCACACCGCTGCTTTGAAGGATGTCGCGCATGCGTGCTGGCGGGGTCTTCACGAAATCCCTCACCGCAACTCCTCGTAAAATAAAGATCAACCTTCGAACTTGGTAAGTTCTCGTTTAATCTTACTATTTTGGTATAAAATACTTCTTGTGGATAATTTAATTATGAAAACCGAGACGAATGTACAACATTTTGTAATTCAAAAGGATTATTTAAGATTAAAGTGAAATGTGTGTATACTGCATCTGTGCTGCGAGAATTAATTAGACATGCTATAAAAGAATACAGAATCTTGTGGAATGATCTTATAAGATATACACAGTGTATGAATTGAGATGCGGAGATATTTTACTTAAGGGTAATTATTTTTGTTTTACTAATTTACATAAACATTGCCATAACGGAATTTGACAATGTGATTTCTTTCTCTTTTTCAAGAAACTAAATTAAGGTTTTTTTATCCACTGGATTTCAATCTGTGAGATTTATTTTCAAAAACATTTCTATCATTTTCATCCCTGCTTTGAGCTGCCTGTACTCCAGCATTCACTCAAATTTAAAGGAGATTTGTTCTAAATTTGTAACGTAAAACTCAGGGGACTTATGCGGTGATACACGAGCACAATCTCCATTGTTTGTGGAAGTTAGAGAAAGGGGATATTGACTGGAAACTAGACAGATGTTTCTGGAAAATAGAAGACACTTCTGTATATGAAGAATGGTGGAATTTTGTCATAGTTAAAGGCTCTGAATCACATAACTTTTTAATCTCATTCTAAAAGATGGTAACATTCTCTGAGGAACCTTTCACTCTCCCATAATCCAAGTTCTGTTCATTTCAGCCTTGAAAACTATCAATGATTCAGCCGGTGTGACTCACTTGGATGGGGAATTCCAACAAGTGTCAGCCCACTGGAGAGATTACATTTTTATTCCTCTCCATTTATAAATGAGTGAAACCTTGTTTGAATGTTGAACATTTTAGTTCTTGTGTACTCTCGAGGAAGGAGATATCCTGTCCGTCTCTACCCTGTCAAGCCCCTTTGGAATCTCACATGAAGGTGTATCTGTCCCCTGCTTTAAGGTGCTTGTTATAGACTAGTTCTCATAGAAGTGTGGCCAGAAGTAGGTTATTTGGCCCCGCACATTTTCTCTACCTTTCAGTACAATCATAGCTATTTCTTTATCCCAATACCATATTCTTGTTTATATTCCTTGAAGCCTTTTGGGTAAAAAAAAATGTCTGCTCCTGCAGTCCATCCACAGAGGATCCAGTGACCTTGGCGCTGGTGGGTAGTTTTTGTAGTTCCTTACTCTTTCTGAAGATTACCTGTACTCTCGTGGGAAGTTTGGAAATGAGATGTGAACGTTAGAAAGAATGAGCGAAGTGTCAAGACAGTGACACAACCACACTTGACACGGTTCATGTTTAGGAAGGAACTGCAGATGCTGGAAAATCGAAGGTAGACAAAAATGCTGGAGAAACTCAGCGGGTGAGGCAGCATCTTTGGAGAGTAGGAAATAGGTGACATTTCAGGTCGAGACCCTTCTTCAGAGTCTGAAGAAGAGTCTCGACCTGAAACATCGCCTATTTCCTTTGCTCCATAGATGCTGCCTAACCTGCTGTTTCTCCAGCATTCTTGTCTACCTTGACATGGTTAAGCTACCTTTTGTTGTAGGCTCAGTGGCGGGGAACATATAGAAATAACAAACTGCAGATGCTGGTTTATATCAAAGATAGGCACAAAGTGCTGGAATAACTCAACGGGTCAGGCAGCATCGCTGGAGAAAAGGGATAAGTGACTTTTCAGGTCAGGAGCCTTCATCAGACTGAAAGTAGGGGGTGGGGTGAAGAGTTGGAGGTGAGGAAAGATCAGGACTGGGAACAAATTTCCTCAGGCAGGAAGGTGCCCTGGTAGCTTGGGAAGGGGTGAACTCAAGAGGGATACAATGTGGTGAACTGGTTAAATGACAAGGGTGGGCCATGTTTGCATGGCAGCATTAAGCCAATGTAAAATAATTGTGGATTTCTACAGGCAACTAAATTTAGGACGTTTTTTTCCACAGTCCCCCCTGATCAATGAAGGTCTGAAAAAAAGCCATGTTTAGTGGCCGGTGCTGGTGCTGGCCACTGCAGTTGTTGCCTGGTTAACATTACGTTATCTCTGTCTCTGGACGGAGAACATGCTGTGGCTCAGCGGTCGAGTTGCTGCCTTACAGCGCCAGAGACCCAGGTTTGTTCCTGACTATGGATGCAGTCTGTACGCAGTTTATAAGTTCTCCCTGTGACCTGATGGGTTTTCTCCAGGTGCTCCGGTTTCCTCCCAGATTCCAAAGATGTGCAGGTTTGTAGGTTAATTGGCTTCTGTAAATAATGCCCAGTGTGTAGGATAGAGCTAGAGTATGGGTGACTGCTGGTCAGCACTGTATCTCCAAACTACAGAGTGATTCAGGGAGTAGCCACAACCATTTCATCCTGAAGTGAACCGGAGAAGCTTGGTGTTACTCTTTCGATAGCTAGGCCTGGATTGGAAATTCCAGGTCAGCAGTTGCTTTTGGAGCTGTTGTAATTTCTTCCATTGCAATTGAAGCAGACACTGTCAGTAGCTGCACAGGGTGGCTGGATCTTTCCAGTGAAAACATTTTTCTGTCCTTCCTGCCAACATCTGAGATCAACATTTCAGACGTAGCACATAGCTTCAGGATTGCCAAAGAAGGCAAGAAAATTGTGCCCTGGGGAACATTTCCAGCATGCTGCCAGAGTACTTCCACTGACAAGCAATTTCTAACACTTGGCTTTCCTTTAAAACAAATAGAGCTAATTGTGAATAAAGCTATTGGAGTTTAGTGGCCATGCACAGCACTGCTGAAATAGGGCAACGTGCAATAATTGTGTCAAGTTGTATGGTGATTGAGGAGCCGATTCTTTGCAAAGAACCCAAGTAACGTTATCCACATAGCTTGTAATTAATCAGCATGGGGGTATTTGTTACCAGTCTTCACTGCGATTGGCCTCAGTATTAAATCAGTGTGTTAGGATTGTGGTGCCAATTGTAAAGCAAAAGGGAACATTTCTGGGGGGCAACTGAATCCGAGGAAGCTGCTCTTGAGTGAAGGAGTCAAAGGCTTTAGGTTGGTTGAAAAAAGGCCTTGTATTATATTTAATGATACCCTTGCATTTTTCTTGGAGTTGCTATGTTGTGCTCTGAGTGGACAGAATCCACACAGATTTGGGGAGTTGTCCACTGGGAACAATGGCCAAGGAAGGCCATGGCTATGCCTTCTCCTGTGGCAGCTGGCTGCGAGGCACTTCCGCACAACTTTGAATCTGCAAATACCGTACGTTTGTAGTTTCTTTGTTTTGTCATTAGGCTTTAGAGTGGTCAGTATGCTCTGGAGATTCTGCAGTTCCTATAGGCTAAAGATTGATGTCGCTTGATCATATCTTTGAATCCTTGAGTTGCTGTCGTAACTACTTATCTGAGTTCCTAGGGAGTTGCAGCTGGAACTTTATTTTCTTTCTTGCTGTAATATTGCCCGTTGCCTCCGACAAACATTCCATTGGTGAACGTCCAATTTTCACAGGTATTGGGCAACTGTTCAGCCAAAGATTTTGCTTCATTGGTGTAGTTCTAGTAACAAACAGAGTTTGCGTTGCATTTGCTCGAAGACTGCAATACAAGCCACCCATCACTCGCTCCCCGTCGCACATGGACCATGAATTCCAACCCTGATCTTAATGTCCATGAGAGGAAGCTCTTCCACCAACCTGTTGTCCACTGCAGCACTCTGTAGCACCCAATGTAAACGTTCATGGTGAGACCCTGAAAATACGAACCTGTTGTTGACAATGGCAGATGTCGATAATGACAATCACCGACACCTTCAATGTCCAAGTTCCGTCTTTGGCTGATTGAGGAAATGGATATCTGAAAATCAAAACTCAACCTATGGCACAAAACCTATAGTTTTGTTGGACACCAGCAATCCCTGCCTTCCATATGTTTCTGCAACGGCACCATCCAAAGCTGGCAGCACAAGCCTCGAGAAAGATATTACTGATATCTCTGCAAGACCCTCCAAATATTGGAAGTGTGAGTTAAGCCATGTCCATGCCCAGCAGCGCCACCCCCTAATTACACTAATTCACAGTGGGTTTGTGTACTTGACACCAGGCATTGGTGAAACAAACACTGTTCTCATAGCTGGAGATTACCTGGCAAATAACAGAAAAAAGATTCAGGAATTAATCAAGGTATCCTAGTACAAATGCTGCTCTCTGCTGAATCCTGGGAACCCCTGACCTCTGGCTGCTCGCAGAGGGGCAGAGCATTGGGATGGGTCTGGCCAGCCTCTAATCCAGGACCACGATCCTTGTGCAACCAATTGAAGACGCGCCACCCTACAGACAACCCACTCGCCCACTGTGACAAGCTTCTGCCCGATCTGTGGGATGGTCTGTGGTTTCAACGCTGACTTCACCTCTCACCCCAGATTCCGTGAAACTGGAGTGGAAGCGAGTCATCCTGGACTCTTCAATCCTTTTGTCTCACACCTTCTGTCTTTTCACCTCTGTCCTTTGTCCAATCATCTGCCGATCAAAAATCCCCTTCCCCTGTATCAACCTATTTCTTTTAGTTTAGAGAGGCAGCACAGAAACAGGCCCTTAGGCCCCACGGAGTCTGCGCCGACCAGTGATCCCTGTACACTAACACTATACTAGACACCAGGAACAATTTATAATTTTTTTATCGAAGACAATTAGTCTACAAACCTGCACATGTTTGGAGTGTGGGAGTAAACTGGAGCACAGATAGTGCCCATAGTCAGGATCGAACCCTGGTCCTGTATGAACCACTGTGCCACACTCAGTACCTGTCAGGCTTTGTCCCACTCATCCTCTCTTCCAGCTCCCCCCCCCCCCCCCCCCCCACAATCCGTGTGAAGTAGGGCCCTGATCCAAAACGTCACCTACCTATGTACTCCAGAGATGCTGCCCGACCCACTGAGTTGCTCCAGGACTTTTATTTTAGCAAACTGCACCTGCATTTTCTTGCTTCTGGATGACAAGTCAATGTCAGGGGAGGTGCTGCATATAAATAACATCCCCACTAGATGGTGCAAGAGAACAAGGGATCAAACAATTTGTTCAAGAAGGAACTGCAGATGCTGGAAAATCGAAGGCAGACAAAATTGCTGGAGAAACTCAGCGGGTGCGGCAGATCGATGGAGCGAAGGAAATGGGCAACGCTTTCGGCAGATCGGCCCGAAACGTTGCCCATTTCCTTCGCTCCATAGATGCTGCCGCACCCGCTGAGTTTCTCCAGCAATTTTGTCTACAAGGGATTAAACAATGTGGCTGGAAGACAGATTTAGAGAGTAGAAATAAAGAGCTGCAGATGCTGGTTAATACATAAAAAGAGACAAAGTGCTGGAGTAAATCAGCAGGTCAGGCAGCATCACTGGAGAACATGGATAGGTGACGTTTCAGGTCAAGACCCTTCTTCAGACCATTTGCAGTGAGGAACTGAAGATGTTGGAATGCCGAGTGGAACTGAAAGTGCTGGGTTCGGCAGCATCAGTGGGTTAGGCAGCATCAGTGGGTTAGGCAGCATCAGTGGGTTAGGCAGCATCAGTGGGTTAGGCAGCATCAGTGGGTTAGGCAACATTAGTGGGTTAGGCAGCATTAGTGGGTTCGGCAGCATCAGTGGGTTAGGCAGCATTAGTGGGTTAGGCAGCATCAGTGGGTTTGGCAGCATCAGTGGGTTAGGTAGCATCAGTGGGTTAGGCAGCATCAGTGGGTTAGGCAGCATTAGTGGATTAGGCAGCATCAGTGGGTTAGGCAGCATTAGTGGGTTAGGCAGCATCAGTGGGTTAGGTAGCATCAGTGGGTTAGGCAGCATCAGTGGGTTAGGCAGCATTAGTGGGTTAGGCAGCATCAGTGGGTTAGGCAGCATCAGTGGGTTAGGCAGCATCAGTGGGTTAGGCAGCATCAGTGGGTTAGGCAGCATCAGTGGGTTAGGCAGCATCAGTGGGTTAGGCAGCATTAGTGGGTTAGGCAGCATCAGTGGGTTAGGCAGCATCAGTGGGTTAGGCAGCATTAGTGGGTTAGGCAGCATCAGTGGGTTAGGCAGCATCAGTGGGTTAGGCAGCATCAGTGGGTTAGGCAGCATCAGTGGGTTAGGCAGCATTCGTGGGTTAGGCAACATTCGTGGGTTAGGCAGCATCAGTGGGTTAGGCAGCATCAGTGGGGGGAAAGGACAAGCGATGTTTCAGGCCATGACCCTTCTCTCAAATGATTGGAGTGGGGGGTGGAAGAAAGCTGGAAGGTGCAGGGCAAAGCCTGGCAAGTGTTGGGGGGAGGGGGGGGGGGGTGGGGGTGGGGGGAGATGATTCAACAAAGGCCAGAGATAAAATGACAGAAGGTGTGAGACAAAATAATTGAAGAGTAGAGAATAGTGAACTTAGAGGAAGAAGTGTCGGTGGAAGGGGAGGGAGATGGGAGAAATAGCTGTGAGTCCTGGTGAGTGGGTGGGGGGAGGGACTGGCGAGGAGAGGGATGGGTTTGTGGTTACCTAAAATTGGAGAATTCAGTGTTGATCTCTTTGGAGCTGCCCAAGCGGAGTATGAGGAGCTGTTCCTCCAGTTTGTGTAGATGCTCAATCTGGCAATGGGGGAGACCGGGAAGAGAAAGGTCAGTATGGGAATGGGATGAAGAGTTAAAATGGTTAGCAACCAGGCGATCCAGTAGGCCTTGGCTGACTGAGCGCGTGTTCAGTGAAATAGTGGCTGGTGTACAATTGGTCTCGCCAATGTACAGGAGGCCACAGTGGGGACACTGGATGCAGAAGATGAGGTGTACATGAGCCTCTGTAACATCTGTAAGGACTGCTGGGGTCTCTGCATGGAGGAGAAGGAGGAGGTTATAGTGACAGATGTTACATCTCCTACAGTTGCAGGGCAAAGTACCTGGGAAGGGGGCATTTTGGATGGGAAGGGAATGTGAACCAAGGAGTTGTGGAGGAAACGGTCTCCACAGAAGGCAGACAGGAGTGGAGATGGGAAAATATGGCTCTATAGACCATATAGTTGCAGACTAATTTTGAGTTTTGGCTGCAGTTGATTTTAAGATAGAGAGCAAACTGGGATTTTCCCACATATGAGAGAGACTTGGCCATGAGTGAAATGCCAAACAGGAGCTCAAAGACTTCCCCATCAGGATGGAAAGTTAAAAGATAAATTGCCTTTAAATTTGAGAACAGATATATTCTGCAGATGTGAATTGAAAAGTAGACACTGGGGTCTTATTAAAACACTTTCCAGGAAATTTTAACACATTAAACATTGGAATGCCTTATCCTTTTTGATGTCTGCAGAGTCTAGGCTTCCTAGAGTTCACACTCGGAATAATCTTCAATGCAATTGGCAGCTCTGATGGGCAACCCCTGCCTAGAGAACAGAGCCACAGGTCAAGACTTGAACATCCTGTCCATTGGAAGCACAAAGCCAAACATCAGAGGTCAACATGCTAAGTGTCAGAGGTCAACGTGGAAGGGTTGGAGTGGAAGGGAGGCTTGTGGTTAGTTTGCAAAATAAAAATAAAGCCATCAGCATTCAGCAGGGGCTGTTGAGATGGGAACACCAGTGTGTCGGTATCCCAGGGCACTGCATTGTGCCTTATGTTGTTTGTATAGCAGCATTGATGCGTCACTCGAGGAGTAAACTAGAGACTGACAGTCTGGAGATGGTGCCTTGGACACAATGGGAGTTTGAAATGTAAGTGATTTAGACCTTAGAAACATAGAAACATAGAAAATCAGTGCAGGAGGAGGCCATTTGGCCCTTTGAGCCAGCACCGCTATTCATTGTGATCATGGCTGATCGTCCCCTATCAATAACCCGTGCCTGCCTTTTCCCCATACCCCTTGACTCCACTAGCCCCTAGAGCTCTATCTAACTCTCTTAAATCCATCCAGTGACTTGGCCTCCACTGCCCTCTGTGGCAGGGAATTCCATAAATTCACAACTCTCTGTGTGAAAAAGTTTTTTCTCACCTCAGTCTTAAATGACCTCTCCTTTATTCTAAGACTGTGGCCCCTGGTTCTGGACTCGCCCAACATTGGGAACATTTTTCCTGCATCTCGCTTGTCCAGTCATTTTATAATGTTATATGTTTCTATAAGATCCACCCTCATCCTTCAAAACTCGTGAATACAAGCCTAGTCTTTTAAATCTTTCCTCAGATGTCAGTCCCGCCATCCCAGGGATCAATCTCGTGAACCTACGCTGCACTGCCTCAATCACAAGGATGCCCTTCCTCCAATTAAGAGACCAAAACTATACACAATATTCCAGATGTGGTCTCACCAGAGCCCTATACAACTGCAGTAGAACCTCTTTACTCCTATACTGAAATCCTTACTTGCGAGATACAGCACAGAAACTGGCCCTTCAGCCTCACCAAGTCCGAGCTGACTAGCGACAAGCACTATCCTACACACGAGGGACATTTTTACCAATGCCAATTAAGCTACAAACCCGCATGCCTTTGGAGTGCAGGGAGAAGCCAGAGGACCCGGAGAAAACCCACACGGTCACGGGAAGAACGTAAAAACTCCATACGGACTGCATCCCTAGTCAGGATCGATCTCGGGTCTCTGGTGTTGTCAGACAGCAATTCTACCACTAGGGCCACCCGCTATTTGCTGAAAAGATTAGAGGGAAGTCCGGAAACTAAATATTCGCCTCATCGAGTGGGGTCTGGAGCTCGCTGTGTGAATCAGCCGTGGTAGCTGAAACTCTCACTACGCTTAAACCAAGACTTGGCTCAGCCGATGAATGGCCAGCAGGATCTCGGACCGAGAGTGGAAAGCCAACTCCCATCTGTTCTTGATGAGCACAGATATTGTGGGTTGAGAGCTTCCACCGGCATGATACATTTCCACAAAAGCTCTTATTTTTGTTGCTTTGCAATTGTGTTGATCCTGGTGCGATTCCTTCCAGCTCATTGCTCATGACGGAAGGGGAAGATGGAGGTGTGAGCAATTCTGGGGGCAGAGATAGGGTACGGTTAGCCCAGGGTAAGAGTGTCTAAATCTGAGCACACAGGCTTAAGAGGAGGTGGTTTAACAGAGATATAAGAGGTAACCCTTTCAATGAGTAGTTGTATCTGGAACAAGCGGCCAGCAGAAGTGTTGGATGCAGGAACAGTGACAAGAAGCATCTGGACATGTAGTTGAACGAGCAGAGCACAGAGGGATATGGAATTAATGAAGGCAACTTGGATTAGTATAGACTGGCAAGATGGTCAGTATTAACATGATGGGCTGAAGAGCCAGTATTCATGTGACAGAAGTTTAATGTATGAAGCTGCCTGTTAGAGCAGTGACTGTGGATTCAAACAGGTTAACAGCTTGTTTCTGGCCTCATCTCACTGACATGTTCACCATTCCGATGGAAAATGTAATGTTACCCTGATATCCAGTCCAAAAAAGTGATATTATTAACATCTCTAGAGAAATACTTTCATGCTTTGAGATATTTGAAGGCAGAAATAATCAAGAGTGAATCACATTACTTCTGGGAGAAAATACTAGTGCCAAACTAAGACCTGAAGTTTTGTTCACCTTTTTCTCAGGTTCCTCCCTCGACCTCCTCTGCTCCAAGTGGAAGCCCAGCCCATAGAGTCCCTCCTCACAACAGAAAAGTCCCACCCCACCCAACATCTTGGAGCCTCTCCACCAGGGCAACCATGTTCTTCCTTTAGAGTGGTGACCAGAACTGCACACGGAAGGCCAATGAAACTTTTGTGAAATTGTGCCACATCCTTCCCACTAAGAGTGGAGCAGAGAGGATGTGGTAATTCCTGCCATAACTAAAATAGTACAAGAAATGAGTTATGAATGTGTGTCATTGGTCAATGACCACCCCAGAATTAATTTAGTTGTGGATATACAGTGCGGGAAGCACTGTGTCTCCACAACACTTCAGCCCACTGAGTCCACAACGACCAATAATCCCCATACACTATCCTACACACTAGGGACAATTTACAATCAAGAGTGTTTTATTGTCATATGTCCCAGATAGAACAATGACATTCTTACTTGCTGCAGCACAACAGAATATGTAAACATAGTACATAACGGGAGAAAAAAAAAGTTCAGTGTGTGTATATACATGTACACACATACTCAATAAATAGTGCAATAATAATAGTCTAGTGTAGTTCAGAGCTTACTTGTTGTCGTGTTTAATAGCCTGATGGCTGAAGGGAAGAAGCTGTTCCTGAACCTGGTCGTTACAGTTTTCAGGCTCCTGTACCTCCTTCCCGATGGCAGTGGTGAAATGAGTGTGTGGCCAGGAGGGTGTGGGTCTCTGAAGATGTTGGCTGCTTTTTTGAGGCAGCGACATCGCTAAATCCCTTCGATGGTGGGGAGGTCAGGGCCGGCGATGGCCTGGGCAGTGGTCACGGCTTTTTGCAATCTTTACCAAATCCACATGAATCTCCAATCTTTTACGTCTTTGGGATGTGGCAGGAAGCTGTGCACCCAGGGAAAGCCCACGCGGACACGGGCGAACGCGCAAACTCCATACGTTGTCAAGCACACGTTGTCAAGATCAAAACCCAGGACTATGGTGCTGTGAGGCAGCAACTCTCCCTCTGTGCCACAGTGGTACCCAAATGACCAAAGCAAAACAAAAAGAACCAAAACAAATGAGATCACATAGAACATAGAAGACAGAAAAGTACGGCGCAGGAACCGATCCTTCAATTCACAATGTCTGCCTGAACATGATGCCAAGGCCAACTCTTATCTCACTAACTATGGACCATATTATCCATATTTCACCAGTATCCTGCATATCCATGTGCCTATCCAAAAGTCTCTTAAAAGCCACCATTGTATCTACTGTACCTCCACCACAATTCCCGACAGCACGTTCCAGGCACCCACCGCCCACTGTGTGAAAAAAACTTGAACCGCACATCTCCTTTAAAAGTTTGCCACACTCACTTTAAAGCTACGCCCTCTAGCAGTCGTCATTTCCATCCTTGGAGAAAAGCTCTGACTGTCTACCCTATCTATGCCTCTCATAATGTTATATACTTCTATCACGTTTCCCCCTCAGCCTCTGGTGTTCCAGAGAAACAATCCAAATTTATCCAAGCTCTCCCTGAAGCTAATACTCCCTAATCCAGATATTATTCCGGTAAAATAAAATACTGAAGTAACTCCGAGGGACAGACAACATCTCTAGAAAACCTGGAGAGGTGACGTTTCAGGTCAGGGCTCATCTTTAGAGACAGAATCCTGACCTGAAACGTCACTCATCCGTGTTCTCCAGGGATGCTGCCTGACCTGCTGAGTTACTCCAGCACTTTGTATCTTTTTTTTAATGATAGTCGGCATCTGCAGTCCCTTTTATCTCCTCATCATCCTGGTAAACCTCCTCTGCACCCTTTCCAAAGCCTTTACATCCTTCCTGCAATGGGGAGACCAGAACGGCATGCAATACTCCAAATGCAGCCTAACCAAAGTTGCATCATAACGTTCTGACTCATAAGGGCCTGTCCCATTATACGAATTTACCCAAGAGCTCTCCCGAGTTTAAAAAAAAAATCAAACTCGTGGTAAGTACGTAGAATGTACGCACGTCAGAGCTCGGGACGTCTCCTAACGGCTCGTAACGCTAACGGCAGGTACTCGGGAAACGCAGTAAGCTCGTGAAGTTTTTTCAACATGTTGAAAAATGTCCACGAGAGCCCCGAGTACCTACGAGCGGCCATTACCGTAATTCTCCAAGTTCGAATCAGTGGAAACTCGGGAGAACTCTTGAATTACCTCGTACAGTGGGACAGGCCCTTTATACTCAATGCTCTGACCAATGTGGCCATGAATATCTCTCTATCTGCTTGTGTTGCTACTTTCAGGGAGTTGTGAACCTCAACCCCAAGATCCCGCTGTACATAAACTCAGGATTTAAGAGTTTGGCAATAAATGGATTTAGTTTTAAACTATGTAATTTGTTGCTTTAGTGAGAGTATGAGCCTTTTGAATGTTTAGCAAATTGTGTTCTTATTATCGATTACTAGGATTTATCTAGGGGAAAATACTGGATCTGAGGGTTTCAGCTAAAAGGAGAAGTTGGACAAATTTTTCTTTGGAATGTCAGAGCTTGAGGAGAGACTTGATAGAAAAATGTAAAATGATGAGAGGCAGAGATAGGGTAGACAGTCAGAACCTTTCTCCCAGGGTGAGAATGTCCACCGCTAGAAGGCATAACGGCAAGGTGAGAGGGGGAAAGCTTAATGGGAATATGTGGAATATGTGGGAATAACACAGAGGGGTGGGGGCCTGGAATGCACTGCCGGGGGTGGTGGTGGAGGCAAATGTGATAGTGGCGTTTAAGAGGCTTTTGGATAGGCACATGGAAGTGCAAGGAATAACGAGATCTGGATCATGTACGGGCCGATGAGATCAGTTTAACGGCATCACGTTTGGCACAAGCATTGTGGGCCGAAGAACCGGCTCCTGTGCTGCGCTGTTCTATGTCCTGCCTGGAAATAAAGTAGAATTCACAGGGTTACAATTATCAGCTCTTTCTACTGCTCAGAGGAAAAAATACTACCACATCTGGCTTTGAAAGGAGCATTGAGAAGAAAGAACATCCATGTGCTCCAGCGGTTAAACATAAATAGTCTTATGCTGCTGATACATTTTACAATTTCCTTTTCCTGAATATTTTAACATGACACAGATATGGCCGTGATGGCTGGACTCGGATAATTGCCATCCCCATCACTCGAAGCATGTGTACCAGGAAACACCAGGGAACGCCGAGAGCTGTAAATGAAGCTGATTGTCTCAGAGGTACCAATGAGCTGACCTTAATGGAAAATATCAGTGTTGTTATTAATCCTGCTTTCCTGTGTTGAACATTGACTGCTGGGATTGGAGGGAGCTCCTTAGATTTCTCTTTGCTGCAGCTACTGGAGTTAGTTCAACTTATTTCCTTGCTTAGTATAGTTTAGTTTAGTTTAGAGACACAGCGTGGACACTATCCTACACGCCCTAGGGACAATTTACATTTTAAACCAAGCCAATTAACCTACATACCTGTACGTCTTTGGACATAAACCAAATGTATGGGCAGAAACCAAAGATCTCGGAGAAAACCGAAGCAGGTCACGGGGAGAACGTACTTACTCCGTACAGACTGGCACCCGTAGTCAGGATTGAACCCGGGTCTCCGCCGCTGAAAGCGCTGTAAGGCTGCAACTCTACCGCTTCGCCACCGTGCCCCCCTCCTTAATGCTTCTTAAAATATACTTATTCGAACACTGTTGTTGCTACCTTGGAGAGATTTAGACATCAAGCCATCAAGCAGAAGGGAGCCATTCAACTCGTCGAGTCTCTGCAGGCTCACTGCGGCACAATGCAGCCCATCCCATTCCCTGCAGGATTTGAACTGTAAGTAGTCACAGGAGATAAATCAGGAATATGTGAATGTGACTCTCTCCACTCACAACATGCTACATTTGGAAAATACTGCAATTCTTAGGGTGAGGGGAGAACAATTAAGATGAGAGGAGAAAGATTTAATAGGAACCTGGGGGGGGGGCAATCTTTTCACACAGAGGGTGATGGGAAAACATAACAAGCTAGTGGAGGAGGTAATTGAGGCAGCCACTATAACAACATATAAAGGGCTTTTGGACAGATCAGAAGCACACTTTATTCACCAAGTATGTTTTGCAACATACGAGGAATTTCATTGGCCAGGTCTGTCATACAATTAAAAGCAACAGGTCACTCGAAAAAATCACATTTTAACATGAATATCCACCACAGTGACTCCAACACATTCCTCACTGTGATGGAAGGAGAAATAAAGTTCAAGTCTCTTCCTTTTGTTCTTCCTCGATGACAGATGTTTGGATAGGAAAGGTTTCGAGGAATATGGGCCAAATGCGGGCACATGGGACTAGTGTAGATGAGGCACGACACTTGGTTGAATTGGGCAAGTTGGGCCGAAGGGTCTGTTTCTGTGCTGTGTGACTCTTTGAGTCTATGTCTGAGAGTAGAAAGTTAGAAGACACAATGCTAAAGTTGGACATGCCAAAAATTGAAATCATATCAGAATTCAGCTTTTCCTTGTTTACACAGAAGATGCTAAGTGGAACAGGAAATGCCTGGAACGTGAAGGGCTTTGAGCAGCCAGTCAACATGTGCCTCACTTCCAGTAAAAACCACAGAATGCCCCAAAATCTGCTGGAAAATAATGTAATTCTCAATACCAGGACATGTTTGATGGTATTTCTATTTTAGAACCCTAGTATTTATTAATTTAACAAATACATTTTGTGCCACCACAGACCAATTGTGCTGAGATCCAATTTTTTTTTTGTTATTTGTTTATTTTGCAATAATAAGACTGACTGAGATAATTCTTAAAATGGATGCTCTTTTCAAGGAAGGAGTTTGACTACATAATTGTCATCGAACTTCATTTTGCCCCTGAGCTCAGCATTGATCACGTATCTGCACTGTTGCTGAAACTGCCTCCTTCCATCTCGGTGACATCAGCCAACTCAAGCCCTTCTCTCTTCTTAATTGCTTGCTGCGCCCACATCCTGACTCGCAGTGGCTTGTGCAGAAGCACACTTTGTGGCGTAGTGCTGGAAATGGTAGATCTGCTGCCTCGTGGTGCTAGAGACCCGGGTTCAATCCTGACCTCGGGCGCTGCCTGCGTGGAGTTTGCACGTACTCCATGTGGGAGAATGGGTGCTCCGGTTTTCTTCCGGATCCCCAAAACGTGCAGGTTTGTAAGATAATCTGCCTCTGTAAACAGCCAGTTGTGTGCAGGGAATGGATGCGAAAGTGGGTTAACATAGGGCTAGTATGAAGAGTTGATCAATAGCCAGCATGGTCTCGGTAGGCAGAAGCTGTCCTGCTGTCACAATAAACTAAACTTCAGTCCATCTGTACATCAAACACTATCCAATCTCTCTGCATTTAAATGGATGACTGCACATTTTGTTTTCCATCACATTCTACGTTCTGGCTGACACACTCAAATTGTTTCATTTCCCTTGAAACCTTGTTGCAAACCTCCAGTACAGACTCCTCATGACTGACATGCATGAGGAAAGCTGTGGATGATGCCAGGTGCCTGTACATCCATGGGTCAGCGGGGAAAACCAGGAGCACTTCTTTCTGGTCCCCTTGATCTCCTTCCTATTAATGAAGTCCTGCTGAATCGGAGTTGATAACCATTTCAGTGCCTGTGAACTGTCTATCCACCCTGAATTTGGACCTGACACGTCCTGGTTGATGGGATGATGCTCTCTGCTCCTGCTCCTGCGGCCGCAGACTGCTCCACCATCCATGCACCTTCATTGAGCTGAGTTCACTTGCCAGAAAAGGTCACGGCATTGGACGGCAAAGCCACGTGGTACAGAGATCAGGATACAGGTCCATGTTTACCCTCCTCACTCCAGCCTCAAATATCTGCTTTCACTGTGGACCTTTCTACAAATACTTACGGGCCTGTCCCACTTGGCTGTCTTTTGCGCGCCATTTATGCGACCTGCTAGCGTGTGGGCAGCGTGTGGGTAGCGTGTGGGTAGCGCAGGGACGGACACATGTGGAGTGGCGTGGAGGAGTGTGGACTTCGTCCTGCACTAAATCTTCGCGCGCCACTAGCCTGTTGCCTAGTTGACGGCCAAAGTGGGACAGGCCCTAGACCTTGGCGAGATGCAACGTCTCACCTTCAACAGCAGCAGAAGCAGGCAAACGATCGTCAAACTCAGCCTGGGGTTCACTGCCGTTGCGGATCCGGATCCGCCCCCCATTTCTACTCCCAGAACGGTGCCAAGAAAATTGAAGATAGACACAAAATGCCGGAGTAACTCAGCGGGACCAACAGCATCTCTGGAGAGAAGTAATGGATGACGTTTCGGGTCAAGGCCCTTCTTTCAGACTGAAGAAGAGTCTCGACCTGAAACATCCTCCATTCCTTCTCTCCAGAGATGCTGCCGGTCCCGCTGAGTTACTCCAGCTTTTTGTGTCCATCTTCAAATGACGTCACGTGCTCCAGACGGCTGTGCGGACGCATGATGACGAGCGCAACTCTTGCGGGACCGTCACGTGTCCGTCACTACCGGCCTGTCGCGTAAGTGACGGCCCAAGTGGGACAGGCCCTTTAGATTCCATGTATCCACACACACTCTGCTCATCGTAAGAATGTAGTAGAATGAGACCTCTCGGCTCTCAAACCTGCTCTGCCTTTCGGCTGATCTGTCTCAAGCCTCATTGCCTCTTCTGTGCCATTTCTCACTGTCCGTAACTCCCCAATCTCCCTCTTTATGTGCCTCCGATAATCCTGTTTTTTAACGTGAGGAAAACAGAAGCCTGATCATCAGAGCATTGTCTTTATTTGGACACAGCGTTCAATTGGCCTGATACCGAAAGAGATAGTATTCTCCTGTTCCGACATCATTGGGTGTGTTGAAAGATGCTTTAATCTCGGTCTCCTGGGTTCCAATCTTGCTGCGTTTATTTTTGATGTGGTGATGATGAGGAGGAGCTGGTGGTGTGCAGTGAAACAGAAGTTGCTTTGTCTACCGTAAAACTTCCAATTAAACAAATTTAATCTTAGCACTGAAGTATTGCCAAAATACAAAGACACATTGAAATTCAAATGCTTAATAACAGAGGGATTATAGTTTGGGATTATTCCAAAGATTTTAATTCGATTTCTGTTTCTGGGTACCTTCCGCAGACACTCCCATATTCCTGTGAATGGAAACTTGGCTTTGAGCACTTTGTATCTGCTGCAATATCACTGCTGGTTGAACAATGGGGCCTCTGTTTATTTGGCAATGTAGTGAAAGCAAACCAGTCCAACCCTGCTCCAGGTATCTTCAAACTGGTGGAAAACAACATCGCACGAGACCAAGTAGATCGGCTCATACACTTATTACAATCTGACTTCAAAAGCAAGATTATTCAGAATGAAGGTAGCAGGTAAGCATTACAAATACTTTTTACTTCATTTGTTCCATCGTAAGACAATCTCTGAAGCATACTGTTATTTCCCACAATCTTTAAGTTTTTTTGTTTAGTTTTAGAGATACAGCGCGGAAACAGGCCCTTTGGCCCACCGGGACTGCGCCGACCAGCGATCCCCGCACATACACACGCTCCGTCTACCGAGCCAATACAAACCTGTACGTCTTTGTATTGTGGGTGGAAACCGAATATCTCGGACAAAACCCACGCAGGCCACGCAGGGGAGAACGTACGAACTCCCTACAGACACGTCAGACAGCACCCGTAGTCGGGATCGAACCCGGGTCTCCAGCGCTGCAAGCGCTGTAAAGCAGCAACTCTACCGCTGCGCCACCGTGCCACACGTCAAGATGTAAGTTACAGATGTAAAACTTTATCCAGTACACAAATCACACAATCCTTACAATGTCAAATTTGTGTTGCAATAGTGTAATGCCAAAAGTCAACATACCTAAGGTAGCAATCTGGTTCTATGTCTCAGTTTCCTTCAGTTAGCCGAGGTGAGACATAGATTAAAAAGCCATCATCAATGAATGAAACTGGCATTCAGAATCGGCTTCGAATCAACAGACTCTAACGTTGGTAATTATACTTCAGCTGGGTTGTGTCTTTCAACACTGGTTACGGAAAGCAAAGAATTGGTCCTCAATGCCTCTTGGCACCTTAGGAATCCCAACCCAAAATATCCAAAATGGAAACATGGTAATCCATGCAGACTTCCCTAATGAGATAATCAGCAAGAATTGGTGGTGGGTGTATGGAACAAGCTGCCGGAGGAGGTGGTTGAGACTGGGACTATCCCAACGTTTAAGAAACAGTTAGACAGGTACATGGACAAGTTTGGAGCGCTATGAACCAAGCACAGGCAGGTGGGACTAGTGCAGTTGGTAGGTCTCTACATTGGCGAGACCAAGCGCAGGCTCGGCAATCGCTTCGCTGAACACCTCTGCTCAGTCCGTCTTACCCAACCTGATCGCCCAGTTGCTCAGCACTTCAACTCCCTCCATTCCCAATCTGACCTTTCTGTCCTGGGCCTCCTCCATTGCCAGAGTGAGGCCCAGCGCAAATTGGAGGAACAGCATCTCGTATTTCGCCTGGGTAGCTTTTACACCCCAGCGGTATGAACATTGACTTCTATAATTTTAGAAAGCCCTTGCTTTTTCCCTCCTTCCCCTCCCCCTTTCCAGTTCTCCCACAAGTCCTGCAGTCTCTGCTTACTTCCTTCCCCCCCCCCCCCCCGACATCAGTCCGAAGAAGGGTCTCGACCTGAAACGTCACCAATTCCCTCACTCTCCATAGACGCTGCCTCACCTGCTGAGTTTCTCCAGCATTTTTTGTCTAGCCGGTAGGACACGTTGGCTGGTGTAGGCAAATTAGGCCAAAGGGCCTGTTTCCACACAGTATCACTCTATGACTCTATAATTTATATGGAATGATCTGAGCAGCTATTAAGTATTGAGAAGGTATTGCAGTAATGTGGGTTTAAAGTCTTCCTAATACACATTTAATGCCGTTCATTTCATTGCCATTTTAACTTGGTTAAGAAACCGTTAAGCATCCACTTTTATATTAAAAAAACATGTGTTTCTTTTATGATGTACTCACCACTGAGAAATGAATTGCGGAATGGCTTTAATCAGAAAATCCACTGGTATGCAAAGCCTACCGATTTCAAATCTCTCAGGCAATTAATTCATAAGAGTAGTAGCAGTAAAGTTTGTTTTTAAATAATTACCTATATTGTACTTGGCTTTCACATAAATATTTTATGGGTGACAGACCCATTTTTAGATTTTGTTCTATAAATTGACAGAGTGTTTCCCAATCACAGCCAAGTCATGAACCAGATTCAGAGCTGATTTGTTTATTGGAGGCTGACTGTTCCACTGATGACAAGTAATGGTTTTAATTTTCTCAATATACTTTTGTTAGTTTTATATTGATGTGTTCCTGTTTAGTTCACCCACCAACACAGGGTCTCCCCAGGATGAGAATAAAGATGCGCTGCCATTCCTTTGGCAGCTAGCCCTGTAAGAGAGGTAGAACGAAGGAACAGTAGATGCCGGTTTCCAAAAAAAAGTGCTGGAGTAACCCAGCAGGTCAGGCAGCATCTCTGGAGAACATGGATAGGTGACATTTTGGGTTACGACCAATCTTCAGACTGATTGGGGGGGGGGGGGGGGGGGAGAGAGAAGAGACGATGGCAAGAAAACGCATGGCAAAAGGTGAACGGGCAAGGGGGGGGGGGGGGGGAGGTTGACAGGCAGATGGTTGAACAAAGGCCAGGGATGAAAAAGGCAGGAGTGAGACAAAAGGATTGAAGTATTGCGAATTGTGAAGCCAGAGGAAGGAATGTAGCAGGAAGGGGAAGGGGAGGGGGAGGAATAGGTGTGAGTCCGAGTGGGGCACAGGGGAGGGGTCAGAAAAATAGGGGGGCTTGAGGGAGAAGGTTACCTAAAATTGGAGAATTGAATGTTCATACCATTGGGTTCTCAGCTACCCAAGCTGGATATAAAGTTCTGGGAGGAGGGGTGGGTGAGGCGCGGTGGTTTACAACTTCAAGGATTAGGGTTCAGAAAGGAAAGCTGTGACTCAGCAGGTCAAGAGGTATCAGAAGGGAGAGAGAGAGAGACTGAGCACTAATGTTTCTGGTCAAGGACGATTGGCCAGCTCTGTTGATTTTATATTGATCAGAAGCATCAGCTCTGGTTTACTCCCAGGTGATACTCCTCTGCCTGTAATTCCTAAGTCTTCTGTTTGTGTTTCAGATTTCAAGTGTCTGCACTTTTTCACTTCAGTTAGAAATACGCATCGTAAGTTCACGTGATCGGAGCAAAATTAGGCCATTCGGCCCATCAAGTCTACTCTGCCATTCATTCATGGCTGATCTATCTCTCCCTCCATTCTCCTGCATTCTCCCCATAACACCTGACACTAACCACTAATCAAAATATTTATATCTCTGTCTTAAAAGTATCAATTGTCTTGGCCTCCACAGCCTTCTGGGGCAATGAACTCCACAGATTCCCCAACCTTTGGCTAAGGAAATTCTTCCTCATTTCTTTTCCTACCGGAATGGCCTTTAATTCTAAGGGTGTGACCTCTGGTCCTAGACTCTCCCACTAGTGAAGACATCCTCTTCACATCCACTCTATCCAGGCATCAAACAGAAGCTGTAAAATGGAGACACAGGAACTGTAGATCCTGGTTAACAAAAAGAGACACAGAATGCTGGTAACTCAGCATTTCAGTCAGGTGGCATCTTTGGAGAACATGGACAGATGACATTTTGATTCGGGACCCTTCAACAAACTGACTGTTGTGGGGTGAGGGGGTGGGGGGGGGGGGGGGAACTGGAAGAGAGGCAGGGGAACAAGACCAGGCAAGTGACAGCTGGGGCAGGTAGGGGGGAGGGGGGGAGGGGAGCTGGTTGGACAGAGATGAGAATAAAAAAGCTAAATTTGAGATAAAGACAGAGGAGGTGCAAATTGTGAAGCAAGCCGAAGGAATATTGGTGGAGGGGGATGTGGGATGGGGAAAGAGGAGAAATGCGTTCAAATGCAGGTGGGGCACAGTGGAAAGAGGTGAATTGTTTGTCGGTAAGTTTCCTGAAATGGAAGAATTCACATGCGGTGTACTGGGTTGTTTGCTGATTCCACCTCTTCCCATGTTAGTATCATTGTTATGGGTTCCCAACCTGTTGGGAGGGAAGGCTGTGATGACAACGTGCACACCTCGATTTTGCTTTGGAAGCCAACAGTCCAGGCGTCCTCTGGAGTTGTTGCCGAGCTGGTGGGCAAGTGGATGTTAATGGACTGGCTTCAGCGGGTGCCATGTTGGTGGCAATGTTGACATGTGGGGACATGGAGAGAAGGCTAGTTTGAGCATTGTTGCTGGAGATGCCCACGGAACCAGCATGAGAGTAGGTCCTTGCTGTTGGATTCAGTAATGTATCTCATTTGCTAACCCTCATCAGGTCAGGGACAGTGAGAACCTTCACTAACATTCCGCTGAACCTACCCCGCTGAGGGTTAATGTGCTGGGTTGATAGAAACGTGCCTCCGTGGCTGTTGTGGGGCAGTGCCATACTCTTGGGACAACGAGGGAGGATAGAGATTGAAAGCAAAGTGAGTTTTGCAGACGATCTAAAAGGGGAAGCATTTAGTTAATGAAAACATGATCGAGGTGTAATGAACTGTAGTGGAAACTGGTATTTCACTGCTGATATTATCTGACGCGCAATATTTTCACATTTATGTGGGCAGAAATCCTTCATGCTAAGCTTTTGCATGGGCGTGCCATTATATCACATTCTCCTGCTCAGTTTCTAGATCCTCTCTGACAACTGGACTGAGCTGGTGGTGAATCATCCAATTGTTTCCTGGAATATGTGCCAACAAACAATAATCTGTGTGAACACATGTGGTGTTTACAAGAGTCAAAGCAATAGCAAATAACCTGGGCCAGATTAACGTTCCCACACCTATGTGCTGCAGTACATTGCTTCTTCCAATAAACAAGTTCAAGTGATTTCAGAACTGGGAAAAAAATTATTTGCAAGCAAAACAGAAAAGAGCTGCATCATTTGTTAAAGATACCTGATCATAGGCCGAGAAATTTTGCAGTTCCATAAATCTTAATTTAAATATTCTTATTGTAAGGTTTAAAATTGGGAAACCTCCCGTCAATATTGGTGTTAGACACAAAATGCTGGAGCAACTCAGCGGGTCAGGCAGCATCTCTGGAGAAAAGGAATAGGTGACCTTTCTGGTCGAGACCCTTCTTCAGACTTTAATATCGGTATTGGTTTATTATCGTCACACATACTGAGATACAGAGAGAAGCTTTGTTTTGGATACTCTCCAGGCAAATCTCACCATACATGAGTGCAGTGGGTAGTGCAAAGGAGAAAGAAGCAGAGTGCAGAACGTAGTGTTGCATCTACAGAGAAAGTCCCGATAAAATGTGGGGAGAATAAACATGGGGTTAGTGTAACACGAGTGTGGATGCATGTTTGATAGTAGCTTCTCAGCGGATCAAAGGGTCTGTTTTTGTGCTGTACAACTCTAAAACTCTGTGGATAGTTGTCTTACCTCTGAGAACACCATATCAATAAAAAAATCACAAAGAATTATGAAATAAAAGTAAGTAAGTAAATAAGTTTATTGGCCAAGTATTCACATACAAGGAATTTGTTTTGGTGCTCCGCCCACAAGTAACAACATGCCATACAGTGACAGTCACGAATGACTCACAAAACACTAAACATTAATAATAATAAGACATTAATGATAAAACACCATTGATCAAGCATGTGAACCAACAAAATACCAGATCAAAGGGAGGCTACAGATTTTTGGCTGTTGAGTAGAGCAACTACATGTGGATAAAAACTTTTTATGTCTGGCTGTGGCAGCTTTGACAATCTGGAGTCGCCTTCCAGAGGGAAGTGATTCAAAGAGTTTGTGGCCAGGGTGAGAGGGGTCAGAGATGAATTTGCCCGCTCGCTTCCTGGCCCTTGCAGTGTACAGTTCATCAATGGAGGTTGCAGCCAATAACCTTCTCTGCTGATCGGACGATTCGCTGCAGCCTCCAGGTGTCGTGCTTGGTGGCCGAGCCAAACCAGACCATGATGGAGAAGGTGAGAACAGACTCTACGATGGCCGTGTAGAATTGGACCATCATTGCCTGTGGCAGATTGAGCTTCCTCAGCTGCCGCAGGAAGTACATCCTCTGTTGTGCCTTTTTCACTATGGAGTCGAAGGTAGCCCCTCACTTAAAGTCCTTGGAGATGATGGTTCCCAGGAACTTAAAAGACTCCACAGATGTGACAGTGATGTTGTTGATGGTGAGTGGGGTGAGAGGAGGGGGAGCTCTCCTAAAGTCTACAATCAATTCCACTGTCTTAAGAGCATTGAGCTCGAGGTTGTTGCTACGACACCAGGACGCCAGCTGTGACACCTCCTGTTTGTAGGCAGATTCCTCCCCATCCTGGATCCATCCAATCAGGGTTGTGTCGTCCGCAAACTTGAGAAGCTTGACTGAGGTGTATGTGGAGGTGCAGTCGTTGGTACAGAGAGAGTAGAGGAGAGGAGAGCGTACGCAGCCTTGCGGTGCTCCTTTGCTGAGCGTTTGCGGGTCCGAGACGTGCTTTCCCAGCCTCACATGCTGCTTCCTGTCTGTCAGGAAGTTGGATATCCACTGACAGAGGGGTTCAGGCACAGTCAACTCGGAAAGCAAAACATTTTGGAATCCCGTAAAGGTTGAGTTTAATATCCTTCCAGCTGTTAACTGAACTGCGGAGAATTTCCAGTTTCATGTAAAGATTTTATATATGCAGTTTTAAGGAATGGGGCAAATTTGTACATAATACCTCAGCAACATTTGCATAGAGGCAAACAATTGTTAAACACAATCTCCGAGAGATTAACTGCATGCTCTTCCTACTTTGTGTTTTAAGCCACTGTATATTATTTTCCGTCAAATTGCCCTGGGTTCAATTGAAGGCAATTAAAGACATCATTACATTAAAAAAAATTTCACGTGTGATCTGATCAGGGATCATGCCTCACGTGCACAGTTTAATTTCTAAGGAGCAGCAACGTGCTCAAAACATGTGGGTTTTATTTTCTTGGTTTACTTAGCATTTTATTTAAGACCTCTAATGTAATCCAGACCATTTCATTTTAAAAAAGGCTTTGTCCAGGCAAATGCAAGGCCTTTTCTTGGGACACTGATTTCTCAGTGTGTGTTACCAGGCAAAAATATGTTATTCCTCTGTGCTGAACTCACATTCAAGCTGCTACCTTGATAAGTTTTAGATTAGTTCATTCCCCGTGACTGAATGTGAATTGTATTCCCATAAACAGTTTGTTTCACCGTGAAGTAGCTATGAGTGACTGACCTGGAAGCCCATTATTACCTCTCAGTCTGAGCCAGACAACTGCGACACATGTCCCAGCCACAACCGTGCTTTAATTATCCCGTTGGAAGCTGGTGCCTTGCTCAGGAACTATTGCCGATCCATTGGCATATCCAACTTTTCAATGAAGCTCATGCATTTGACTTTTCCAGCTCCTATCGCCAATGCACAAGCCGGACCTAGCTGCCTACTGCCCTTATCTGGGCTCTAGCTTCATAGAGTAATGCAGTGACCAAAGAGGCCCTTCAGCCCAACCTGTCCATGCTGCCTAGAGGCTACATCTAAACTAATCCCATTCATCTGCATTTCTCCCATGTCTCTCTCGATCTTTCCTATCCATGTACCAGTACAAATGTATTAAGGTATGTTGTATATGTCCTAACTGTCTCCTGTGGCCTACATTTCCGCCCCCTCTTTGTGAAAAACCCTGTCCCTCAAAGCACATTTAAATCTTTCCCTTCCCAATTTAAATCTATGTCTACTAATCCTAGACTCCCCGACCCTAGGATCAAAGACTGTGACTGTCTATCCTATTTACACCCCCATAATGTTATAAACCTCTATAAGATCACCTTCAGTCTCCTTTGCTCCAGGGATAACAGTCCCAGTCTGTTCAAGCAGGTACGTGACTTCCGAAGCGTTAATGCAATTGACTCAAATCCTCTCCTCCGTTGAATGAAAATCTTGTGATTCAATATTTAAAAGAAAGACTCTTGGTTCTACCGTAACTGTGCAGAATTTGCCGTTATATCTAGCTGTAATGTATTTACCTTAATCAATTGCTTCACCACCTAGTCACCAGGTTCAAAGTATTTTTCAAGGTTTCAAGGTTTCAAGGTCAGTTTCTTGTCACATGTACCAATTAAGGTACAGTGAAATGTGAGTTACCATACAGCCATACTAAGTGAAAAGCAACAAGACACGCAGCCACATAAAATAAAATTTAACATAAACATCCACCACAGCGTCTCCCCACATTCCTCATTGTGATGGAAGGTAATCAAGTTCAATCTTCTTCCTTCAATGTTCTCCCGCGGTCGGGGCAGTGAAACCATCCGCATTCGGGGCGATCAAAGCCCCCACATCTGATGAACCGAAGCCCTCACGTCGGGGTAATCAAAATTCCCACGTCAGGTCGGTTGAAACTCTTTCCACGGCATGGAGCTCCCGAGTCGGCCTCTTCTTACCAGCGACCGCAGGCTTCGGATATTAAAGTCCACAGTCCCCGCGGTTGAAGCTTTGATCCCCGGCAAAGGGATCGCAAGCTTTGTGATTTTATAACTCCCGCAGACTCCCACGGCTTGGAGCGCCCACCGGTCTCCAGGAAAGGCCGCCAACTCCATGGTGTTAGGTCGCAGTGGAGACGGAAATATAATACGGAAAAAAATATCATCTCCGTCGAGGTAAGAGATTGAAAAAAAGTTTTCCCCAACCCCTCCCCCCCCCACATGAAACAAACCAAGGAACACTGAAACATACTTTATAACACATACTAAAAATATTGTGATTCAATATTTGGCAGACAGACAGACTGTTGGCGAGGCAGCCACTGCTGGTGGCACCACCTGATAGTTGATTAAATTAGTCCAATGCGAAAAGGATGAAAGGACCACTTATTTATTACACTAGATTCGATTAAATGGTAAGGTGATCAAGAGTCAGGTCAAGAGTCCCGAAAGGTCCCAAAAGAGAACAATGAAATTCTTATTTACAGCAGCACAACAGATATGTAACCATAGTACTCTGATTGTAGATACAGTGGCTTGCAAAAGTATTCATACCCCTTGAACTTTTCCACATTTTGTCACGTTAAAACCACAAACGTAAATGTATTTTATTGGGATTTTATGTGATAGACCAACACAAAGTGACACATAATTGTGAAGTGGAAGGAAAATGATACATTGTTTTCAAATCTTTTTACAAATAAAAAACTGACAAGTGTGGCGTGCAAAAGTATTCAGCCCCCTTTACTCTGATACCCCTAAATAAAATCCAGTGCAACCAATTGCCTTCCGAAGTCACCTAATTAGTAAATAGAGTCCACTTGTGTGTAATCTAATCTCAGTATAAATACAGCTGTTCTGTGAAGGCCTCAGAGGTTTGTTAGAGAACATTAGTAAACAAACAATGTTCCTTCGGCATCTTGAAGCCCAAGGAACACACCAGACAGGTCAGGGATAAAGTTGTGGAGCTGTTTAAAGCAGGGTTAGGTTATAAAAAAATATCCCAAGCTTTGAACATCTAACGGAGCACTGTTCAATCCATCATCCGAAAATGGAAAGAGTATGGCACAACTGCAAACCTACCAAGACATGGCCGTCCACCTAAACTGACAGGCCGGGCAAGGAGAGCATTGATCAGAGAAGCAGCCAAGAGGCCCATGGTAACTCTGGAGGAGCTGCAGAGATCCACAGCTCAGGTGGGAGAATCTGTGTGTGTCCACAGGACAACTATTTGTCATGCACTCCACAAATCGGGCCTTTATGGAAGAGTGGCAAGACGAAAGCCATAAGATGTCTCGTTTGCAGTTTGCCACAAGCCATGTGGGGGACACAGCAAACATGTGGAGGAAGGTGCTCTGGTCTGATGAGACCAAAATTGAAGTTTTTGACCTAAATGCAAAACGCTATGTGTGGCAGAAAACGAACTCTGCACATCACCCTGAACACACCATCCCCACTGTGTAACATGGTGGTGGCAGCATCATGCTGTGGGGATGCTTTTCTTCAGCAGGGACAGGAAGCTGGTCAGAATTCTTGGGAAGATGGATGGAGCCAAATACTGGGCAATCTTGGAAGAAAACCTGTTAGAGTCTGCAAAAGACTTGAGACTGGGGCGGAGGTTCACCTTCCAGCAGGACAACGACCCTAAACATACAGCCAGTGCAACAATGGAATGGTTTAGATCAAAGCATATTCACGTGTTAGAATGGCCCAGTCAAAGTCCAGACCTAAATCCAATTGAGAATCTCAGGCAAGACTTGAAAATTGCTGTTCACAGACGCTCTCCATCCAAGCTGACTGAGCTTGAGCTATTTTGCAAAGAAGAATGGGCAAAAATGTCAGTCTCTAGATGTGCAAAGCTGGTAGAGACATATTCCAAAAGACTTGCAGCTGTAATTGCAGCGAAAGGTGGTTCTACAAAGTATTGACTCAGGGGTGCTGAATACTTTTGCACGCCACACTTTTCCGTTTTTTATTTGTAATAAAATTTGGAAACCATGTATAATTTTCCTTCCACTTCACAATTATGCACCACTTTGTGTTGGTATATCACATAAAATCCCAATAAAATACATTTACGTTTGTGGTTGTAACGTGACAAAATGTGGAAAAGTTCAAGGGTATGAATACTTTTGCAAGCCACTGTATATATATATAAATCTATATATATCTATACATTTTTATATAGATATATATATATATATATATATATAGATATGTAACCCTAGTACTCGTGTGTATATAATGAAATTCTTGCATGTAGCAGCTTAACAGGCTTGTTAACACAATAACACACCAATAATATACAATAATCAATAATGCAATAAATAAATAATCTTTTGTGACCAGCTGCAATTTAAAAATCTGGCAACTCTTGCCTGTCCACAGTGAGCTGTTTCTATGCATTCTGTACATAATCATGTATATACTGTATAAATGTATAGAGAACACTTTGGATTTATGAAAGGGATATATATATATATATATATATATATATATATATATATATATATATATAGAACACTTTGGATATATATATATGTTCCCTTTCATAAATCCAAAGTGTTCTTAAAATATTATGACTTGCCTGAATTCACACAGATACAGGGCAATGTCAATGGGAACAGACTTATAATTGGGGAAAAATGCACGCAAGACCAGGCTTACAACCACACTGGGCAGATTGTTGGGCTTTACAGCACATTGAGAAAATATATATTCTATAAACCCTTACAAAATACACCAAAGAAACTTACCAAGGTATGGCCCTCCAGTGGAATTGAATTCACAAATTCTGAGCCAAAAGCAATGGACTTATGAAGTCCAGATGTGATCGGGTAAATTGATTCCTCCCCACTTGACAATTGTCTGTCCAGTATGATGTACCTAGCGCCGCATGGTTTTTTTGAGACTGAGAGTCAATTGATAGGTGTTTAGTTTATGTGTGAGCTGTAGGTAGTGGAAATGACTTCCAAATAAAATATATGCGATTGACAATCCATGTTTCAGAGGATCATGTAAATGACCAAAGGTTCAATGGTTCTTTAGTATCACTGTACCTTGGTACATGTGATCATTCTTCTTTCTTCAGTAAAATTATTGCCATACATAAGCACAGCCCCCGATAAAGTACAGAATGCATAGAAACAGCTCACTGAGTCGACAAGCAAGTGTTGCTAGATTTTAGCGCCATTTTCAAAGTCCCAATTGCAGCAGGCCACAAAAGGTTATTTTATTGATTGCATTATTGATTATTATATATTTTACTTCGGAGTCACGTGAGTCACTACATGAAGAAGCCCCGCCTGGCGCTGGAACGGCATTACGTCGACGCTGACGGCAGAGCATGAGCTGCAGAGGCAGCTCCTCGACAGCGGTAGGTACGGGCCCGCAGGTAAGTACAGTTGAAAAACTTTCAGGGTCTAAAAACTCCAGTGGCTGGTATTGAACACCAGGATTTAAAACGAATTTTAAAAGCAAAAAATAATTAAAAGTTAAAATAAAAAGGAAATACTCTGTATAAAAAACAACAGAGTTTTAAAAGAACGTCCCAGGGGAAATGATCGGGACGGGAGATTACGGAGCCGGTTCCGATACCGGTGGCCGTCAAAATTACGTTAGGAAGATTTAATCGCTCCAACAAACGTTTGGCGGGGGGGGGGGGAATTTAATAGTCAGAAAGGCCATAATTTAAAAAGTTCAATAAAAGGCCTTCAGACTAAAAAAGCTTTATGGCTTAAAAAATAATGGAAAAAGATTCCAAAAAAATAAAAATAAAATAAAAAATTCAACCAAAAAGGGTTAAAAGGCCCAAAAACATTCCCTAACCTACCCTAAGGGGGTTTCATATATTAATATATATGATGAAATATTGTGGGAATATCTACGTCAGATATGTTTGGAGGTAGTCTCCTTGAGGGAAAAACTCAGGAGTAACAAGGGCAGTAAAAACAAAATGGAAAACTGACCCTAAAAATGCACTGATAGTGGTGGTATATATATATATGTGTGTACTAGGTACGATACCCGAATGAATGAGTGAGGCCATGGAAAGTAAACATGGAAACCAAAAATTAATTGGTCTCACCAAAGCTGTTATGGTTGAAACAGCAGAATATGATAAAAAATTTATGTTTTATCAAGATATCAACGGTAAATCCGTTTATGATATCCATGTCTCAATTATATGAGATATAAGGAAATACGATTTCAAAGTATTTCAAACTGGTGCATGGCATCACTATTCAATGGAAAACAAATAAAACATTGTGCAAATAACCAATACATTTAAAATAAAAATAAATTGCCATCAGTTTGTGGAGCTCAATGTGAAGAAATATATAATATTAATTTTAGTTATATATATGTAATTGTAGAGGGACCTAATCTGCACTCTAGATTTGAAGATCAATACAAATCAGGTTATGTTAAACTCCTGATTATTATGGAATAAAACCTGCCTTATGATAAATCAAAACATTGATTACAAAAGAACAGACTATTGGTCTTTAAACTTTGGGGGGAAAAAATTATGATCCAATATAAAGATTTGATAATGGACCAAAACAAAGGCAGAAGTATGATAAATAAATATTATCCAACATAGCCTTATCTGAACCCATATAATTGGGAAAAGAAGGCTTGAAGTACGTTGAAGAGGTGCAAACAACTTGTTACAAAATAAGTTGATGAAATCTCCGATTGTGGGGGATTACAGGTGCATTTTGATAATTAATTTAATGTAACTAAGGACTACAAAAAATTGTAGTAGGAATTGGTTCATCTGTATAAGAAAACCTAAAAAATTGATTTTAGGTTTGCACCCAAAGTAACTCCAATAAAGAAGGGGTACGTACATATATATATTATAAAATTACCTCAGTGTAAAGATGTGATGGTATAAACCATACAAAACATCATTTTATATACACTTTCACAGTGTAAAAACATTTTATTAAAATGGAAACATCTTCAACATTGAAATACAGTTGTTATTAACAAATTGTTAATCAAATATTACAGGTGCTTGAAATTAATTAAAATGGGTCAAGCTGTGCAAGTTAAAACATTGTCTAAAGGATTAATACCAGTTCAAGGCTGTTAAACAGAATACTGGAAGAATAATTGTACTGATAAAAAGATCAGCACTTGCACTAATGAGGACATGGTCATGGTTTATCTTGATCACATTTAAATTGGAAGGTTATAAAGAGTCAGCTGCAAATTAGTGCTGCAATTACAAGCCTGTTGAAAGGTAAGGACCTGACCCATCACATAAAGCCTATGTTTAGGCATTCATAAATATTCATAAATTACTATTCTGGATTTAGGAGTAATTCAGCACCATAAGAGGGGGAAAATTGTTCCATGATACAAATATGTCTCATTGCTTTGTTGACATACTTTGTCCATTAGAAAAGGAGCCTAGGTAAAGAGTAAATAAAGCTCCAAAAGAAGGAATACAGAAGCTTATAAGAATATGTATGCCTTTGTGAGAGGCCTATGCAAATACCAAATGATACATTATCATTATTAAAGTAATGGATTAAAAAAAAAGGTTCACAAGCTGCTTCAACTATAAGCTTAGTAGCTGTTGCAAGCTGAAGCAAGTATTAACAGATGATGGACAGCTTCTGTGAATATTTGGGTAAGATAAGAATAATATCTATTCTTATAAAGATAATTGATATGTCTATTGTTGGGACTACGGACAATAATACCAGGTAATTGCAAATGGATTGTCCTAAGAAATTTCTCCAAAACATTTATATTAATTATTGAAGTATAAGGAGTTATGGATTAAACATCGATTGTTCTATTATGGAAGTGTCCATGTCATATCTTGAACAATACCACGGCTGTGGCATATATTAAATCACATAAGATAAGTAAAATAATAATCATGTGATTATCTGAGTAAACAGATGTGGCATATTCTAAAATGTTTTAGTCCAACTGTTTATCTCTAAGAAAGAGACAATGTTATCGCAGACAACAAATTAAGGGGGGAAAATGCATTGTCAGTAATATGGATTACTTACGATTAATCTGGTTGTATACAGATTAAATCACCGATCTTTCAAATGTTCTCGTGGGTAAACCAAGAACAGGAAAGGTGGATGCATTTCTCTCAATTACATGAGGAAAGATGTTCTTTTATGTTCCTCATTTTTTGTCTGATAGGGCAGTGTCTGATGAAAATGTAGCAGGACACTGCCAGAGGCGCTTTGGTGGCCCAAAACAGACCTTCATGGTTTTCATAAATATTGAGTGATGTTGAACCACTTGTGATGATTCATAGTTGCAGTAATTTATTGTTGTACAAAGGCATCCATGACATGAAAATATGAATTTGACTATCTGCAGGTTGACCAGACCATTACAACAGTTGATGGTCAAAGAAGTCTATGAATGTTCTAATTAATATAACAACATAACAATAAAATAATTATGTATAAAAGAAGTGTTATACCTGCAATTTGGAGAAATAAGTTTTAAAAAACAAATTTTTGTTATAAGAAATTGGAAGTCTGTGTAGACAGTAAAGTTATTTGTCATATTAGATATATGTGAGTTCCTTGTGGATTGCATTTTTTCTGAGCATCTAATTGATAGAGCCAATAGTAGGGCTCAGAGTGTTATTGTCCCACTTACGGACAATCTACTAACCAAAAAGTTATCGGGTTCATTCGTAATATCCCGATATGGAAAAAGGGATATATATGTAGATATAAATATAGATATATATATATATATAATCTGTCCAAAGTTGCAAGACATAAGTCGGGATATTAATATAGTCCTGAATTGCCTTAGGCAATGGACTCCATTTCTATCAATGATTCAAAAAAAGTTAACATTGAAAGTAATAATGCTCATGACTTTAGTATCAACATAAGAGTGCAAACATTTCAAATATTACGTTATAATTGCATGTGGATACAGATTACATTATTATATATGTTTATGAATTTACCAAACAAAGCAGACCGAGAAGAGCTGAAATCAAGGTAAACCTATAAGCATAAGCTGAAGAAGGGTCTCGACCCGAAACGTCGCCTATCTCCTTCGCTCCTTAGATGCTGCTGCACCCGCTGAGTTTCTCCAGCTTTTTGTGTACCCTCGATTCTCCAGCATCTGCAGTTCCTTCTTTAAAACCTATAAGCATATCCTGTCGGCCATAAATTGTGTGTGAGTCAACATTGATGAAATATGTTGAAGTAGGTAAGAGTCTGTGGTGGTGAGAAAGCACTACTTATTACACACAAAAAACCACATTAGGTTTCAGTAAAAACTGATGGTTCTAGAGAAATGTATTCTAGATGGTTAAAACTTGAATAACACTCAGTGGAACTAGACACTGAAATGTGGAAAATCACTCTGTTAAGGAGGTAGATACATTCACAGGAATGGCACAGGATGAGCCGCTCGAGCAAAAATTCAAGGCCACAGGAGGGTGTAAAATAAATATTAAATTAAATGGAACCAGTCATGGTGTCAGGATTGGACACGGAGTGTTGGGTTCTCTATAATTGTTGCTTTGTTCATACCATCAAATTATATATATCAATTGATATTTTGTGATAAATTTGCCTTTCAATGGAAAGGGCATTACTTTTATTTTATAATGTGAAATAATTTATCACATAACTTGAGGCAATGTTTGGAGGAAAAAAAATGTGTTATTTTGCTCATTACTGTGTTGAATGAGCCAGAGTGTCGTATGGAATGAGTCTACGACATAAAAAACACAGAAAGCTTCAAAATCTTCACGTAGTCACTCACGTGACTCCGAAGTAAAATAGTAAGATTAAACGAGAACTTACCAGTTCGAAGTTTGATCGTTATTTTATGAGGAGTAACGATGAGGGATTACGTGCCCTCCGTTCCCGACCCTCATAAAATAAATGATCTTCTGGTAGTTCTAAATCTATGTTGAGCCTTACTATCTTACTTCGGCTATTATGTTCTGTGTTTTTCATGCCGCTGCTTTGAAGTATGCCGTTCCAGCGCCAGGCGGGGCTTCTTCACGTAATCCCTCATCGTTACTCCTCATAAAATAACGATCAAACTTCAAACTGGTAAGTTCTCGTTGAATCTTACTATTATCAGTGTGTTCTTGTGTTAACAAGCCTGTTAAGCTGCTCCATGTAAGAATTTCATTGTTCTGTTGCTAGTAGATATGACACATGGGATAAACACTCTTGAGTCTTGACATTGTTGGACAAAAAAGTGTTTTTTTCCATTGAGGGGACGATGAGTCAGCATTTACTAATGTGACATTAAAGCAATGTGATATGTACGTGGAGATTTGTGTTGTACTTAGTAATGATAGAGTGACATAGGAAGGTTAATTATTACCCTCAGCAATCTTGTGTGATACGGCTTTAGGATAATGACAAACTGATAATGCAGAGGTCAACGAAATGTAGTCAGCCTCATCACATGGGTCCACATTAGACTCCTTGTTAACTTTCACCTCATCCCTACCACAACTAAACCCAACACTGTCTCCAAGTAATGGGTATTGAAAGTGGGTTCCACTGGTCCATCCAGGTCTGTGAGATGAAAGCTTTGAAGCAACTGATTCTGCAAATACCCCCGCACCAAAAGTCAAGGGCATGCCGAGCAGTGAGTTATTTGTCCTTTCACCAAATGAGTGCGTTGCTGTTCATAAGTTCATAAATCATAGGAGCAGAATTAGGCCATTCGGCCCATCGGGTCTACTCTGCCATTCAATCATGGTCGATCTATCTTTCCCTCTCAACCCCATTCTCCTGCCTTCTCCCCATAACTCCTGACACCCGTACTAATCAAGAACCTGTCATTCTCTGCTTTAAATATACCCAAGGACCTGCATTCACTGCCATCTGTGGCAATGAATTCCTCAGATTCACCACCTTCTGACTAAAGAAATTACTCCTCATCTCCTCTCTAAAGGTATCTACTTTTATTCTCAGGCTATTCCCTCTGGTCCTAGTCTCAACTACTAATGGAAATATCCTCTCCACATACACTCTGTCCAGGCCTTCCACTATTCAATAAGTTTCAATGAGATGTCCCTCTCATCGTTCTAAACTTGTTGTGCCCTGGTCTAAGTGATTCCTTCGTGTTTAATCTTAGAGATGGCCAGCAAACAGCACAAGATGAATTATTCACAAAATGATTAAAATCTACATCTACTATTCACATATTTCTCATCATGATATGTAAAAGGCAGATTGCATTAATGTTTAAGGGAACCACTGCTTCCCCTAGATCAATCTTATCCAAAGTCCAATGACAGCACACGGTAAATTTGGCATTGCCCTGAAAGAAGAAATAAAGTCTTTCATTTCTATAGCACCTATCACATTCTTTTCAGAGAATTGCGCAGTTCTTCACAGCCAATAGAGTTCCACCCAACCATAGCCACTGTTGAACCATGGGGAAATGACAGCAAATTTTGCATAGTAAGCATCCACAAAGAAAACTTTGATCAAGTTCAGGGTCCATCAAATGTTGACACGTTTGTGGCAATGAAGATCCAAAATTAAAAACGCAGTGTAATTACTTGGTCCCTGACTTTCGATAGGGCTTTATTCTTTATTGAAGTTAGATCATGTAGCACATAAATAAGTTGCTGGTTCCAGATCTAGTGTCTAAACAATTGCATTTTTCTCACGAGAAAGCTATACATTCATTGTCTCTGAGGTTATTGGAGCAATGCTTTCAAAATATTGACTTCATTCCTTCCTGTGACCGTGTTTGGAATGTAATGTGGGTATCAGGTGAAAACAAGCAGAGCTGGATTTGCTTTCCAGCACACTCATGGGAAATACACCATCGGACAAGGTCCCGTAAAAATGGTCAGTCCCAAGGGCCACATTCCAGCAGGAGTTAGCATGGAAAAGGGAAATGTTTATTAGGAAACCAATTGTCCTGTTTTTTTGAGATCTGGACTCTGTTAGTTTATCATTTGTAACATCAATGACCAAGGAAACTGTTCATTTTCCTCACAGAGGTAAGGCACTAATCTTAGTACATAGCAGAACACAAAGTGCTGGAGTAACTCAGCGGCTCAGACAGCATCTCCGGAGAATGTGGATAGTGACATTTCGGGTCGGGACCCTTCTGCAGACCAACCCAAAACATCACCTATCCGTCTTCTCCAGGGATGATGTCTGACCCGCTGAATTACTCCAGCACTTTATGCCCTTCTTTGTAAACCTGCATTTGCAGTTCCTTGTTTGTAAATCTTGGAGCATTAACTCTCTTTCAAACTGATGAGGGATGCAGTGACACTGATTGCAAGCTGCCAACCAGAACAAGTTCTAGCAAGCTGCAAAAGTTCTGTTTGAAACACAAAATGCTGGAGGAACTCAGCAGATCAGCCAGCATCTGTGGAGGGAATGGATGGACGTTGTTTCAGACTGAAGAAGGGTTCTGGCCCCAAGATGTCATCTATCTATTCCCTCCACAGATGCTGCCTGACACTCTGAGTTTCTCCAGCACTTTGTGTGTTTGCTCACTATTCCAGCATCTGCAGTTTCCTGTGTCTCCATTTGAAACTGCATGTTTTTGTAAGAAGCTTTGTTACTGATATATTAAGACATCAAAACAAACATTTTGCATTTGAGGTCTGAGTTTAGTTTATTCTCACGTGTACCGAGGTACAGTGAAAAGCTTTTGTTGCGTGCTAACCAGTCAGCGGAAAGACAACACATGATTACAATCGAGCCATCCACAGTGTGCAGATACATGATAAGTGGAATAACGTGAATAACGTTTAGTGCAAGATAACAAAATTTAGTGCAAGATAACAGCTTACAAAATTCTTAAGGGGTTGGACAGGCTAGATGCAGGAAGATTGTTCCCGATGTTGGGGAACTCCAGAACAAGGGGTCACAGTTTAAGGATAAGGGGGAAGTCTTTTAGGACCGAGATGAGAAGATCTTTTTTCCCACAGAGAGTGGTGAGTCTCTGGAATTCTCTGCCACAGAAGGTAGTTGAGGCCAGTTCATTGGCTATATTTAAGAGGGAGTTAGATGTGGCCCTTGTGGCTGAAGGGATCAGGGGGTATGGAGAAAAGGCAGGTACAGGATACTGCGTTGGATGATCAGCCATGATCATATTGAATGGCGGTGCAGGCTCGAAGGGCCGAATGGCCTACTCCTGCACCTATTTTCTATGATTCTATGATTCTATAAAGACCAGTAAAGTGATCTATGATAGTCCGAGGTCTCTAATGAGGTAGATAGTAGTTCAGGACTGTTCTCTAGTTGTTAGTAGGATGGTTCAGTTGCCTGATAGTATCTGGGAAAAACCTGTTCCTGAATCTGGATGCGTGCGTCCTCACACTTCTATATGGACCATGTGCAGGCAGATGAGATTAGCTTAGATTGTCATTGTGGTTGGAGCAGACATAGTGGCTGAAGACTGTGTTCCTGTGCTATTCACATTCTACATTCTAAATACGCATTCAAACTAAATGTACCAATATCAGTATATGGTGATGCCATCACATGTAGGCTGTATGCATTTGCACTGAATCCACACTGGTTTAATTCACAGATTAATTCTTATTTAATCCACCCAAGATTATATTCTCTTGGTTAATTAACAATCACCTTGTTCTATTTTGAGCAGAAAGATGAGATTGCTTTCTCCAGGGCCAATACGTTCAAAGTGCAGAATGAAACTTGTGACTGAGAGTCTGTGAGGAAAATGTTCTACTGCTTTGTCATGGTAACGTCTTTCTAACACTAGGAAGCTAAATCATCTTGAACAGATTATCCCATCAGGTTTGTAGAATTCCTCAATTCCCTCTCAGTGTGTGGTGATGGATTAGAAGCAATCTGACAAAATGGGTTCAAGTTTGAAAGGGTTCTTCCCTTCTCCTCAGTTGGGTGTTTTCATGGTTCTCTGTTCCACTGAGCATTTCCTGAATGCAAGACAGCGAGGAAAACTATGAATCAAGACGTTGGTGATATTGATTCATTGTTCGTGAGACGTATGGCTCACCAGTGAGCCTACCTATATCCTCCTGACTCTAGCTACAGCAAGTGAAATCCAGTCAGGATCAGTCACCAATATTCACATCTGCTCGGTGCTCCTATTAAATGGAAATCATTTCCTTCCATTTTAGAGATAAAATGAGGCCGTGACGTAAGTGATGATCAAAATAACAGCAGGTGTTAGAATCCCAAAATATAAACAGAAAATGCCGGAAATAGGGGGCGGGCAACATCTGTGGATAGAGAAGCTCAGTTAATATTTCAGAAGAGAGTCAATGACGTCCATCATTGTTGTTTTATCCTTCAAGATCCAGAAGATTAATAGACTTTATGATTCTTGTGGATCTTTGCGTAAAGCAAGTTGATATCCACCAGAATCGTGGGATAAAAAAAGACACAAAGCTTTGAAGTAACTCAGCGGGTCAGCAACATCTCTGAAGTACATGGATAGGTGATATTTCCGGTTGACATTTCGACCAGAAACCTAAACCAGCAATCTGAAGTTCCTTGTTTCCACAGTCATGGGATATTTGTCTCAACATTAAATCTGTATTGCTCTGATAATCCCCATGAATAGCAAAGACCTGCAAACATCACATGAAGCAATTTACCCAGGACATGAAGGAAGGAAGAACAAGGGATATTCTGTTGAAACGTAGACGATCTGAACCCGTAGTCAGGATGGAACCCGGGTCGCGGGCGCCATAAGGCAGCAACTCTGCCGCTGCGTCACCATGCCGCCCTCCAATGAACAGTGATAAAAGTAAGTATGAGGGTCTGGAAGGAAGTCTTCCCAGTCTTCAGGGCGCATGGGGGTGCAGTCTGGGAACTTACCTTTCCGTAAGCTAGTGTACCAGGGTACTGTCCCCATAAGCTAGGTTACTGTCTCCTTAAGCAAGTGTACCACCCATAAACTAGGGTACTGTCCACAATCTAGGGTGCTGTTTGTAAACGAGGGTACTGTCTCCATAAGCTTGGGTAAGGTCTGATTCATCTCTACTTTTTTCTTGGCACGGAGAACTATATTCTCTACTCAGTCTGAAGAAGGGTCTCGACCCGAAACGTTGCCTATTTCCTTCGCTCCATAGATGCTGCCTCACCCGCTGAGTTTCTCCAGCATTTTTGTCGACCTTCTCGACTCTGTATCTCTCTTGGCTCTACCTATTGTACGAGTTGGGCTTGATTATATTTATGTATAATATTATCTGATTTGATGGGATAGCATGCAAAACAATGTTTTCCACTGTACCTCAGTAAACGTGACACTAATAAACCAAACCCTTGCAATCTTCACCTCCCGTCCCATTTTGTGTTTTGGAAATTCACTGGCAGAAATAGCTGGGCTAGAGATATGCTTGAGATTTTATGATTTCAATATGTAGTCAATTTTTCCTGTTTAAATATTTAAAATACTTGCATCTCCCTGGAGACGGCCCAGCCATTGAGGACAATTTGACAACAATGTCTCTTGTTAATGGCGTCACTGTAAACACTCAATTAATGGACATATTGATCCATTGCAGGAACTTTCAGTAGTTGCAGAGAAAACACTTCTCTTTCTTCTTGGCGTTTTGTTATTTGTTTTATTTTAACATCTGGTTTATTTTTGCAGCCTGATGATGGAGAAATTATTTCACAGTCACCAACAATTAAACAAAATCAGCATTGTGCTTCCAAATTGAGTGCAGACAGTAAGGCCTGCTCCGGCGTAAGACATTCGCAGCCAACCATCGGTTGCACAAGTGGATGGAGCATCTGGAAGCCATTGTGGGGGTGAGCCCCAGCCTGGTGCCACGTGCGAGTCAGGCAGTAGCTACATTCGGGTCAAATTGCAGACTCTGCAGCAAGATCAGGGGAGGATGGGATGGTGGATAATAACAAGCCTGGGGCCTCTCCTCTGCTGAAATTCGCAGCAAACATGTTGCCAATCAGCTCACACCCCGAGAGACACATAGCGAAGGAACAGTTCTCCAGCCCACTGAGTCCACACTGACCAGCAGTCCCCGATTTATACGAATCCCATTTCAGTCCGCCCCACACCCTCCAACTATCTACACCATTGGGACAAATACAGGGGCCAATTAACCCACCAACCTGCACGTCCTTGAGATGTGGGCGGAAATGGAAACATGAGGAGGAAATGCACGCAGTCACGGGCAAAAACGTGCAAACTCCACACAAGGTTAGGATTAAGGCATGGGAGGCCAGCGTGGCAACCTTTCCTGCCATCCAGTTTAGGGGAAAGTTAAACAGTGGTCTGAAAATATGATCGTTGCAATGTTGCTTCTTTCAGAGCGATGTAATTAAAAGTTAAAATTAAAAATTAAAATTAAAAATGTATCCAGAATGAAACGCAGACCCATCCACATCGTAGTCAGTCTCCAGAACTTCCTGAAAGTCAACAGGATACTTCTGGACTCCTCTTGTGTCTCCGTATCACCTCCACATCACGATTCTCTGAGTGTCGCACCCTGTTGGGCTTTGTAGCGGAAGCAAAGAAGGTGCTCGGAGGTGACCATCTTTGAGTAGAATTGGATTGGGAGCTGCGCATGGAAAGGCCCTGGATCACCCACTATCTTCAAAACATAGCACCAACCCTCCTCCCACCCGGCAATGTCTCTACTGAACCACCACAACCCAGACCCAACCCTTGGATCTCCGCATCAGGAAGGGGCATGGTGCTGCTCTCATATTGGCACGGTGGTGCAGCAGTAGAATTGTCGCCTCACACTGCCAGAGACTTGGGTTCGATCCTGACTATGATTATTGTCTGTACGGAAGTTGTACATTCTCCCCGTGACCGCGTGGGTTTTCTCCGGGAGTTCTGGTTTCCTCCCACATTTCAAAGACCTACAGTTTTGTAGGTTAATTGGCATCAGTAAGAATTGTAAATGGTCCCTAGTGTGTGTAGGATAGTGCGAGTGTACGGGGATTGCTGGTTGGCGACTCGATGGGTCAAAAGGCCTGTTTCCATGTTGTATCTCTAAACTAAACTAAACTAATATCCACCTTACTCTACACATGTGAGACATTGACAGTGTACAGCAGACATGCCACACAGCTTAACCACTTCCACATGACGTGTCTGCAGAGAATACTTCACATCAAGTGGCAAGAAAAGATTCCAGCCACACCGTTCTTGTCCCAGACAAAGCTCCCCACCATCCACACATAGCTGATATACACAAGTGGTGGGCAGGACACAAAGGAAGAATGTCTGATGATAGAGTATCAGAGTCGCTACGCTAGGACTATTTATCCCAAAATTATGAAAATGGATTGATAGACTGAATCTATGTTTCCTCTGTTCTAATTGTCCCTAAGCTTAAGAGTGGGGAAGTCATGCTACAACGGTTTAAAACCTGCATTAGGCCCCAGCTGGAACCCCTAGGCAATTGTAGTCCCGATACTACAGCAAGGATGTGAGGCCAGGGTTGGGCTGATGGACAAGGCTGGTGCCAGGGCTGCTGAATTAGTATTACGAAGATAAACCATCTCGAGTGGATTTGTTTATTTTGGCACAAAGGAGAACGAGGGGAGATTGAGTTGAGCTTTCAAAAATGATGAGAAACATCGGTGAGGTGAATAGAAAGGACTAATTTCCCCGACCAGTGAAAGACTTGCATTTGTATAGCACCTTTCACATCCCTGTCAGGGTGTCTTAAAGTCTTTTGTAGCTCGTGAGGCACTTCTGAAGTGTGATCACTTCTATAGAATAGGATCCAAATCTAATTAAGGACATCCGCATAAACAATGTTAGGGAATGCAGCAGTATGGAATTTAAACGCCGCAGCAGTTTTGCACAATAAATATTCTAAAAATACTCTTTTTAAAAAAACAAAAGTCTTGGAAACACAAAATTTCCTTCAGGTTAATAGTGGGGTGAGGATCTTGGAGTGTAATGTAAACTGACAAGGTAATTTGCCCTTTCATTGACTTTTCTTTGTATATTGGTCTATTGAAATCAGTGGACTGAATTTTGAATAGAAAATCAACTGCTGGAAGAACTCCACACACGAGGCAGCATCTGTGGTGGGAAATGAGGCTCTGCATTGAGTGGAGCTGACTTCAGAAGGACCATGTTTTTTGCGACTGGGATGTTGTCCACCATGTCTTGTGTTTCTTTTCTGGAGCTGGCAACATGATTAATGGAGACACAAGGAACTGGAATCCTGTGTTGAATGTTTAAGAAGGAACTGCAGATGCTGGAAAATCGGAGGTAGGACTAAAGTGCTGGAGAAACTCAGCGGGTGCAGCAGCATCTATGGAGCGAAGGAAATAGGTAACGTTTCGGGTCGAAACCCTTCTTCACACTGTGTTGAATACCTGCTAGAGTAACTCAGCAGGCCAGGCAGCATGTCTGGAGGACATGGATAAGCGACATTTCAGACTGAAGAAGGGTCCCGACCCAAAACATCACCTATCCATGTCAGCTAGAGATGCTGCCTGACCCACTGAGTGACTAACCATATAACACCATATAACCATATAACAATTACAGCACGGAAACAGGCCCTCTCGGCCCTTCCAGTCCGTGCCGACCATTTGTTTTCCCCTAGTCCCATCTACCTGCACTCAGACCATACCCCTCCATTCCCTTCACGTCCATATACCTATCCACTTTACTTTTAAATGTTAAAATCGATCCTGCCTCCACCACTTCTGCTGGAAGCTCATTCCACACAGCCACCACCCTCTGAGTAAAGAAGTTCCCCCTCACGTTACCCCTAAACTTCTGTCCCTTATTCTCATGTCATGCCCTCTTGTTTGAATCATCCCTACCCTCAATGGGAAAAACTTATCCACGTCAACTCTGTCTATCCCTTTCATCATTTTAAAGACCTCAATCAAGTTCCCCCCTTAACCTTCTGCGCTCCAAAGAATAAAGACCTAACTTGTTCAACCTTTCTCTGTAACATAGTTGCTGGAACCCTGGCAACATTCTAGTAAATCTCCTCTGTACTCTATTTTGTTGACATCCTTCCTATAATTAGGCGACCAAAATTGTACACCATACTCCAGAATTGGTCTTACCAATGCCTTGTACAATTTTAACATTACTTCCCTACTCCTATATTCAATGCTCTGATTTATAAAGGCCAGCACACCAAAGGCTTTCTTTACCACCCTATCTACATGCGATTCCACCTTCAGAACTATGCACAGTTATTCCTAGATCCCTCTGTTCCACAGCATTCCTCAATTCCCTACCATTTACCATGTACGTCCTATTTTGATTTGTCCTGCCAAGATGTAGCACTTCACACTTAACAGCATTAAACTCCATCTGCCATCTTCCAGCCCACTTTTCGAAATGGCCCAAATCTCTCTGTAGACTTTGAAAATCTACTTCATTATCCACAACACCACCTATCTTAGTATCATCTGCATACTTACTTATCCAATTTTCCACCCCATCATCCAAGATCATTGATGTACATGACAAACAACAGTGGACCCAACACAGATCCCTGAGGCACCCCACTGGTCACCGGCTTCCAACCTGACAAACAGCCATCCACCATTACTCTCTGACATCTCCCATTCAGCCACTGTTGAATCCATCTTGCTACTCCGCCATTAACACCCAAAGATTGAACCTTCTTAACCAACCTTCCATGGGGAACCTTGTCAAAGGCCTTACTGAAATCCATATAGACAACATCCACTGCTTTACCCTCATCAATTTCCCTAGTTACCGCTTCAAAAAATTCAAGAAGGTTTGTCAAACATGACCTTCCAGGCACAAATCCATGTTGACTGTTCCTGATCAGACCCTGTTTATCCAGATGCTTATATATATTATCTCTAAGTATCCTTTCCATTAATTTGCCCACCACTGACGTCAAAATAATAGGTCTATAATTGCTAGGTTTATTCTTTGAATTGCTAGGTTTATTCTTTGAATTGCTAGGTTTATTCTTTGAGAAACTCAGCGAGTGCAACATTTTGTATTCTAAATTAATGGATTCATTTATAATTCCTGGGTGCTTTTTCCTAAGGTGCCTGACAACTTGATTAAAATCAATAAACTTAACAATGGAGACAAAATGCAGCTTCAAGGAAATTAATGCAACATTTATTGAGGTGACATTAGAAATATTAAATCTTTATGACCAGGAAAATATCAGCTTTAGTCATCCTTGTGATCTGTCAACCTTTGGTATTGGCTTGGTCAATACCTATAGCAAGTTCCCATTCACCCTATTGTCACGAGATGATAGAATCATCGAGTCCTACAGCATGGATACAAGGTCCTTTGGCCCATTGAGTCCTTGCTGCCATCAAGCATCATTTTACACTAATCCTATTTTATTCTCCCCATATTCCCATCAATTCCTCTCCAATTCTACCACACACAGGGGATAATTTACAGCAGTCAATTAACTTTATAACCCAGGGTACACAAAATGCTGGAGAAACTCAGCGGGTGCAGCGGCATCTGTGGAGCGAAGGAGATAGGTAACGTTTCGGGCCGAAACCCTTCTTCAGAAACCCTGCTGCACTCGCTGAGTTTCTCCAGCATTTTGTGTACCCTCGATTTTCCAGCACCTGCAGTTCCTTCTTTAAAACTTTATAACCCACACGTGTTTGGGATGCAGAGGAAAAGCGGAGTGCCCGCAAGGAAACTCACGCAATCACAGGGTGAACGTGCAAGCTCCACGCAGACAGCACCTGAGCTCAGGATGGAACTTGGGAGTCCTGAGCCTTTAAGACAACATCTCTTAATAGTTGAGCCACAGTGCTGCCCACATTATGTTTTATTCTAAAAACAAAAAGAAATGAACACATGTATTTCCTTCACTTGCGAATGTTAGAAACCGTTGAAAGTTGCAAAGCTATGACAGGTTTATTGCAGCACCAGATATAATTGCTTTCCTTGAAGCCGGGATCATTACTATAAACTGACAGTTCCTTCCTTTGGAGAAAAGGCTAGTCTCTTAGCAATAGTTGCCACTGAATGGGACAATCCCAATGACAGGATGACTGACGTGGATTATGAAGGGAACAATGTCACTACTGGAAGCTGCCTGCAGCCACTTCACTCGATTGTGTGATTGATGATTTATCTCGAGTCAAAAGGGACTTGCGGTCCTATTGAAGTCACTGTCGGGCAGTTAAACTCCATCCCCACCTTCTGCACACTCAGCCCTTCGGCACGGCAGAGCACAAGGAATGAATCGTCCGTTCATTCCCCTTGCTCCCCGTTCAATAAAGTCCTGGCTGATCTTTTCCCGCAGCATCATTTTTTCTCCAGTTACACCGTGGTCTCATTCTCCCCATTTCCAAACATCTACTGATTTCTGTCAGATATATAATGGTCAGGCAACTCAGCTCTAAAGAATTCCAATTATTCACTCCCCCAGGGTGGAGAAGTGTCTTCTCACGCCAGTCCAGAATTGGTGGCTTTCTGGTTGGAAACTGTGGCCACTAGTTCCAGACATCGCAGCCAGGGTAAGTATCATTCCTGAATCTAACCTCTCATGCCCAATAAGGATTGTCTACCTTCAAAATAAGTCACCTCTCACACTTTTACACCCAAGAAATTATAGATTCCGTCTGTTTAATGTTCCCTCTTGGGATAAGTTTCCGATTCCAAGAATCAGTCCCATGTAAACTGTAGCATGCTCTCTGCTGCAATATGTCCTTCGTGCAGGCAGATCAGATATGTACACGATATTCCAGGCCAAGTGCCATAAGGGCTCTACTGTAAAACATCGCATCACCACTCAAACCCTTCGGTAAAAAATCACCAACACAGCACCCAGCTTCCTGACTGCTTGCTGCACCCAGAGTTTAACATTCAGTGATTTAATGATTCAATAATACTTTATTGTTTCTTGTATCTAGGTGCAGTGAAAATATTTGTTTTTTACGTACACAGTGAAACTCTTTGTTTTTGCACAGTCTGGTAAAATCATAGAGCAGATTCCACCGAGGCAGTACGCAAAGAGTCGCCATGTTTCTGGCACTTACAAAGTTTCAGGTTCAAAGGTTCAAAGGTTATTTATTGGTCACATACACCATAGGTGTAGTAAAATGCTTCTTGCCAATGCCACACATAAAAAAAGCAACAAGAAAAAAGCTCTTCGTACAACTTTATCTTCTCGCAGCGGCGATCCGGGCCCACAGCTGCACGTGGCCACAGGCGGCCCACCAGGCCCCTCACAGTTCTTGGCAGACCCCCCATAACGGGTCCGTCTTAGTTCTCAGCGGACCCCCGCGGGTCCCTCTTAATATGTTCAATCACTCCCAGCTCCCTCTGAATACCAATCTCTCACCATGTATTAAACACTTCCCTTTCCATTGACCCAACCCGTACTGCTTCCACCCTTTGTATCATCAGCCAACCTGATTCTTGGTGCCCTCATTTAAATCATTGATATCGATTCTGTACATGAGGGGCACGTTGATCCCAGTGGGTATCCGAGGATGACCTGTTTATTCTTACTATCTGTTGTAGGAAGGAACTACAGATGCTTGTTTAAACTGAAGATAGACTGTTCCAAGGGAACAGGTTCAAGGATCTGACAAGTAGAACAGGAAAAGGCTCACTTGTCTGTTTAGTTGCAAATCAGTTTTATTGGCAAGAAAGGACAAAAACAATACTTGTCTCGGTATGTGCGGGGTCCAGTTTTACAGCAGCACCTCTTGTACCTTGTACCTTGTGGTCTCTCTCTCTCTCTCTCTCTCTCTCTCTCTCTGTGTCTCTCTCTGCCTCAGTCCGCAGCACTGATCGTGACTCAGCCCGTTGGTGGAGCCCTCTCGTTCATGAACTAACATGGCTTACTGGCACCTGCCTTTATACAGGTGAGAAATCAGCCATTTAAATAACCGCCAGTAAGTCCTGGCCAATAGCGCTGCTCCCAAATTCAAACTATAACCAATGGCAGGGGACAGCATCCCAGCAAGCCCCCCGCACCCCCCGTCCAAACCCCCCCCCCCCCCCCCCCCCACCCCCTTTGGGAACAAGGCGCTATCAGCCACAGATTGGCGCATAAAACAATACACAGCACTACAGACTTGTGTTTAAGGTTTAAACAGAGTGCTGTTGGCTTAACGCGTGGGAATTTAAACAAAGAGCAGCCGGCTGCAGCGCTATGGAGTTTAAATATAGTGCAACTGGCCACAGCGCTATATATATTGGGAAAATTCACGTATAACAGACACAAAATGCTGGAGTAACTGGAGTAATGTGGGACAGGCAGCATATCTGGATCGAAGGAACAGGTGACATTGTGAGTCGAGACCCTTCTTCAGACTGACGAAGATCCTGAAGAAGGGTTTCGACCCGAAACGTAACCAATTCGTTCTAGATGCTACCTGTCCCGCAGACGTAATCTGGCATTTTGTGTCTATCTTCTTCTTACTCTCTGTTACCAATCAACCAATACTTGATTCACACGAGTCTGCGTTTCCCAATCCCATTAAGTATGTTTTGTTTAATGTTTCCTCATATGAAACCTTATCAAGATCTTCTCAACATCCAAATTATACCATACCTACTGATTTCCCCTTATCTATTTCACAGCTGCAAAAGATTCTGACAGATTTATCAAACATGAGATTCCATTCATAAATCAATACTGATTCTATCTGGTTCCATCATTATTTTTTCAGTGCCTTTTCCTCACCCGTGGTTTACCATTATCCTCCCCCTGACGTCAAGTCACTGAATCTAATTCCTCCTTTTCTCATTCCTGCCTTTCTTATGCATTTGCAGCTTCCGAAATCACATTCTGATACTCCACCCACAAATGAATCAAATAAATGCATTCTTCAGATGTCTGACGAAAGGTCTCGACCCGAAACATCACCCATTCCTTCTCTCCAGAGATGCTGCCTGTCCCGCTGAGTTACTCCAGCTTTTTGTGTCTGTCTTCGGTTTAAACTAGCATCTGTAGTTCCTTCCTACACATAATATAATGGTCAGTCATTTACCAGATTTTATAAGGATGCTGCTCAAGTAGTTACTCTGAATAAAAACAAGACTAAAGCGTTTGCCCAGTGAAGACAGCAGCTGGTGAGCTCTCTTTATACATCTGTGGGAACGCTTCCAGAATCAATGGAATTTTGGAAGCCTAGTAACAATGCAATGCACTGATTCCATCTCATCTCTTTCAACATCTTGGGATGTTTGTCATTAGAGATTTAATTCCTATATTACTTTTTAATACATCTTGTTGCTGACACTGATTGATTTCAACTTCCCATTCACTCGCGCCCTAATGTTTTCCACTATTTCCAGGTTTTTGGTTGTACCTTCTTCCATGACATTTCACTGCCATTTCCTTATTTCCCCAATTTAATTTAGAACATAGAACATTACAACACATAAACATGCCCTTCAGCCCACAGTGCCCATGCCGAACATGATGCCAAGTTAAACTAATCTCCTGTGCCCGCATGTGATGTCCATACCTCAAATTCCTGTATATTTATGTGCCTATCTAAAAGCCCCATACATGCCACTATCGTATCTGCCTCCACCAACGCCCCAGCAGCGCATTCCAAACACTTGCTGCTATTGTGATTTGCTCTGCTTAGAATTCAATTTCTGTGTTCAATACCTGGCACATTCTCATGACCTCCACCATGTGTTTTTGCCAAGGATAATTCTGAAGTGGTTGCTCTGCAAGAAAGAATTTAATATTATTGTGTATTTGAAATGTCCCTGCATACTCACTCATGGAGATGAGATTGGTATGTAGATTGTATCGGTACAAAATCTGTGAAACTGGAGGTTCCACAATCCATAATAAAACATGTTAACCACCCACTCAGTTATGTGCCAACAAATCACCCCATTGGCAGTGCTGATTCCCAGCCATGGGCATGGAGTCACACTGCACAAACCATCGGTCCATATTAATCTACCAGTTACATCTGGGTAATGCTGCATTGAAACAGCAACTGTCATTAACCATCACAGTCTGAGCTCTGTGCAGAGAGACAATGAAGATGCAAAATACATTCAAAGCATTATTCCTTTTAGTGATAAAAGGAATCGCCATTAGGGATAAATGGCAAAGACCCGGACTGATGCACGTCAGGAGGTTGTTCAGCAGCTGTGGTGAATGCATAACTAACATGATCTTTAGACAGCTACTGGATTTTGTAAGAATGCAACACAAAGTTACTTTGAGAAGAAAGGACTATTCTCCAAGTACAATAAAGAGGCCAGCTGCCCCAACTCAAGTCAAGCTTGCTCCATCCCCAGTGGTGACTTAATCCTTCAAGCACTTTCTGCTGCACAGGAGCGGTTCAGGTTAGCTATAGCTTGTTGATAGCTTGGAAATTAGATCACGTTGGGCCCTACTTTAAGGCATTAATCAAGCAAACTTGGATTTAATCCAATGTAAATAATACCGGCAAACATTCCTAAATGAACCTTCGCAAATCCTGAAATTGGAGTGGGCACTTCCATGTCAGTGCCTCTGACTTCATCCCAGCAACAGTCGTGTGCCGAATGTTTGTCTAAAGACCATTCCCCACCTGCATCGTTATGTTAGAGCTGCAACCTATAACTGCTGTGCCTCTCTGTCCTCCTCCTATCCTCTTTAAACACACACTGAGTCACTGATTCTAGAATCAAAAATTTATCGTCCAATTTTCATTCCAACTGTTCACTTTCACATCCATCTTCGAGAACTTAGCCTTTGAAACAGCTGGAAACAGCTGCATTGCAGAAAAAAACTAAAAACTGCAGTGCCAGTTTCTGCGCCTTGAAATTATATCTCAAGAAATGTAATAAACAATAGTCACTGCATCAAACAGCATGAACCTTTGAAAGAGAATCTTCCGTTACAAAATAGGATTTGTCGATATCTTGCAGCACATTATGACTTTTTTTGTCATCGTGAATTGAGAAATAAATAATTGGAGGATCCCGACCCGAAACATCACCTGTTGATGTTCTCCAGAGATGCTGCCTGACGCGTTGAGTTCCTCCATCACTGTGTTCTTTTGTGTCAACCTGCATCTGCAGTTTCTTGCTCCTATAAATAAATATTTAAGTATGTGCCAGGGAAATATTTAAATTGCCTTGACCTGGGATTTAATCCTCCATGTAGTTTTTTTACAGTAGTGTCGCTGGAAAGTGTTGGCTCTTGAGACTACATTCCTCATGGTTAGTCCCAAAGATCCTATAGCAGAGCAAGATCGATCACTCCTGCTAAATGCAATGGGCTGACGTGTAGTACACAACGGAGTGGAATATAGGCCTTTTTTTCATCCATTTCAGTAACCCGACCCGACCCGACTCGCAGTGTAATCAACGATGCGGGGGAACAGTTTGTGTTAATAAATTATAATTCTGAAAATGAGGAGAAGATTTTTGCCTAATAACTTTTATTTTTACGAGGATGTTTCCGTAACCGGCTTCCGTCTCCGCGCTCCGCTAAAGCTCCGCTATGGGATCTTTGGTGCGGAGATGGAAGCCGGTTACGGAAATGGGGCCGAAAATTACCCACGAATCTGCCCATGACCGTACTATGTCTTTTTCGTTGAGTGATCTATCTTGCTCGCTGTAGGATCTTTGGTTATTCCATTGCTGTGACATCAGAGGGAGGTCAACCAGTCAAAGGTCTAAAGTGCAGTGCAAAGGTCAGCGGTCAAGGGTTGGGGGGCAAAGCTGAGTTTGGGTAGCCTGGGGGACAAGTAGCAAATGGGCAGCCAGCTAGGCTGAAAGACAAACGCTGCAGGTAAGTTTAAACTTTGATCTGTTGCCTCCATTTTGTAACTATTGTGGTAATTGTAGAGGTGCTCCTTTTTATTCCTTGAATCTGATTTGTTCAGTGGACAAAAATAATTTTCTCTGGCAATGGAAAGTCAGAACTCATAAAATTATGAAACATAAACTGTCAGTCAGATAGAGAATATGACATACGTTTTTTTTAAAGTTTCATTTTACGTTTATAACATTTTCAATTAATGCCGTTATAAATTGCGGCAAATTCAAATTCTCTCCTTTTTCTAATATTTCCAATGGCAACAAATGAAACACTGCACTGGACAATGGAAAGGCTGTGCCTGTTAATCAACTGGCACAAAGTAACCCACTCTCACGGTGGACTGAACTGGAGTTACACTCGCAAAGATATGGAATTTGTGTGCTGTCATCTCCTGCAAAATAACAGTCTAATAATAACAAACTCGAGTTATTTTTTCAAGATTTTAATTGAGGGACCAATATAATGAATGCCGATATAATGAAACAAAACAGTTTCTATTTTGACAGTGCCTTTCATGGGCTAATGTCATTTTAATTTAGATCATTACATGTTAATGTTCTGCTGTTGCATTCTCTTTTAAGTCCACCTCGCGTCACCTACTAGGCAAAATGTGACAATACTGATCTGCGTATGAGATAATTTGATTCAGATTAACTGCATTTACAGACAGAGGTTTTGATTGCCACTTATGCAGTCAAAAGCTAGTGAAAAACAATAAACCTGTTGTTGTTAGACACCAAATGCTGGTGTAACTCAGCAGGTCAGGCAGTGTCTCTGGAGGAAAGGATTAGGTGACATTTTGGGTCGGAACCCTTCTCCAGTCTGACCCGAAACATGTCCTATTCTTTGTCTCCAGAGGTGCTGCCTGACTCGATGAGTTACGCCAGTATTTTGTGTCTATCTTCAGTATAAACCAGCATCTGCAGTTCCTTCCTACACAATCCAGTTGTTGTGCCTTGTTTTAGGTGACTCTTGATGCAGTATAACTGGGCAATGTATTGTAGCACCATGCACCAATAAAAAAATATATATTTCCCGCCGTATCATTGATCAACGGATCTAATAATTTTTTTGGGGATTTGGAACTCTATAAATTTGTTTTCTAAAGAAAATCATCATGGGGAACAAAACCACTTAGTTCTGGGAAAACATAGTCGAGTTCATAGTCATTAGATTATTCTCCAAGCTTATTTTTTAGATTTGGGGACTGTTGGGGTAGGTCAGGTCGGGGGGAGCTCCACCCGCCACGGGTACCATGTAATCCCGTAATACCTGCTCCATGCTCGGATAGAGATGGCCAACCGTCTCCCCCACCTGGTTTGCCAGGTGAGGAGGGGCCTGTGGACCCCCAGCAGGACCAAAAAATAATACCTGTCAAAGGGCAGATGAGCTCCTAGCGAGCCACCGGCCATCCACACTTCAGTAGAAGTTGCAAGCACTGTCGTAGATAGCATTGTAAGGCACCGAGCCCGTTGATGTTTTCAACGATGATGATGATGATGATGATGATGATGATAGTACTGTTGGCACGACCAATATTCATTGCCCATTGTCAATTGAATTTGAGAAGATAGAGATGAGTTGCATTCTTGAACTGCTGCCGTCTTTCTGGTAAAGGTGTTTCCACAGTGCTGTTGGGCTGGGACTTACAGTTCCACAGGAACGTACATCAAAGTTCCAGAAATGATGACGTTCCAGAGATATATTTCCAAGTCCAGATGCTCTGGGTGCCCCATGCACCTCTTGCCCTAGTCTTTGGTGGTACACTCAGTGGGTCGGGGATGCGCTGCCAGAGTAGCTTCGACTTGCAACTGTGGCGCACACAGCAGTCACTGAGCACCCATGGTGGAAGGAATGAATGTTTCACTCGGAGAGAAATCTAGTTATGGAAATTGATGTTGGCACTTTCCCAAACAATGCTACAAGAAAGGCAGGCTCTTAAAATGAGTCTGATACCTCCACTCGCATTTCCTTTTGAAGGGGATTAAAACTTTCTTTTCTTTTGTGCGTTTCAACATGATGAGCTTTTGTCTGCTACCTTGTAAGGTCATTTGAAAAACAAGTCACGTGTTTGCCAATTGTTTTTTTTTTTGCATCAAAATAAGGTTCAGGATCACTTTACTCTGCAGAACCCCGGGCAGGTGTAAAATGAGAAGACAGTCATCACTGAAATGTAAAGCTTTCTGTTTGCATATTGTCCACCCGAGGATTGTGAGATGACATCTTGGTGCACAGCCAGGAAACGGTGGGAGGATATCTCCTGTTACACCAAGGTGAGGATTAATGATCCTGCAGAATTAAAGATAAATTCACAGATCAGGACGCTAAAGTCAGGAGTGTTTAATTTTCAAATGTACTGGCAATGGAACAATGAAATCCTTACTCTCTGCAGCTTTATGGGCCTGTAAAAACAATGAACAATAAACGCAGAATAAATCAGTAACTGTAATAATAGGTAACCACAATAGTGCAAAACCAAAGTCCATAGGACAACCAAAGGCTCAGTCCATAGACGATCATACAGTTGTTGCTGAGGTTAGTGTTTGAAGCCTGTTAGTTGATGGGAAGAAGCTGTTATTGAACCTGGTGGTCACAGTTTCCAGCATTCCAAGTATATAGAATAGAGTAAGGAACAGAATTGATGATGAAGTCACCTGTGTGTTACCTGACCCCTGAGAAAGTAGGATTGATAAGTGCGTAATTTGGTTTTGGAGAATCAGTGATGTTGGTGTCGTAAAGATGGGGTTTAGTGTTGCTACTCCATGAAACTAACAGTAGCTTCGAAAATTTCCTCACATGTTTATTTCAACGTGGGGAAAAAAGTGACATATCAAAACTTTGGGCTTTGTCCTGAAGTGAGTTATTAATAACAAACTAAGTCCAGAATTACTGACCAGCAAACTCCCCTGCTGAAGGAGTACTTTTATGTTTGTAGATTGTTTTGTAGTTCCTCTCAAAATATTTCAAAATATAGTGGATTAGAAGAAAAAAGTGCTATTTTTGCCAAAAGGTTTATTTGTGATATCTAAGCTTTCGCTTCAATGATAGGTACATATTCCTGTCTTTAGTTAGTAGGCTGCATAAGTGTACAGATCATGTTCTCTCAATTACAAACATGGAAGGCTTATTGTCATCCTCATTCAATTTACAATGTAGGGGTCATAGAACTGAACATAAACAATTAGCAGCAAGAGTAGGCCACTCGGCCCCCAAATCCTACACTGATCTTCTGATCCATCCCAGACCTCATTCCCTCTTCCATGCCAGTTCCTTATTGCTCTCAGTTCCCTGAACATTTAAAAAAATATATCTAATTCATATTTAAATACCTCCTGTGTTCTGGCCCTACAGATTCACAGCCCTCTACACACCTCAACCTTAAACGACTGCCCCTGGTCTTGTAACTATGCCCCCTTGTTTGAAATACTCCCAATAGGAAATATCTCAACACTTGCCCTGTCCCTTAAAAATGTCAATTAAAAAATCACCATTCATACCTCAAAATTCCAAGAAATACATGATAGTTCAAATACAAAAATACCAAATTTGGGGGATTTTTCACCCCAGAAATAAGGGTAGTGGATCTCTTTTAGACTGCCTCTAATACTGTTATTTCCTTTCTTAAATAAGGGGTTCAAAACTATATGTTACACTCCAAGAATCTTTGATCTTTCACTTGACTCCTCTTCCAGAACGCTCACTCCCCAGTCCACTTGTTCCACCAAAGATAAAGGGTTAAGTTATGTTTTTGGTCTATGCCTCCATATAAAGTACCCTGGTTGATCTCCAAAGCCCACCAATTTCCTTTGACGTCCATGGAAATTTGGAAGCATTAAGGTCAAATCTATTGTTTACCAGAATGAAAGAAAAATTATGAGATGTTCTTGCAACTTGACTATTTCTGCATTCTTACTCATTTTCCCAATATAAATATAAACAGTTTGCAGGAAGTCTAATTAGAGTTAGTTAGCAAACAGGAAGGTTAACAGGGCAGCAGCTAGAACATTCATTAAGATCTGATTAAGCAATAAAATGAAGATTTTTTTTCAAAATAATAAGCACACGCAAAAAAATACTTACTGTGGACGTAACTGTGAATGTTGCAATACTGTCAAATAATTTGACTGAGCGCATGAATGTGATTAAGGGCATTAGCAAAGGGGCAGCATGGTGTATAATGGAACAATCAAATGCTTTCACATGAGATTTGCCATGACAAGAACTCTTTCTAGAAGTGATTTAAAGGCAGCACAGTGGTGCAGCAGGTGGAGCTGCTGGCCCACAGTGCCAGAGACCCGGGTTCAATCCTGATCTTGGGTGCTGTCCGTGTGGAGTTTGCACGTTCATCCTTCAGGTGCTCTGCTTTCATCCCACATTCCAAAGTCGTGTGGGTTTGTATGTTTTAAAGAAGTAACTGCAGATGCTGGAGAATCGAGGGTACACAAAAAGCTGGAGAAACTCAGCGGGTGCAGCAGCATCTAAGGAGCGAAGGAGATAGGCGACGTTTCGGGTCGAGACCCTTCTTCAGACTGGTCAGGGATCAGGGAAACGAGAGATATAGACGGTGATGTGGAGAGATAAGGAACAATGAGTGAAAGATATGCAAAAAAGTATCGGTGATAAAGGGAACAAGCCATTGTAAGCTGTTTGTGGTGTGAAAATGAGAAGCTGGTGCGACTGGGGTGGGGGAGGGAGATAGAGATAGAGGGAATGCCAGGGCCCGAGGGCTGAGGGAGAGGTGGGAAGGGGAGGAGACAGCAAGGGTTAACAGAATTGAGAAAATTCAATATTCAAGCCCAAAGGATGCAGACTCCCCAAGCGGAATATGAGGTGCTGTTCCTCCAGCTTGCGGTGTTGCTCATTCTGGCCGTGGAGGAGGCCCAGGACCGAGAGGTCGGATGTGGAATGGGACGGGGAGTTGAAGTGCTGAGCCACCGGGAGGTCGGGTTGGTTATGGCGGACCGAGCGGACGTGTTCGGCGAAGCGATCGCCAAGCCTCCGCTTGGTCTCACCGATATAGATCATCTGGCATCTGGAGCAGCGGATGCAGTAGATGAGGTTGGAGGAGGTGCAGGTGAACCTCTGTCGGACCTGGAAGGACTGCTTGGGTCCCTGAAAGGAGTGGAGAGGGGAGGTGAAGGGACAAGTGTTGCATTTCTTGCGGTTGCAAGGGAAAGTGCCCGGGGAAGGGGTAGAGTGGGAGGGGAGGGAAGAATGGACAAGGGAGTTGCGGAGGGAGCGGTCTTTGCGGAAGGCAGACAGGGGGGGAGATGGGAAGATGTGGCGGGTGGAGGGGTCACGTTGGAGGTGGCGAAACTGGCGGAGGACTATATGTTGTATTTGCCGGCTGGTGGGGTGAAAGGTGAGGACCAGGCGGACTTTTTGCATATCTTTCACTCATTGTTCCTTATCTCTCCACATCACCGTCTATATCTCTCGTTTCCCTGATCCCTGACCAGTCTGAAGAAGGGTCTCGACCCGAAACGTCGCCTATCTCCTTCGCTCCTTAGATGCTGCTGCACCCGCTGAGTTTCTCCAGCTTTTTGTGTACCATGGGTTTGTATGTTATTTGGCCTCTGTAAATTGCTCCAAGTATGTAGGGAGTGGATGAGAAAGTGGGATAACATAGAAGTAATGTGAACGGGTGATCAATGTGTGGCATGGACTTTGTGGGCCAAAGGGCCTGTCTCTATGGTGCATCTCTAAACTAAATTAAAATAAAAATGACATCGGACATCACCCTATGAGCCTTTACATTATAAAAACATCCACCCTGGAGCTTCACAGAGTGTTTTGCAACTAAAACGTGAACTCCAAGAAGGCAGTAGGGCAGGTGACCAGAGGCATTTTCAAAGAGGTGGGTTTAAGGAGAGTCTCAAGGGGCAGAAAGGGGTACAGAGCTGTTGGAAGGAAATTGAAGAGTGTAAAGGGCCTGGCCCACTGTACGAGGTAATTCAAGAGCTCCCCCGAGTAAAAAAAAAATCAAACTCGAGCAAGCACGTAGAATGTACATAGCGGGTACGTCAGAGCTCGAGGACGTCTCTTAGCGACTCGTAACGCCAACGGCAGGTACTCGGGAAACGCGGTATGCTCGTGACGACTCGTGAAGATTTTTCAACATGTTGAAAAATGTCCACGAGAGCCCCGAGTAACGACGAGCGGCCATTACCGTAAATCTCCGAGTTCGAATCAGGGGAAACTCGGGAGAACTCTTGAATTAGCTTGCACAGTGGGACAGCCTCTTAAAAGTGTGGCAGATGAATGCAAGGCTGGTAGTGGTTTAATGTTTGAATAATGAGATGTGCCAAGACATCAGGATAAGAGCCCAGATATCCCTGAAGGTTAGAGACCAGAGGAAAGTATAGAGAGGTGCGGGACATGGACTGGAGAGCAAAATTGAAAATGTGCTAGAATTAAAAATGCAAGAACATAGAAGAGTACAGCACAGGAACAGGCACTTTGGTCCACAATGGCTGTGCCAAATATGATGCCAAGACCAACTCTTATCTGCCTGCATGCAGGGAACAGAGGATACTTTGTCCAAAGTCTCTTAAATGTTATTACTGCAACTGCCTCCACCACCACCCCCAGTAGCGAGTTTTGGGCACTCGTCACCCTCCGTGTAAAAAAGCTGTGTCCTGCGCATCCTCTTTAAAGTTTGCCCCTCTCATCTTAAAGCTCTGTCCTCTAATATTTGGTCTTGGGGGGGAAAAAGCTTCTGATTGTCTACCCTATCCATGTCGCTCATGATTAGTATCAGGTCTCTCCTCTCTTATTGTTTCAATGCAAGTCAGTGCTGCCAGCAAACAGCCGCTAAGGGAGAATGTGAAGCAGTGCGAATTGGGACATGGGTGTCATTTCACTCAGCCCCTCTTTTTGACACCCTTCCTAGTCAAGAACCTAGCAATCTCTGCCTTTAAAAATGTCCAATGCCTTGGCCATCACAGCCCGCCTGTGACAATGAATTCCACAGATTCACTACCCTCTGGCTAAAGAAACTCCTCCTCATCTCCATCCCCTGTTTGCAGAGAGTAGAGTAAGAGATGCTGATAGACCTGTCCACCAGTCTGGTGGTGGAATGGACACGCTCAATGGTTCAATGGTACTTTATAGGGAGAGTGAATTCCTTTTTTCCACTCAAAGACATTGGACGCAAAGACATCGTTTGCAACAAAGACCTTGAGGCAACAAACATTGAGAGCAGTGTCCTTGGAGAGACATCACCTACGATGGTTCTGACTCTCATCCTTCTTTAACTCTGAAAGTTTCAACTGCAATAAAATTAATGAAACCAAAACTCCTCGGAGATCAGTTAGAATTAACAGATTATTTGACCTTTTAAATCAGTTCATGGAATGGGCTTGTCAGCATTAAATGTAATGTGTTAATTCTACATCTTAAAGCTTCGGTCAGTCAACTCCGTCTCAAAGTGATGATCACCTTTTTACAAAGGACTATAATTTCACTGCCAATCAACCTCCTTTGCCCTTTTCAAAGATCTATGATTCACGTCTTGGCAACCAATTTGACACTGACTATTTTAATCTGTAATAAATACAAGTCTGCATTATATAAATATCATGAGAGCATCATGAGAGGCTGGAATGGAAAAGCAATGAACCATAACCTGTTGTACTTGCTTTGCCTCACCTGGTTAACATCAGGCTGGCTTCTTGTAGCTTGGTGCAGGACTGAAGTGTTATGTCTGGAGGTGAACACAGGAACTGGGCACTTGTTTATTTTCTGTTCCTCCTGTTGACTTTGTGGACTCTTCCTCACAACAAGAACAGCACGTCCTCTCACTTGTGTTATAACAATGGGGCCAGAAAGATCTTCGACGTAACCAGAGAACTGGGTGAAAACTCTGCTGGCTGCAAACATGTTTTGTTAAATATCTCCCGGGCTGTTAAAAAATCTTGGGCGCGTTCCATTGTTTCTCTCTGCAAGTTAAAATGTTGGATCAAACAACAGATAGTGGATGCCATTGCAACTTGGCTGTGAAGACATATAAGGGGAATCAGCTGTGCCTCAAAAGATCAGGGGTTTAAGTCTCATACAAACTCTGTGGTGCAGTTAATGCAGCCACTGCTCCCAGCATCAGAGACTTCAGACGCTGTCTCTGTGAGGTTTGCACGTTCTCTCTCAGACCCTGTTCCTCTGTGGACCTTTGTTTCCTCCCATTCTCAGAGATGGGTGGGGTGGTAGTTTAATTGCCCTTTAGCATGAAGGTGAGCGGGTAGAATATACAGGGTTACACAAAAAGCTGGAGAAACTCAGCGGGTGCAGCAGCATCTAAGGAGCGAAGGAGATAGGCGACATTTCGGGTCGAGACCCTTCTTCAGACTGGTCAGGGATCAGGGAAACGAGAGATATAGACGGTGATGTGGAGAGATAAAGAACAATGAATGAAAGATATGCAAAAAAGTATCGATGATAAAGGGAACAAGTCATTGTAAGCTGTTTGTGGTGTGAAAATGAGAAGCTAGTGCGACTGGGGTGGGGGAGGGAGATAGAGATAGAGGGAATGCCAGGGCCCGAGGGCTGAGGGAGAGGTGGGAAGGGGAGGAGACAGCAAGGGTTAACAGAATTGAGAAAATTCAATGTTCAAGCCCAGGGGATGCAGACTCCCCAAGCGGAATATGAGGTGCTGTTCCTCCAACTTGCGGTGTTGCTCACTCTGGCCGTGGAGGAGGCCCAGGACCGAGAGGTCGGATACGGAATGGGAGGGGGAGTTGAAGTGCTGAGCCACCGGGAGGTCGGGTTGATTATTGCGGACCGAGCGGAGGTGTTCGGCGAAATGATCGCCAAGCCTCCGCTTGGTCTCACCGATATAGATCATCTGGCATCTGGAGCAGCGGATGCAGTAGATGAGGTTGGAGGAGGTGCAGGTGAACCTCTGTCGGACCTGGAAGGACTGCTTGGGTCCCTGAAAGGAGTGGAGAGGGGAGGTGAAGGGACAAGTGTTGCATTTCTTGCGGTTGCAAGGGAAAGTGCCCGGGGAAGGGGTAGAGCGGGAGGGGAGGGAAGAATTGACAAGGGAGTTGCGGAGGGAGCGGTCTTTGCGGAAGGCAGACGGGGGGGGAGATGGGAAGATGTAGCGGGTGGAGGGGTCACGTTGGAGGTGGCGAAACTGGCGGAGGACTATGTGTTGTATTTGCCGGCTGGTGGGGTGAAAGGTGAGGACCAGGGGGACTCTGCCCTGTTTGCGAGTGGGGGAATGGGGAGAGAGGGCAGTGTTGCGGGATATGGAATATACAGGGAGTTGATGAGAATAGGGGGAGAAAAGAACGGGATTAATGTGGGTACAATGGAACTGCAGATGCTGGGTTACGAAAAGGACACAAAAAATTGGGATGAATGTAGGATTTGAGTAAATGGGTGGTTGATAGTCAATGCAGACAGAATCATAGAGTCATACAGCATGGAAACAGGCCCTTCGGCCCAACTTGCCTACGCCGACCAAAATACCCCTTCTACACTAGTCCCATATTCCTGCGTTTGACCCACATCCTTCTGAACCTATCCTATCCATGTACCTGTCTAAATGTTTCTTAAATGTTACTAAAGTCCCTGCCTCAACTACCTCTTCCAGCAGCTCATTCCATACATCCCCCACCCTTTGTGTAAAAAGGTTACCCCACAGGTTCCTATTAAATCTTTCCCTCCTCACCTTAAACCTATTTATTTTAGTTCTCGCATCAGCTACTCGGGGCAAAAAACTCTGCGCATTTGTCTGATCTATTCCTTCCATGATTTTGTACACCCCCCGCATCCTCCTGCACAACAGCCTCATAAATCTTCTCTGCACCTTTTCCAGCTTGACAACTTTTTTTCCTTTCACTTGGTGACCAAAGCTGAATACAATACTTCAAACCTGTCTTATTTCACTGTAACATGACATGACACCCCCCAACTTCTATACTCAATACTGATGAAGGCCAATATGCCGAAAGCCTTTTTGACCCCCCTATCTACCTGTGACTTGATGGGCTGAAGGGCCTGTTACCGTCCTATATCCCCCAGACTCTATGCAGGTAAGTGGTGTTCCACAACTGGATGTGCTGCCTTTCAATTGATGCTTAAGCCGAACCACTGTCACCTCTTGAATGAGTGTAGTGGGCAAAAAGCACCGTTCAAGAGGTCACATTGAAGTGCCTGGTGTATTTATATATTTAAATCTCTGTCAAATACGTATGCCTCTGTCAAAATTACAGAACCATATTATATGGCCATAGGGTTGGGTTGTCTTTTTGACTCTAGCGACTGCATTCAAACATTACATAGATGCGAATGTCTTTCTAACAAGTAGCATCTTCAATACTCTCATCTGATTAGTCTAAAACACACCCAGTTTAGAACGCTGGTGTTATTGAAAAAACATTAGGTAAATGTACTTGGCAATGGGCGATTACCCAAAGGTGTTGCTTTCTGGAATGTACAGCCAGAACGGGTGGTGAAGGCAGGTTAGTTTTAATTGAAAGTATTAATTTCCTGGTTAAGATCCATGTTTACAAATGCTAAAGCTCCCACAGATGGCATTTCTGGAATTTCTCCGGGTGCGCCGGTTTTCCCCCGCATTCCAGAGAAGTGCAGGTTTGTAGGTCGATTGGCTTCTGTAAATTGCCCTTAGTGTGTAGAATGGGAAAGTGTGATGACACAGAACTAGCACACGGGTGATTGGTGGTTGGCAATGGACTGAGTAGGCCGAAGGGTCTGTTTCCATGCTGTATCTCTAAATTAAACATTTGTAAATATAGTAGCTAGGCAGAAAATTTATACTTTGCAAACTGCTTTGGAATTGTAATGAATTGTAGTGACATAATAACGTGTATAGTATTAATGCAGAAATGAGTCATGACTTTCAATTCCATATGGCTCTCTCTCTCTCTCTCTCTGTAGTGCTGACAGGTCCCAAACCTTGGCAAGTTCCATTTTGTAGCCCCTCCTGTTCTCCACTGTGCACAGGGAGCCCAGGGTAACTTGCTGCACTGTTGTAGTCTGCCCAGAATGGCAAATCTTCCAGAACGTACCTTCCAGAATGCAACCACTTAGTGGTAACAACCCATTGCCTGTGACCATCAGAAATTTGACCCTGAACCCTTTCGTTCTGTTGTGGATATTTAATATTTTGTTATGAATTGGTTGCTTCCGTTGTATGCCCATTCCTGCTCAGCTGCGCTCAACAAACTCCTTCCTCTCACCATCTTCACTTGAAGCACACGATGGAGTATTCAGGAATGTATTACAAGATCAACTACTTAAACGCGAGGAGAAATTCCCTTAAATTCACATCCGATCGCTTGTGAGGGGAAAGCTTCCTTAGCCCTTCCGTCTAACTCATAACAGAAAACGCTGGAAGAGTCAGCAGGTTTGCCAGAATTTGTGGAGTAAGATTTGGACCTGAAGGGCACAAAATGGCACTTGAAACATGGCAACTTGTGCACTGTCCCAGTGTGGTCTACTGACTTACTCTTGCACTTGGTATGAATGTGCCTCATGTATCGTAGGCACAAAAAAATCCCACTGTACTTGGGTACATGTGACAATAAAGTACCATTGAGTTTATATTTCAAGTCAGTGGTCTGTCATCAGATGGAATAAGTTATAAGACATACAATTAAGATGCAGAGAAAGGGGAATTGAAAGAAGAGGACCAGGAACATTGATGACTGGGTAGAAAAATGAAGGTGCTCCAATGGATGGCTAACGAAGAGTGGTCTCTAGAGGTGTGGGATCAAAGGAAGAGCAGGAACTGTGGAAGGTCACAGAGCTGAGTCGCCACGTTTAATATTCTCACCGGACGCGAGGAGCATTTCCTCGGAGGCAGTTTCTCCTCTTTCTTCAGGTTTACAGCACCTGCAGGAATTTGCTTTTTTGTAAAATTGTTGGACTACTTTCCCCTTTATCTCACTTTGCATCACTTCCTGGACCTCTGGGCTCACCCGTCCACAACACTGGAAACGGAGCACAGACATCTCGTGCGAAAGCTGCTGCATTGTTTGTTCACAGCATTGTTTGGCAGTTGAGTGTTTACCCAATGTGAAAATAACATAGTAAAAATATGAGGAGCTATAAACCCTTGCTTGGAAAAAAAATGCAAGTATTTTATTTTATATATTTTTTAAATGGTTGGCTGCAATGGATGGAATTTCTGGAAGTTTTTAAGTTTAGTTTAGAGATACAGCGTGCAAACAGGCCCTTCGGGCCATCAAGTCCGCACCAACCAGCGATCCCCGCACACTAACGCTATCCTACACGCGATAGGGACAGTATTACGTAGATACCAAGCCAATTAACCTACAAACCTGTGCATCTCCGGAGTGTGGAAGGAAACTGAAGATCTCGGAGAAAACCCACGCAGGTCTACCGGGAGAACGTGCAAACTCCGTACAGACAAGCACCAGCAGTCAGGGTCAAACCTGGGCCTCCGGCGCTGTGAGGCAGTAGCTCTACCGCTAATGGCCAGAGACCCAGGTTTGATCCTGACTATTGGCGCTTGTCTGTACGGAGTTTGCACATTCTCCCCGTGACCTGCGTGGGTTTTCTCCGCCCTCGTGTAGATATGCATTGAAGACAAATCTGCGCAGCCTAGTTTCAAATAGTTTATTCTTCTGTAGACTGCACCTCTCATTTGAGATCGCGTTAATCTTATTAAGCCGACAAATCTTTCAAATATAAATAGTAGATCATTTAATCTTCTAAATTGCAGGCAATTAATACATCTCGTTCTTGAGATTTATCAGAATCTGTCTTCCTATCATTCATAATTGTTCTGCAACTTGATTTTTGTAAAGTTAAAAAGGTAACGAACTTGCATCATATTTTATTGTAAAAAAAGTCAACACATTACATGATAAACATCAAACAGTACCTTTGTCATCAGTTTTGGCTATCAAGATTATTGCATGAAGAAACTCTACATTATATTATTCGTGGCGTTGATACATTGACAGCATTTTAAAGGAAATAACAATACAATTATTACAGTTCAAAGATTTGGTCCAACAAATGTTCTACACCAAGGAATCACCAACCCTCCAGTGGAATTTCAGTAGTTAATTGTGAACTTTGTGAATACTTAACACCCTGATTGTTCTATGTAAATGTCACTTTTTTCCTTTGCAGAAGAAATAAGCTACAATTGTATAATGAGCAGAAGGAATATTTCCTTCTAATCAATCTGCTCTAGACAAGGATCTAACAATATTTCCATTGCTGGTCTTTTTAATCCTCAAATTAGTCCTCCTTTTTGCTGCATTGAGATGGTGTATATATGCGTATATATTGTAAGACTTGATCAATTTAAGGTGTCGCCTCTTGACTGCTCTGGGCCACATACGGCTGCAATCAACAGCCTGGAGACCAGGAACTGGCCCCGACTATTCTTCTGTTCTTGAGACACCCACGCACACAAAATCTATTCTCCTTGCTATTGGAACCTGAACAGTTAAGTATCATATTTTCGATTCTTTAAATGTCTAACTGGCTTAACAAAATGGAGGGGAGGGAGGGGGACATTTGCTTTGACTGTGGTAAAATGCCTGTGCGACAACAGAATTCAAATACGAGTCTGAAGCCACACTAACTGACAGAAAACTCCTGTTTGCAATTTCATCCTTAACACATTTAAAATAAATAGAACAGTGACTTTGAGAAAAACATCAGGCTGATGCCTTCACCAAATTAAAGAAGTGGCATGAACAAACAACAGTTTTTTTTGGTGTTTTTTTTTAATTTAAGCAATCTCCCTCAACTTGTTTTACAGATACCACAGGTGCATTTCTTAAAACATATGAATCTTAAGAGACTCCTTTGTCTCTGTCAATAACACTACAATTGTCATAGGACGTTAAAGTATACTGGCAATTAAACTCTGGGGTTGACTGTTCAATGAGGCAACTGCATGCCAGGGTTGCCTCAGTGCGGCATGGATGCTGTGCCTGCTCCCCTCATGCCCCTCCCCCATGGTCACAGTACACAAGTTCTCCAGAGAGCCTGCTTGTTGTGTCTGCTCTGTGGCAAGCAAGTGAATGCGATCTGTTGGCAAATACTCAGTGTGGGGCCTTCCTGCAATGGCACTGACCAACGAGCAGATTATATTCAAGCACTCGCCCAAAACTTCAAACAAAATGCATCCTTATCAGTTCAGTGCAGTTGCCACAATTGGACAATGGTTTCTGCCGAAGAACATGTTTAAATAATTCCCCGATAGTTCTATTCAACCATTGAAAATATAATACAATACAAAATTCCTTCTCATTTCCAAATATTTGAGCTCTGCTGTAGAACAGGAATGTTGGTGAGACACCTCTCACTTGTGTTTGGGGAGATCTCCTGTCACCCATGTGGCAAAAGATCTCCGTGCAATACATTCAAACATGCAATCGAGGTCTCCATACTTTTGCACTTTGCCTTTTAAGGGAGAGTCAATCATGCAGATAACATTGCCCCTTTAATTGTTCAAAATAAAATATGTTTCTTCTCCAAAAAGAAGTCTATCCCTCACAGAATGCTCACTTTGAATGTGCAAATTAGGTCAGAATTAAATAATAATACCTAAAAGCATTGTTGCCAACACCACACAGTCCTTGAACATTTGCGCCTCAGATAAAGTGAACAACAGCATCCCAGTCTTACGGTTCATTTGTGAATCGCTCAAGCAGCCTACCCTACAAAGTGAATCTCTCACCCTCCTACAATGACAAACTTGTGAATACCTCTGATAGACACAAAATGCTGGAGTAACTCAGTGGGTCAGGCAGCATCTCTGGAGAAATGGAATAGGTGGCGTTTCGGGTCAGAACTGTTCTTCAGACCCGAAATGTCACCTATTCCTTTTCTCCAGAGATGCTGCCTGGCCCGCTGAGTTACTCCAGCACTTTGTGTCTATCTTCAGTATAAACCAGCATTGTTGTGCAGTACATCCCTACACATTGTAACTACCTCGCCTTGTTTCAGTCACCAAAATAAAGTGTCAGGTGACAAGTCTGTTACACGGGCCCCTCACGGACGCTCCTTCATACCCTGCTCCCCCAGCCAGGTGTTGAACAGTCTCAAAATCCACACACATTTCTAACACCTGAACATACCTGGTACCTGGCTCACAGTCAAAGGGCTCTACAACGCGCGTGTGCTTAATTTATAATAGGAAGATATGAGCCGCATGTCAATAACCACTATAGGTGTCAAACCACGAGAATTAGAATGAAGATATGTTTCTGGGGTCTTCTGTTGAGGGAGAAAAACAATCATGCTTTAATCCCCTGATAAAAATCTTTCAATAATGGTTATTTTAACCATCGGGATACAATAAATAAGAGGGGAAAAAAAGGCACACCTATTCCCATGGCCCGTGAAAGACAATTAAATGTGCCATTATACCATTGAAGCACAGCACATTCCAATGTAGAGCTTTACAAGGGAATTTGCATTGAATATCTTGCAGCCACCGGAACTGCCATTAATGTTTATCCCTCGACTTGGAGTTTAGACTCCCTCAATCTTATTTTGGATCTCCTTCCTAATTCGATTTAAAAAAAAAGAGCCATGGCTGAGTATTTTATGATTGCAGGGATACAGTAATCAGACATTATAAATGGAACTGAGCAGAAGGTGAATTGAAGTGGAACCGAGTACTGCACAAAGCAGGCAGAGCTATCATTGTAAACTACAGTGCAACAATAAGGATTTTTTTGCATCAAATCCGACCTTTGCTGGTCTTACATATTGGTAAAAGGCGTCTTAAATACAACACATTATTTCCCTTTGTAATTAGGAAGAATTATCAAACTGGTTTGAAGAGTGGGGTGCAAGAGGGATAGTTGTCAGCATAAAATGTCCTGTTACCCCACACAGGCGCCTTCCACCAGAAATGATATACCAATTATACTCAAATGTAATGCAAGATTTTATTTTGCTTAACTGAGAAGTGCCTTAAAAAAAAAAATAATAATAATAATAATTGACTGTGACTGGTAGAACCAAGCTGCTGAGAAACAGTGAGAAAGCCCAACACCTCCAGACTGGTACTTCAAACCCCATCTGTGGCACAGGCCTTGCCTGGCTCAACCACTGAGAATCACTGGTCCGATTAAGCTGTGACTTTAACTAGGATTTCCCTGTACCGCTCTCTCAGCTCCATCACTAGGCTTAAGAGGGAACCACTCCCCCCCCTCCCCCCCCCCCCCCCCCAGTAAAAGGCAATATTTTTTTCACCTTAACACCGTGTGCCCAATTCAGGCTGCGTGCTCTATATCGCACCAGGCTGAAGCTCGATAAAAAGTTGAATTGTCCAAGGTAATGAAAGCCTGCAGAGCATTCAGCCGCAGAGCACTCTGAGCAACAGGTAAACACTGTGCTCTGTGTGGAGGGCTTGAAACCAGCATGTTAGCAGTCCGGTACGCGTTAAGCGCTCAGGAAATCCCGCAACGTCGTGAAGGGCTCCTTGAACTTGAACTGTTTGTGCACAGCCGTCCGCTCAATGTCAACGTCCTTGTCCAACTGCCTGCACAGTGTGTAGGAGGCCATTAGCACCAGCTCCTCAGCATCAGGAGTGCTGGGCTCAGACTCGGATTGTTCCTCCTCTGACTCAGTCAGGGGCTTGGTCACTTCTGTCTCGGGATTGAGCCACGGGTGGTTGAGACATTCTTCAGCCTTTGCTCTTTTCCTTTGGAAGAAGAGAGAATCATTATAGCGATGTGGAGATCCAAACATTTACATTTCCACACAGCATCTCTAAACTAAACATTATGGCCCTTAACCATCATTGTCATGCTTACCAACACTTTGCAGAATTTATTTGGCACTGTGATTGGCAAAGACAAGTTGAACCTATTATATGGGACACAAGAGACGGGGCAATGAGCAATCTGTTGGAGGAACCCAGCTGGTCTTGCAGCAGATCCATGGGACACTATGCTAGGAATGTGCCCAGTATAATACATTATACTAGGCACACTATACAGAAGCTGTCATGGATTTACCATGACACTAACATTCGAGATACAGAGGCTGAGGTTGTAGTGTTTTAAGACTGTAATGGTTGCATTCTCCTTTGGTGTTCTAATGGATGCGTTCTTGTGAATCAACAGTATTTGACAGGACCTCACTAAAACATATCAAGCAGTCAAAACATAACATCAAGTTAATCTCTATTTTAAAGTGCTTTTCTTTTTGTAACATGAAGCTGATTTGTACAAAACATTGGTGAGGCAGCGTTTAGCGTATTGTGTTCAGTTTTGGTCACGAGTTTTGGTCAAGCTGCAAAGAATGCAGAGAAGATTTGAGGATGTTGCCAGGACTTGAGGTTCCGAACTATAGGGAGCGGTTGCGCAGGCTGGGATTCCCATATGCTAGGTAAAAGACCCGAGGACATAGACTCAAGGTGAGAGGGGAAAGATTTAACAGGAACATGAGGAGCAATTTTGTCACTCAGGGGGTGGTGGATAGATGGAATAAGGTGCCAGGGGTGGCAGAAGGGGCAGGTACATTTAAAAGACATTTGAACGGGTACATGGATAGGAAAGGTTTAGAGGGATGTCGGGCAAACACAGGCAGGTGAGGCTAGAGTGGATAGGGCATGTTTGTAAGCATGGAAAATTTGGGCCAAAAGGCCTGTTTCTGTGCTGTATGATTATGATTTACATGGAAGGAATGGCATTATATCTACAAGTCTGGATCGTGTGAGACTTGGAGGGAAGCTTGAGTGTGGTAGTGTTCTTCTGTGGCAGTGGACCTGTCCAAGGTGGGAAAGGTCTCAGGTGTGAAAAGTACAATGGAGGAGCTGCTTTCAGGAACAATGACTCCGACCTCTCCTTTCTGACATATTACTCAGTGATGGGGAAGTGAATTGTCATTAAGGCGAGACATTTTACTGAGAATTTCCTTTGTTTCATTCCTTCACTATGATCACTAGTTTCTCTCATCTCCTGTCCAAGCATCTGGTCAAGGATGATTTATGATTTATGCATAATTTCAGGGGGCGGGTTTAAACCCATAGATACAAGTGTCAGAATGTCAGATATAATGAAACCAACTGGCAAAGTATTTGATGCAAACATCACAACCAAATCTTTCAAATAAATGTATTTGCAGCAGAATGCAGAAACAAAGGTGGATATCTGCAGATAATTGAAGACCTTACCTGGGATCTTTAATAAGGAGAGCCTGAATGAAGTCTAAAGCCAGATCAGAGATACCTTCGAAGATATCCTCTGAATAGTCAACGTCTACTTTGGAAATATTGAGGTATGTGGATGGCTTGTCATCTCCAAGGAAAGGCGAAATGCCTGACAGCATAACATAAACCAACACGCCGATACTCCTGGTAGAGCAATAGAAAATAGAATTCTGTTAGTCTGCACTTGAATAAGTACAAAACCTCAACAATTGTGCCAGTAACCACCATAATGTTCACTTGTTAAATCCAGTGGCAGGGAGGAATAAATAAAATATTTCAATAGTTATAAAACAAGTTTAACTTTGTTCCCTGACAGTTTGCAAGGCCCAATGTTAGCTCCAAGTTGATATACCCTGAACAAAGTTGCTCCTTTCAGCTGCTTCGCCTGCAGTTCCGCCCATCTTTTACCTTATGGCTGGAAATTGGATTAAAAGTCGCATTCTAGTGAGAGTTGTGTTCACAGATTGAGGCATTGGTCAGGAAGCCACGACCTGCAGTTTCTGAAGCTCTTTGTTTGTGGAATGTTTTCACAGATTTATTCCATTAATTCTCTTTTTGAAGTTCTGTTTATTTATGTATTTACATTTTATATATTTATGTATATAAATATATATATTCATGGATGTGTGTTTTGGTAGGTAGTCTTGTAAACTTACAATGTGTATCAGGGAACTAAGCACAACTTATTCATGCACGTTTGGAGCCTATTGTCAAAATCTACAATCGTCAACCCAGCATAATTTTGTCCTTACCACATATCTGTAGCTGTGCTGATTGCTTCATAATTTAGTATTTCAGGAGCTGGAGGAATTAAGAAGAAAAAGTAAAATCAGTCACTTGAATGCTTGTCAATAATGTGCAGAGATTGTTAAACTTTCTCACTGTAGCTGCAATGATTTCACCCATGCACAAAATGGTTCATTTTGAGCTTGACGTTTTAAGTACTGCAGGATTAGTTGTATTTCATACATTGACTGCTTAAATTTCATTTCAGTCGGTAGAAGCTATGGCACTTTCTACTTGGCCTCCAAAATTCAAAACCTGAGCGTATTGTACTTTTTCAGCTACATAGCAAGTAGTGAGTTCTGATGGGATGCGCGGCAGCCTGGCACTTGGCCCATAACTGCCTGAACCCACAGAGAGTGGTGAACACAGCCCAGTCCATCATAGGCTTTTCACTTCCTTCCATCTAGTCACAGGTACTATCACAGAGTTTAAAAAAACATTTTCATAGATACATGGATAGGACAGGTTTAGAGGGGCTATGTAGCAAGAAATGCTGGCTTATAGCGAGGATAGACACAACATGGTGGAGCAACTCAGCGGGTCAGGCAGCATCTCTGGAGAAAAGGAATAGGTGATGTTTCGGGTCAGAACCCTTCCCCTACACTGAGAGTGTGTGTGTGTGGGGGGGGGGGGGGGGGGGGGGAGATAACTGGAGGTAGGAAAAGACCAGTGTGCAGGAAGGAACTGCAGATGCCGGCTTACTCCAACATGTTGAGTCTATCTTCGGTGTAACCCAGCAGGACAGATAGCATCTCTGGATAGAAGGAATGGGTGATGTTTCAGAACCAAAACGTCACCCATTCCTTCTATCCAGAGATGCTACCTGTCCCGCTAAGTTACTCCAGCATTTTATGTCTATCTTAGGAAAAGACCAGAACAAATCAGTCACTTAGAGCACACCAAGATCTATCTTTGGGAATGAGGGGCAGTGGCCTGACACTTACCTACGTATTCAGGAGTCCCAGTAATTTCCTTGATCTCTTCGATGGTGTCCACCCTTCGGGATAGTCCAAAGTCCACAATCCGAATGTTGCCTAGAGGATTGCAACTTGTAAGCAGTATGTTCTGTGGCTGAAATAAAGGACAGGAATTATGGAGTTTCAGTTGTCTGTTCACTGAAAGATCCCCAGGCACTGTGAAGGACATTAAATGCATGGTTTTTAATGCATTATTGATCTGCCACGATCATAGTTTACAGTGTAAGCAAAGGCTTACGTTGTCCATTTTAATTGAAGAGGATTGACTGCAAGTAATAAAACCCTGTATAAATTACACACTGAATTGTCATAGTCACACAGCATCAAAACAGGCCCTTTGGCCCAACTTGTCCATGCCGACCGAGATACTCCATCTTTGCCCATGTTTGGCCCATATCCCTCAAAGTCTTTCCTATCCCTATCTTTTAAAAATTGTCTTGCATTTACTGGGAATATACCTGCAAGACTGATTCCTTATTTACTAAACCACGAATAAAAAAAAAAAATAAAAAAAATTGATTTTCTCCATGGAGATCTTTTTTACTCGCGGGCATATTTCAGCATGTTAGAAAATACGCCGCGACCTTGCTGAGGCCTCAAGTAGGCGGGGACTACTCTCGAGCACGAAGGAGAGTTACAAAGACCTCCTAGGACCTCGTGTCGACCATGCGGCGAGTACGAGTCGAGGGCAAACTCGTCTGAACCCGTGAATTAGGTTGCCGCAGTGGGACAGCCCCTTAACTCTTCGCTGCTTTTTGCCAATTGCCAGATTTACTGCACGGAATGTTTCATCCTGCGTCAAAGAGATTTGAAATCTGGGTCACTCAACCAGATCCACGAACTGTACAGCATAAAGGGCCTGTCCCACCAGCACGCGACTGCATGCGTCTAGCGCGACCAAACGTGGTTGCTTGAGGCAAACGGCTTTGCGGGGCCGGTTCCACTTTGAACCGCGGAGGCGTATGGAGGTGTGCGGGGCTGGTCCCTACATCATACTCACCAATCAGCTGGGCAGGAGACGGGCCGACTGAATTTGGACGTCGCACGACGCCGGGCGGTGACATCATCGTGCAACGCCACGCGCTAGGCGTACGCCATCAAGATGTTGTGTACGCCTGTCGAGACGCTGCGTACGCCCCCAATGCGCCTGTGGGCCGACAGGCCGTTGGCGCGCGGGATTTTCGGACAGTGCCAGATTTTTGGAGCCCCGCGCGATGTCTGGACCAGCCCCGCACAACTCCATACACCTTATCCGATCGAAGTGGGACTGGCCCTGCGAGGCCGTACGCCTCAAGAGACCACGTTAGGTCGCGCTAGACGCATGCAATCGCATTCTGGTGGGACAGGCCCTTTAGAGGCGAGTAAACAATGGAGCGTCAGACACAAGTGTGACTTCATAGGAACAGAAAGGAGACAAAAGACAGGTGAAGAGAGTCATAGAGTTATAGAGTGATATACAGCGTGGGAACAGGCCTTTTGGACCAACTTGCCAACATGTCCCAGCTACACTATTCCCACCTGCCTGCACTTGGTCCATATCCCTCCAAACCTGTCCTATCCATGTATCTGTCTAAATGTTTCTTAAACGTTGGGATATTCCCAGCCTCAACTACCTCATCTGGCAGCTTGTTCCATACACCCACCACCCTTTGTGTGATGAACCATCAGTGAACAAGACCAGGGAAGCAACATTGACAATGGCATTTGTGGACTATACACTTGTATGCATTATTATCTATGTTTAAAGGACACGGTGTTCAGAAACTAAATATTTGGAGATGTTTATTTATCAAATTTAGAGCGTGGTGTTGCAAGCATTGAAATTATACTCTGCTCAATCTATGTTTTACTCTATAACTCGATGTGAAAACAATCAAACAGGAATAGGCCATACACCCACACAAGCTTACTCCCACTTTCAATCAGATCCCGAGCTTCCTCTTTCCCATCGATTCACCAACAGTTGAGAAATGTACTTAATCCACACTCTAGACCCACAATGATCCGAGCCAGTGCTCCCCACCCTAGCACTCTATTGTGGGGTGAAATGCTGCCAGCCTAATGTAATGGGATGAAAAAATATATAAAGAGGCACTCAGCAAACTTCCTCATCAACTCGAGAGTAAAATTAGGGGGAATTTGCTACAGGGAGAATTTGGACAGACTTGGCAGTTTTTTCCAGGAACACCAGAGGTTGAGGGGGGGGACCTATTATAAGAATATAAAACTATGCGAGGCATTGATAGGGTAGACAAGATGGAAATGTCAAATAATTGAGGGTAGACGTTTAAGATAAAAAGGGCAATATTTTGAAGGCGATTACAAGGGCAAGTTTTTCTTTTTAAACATAAAAGGTGGTGGGTCCGTGGAGAACATTGCCGGGGAGGTGATGAAGGCAGATACAATAATGGCGTTTAAGTGATTTTCCGAAATACATGTGGCAGGAAATAGAAGAATATGGACTATATACAGACAGATAAGAGTTGGCATCACATTCAGCATAGACATTGCGAGCCAAAGAGCCTGTATGTGTGCTGTACTGTTCTATGCTCTATGGCCTAAAGTCATTGCTAGATCCATCGATTTCTATCTCTCGCGTCCTTCCATGAAGATGCTTTGTGCTAAACAGCACCTTCTGCTTTCAGAAAGTTACTGTCCAACCTGTGCCGACTGGATTCTCTGCACTCTCAGCTGGGACAATGAAATTGCTGATGCATCATGTGATAATGATGCTTGCCGTGGATACCTTAAACCAGGTCATGCCTCTTAGTTCCTGGCACCTGCCTGCTCACTTTTGTAAATGTTTCACCAGTTAGCTGACCACGTTGATTTTTTTTAAATTTTTTTTTTTACAGTCATTGCAGTCAACTTTGCTGCATTTGCCAATCTGAGTCATTCTGTAGCACGACACCTCAACTTGTCCTATCTACGCCTCTCATAATTTTACGTACTTCTACCAGGTCACCGCTCAACCTTTGGCATTACAGAGAAAACAATTCAAGTTTGACAATCCATTCCCAATGGAAATCAATAAAACAGATCAAATCTCTTGTGATGTTAAAAACAGAAAGTGGAGGAGAGATTCAGCAGGTCAGGCTTGGAAAGTAAAACCGTGAGTGTGAGTGTGTGAGTGCGGTCTGAAACATTAACCATTTGTCTTCTCACAGATGCTGCCTGATCTGTTTCGAAAATGGAAAGTGTGGAAAAATCTGCTGTTAAATCATGCTGGCTCAGTTTTTCTTAACTCAAATGAAGTGTTGCAGCCAGAAAACGCTGACTGTTTCTCTCTCCACATTTCCTTTCCTGCTGGGATTTCTAAGGTGAAGTGTTTAACGTTTATTTTAACGATTGCTTACAGCTATAATGAAGAGGCTGAGATATAATATTCGTTTATCAGAGACGCCAACAGGTTTCACTCTAAAACATTAGGAAAGGAGAACCCCAGTGAGCATCGGCATGTTTAGAAGGGCAGAGAGATGCAATCTTCCCCAGTCCAGGATTGTCCAAGACTACAGCAGGGCAGAGATCTGCTGAAAATGTGCGTGGATCGGTACAATTTAATTCAGGCAAGTTTGAAGTAGTGCATTTTGAGAGGTCACATTTTAATGGGCCAAATAGCCGCTTTCTACATCATAAAGAAAGATGAAATATGCCTGTTTTCCCTGTGACCGTGCGGGTTTTCGCCGGGTGCTCCGGTTTCCTCCCAAACTCCAAGGACATGTGGGTTTGTAGGTTAATTGGCTTCTGTAAAATTGGAAATTATCCCTAGTCTGTAGGATAGTGCGAGTGTACAGGATGATCGCTGGCCGGCATGGACTCGGTGGGCCGAAGGGCCTGTTTCCACGCTGCACCTCTAAATTAAACTGTGTTAAAATAAAATGGATTTTAATTCTTTCCATCTTCATTAACTTGTCAGTCTGCTGATGTGTAACGAGACAACTTACAGTGTACCTTGCAATTTAAATTGAACAGAACACGTTATCATACAGATTGTTAATGGCATCATTATAAATGGAGTGGAATTACTGAAGATGCTAAGACAAAGATGACTCTAGTCTGCTACCTTGCACGACTGCTGCATCTGAACCATTTGCCAGTTAAAACTTGCACGAGCTTCGTTGGTTGCTAAGCACTTACCTGCCGATTCCTTCGGTTTTTTTTGTGGTAATTTCAATCTGGCAAGTGTCCCACGCAAACATGGAGAAATCCACAATCCATTCACCACAGATATAATGATAGGAGCAGGCAACAATCCTGTTGGCAGAGAGCCATTGTGGCGCCTGTTCCATACGCCTTTCATACAGTATTACTGGCGAGTTTAAATCTGCCCAGTAATAGCATGTAGAAAGAGGCACACCATGCAAATGTCCATTGAGACACATAAGCAACCTGCTCCATGGAAAAATTTGCATTTGTCTCTCAAATGGCGAATCCAGGTCAATGGAACAGAAATCCTGCCAATGTCTTGGATGTACAGCAGGAATTAAACCTGCACGGGCCCCTCGCAACATCGCCCCATCCCAACCCATCTTGAAATTACTTTAGATGGATCAGCAGTTTCATTTAAAAAACGCAGGGGAAAACTTTGCACAATCACATTTATCATCTGTTTAATTATACTCCACGGTGCAAAGGCAACAATTTTATTGGAGGCACAATATTGCCAAATCTCTTTATACCTTCTGATTTCCAATGTGCTGACAAGGAACCTTACCTTGATGTCTAGATGAACAATATTCTTCCCATGTAAATAGGCTACTCCATCCAGGATCTGACACACCAGCCGAACAACGTCTTTCTCTTTGAAGGCCTCGTCTCGATCGGCGACGCACTGGTTGAAGATCTCCCCGCCAGCAGCACTACAAGAGGGCAAATTATTCACATCAAACTCACTGGGTAATCGGGAATAGATCTGAAGCTCTGATTCATGGAACTATTTACAGAAAACTTACAGGCATCTTTCAGAATTTATTCTCTATTTATGTTGAGAATTCCCACAGCTTGACATGAACCCAACATGAAGTGATGTAGATTTATCTCATCTTTCGCCAAGCAACTCTTTTAGTGAACAGACTTTACAGTGCTTGTTGACTTGCCAAAAGGGGTTCATTTTTCTCCCACGTTTGAGGAGAACTATTACTCAAAGATTCTCAGGCACTCTAGCTTGCGAGTTGAATGAGCATCATGGCGAGGGGGAAACCAGACAGGACAGGACGTTAAAAACTCACTACCTTCAGAGACCGTAGCTGGGCATGGAAGGGATTGGGATTGGAACTGGCGAAACTCAGAGACCAACAGATCAAAGAATCCGGTGGGGGCGGTGAAGCCTCGGCAGCGGCGGTGGAGCCTCACGGGTTATCCAGCGGTTGGCGGTTGGCAGTCGATGGGAGCAACCTCTGAGGAAGCAGGAAGAACAATGGAGGTCCCATCATGGGGGAACCGCTGCAGGGAGGGGGTGAACAAAGGAGGAGCCGGCGTACATTGTAACTTTGTCAGGGTATGCAAGCAAATAACGTCACTGTGCCTTGTCACATGTGACAATAAAGTATTCCAGTCCATATAAAGGGTGGGCGGGGTTTAAGCCCACCTTCTTGTATCCTTCTTGTACAGATATCCAAGTATGGTGCTGGACTGGAATGAGGTGTTGCCTTGTAAAGCCCAGCCATGGAGTGCGTGTTACATGGGAAATGGCAACCCATACATCCCTGCTGCATACGAGGCGACCCACACCTTGGATATGCCCAATCCCATACCGCCAATGTCACACAATCTGGGAATGGTCCTCAATACATATCATAACAGGAATATAAATCCAATATTCAGTTGCTTAATGCTGAGAAAAGCATTGTACAATTGAAATTTTAGGCACTTAGCTCCGGATTAATTCATGTGGCCAGATACAGTTTAAACAGAAAACTTCTGTTTATGATATCAGTTTCAATGATTTAACACCTTTGTAGGTTTCTCCTCTGTCCATTGTTTCAATCTGTTGAAGCGAGTGAGGGTGGAGCTGTACAACATGTCATGAGTCAGGGCTAGTGCCAGGCGTGGATGCTTCAGTGCACAACAAATTCAGCCAGATGATAAAAGTCTGCTCTGTATCAGTGATGGGAAAACGAGTCACACCCTGCAGTTTAACTACCTGTTGATGTGGAACAATTACTGTCACACCTCGTGGTTGCTCTGATGTTAGCGATTCCATTCCAGGAACCGAGGTCTCATTGTGACTAGTTATGAATCAGCTGGAGAGCCTCCTGCCCGACTCCAATCCACGGGGGGGCAGAGCGGGGGGGTCACGGAGGGGCAGAGCGGGGGGGTCACGGAGGGGCAGAGCGGGGGGGGGTCACGGAGGGGCAGAGCGGGGGGGGTCACGGAGGGGCAGAGCGGGGGGGTCACGGAGGGGCAGAGCGGGGGGGTCACGGAGGGGCACAGCGGGGGGGGGGGGTCACGGAGGGGCACAGCGGGGGGGGTCACGGAGGGGCACAGCGGGGGGGTCACGGAGGGGCACAGCGGGGGGGTCACGGAGGGGCACAGCGGGGGGGGTCACGGAGGGGCACAGCGGGGGGGGTCACGGAGGGGCACAGCGGGGGGGGTCACGGAGGGGCACAGCGGGGGGGTCACGGAGGGGCACAGCGGGGGGGTCACGGAGGGGCACAGCGGGGGGGTCACGGAGGGGCACAGCGGGGGGGTCACTATCGCACTCATCTATCGCACCACTGTCCTGGCACTCATCTGATTGACGTTGATTGACATTATCCTTCCCATTGACATACAGGTCAGTCAACCAGACAAAGGTAGGCACTGAAGTTTGCTCTAACATCTGGTTATTTACTTCAATACGATCATGATATCAAATACTTTCCATACAAACATTTCCACCTTTGCAGGAAACACTTTGAATGAATTGATATCCAAAGTGTAATGTCTTTAGTTACTTCACAGGAATTACCCAAACTGTTCTGAAATACCCAGCAGAACGAATGTTCAAAGGTTTGGCAGGGAAGCGGAGAATTGCTCCACCGGTTAATTTTCCAGTAGTTACTACTAATAACCGTTTTAAGTTGATACATTGATGCTGCCTCTCATCAAGGGAGAAGGCAGGAAAATGGGAGGATTGAATGGCAGAGTAGACTTGATGGGCCAAATGGCCTAATTCTACTCCCCCTAACTTGAGAACTTGTGAAATGCTTCTCAATTTCTGCTCAATATTCCACTTCAACAGCGATGAGATATGAAAGGGGTCAGATTTGCAGCACCATCTCAGTCACTGGAGCTAGCAAAAGTAACCAAGTGGCATAATACGGATTAATATTTGGCAAAACCAGTCAATATCAAATCAAAAAAGTGATGATTTGCATTTGGTGGAAATCTGAAATAAAAACAGGGAATGCTGGAAACAGTCAGCAAGTCCGGCTGCATCTGCAGAAGGATTAATACCACAGGTCTGCAGCTCTGTCCAGTTTGACAAAGTCCAGAACATGATCTTTCAGATCTGTTCCTCTTTCAGCAGATGCAGTCTAAGCTACTAAGTGTTTCCAGTATTTCTTGTTTTTATTTCAACTTATCTTTAGTTATGTGCGGCTGAAGACATATTACTTTTCTAACATAAATAACCAAAGATATTTCCTGCAAAGACCAAAAAATAAATAAATCTTTAAACTGGGAAATATAAAGCAGGTTTTGTTTTCACTGCGGGAGCGAATTGCTGCCGAAAGGAATTTCTTGGCAGCTGGTAGAGGAATTAAAAATGTTCTCCAGGATTTGTGTAATAACAGACAATTATATGCTTGCCTGATTGTCAAAATCAAGTGTTCATTTTGCAAGATTTGGTCAAAGAAGGCAAGGTCCCACTCCTTTAGGAAACTGCATTGCCACAGGTAACAGAAAGCATTTACACAAAGTATGACCTGCAATTATGTAGAGCCGGCCACACCCCTTCGCAGTGGACCAAGTGTACGTTGCATTTCCGAAATGCTGTAAGATAGGACATGCAGAATCCAAATGTCCACTGTGAAATCAGTTCATTGGTATGGATATTGACGAAGGGTTAAATTTTAGTCACTAGTCTGTAGTCCTTCACTGTGGGATGTGTCAGACACCTGGACGAGTGGGCGAGGCCTCATTTAACACCCCCAAAGATGACGCTGCACTGAAAGGGACAGCATATATTTTTTGTGCTCAAGTCTCTGGATTGCAACTGGAATTCAGAACTTTCAGGACCAGTAACACAGCAAGATATAGAAGGCCCGGGCACGGAGTCGTGCAGCATGGAAACAGGCCCATCAGCCCAACTCTTCCATGCCAACCAAGATGCCCCATCTAAGCTAGTCCCACTTGCCCACATTTGGCTTGCATTCCTCTAAACCTTCCCTATCAATGTATCTGTCCCAAGTATCTCTTAAATGTTGTTAGATTAACCTGCCTCAAAAAACCTCCTCTGGTAGCTCCTTCCATTTACTCACCAACCATCGAGTGAATAGTTGCCCTCAGGTTTTTATTAAACAGTGGGACCATAAAACTTCAAACTCCTCAGGCTTGAGCCCAGAGGTGGGACCCATGGACAACTCAGATGTGTCCAAACACAGGAATGATGACAGATCCCTGAACAAAATGCCCGCCATTGACAGTGGCGATTTTGGTCTCTATCCTAGAAGCAGATTGACCTTTTACTCTTCTGTATATGTACATCCCCTGGAACACAGCCGGACGATGATTCCATACACTTTTATCTTCTCTCTCTAATCACATCTATTATTTTTGAAGAATTTCCAGAGAATATTCTCCGTGCGGGTCGGATTTTACTGGAATAAAATCCAGAAATGTGGATCTTTAGTATGGAGATGGACCATCACAGCCAAATATTCATGCGAAAGTAAATAAATAAATACATCTGGAACGTGAAACATCTGGCACACTAATATTAGGGAGGAATATCTGCTGTCCTACATCAGAGTACAAAACCACAGCATGACACCAACCCAAATGCCCTCTGAAATATGTCTGAAGAAGTCTCGACCTGAAACGTCACACATTCCTTCTCTCCAGAGATGCTGCCTGCCCCGCTGAGTTAGTCCAGTATTTTGGGTCTATCTTTGGTGTAAACCAGCATCTGCAGTTCCTACACATGCTCTCCGAAATGGCTCAATAAGCTAAGGGCTGAGGGACTGCTGCTAGGTCTTTGAGATAGTGACACAAATGGGGCTGTCCCACTTCATGCCCCTGTCCCACTTAGGAAACCTGAACGGAAACCTCTGGAGACTTTGCGCCCCACCCAAGGTTTCCGTGCCGTTCCCGGAGGTTTTTGTCCTCCGGCAACCACCTTCAACTAGCATCGCAACCAGCTTTGACTAAAAATATTACCGATTTTTAAAACGGAAACCACTTTCGACCATTAGGGAGACGGACAAAAACCTCCGGGAACCGCACGGAAACCTTGGGTGGGGCGCAAAGTCTCCAGAGGTTTCTGTTCAGGTTTCCTAAGTGGGACAGGGGCATTAGGCAATTCTTCAGGCTGTCAAGTTGCCGGCAGTCACCTGAAAAACCAGACACGGACACATGGGCGCACACACCTTCCTTCACCAGCCCATTAAGCAGGCAGGGCACATGACAAGCGGAGGGAGCGCTGTCTGAGTGAAATTCACATGGTGCAAAGCCAAGGTGATATCGCGATGAACAGGAAAGTTGGCATTGTAATTAAGATGGCAAAAGCACAGTGAACAGTAAGTCCTTTAAAAGAGAGGGGGAGAAGGAGGGGAGACAACTTTTAAGAAGCCAGAGATACACGGCAGTGAAGCTCGGCGAACATCATTCTTGGTTCTGAAACTACTGCTTAAGTTTTCTTTCCCCAAAGAGCCAATGAAATTCACCGGTCAGCACCGGCTACAACCTACGAGAACCTTCAACCTCCGGGCGACCCACCTACGGCTCGAGAATTCTCGCTACTCTCCGTGGCGGCTTTATTCTAGTTGCCGCTAATTTTTCAACATGTTGAAAAATTCGCAGCGACCATAATGAGGCCGTGACTAGTTCCCAGAATGACGGAACTTCTCACGACCATGGAGGCGGTTGCCCGGCAACCATCCCGCAAACATGTGGCGACTGCATAGTCTCCTGCAGTCGCCTAAGTGGGACAGGCCCAAAAGGCCTCATCTGCTGTCTCAGGGAAGATTCTTGGCAGTATTCGGGTGAGCTGGGAACTTTCTGCTTGAGTCCTGGCGTTTATTCACCCCCTGCACCAAACACTTCGGCCCGAAACGTTGCCCATTTCCTTCGCTCCATAGATGCTGCTGCACCCGCTGAGTTTCTCCAGCACTTTTGTCTACCTTCGGTTTTCCGGCATCTGCAGTTCCTTCTTAAAAACTGCTCATTATCATTTCACTGGCCACTAATTAGCTGCAACAGTTGCTGCTTTACAAACAGATACCACACATGAAGCATCGTGGAAGATGGCACTAAAAGGCAAAGATTTCTTTCTTTCCCTTTAGAAGCTCTGGCTTATGCACCTGTAATGCAGCAAGCAGGGAATCTATATTCCTTACAACTGTCCTACAATCAGTCTGAAGAAGGGTCCTAACCCAAAACATCACCTATCCATGTTTGTCCAGTAAATCGGGCTGACCTGTTGAGATACTCCAGCACTTTGGACCTTTTTTTTTTTAAACCAGCATCTGCAGTTTCTCGTTTCTAGTTCTCTACAACCTCTTCATCTTTGTGTAAACAGAAGGCTCGGATGCAGTCAACAAAGCAACTGGATCCTGTTAGTACAGAGTGCAACAGAGTAAAAAGGAAAGCGTCACAGACAAGGGAGGATGCACAAGCCAGGTATTGATCACACTGTCTGCCAAATGATAATTCACCTCCTCATACATCACTGGAAGAGACGCATCAACATTAATGATCAGACTAACTTCTGTTCTCGGGTTGATTTGTGCCAACTGGTTCTCCTATGATATCATTTGCTGCTGAACCAAGTAAAAAATGTTCAAGCCAATGACAACAAACGTTAAAGTTTTCAAACATTCTTTGTGATAACATATTTTGTTTTTGAAAAGCAGACAGGGGGTTCATTTTTTTACGAGCTGCTTTGTTTACGAGTGCCGAGAGGATTTGCCATGGCTCGAGGGGCTGAGCTATAGGATGAGGTGGGGCAGGTCAGGAATTTGTTCCTTGGAGCGCAGGAGGCTGAGGGTTGATCATAAGATGGAATAGATAGGGCAAATGCACAAGAGTCTGTTACCCAAGGTTGGAGAATCGAGAACCAGAGAACGTAGGTTTAAGGTAAGAAGGGCAAGATTTAATAGGAACCCAAGGGGCAACATTTTCACTCAGAGACTGGTGGGTATATGGAATGAGCTGCCAGTGGAGGTAATCCTCGAACCACATTTTAAAAGGTACTTGGACAGGTGTATGTATACGAAAGGTTGAGGGATTTGGGGCAAATGTGGGCAAATGGAACTAGCTTAGATGGGGCATCTTGGTTGGCATGCACGATTTGAGCCGAAGGGTCCGTTTCCGTGCTGTGTAAATATATAACTGATAAGGGGCAAGGGGATCAAAACTGTGTGCAGAACACCAGGTGCAACCTCACCCCAACTCTTATGGCAAACCTTCCCCGTTTCTAAAATCCACCCTTCGTGAAGTAAAGGACAATATGCCAGTTACCTTTTTAAAATTCCTTGCCGCACCTGCCTGCAAACTTCGTGACGTTTGCAATTTATAATGTTTCTTTTAGGTGAAGGAATTTTAAGACCTTCCTTGAGACAGACCACACAGTGAACTTAAACTCATGCGGGAAGTGACCCCGGCAGGTCCCGATTTAAAGATAAACTAACGAGATGCAGGCATCCTCTACACATTGAGGTCTGTTGTTGCACCTTGCAAGCAGGTGTGCATGATTCAAACTATCACCAACTCACAGCATCCCAGGAATGCAGCACTGTTTCCAGCCGTTCACACTGGCCACTTAGCATTCCCAGGCCAGTTTCCCTTCAGATTGGGTTTATTGTGACACGAGGGTGGGGAAATCAGTGGATTTTATTGCCACTGAAGGCGGTGGAGGCCGTCAATTAAAATCTTTAAGGCAGAGATAGATTCTTGATTAGTGCGGGTGTCAGGGGTTAGGGGGAGAAGGCAGGAGAATGGGGCCAAGAGAGGAAGACAGATCAGCCATGATTGAATGGCGGAGTAGACTTGATGGGCCAAATGGCCTAATTCTGCTCCTATCACTTATGAAGCTCGCAGAATAAACAGTATCGTACAGTAACATTGACTACAACAATAACTACAAGAAGTGCAAAACCGCAGTATGGCACAAGATTGTTATGCAACCCAAAGTAGTAACAGTTACATCGGGAGTTTTTGGGAAAGGATATAATAGGAATGGGATTTTCCAGCTATCTTGATATTTGCGAGATCTTTCTCAAAAAAAGTATAGACAACAGCAAAATGCCAATAATTCAGAAGCAAATTGAAGAAACATTGACCATAGATTGCCTTTTTCCCCTCTTCAGCAGTTCCAATGTCTTCAAAATTATTTTAGTGTCAAGGAGTCATGCAGCACGTCACATGCAGCATGGAGCATGGAGCATACAACACACAAACGGCCCTTTGACCCAACTCATCCATGCTAGTCCCATTTACCCGGGCTTGGCCCAAATCCCTCCATACCTTTCCTCTCTACCCATACTGCTACCAGTTCCTGGTCTCGTTAACAGTTTATATCTGCATCAACGACCTCCTCTGGCAGCTTATTGCAAAGTAAATGGCCAAACATTCAGTACTCTTCTTTGGCTCTCAGTTGGAAGCATTCACCTCATCATTTTGACATTGATGATCAGCTCCATTAAAGAGTGGATCTTGTGCCACACTGCACAGTGTCACTTGCCCACGATGCCACGAGCATCTCTTGCAGTGGCCGACCTTTGCTTGCCTGCTGGGGTCCTACAAGCCTGTGATTGCATGCAAAGCAAGAATCAACAAGGCCCGTTCCTGCTGAAATGAATGATTGTGGAGAGCAGCTATTGTGAACCTGTTAGTGGCTTGGAAAAGCAAACAAGCCCTGCCGATGTTAAAAAGGTCATTGACCATTTCCCAGCGCCCTCCTATCTGATCATAAACTGTTAACAAGACCAGGAACAATAGGAAACCACTTTCGAAGACTGGACTGTTTGGCAAAATAAATACAGGTGACTGAGGGCATTTACTCAAAGTTATCCAACCCGTCCACAAACACAAACAGTGCATCTTCCCTCTCATTATCTTATCTTACCGTATGCACTTTTGAATGAGGTCATCTCTTTTCATTGATCACACTACCGTCCAAAGCACAGCTAATTGTTCAGAGAGTTACACAATTCAACGTGAGCGTTACCACCCAAGCACAAAGTTACACTGACATTGAGACTAAAAATGAACCAAATTTTGCAGGAAGCCAAAACTCATATCTAGACCACAAGGGCAGACATTTCATTATTAAGGTCAAAAGTGTAAAGAAATAAAATTAGGCCATTCGGCCCATTAAGTCTACTCCGCCATTCAATCATGGCTGATCTATTTCTCCCTCCTAACCCCATTCTCTTGCCTTCTCCCCATAACCTCTAACACCTGCACTTTTCAAGAATATATCTATTTCTGCCTTAAAGATATCCACTGACGGCCTCCACAGCCTTCTGTGGCAAAGAATTCCACAAATTCACCACCCTCTGACTAAAGAGATTTCTCCCCGAAAAGAACGCCCTTCATTAGCATTAGAACAATGGGAGTGCCAATGTTTTGGATGCTATTTTATCAGTCTATGTGTTCTTGTCTCCTTTCATTATAACTTGATGACAAATTTCACATTTGGAGTATTATGTTCAGTTTGGCCACTCTGCTGTAGGAAGGATGTTGTTGAGCTGGAAAGAGTGCAGAGAACATTTATGAGGGCATTGCCAGGACTTGAGGGCCTGAGCTTTAGGGAAAGTTTGCACAGTTAGGACTTTATTCCATGAAACACACGAGGTTGAAGGATGGTCTTTTAGGGGTGTATAAGATCATGAAGGGAATAGGGTAAATGCACAGGGACTTATATCCAGAGAACCAGGGTACATGGGTTTAAGATGAGAGGGGAAAGATTTAATAGGAACCTTTTTCCATTTAGAGGGTAATGGATGTTTGGAACAAGCTGTCAGAGAGGTAGCTGAGCCAGGTACTATAGCACCATTTAAAATACATTGGACAGATTCATGGATTAGAGGGATATGGGCCAAACACAGGCAGGTGGGACACTATAGTGTGTGGGTGGCACCTTGGTTAGCATGGGCAGGTTTGGCCGAAGGGCCTGTTTCTGTGCTGTATGACTAAATCTAATTAAGATGTCTCCAAGTATAGACTGCCGATTTCTAAATACTGACCACCATTCTCGAATCCCCAGATACAAATGTCACCGTCTTCAATTAAAAGCTACCAGTTTAACAGAGATTGCATAATGCAGACTGCCTAAACGGTCTACCTCATTTCCTCATAGATGCCAATATATCTCGAACCGCAGTCACTTCTTCCTTTCTCGCCAAGCAATATTCTTTCAAAGAGGAACCAAGCCCTTTCAGTGAAGGGCCTTTCTCACACTGCCATCTGCTGAGAACTCTCTATTTGTTTAAACCCTCCCACTAGTAAGAAGATCAGATTGTGAGCTCAATGAGATAAGCAATTAAAACTGAGGAGAATTGTTGGCCCTATTTCAATGGCCACAATCACATCTAGCAGAGAAACAAGACTCTGGCCCAGTCCAGTGTTATCCATGTACTGCACTACCCCGGGAGGTATTTTGAAGATCAGACATTGGACCAGCATCTCACACGCTTGGTGGATGTGAAACATTGGTGTGTCGCTTTACTGAAGATCCAGGTGCTTCCCCTGAACTTCCTGACCATGAGTTTCTCCAGCATTTCTGTCTCCCTTCGATTTTTCCAGCATCTGCAGTTTTTTCTTAAACATGTATCTTTCAGCCATCAGTATTCAAAAGAGATTAATTTTATCAACCAGCTCATTGCTGTTTGAGAGGCACTGCCCCGTGCAAAGTGGCCGCCATATTTCCTGGATTATAACGATTCAAAATTCAACAGCAACTGTAAAATGACATGCAACATCCCAGGGTTTGTGTACATTACACAAATACACAAGAGCATTCGGTAACAATAGGAGGACACCCATCGGCCCATGCACCCAATTGTAAATATCACATACAACGAGCTTTAAAAAAAAAACAGCCCAAAAACAGGCCTTTTGGCCCATTGAGTCCCCAGCGATCACCCAGTACACTAACACGTTCCGACACATACTAGGGATCATTTACAATTTTACCGAAGCCAATTATCTTACAAACCTGTACGTCTTTGGAGTGTGGATGGAAGGTGGAGCACCTGCAGAAAACCCACACTGTCGCAAGAAAACCATACAAACTCTGTACCGACAGCACATGTAGTCATAAGCGAACCCTGGTGCCTGGTGCTGGAAGGCAGCAACTCTACCACTGTGCTGCCGTGGTCCAATCACATTGACACCCCAACAGCCTCTAATCTTGTAACGTTGTCTCCTTGTTTGAGCTTCTTCCACACGTGGAAGTATCTCGATATCAACTTGGTCAGGCCCCCCCCCTGTGTGTGAATCTTACACAGTTCAGCAAGGTCACCGTTCACACTTCTAAACTGCAAATAATATAATCTAATTTTGTTAGTTGCTCAATGGGAGAATAACCCTCTCAACTCCAGCATCAGCCGAGTGAATCCCCCTCGGACTGCCTCCAATGCATTTCTTAAAGAAGGGGAACAAAACTGTGCACAGTGCTTCAGGTGTAACCTCACCAGTAACTTGCTCAGTTGTAACAATACTTCCCCATTTCTAAATTCCAACCTCCCAGTAGTAAAGTGCAATATGTTACTCGACTTCCTACCACTGCTGCACCTGCCTACTTACCTTTTGCAACACACACACACTTTTACACAAGCTTGTTCATTCTTGTTCGTAACAAACAGAAAGAGCTCTCCCAAATGAAGTGAACTCAAGCCCAGTATTAGCCACAAGCAAGAATTTTTTTTTTAAAGTGCTTAAAATCAAGGGTCCACCCAAAGAATATTCTGAATTAAAATGAAATTTCAACAGCAAAATGATGTTTAACTGGTTGTGGTTCCTCCATCTCTCTGTGAGAAAAGAATGAAAGGAATTCAGTGCAGGCATCACTTTCTCATGGTTGATCCTGACACGCGAGTCAGTGATGGAGTAGTAGTGAAGGTCACATATCGCCAAGGAATCCAAAATGAAAATAGAAAATGCTGGAAACGCTCAGCAGGTCGGGCAGCATCCATGGATGGAGATTGACAATCAATGCTTGAGGTCAATGACCCTTCGCTAGTATGTAACTCTATTTCTCCCCACGGATGCTGTCTCACCTGCTGAGAGTTTCCAGCACTTTGTTTTTATTTCAAAGTTTATCCTTCAGTTTTGGATTTGTGGCGACTCAATCTTCTTTTCGTGCCCATCTTGTTACGAATGTCGACGTCGCTGTCATCGTCCGCCCTGAAAAGGACGCAAGCTTCCGGTGACAATCAGTGGAAGCCGTCACTTGTCGCAATCGAGGATGGTGGTTGCAGAATTAGCTCGGGATACTCCCACTTTCCAGCCCCGTGGCATGGACGCTTCTGTTATGGGGCCGGCAACTCAATGAACTAAGCTTTGCTTTGTAGCACTGGCTCAGTACAATTGCAAGGTTCTTCTGTAAATTAACGTATAACAAGCTGAATACTTTATCTTCAGGCTCATTTACTAATCTGGCCAAAGGAAAAATAAAGCCACACACAAAACAAATGATTACAGGCTGTGCTTTCTGGATTTTATAGGCAACACTAGCAGCAGCCACAGTAAGCCACCTTGTTGATAGAGACATCGGCCCAAAGTACTCTACAGCACAATACGTCGGAGGCATATTCAGCCCTGCACTGCAGCAAACACTGCTGCCAATTTACACATTATGTCCCAGTGGCTGCAATAAGAGCAGATCGGTGGGAGAGGCTAGGACCAGAGGCCACAGCCTCAGAATAAAATTATGTTTTGTTAGGAACGAGATGAGAAGGAATTTATTTAGTCAGAGGGGAGTGAATCTGTGGAATTCATTGCCACAGTAGGCTGTGGAGGCCAAGTCATTGGGTATTTTTAAGGTGGAGATGGACAGATTCTTGATTAGTAAGGGTGTCAGGAGTTATGGGGAGAAGGCAGGAGAATGGGGTTGAGAGGGAAAGATAGTTCAGGCATGATCTAGCTTTGAATGGCGGAATAGACGATAGGCCAAATGGCCTAATTCTGCTCCTATGACATGAATGTATCTGTTGTAGAGATTAACATTGGCCAGGGCACCCCCTGCATTCTTTGGGATTAGTGGCAATCTTTTGAACAGAATTCGTGCCAGGGACATATATACGGACTCTATACGGAGGTTTTTAAATCAGGAGAATGATCAATTAGAGTACCACAAGGAACTTCCATTTGCAGCAAAAAGGAATGAAAGGTATTTTAAGTACCAACTCAGGTAAAGTGTAATCCAGAAGGCTGCAGTTAACTGCTGGAAACTAATACGGAGACTTTGGAGAATGTTGCAGTCTTTATTAAGTGGCAAGGGCAGCAACTTCTTCCCCAAGAGACAACTTGCATAAAAAGCTAGACATTCGATCTGACGACGTGAGGCTGGTGAGACGCTGGACAGTCACTGGAGTGAAATATGTTTCCTGGCTTGTGCAGGTGTTAGCTTTCACCCGGCAAACAAAACAGGCAGTGTTCCCTCGGCAGCAGGCAATCATTTCCCCCACACACCACGGCCGTCAGCATCTATTGGGTGTCACTGTGAATGTAGCGGCCTGTGCTCGCGCACGGTGCTCACAGGCAATTACTGTGCTGAATAGCCACTCAAAGAAGCAGCAGCTACTCAGGGCCAAGGGTTTTCTGCATTCAGTGTAGGATAAAGTGTAGACTTGGGCTTGTTCCACGAGGACATACTCCAATCACCCTTCACACTGCAAGATGGAAGCTGACTGACGTTCCTTGAACTCTTTTTACAGTCTGTAATGTTCCTAAAGGACAGCACGCTACCTGTCTTATCCATTATAAATGGGAGATCATTTTTATTCTATTTTGAGTTTTTCCAAAGTCTGGTGATGAAGCAAGTGGTGTACTACAGGTGAATTACAAACCCTGTCCAAACTCCAAGTACAGCCATCAGTACAACCCCAATAGTAAGCAGGATTAGAAAAAAAACTCAGTAACTCAGCGGGTCAAGTAGCATCTCTGGAAAACATGAATAAGTGACATTTCGGGTCGGGACCCTACTATCCATGTTCTCTAGAGACACTGCCTGACCTGTTGAGATACTCCAGCACTTTGTGTCGGTTTTTTGTAAACAAGCATCTGCAGCTCCTTGTTTCTGCAGCACGCAAGATTACTCCAAGAAATAAATTAAAGCAGCCTTAGTAAATAAAGTGTGTGAATGGTCTAAGTTTCATTTCACCCTGAGCTGAGCTTCATATCTTCAGTCACCAAGAACACCTTCCTCGACCTCGAACATCAACCCACTTCTCCCAGCCGGTAGGTTTATCCATCGCCAGTCTTCCCCTTGGAATTGACCATCCCACAATTTTCCTGCTTCGTATCCCCCATGTCCTTTCACTTTTGGTCCTAGTTCACACATCAAGCTTTACTCACAGAACAACTTTGGTTACCAATTAGGCCTTTCGCATTACCAAGAATGAGATTTTTTACGTCTTCCCCAACTTTAACCCTCTGATCTCCATTGTGTCTTCCAGCCATGTGACATTGGCGCACCCCTACATGCTGGACTTTTGCATAGTCCAAATGGTAATTATTTGACTATTTACTAGCCCATAATACGTTTGTCAATCTATGCCAGATGTTAGGAAGCTGAGGGAGATCTTATAGAGGCGTATAAAACGATGAGGGAAAATAGGGTGAATGCACAGAATGTTTATTCCAAGGTAGGGGTATCAAGAACAAGAGGGTGTTGGTTTAAGGTGAGAGTGGAAAGATTTAATAGGAACTCGAGGGGCAACGTTTTCCGCATGAAGGACGGTGGGTATTTGGAATGAGCCGCCAAACAAAGCGCTTGAGGCAAATACAACAACATTTAAAAGACATTTGGACAAGTACATGGATAGGAAAGGTTTAGAGAGATATGGACCAAATGGGATCAATTTATATTAGACATTGTGGTTGGCATGCATGAGCTGGGCTGAAGGGCGTGTTTCCGTGCTGTATGACTCTACATTCCCTGAATGGTTAAAGGTGATCTTGCGTGATTGAAGGAAGTTTGTGAAAGGTTAGGGACGGGAGTGGTTCAGAAATGAGTTTATGAAGTGGGAGGGGATGGGGATTGTCATGGCCAATGAATCTTACAACAAATAAAACATACGTGTGGATTAGGTGCACATTTATCTTGAATTAACTTGAAACAAGTCCGCCTAGAATGAGATAATACTACTCCTTTTGCTCAAGATGTGCTTTTGAGATAACTAGCAATTGTTTTTGAAAGATGATCATTCAGGTCACTTCACTGTGTGACATTGACGTTATAAATGGCAAATTGGAAGTGAAGCACAGGATGTGGGCAAGTTCTCGTCATTCAAGCGCTGGCTGGTTTCTGGAACAGATGCTCGCTAAAAGAGCTGCACCAACCACCGGATGCAGGTTGCGTGTGAGGCTGGAGCCCGTGCTTCATGCTGGGTCTGAGAATGAACGTCTGCCCTAATCACATCACCCCACACCTCTCCATGCCGCCTTGGTAGCTCTTCCTTGAAAGGCAAGCCATCTCCAGAAACGTCGACCTGACTGGTTTTGAAATGTCAAGTTTGTTCGAATATTAAAAAGCAACTTAAGTGCTCTGTTCAAAGGGTGGATTGAATTCTTGGGCAAATTAAATCTAAACTCTTGGAAGGGGATCAGGAAATGTAAAATTCCAACTTAATTACGAGAATAAAAAGGGGAAATGCCTTTAAGTCAACTCGCATTAAGGGAGGCATTTCATGCTTTCTAGTCAATGCATGTCACCTCCACTTTGATCAAGCCTGCCTACGGTCTCATGTTTTCATTCAGCTTTACACTGGGGCACGATGATTAAACTATAAGCTTGTAATAGCCATGCACTTAACGCAACATTGAGATATCATACCTTATTCAGGGGAGTGCAGCCTGGAAAGCGAGCCAGAAATTGTGGATTAAAAGCTATCGAGTAAAGACCTCATTAATTTGGGGAATACTAAATTTAACATTTATAAATCATCTTAAACAGTGATCCTGAAAAGACTACTTAACTACCCATATATATCCGTCGATAAATACACTCTCTTATGTGGACTTAGCAATATAAACCAGGAAGGCTTTTGGCTCGGTTCTTAGTCTTTTTCTGGTAACTCTAATGCAGTCGAAGATCAAGGTGGTGGGTTTTAACATCAGAGGAGTACTGAGTGATTCCTGTCCAACACTGTGCCTGTGCAGGTATCAGGCAAGGGGATGGATTGGACTTGGATGCATTTCAAACCAGTACGGTTCTCTGCCAATACCAAGTCTCTACGCGCGCACACACTAATTGCGCCTACTTAACAGAGGAAATGCACGGAAACCAAGAACTCCCTCACAGCAAGAGCTGTGGGTAAAAGAAAAAATTGAAGGCAATTAAAACAGAAATTCAAAAAACATAAAAAAACAAAAACATTGATGTAAAAAAGCTAACATCAATAATAAAAATCTTAACTTTATTAAATTAGCATTTATGCAATGGGAAAATGACCAATTTAATTCCTCACTGTAAATTATCCTAATGCTTTTATAACAATGGCTGCACTTCCAAAACTATGGATGTATTTTCACCGTTATATCTTTGCACGAAACGTTGTGCCGTTTATCTGTGTACAGCTTGATTGTATTCATTTGTAGTGTTTTCTTTGACTGGGCAGCACGCAAACAAAAACGTTTCACTGTACGTCGGTACATGTGACAATAATAAACGAAACTGTGGCTAAAATGCTCCGTTCATCAGATCTCAATCTCATATTTCAGAATTAAATTCAATATTTTCCTTGATCAACTGTACTGCAACAAAATCAGTGAACAAGGAATAAATAAGATAATTTCTGCAAACATCTCACTTACTGACATTCCACGGACACTCAATATCCCAGAGGATAACTCTACTCCTTCCTCTGCATCACACGAGCCCATTACTGCAGTACACACGTCTTACATTCCTTTCAGGATCACCGCCTGTCTCCCGTTCCTCATTTCCCCGGCAAGTGCCAAAATTACTGTCATTATGCCTTGAGAATTATGAAAATTCCACCTCCCCAAATTTGGTCCTCATTTAAAAAAAGATCCCAAAATAATCTTGCCCATTCAGCCTAGCTGAATCTTGCTTTTGGTGTGTACTGGTGGCTGTTCTGGACATTTGTACAGGGTTTGTTATTCACCTGCAGTTCATCGGCAAACGATGAATGGCTTGTAATGCTTTAATGGAAATCCACAGCCCAACCATGGGGTGAAATGGCAGTTGGTTTTCTATTTGGTCTTATGCTTTCGAAACCACCCAGCTGAACTCAGCACTCAGATTTTGCATAATGGGGTTCAGGATCAAACCGGTGCCAGTTGGAGAGCAAATCTTTAATAGCTGACAAGAAGCCACAATCAGTTCACATAACCATGTATGGAAACGATCTCTATCATCTGGAGTCATCTGCTGACAGTTGCAGAAGACAGTGTGTTTATGGTCAGGCTGATCAAGTGCTGAAGGATGTGGCTTCATGAACGTCTACTGTTATGACAGGAAGTGCGTGCAAGCTAAGCTGTTTCATGATCCGACTTTGCCTCGCTTCAATGGTTCAGTGACATTTAAAAGCCTCAACAATTTCTGTAGAAATAAGTTCCAATCGCCAAAATGACTTAAATCTTTCTGAATAATTCCCAAGAATAACAAACTTGAGGTTTGCACTAATTTCAATATCATTACGGAGGAGGATACAGAAGATGAAGATCCTCTGAGGATTCTCTTCGCACCTCTACGCCCCCTACCACTGCACACAATCTCCCCACCCTCACATACAAGAGCAGACTCACTGTCAAGCCAGTGATCTCCCGAGTTCAATCAATGAAATTCATTTCAAAGTAACAAATAATCATCTGGTGGAACTGAGTGGGTCGAGCAGCATCTGTGGAGGGAAATGAACTGTCGATGTTTCATATCAGGGCCCTTCAACAGGACAGACCCAAAACATCGACCGACCATTTCCCTCCACAGATTCTGCTCGACCCATTGAGTTCCTTCCGCAGATTGTTTGATTCTCCACATTCCAGCATCTGTTGTCTCTAGCACCTTTGTTTCTTTCAAAGATGGTTTGTATAAAAGGCGCACAAATGAGTTTGTTAGATTGCTAGATTATAAGGCAAAATCTTCGATATATTAACAGATTTTTCCAATGTGTTTGCCTTTGAGAAGACCACTCTCACAATCAGTGCCATCACTTGACGTCTATTGGAAGCTAATTGATGTAGTGTGCTGGATCCATGTGCATGGAGTTCATTCCTGCATGTCTCCAATAACCGCCATGCTCATTGTCCTGCTCCACAGAAGTCAGTAGTACCACAGGCGTTGTGTGTTATCGTGTGCAAGGCCTCTCTTATACACACCATAGCACTACAAGGTATGCAAAGGGAAAGATGTAGGGTGCGGAAGAATGGTGGGGGGGGGGGGTGGAGAATGATCCATGGTCGGGAATTTTAAAAAGGGTCTCGATCCGAATGGTCACCTACCCATGTTCTCCAAGGATGCTGTCTGACCCTTTGAGTCACTCCAGCATTTTGTGTCTTTCCTCAATCAAAACAAAGTGTTGCTGTTTGTTTGGTGTAGTGTGGCTCATCCTTTGTAAGCACTGACAGTGCCCGGTCAAACTACCCCAGTGATACGAGTGAAATTGTAAACCATTGTAGTCAGGTTTCACCGTGGGAAGGCACGGCATTCCCTGGTGTAGTACTCAGCAGGGAATCATTTGTGATCAAAATCCCAGTCAGGAGGAAAAACCTCTGGAAATGGTAACACTGGATAATGGAAAAGAAAATCAAGCACATACTTAGAAAAAGTGAACTTTGATCGTGTTGTAGCATTATTTGAGATATTTACAATCTGCGGTACTGTGGTCACTATTGTTAAGTAATTGACATGGCAGCTCACAAGATAATTGGGCCGCTAATCTATTTTGGCTGCAGGATCAACGATAGGCACGGCGTAATGGTGAACTCCTTTGTGTTTGTTCAATGGTTCAATGAAGTCTTAAACAATTAACTAGAGAACTGTATAGGCCTTGGTTTTCTATCTCTTCAAAATGCCAGCTGTTCTTACAATGTAACACCAATGATGCAAAATTAGATTATGTGGCTTTGTTGTGGAAAATAAATTTAAACCCACACTCGTACTTTGTCCGAGTGGTAAAACAGACAAGTCAGAGGTAGTCTTTCTCAAAATTAGGCGTGAGATGACTGTAAAATGATCGCTGGGATTCTAACCATTTTGCTACTTCAGGCTTTCCATCAGGTTCTGCTGTTATAAGCACTTACACGTCTATGGAAATATCATAACATAACAGGTTATTCACAGCAGAGGACAAGTGGCATTTCCCTCCTGTGCTTTGCAAGTGTGTCAGCTTTCTTAGAACAGCATGTCACCCATTTTAAGAATAAGGGTTAGGCCATTTAGAACTGAGATGAGGAAAAACCTTTTCACCCAGAGAGTTGCGAGTTTGTGGAATTCTCTGCCTCAGAAGGCATTGGAGGCCAATTCACTGGATATATTCAAAAGAAAATTAGATAGAGCTCTTAGGGCTAGCGGAATCAAGGGATATGGGGAGAAGGCAGGAACGGGGTACTGATTGTGGATGATCAGCCATGATCACATCGAATGTCTCGAAAGGCTGAATCCTGCACATATTATCTATATATTTAGTGACTTTAGTGAAGTCCACAGGTTACCAGAAGTACCAGTGGAGGATCAGATATCCACTGCTCATGATGATAAAAGGTTTTATTCAAGGAGCTCCCATCACATTTATGTACTTGGAGACCATACTTTGTGAAGTGAGGTTCAAGATCACTAATCTGTATTATCCTATGATCAGTACTTCTATAGAACTCAGCAGATACTCACATCCCAGACCTCAGGTGTTGATGCGGTAGATCACCTAGAAAGGAAATGCCCTTCTTTCATATTGACAAAGAACAACTTCCAAACTTCTAAGATCCTACTTACTATTCCAGCACTAGGACGATTTCCGAAGACGTCTCGTACACTTCGTGCAAGTCCACCACATGGGAGTTGCTCTTCGCTATCTCAAGGATTGCGATCTCATTGATAATGTCCATGCGGCAATCTTGGCCCTTCCTTCGTTTCCGTAAGAACTTGGCTGCATATTCCTTTCCCGTGGCGTTTTCCATGCATTTCTTGACGACTGCAAACTTTCCCCTGTGAGCAGAAAGAAACATACACAATATTGGCTACTGCCTTTAGATAAAGAATTGGTTCGACAGATGCACCAGAGAAAGCATTCTGTCGGGTTGCATCACCGAATGGTCAGTGAACAGCTCTGCTCAAGACGGCAAGAAATTGCAGAGTTGTGGATGTCGCCTGGTGCATCACACAGAGCAGACTTCCCACCATTGACTCCATCTACACTTCACACTGCCTGAGAAAAGCAGCCAAAATAATCAAAGACTTGTTCCACCCCAGTTATTCCTTCATCTCCCTGCCCCTGTATGGCGGAAGGTACAGAAGCATCAAAGTGTGCACCACCAGATTCAAGATCAGCAGCTTCTTATCTGTTATCAGGCTGCTGAATGGTCCTTCCATAAGGCAGTTTACTATAGGATTTGCCTCTATCCCATTGTGGATGTTGGGCCGTCTAGGGTATTGGCACGCTGCAATGCTGAGAACTATATTCTGCACTCTGTATCTTCCCCTTTGCTCCATCTATTGTACTTGAGTTACACTAGATTGTATTTATGTACAGTATTACCTGATCAGTTTGGAGAGCATGCAAATCAAAGCTTTTCACCGTCCCTGGTTACTCGTGACAATGAAAAAACCTAAACCTACTGAACATCAGTTCAGAAGGTAACCGGTGAGTTTGAGAGGCTTATGGGCCTGTCCCACTTACGTGACTTTTTCGGTGACTGCCGACACCCATCATAGGTTGCTGAAAAGTTTCAACGCGTTGAAAATTCAGCGGTGACCTGAAAGACTCTTTGGGTGATTGAGGAGACTACTCACGGCCATACAGGCGACACCCTGTTGACATGTCGCGGGGATGAAGCCTGTATGGTCGTGAGTAGTCGCCCAAAGAGTCGTACCTTGTTCTGGTCGCCGCTGGATTTTCAACATGTTGAAAATTTTCGGAGACCTGCTGCGACTATGACGGGTTCCGGCAAGTCACCGATTAAAAAAAAACGCATAAGTGGGACAGACCCTTTATGGTAGTTAACTTCCAACTCTATAAAGTTGCACTAGTTAGAAATAATAGCAAAGGGAGTGCATGGAACACTGGTTGTGCAATTAACATGACCGCTCATGTTGTAATTATTGCAGCAATTGTAGGAATTTAATACATCTTGAGTCATAATTATTTTGCCTTTCTGCTGCTTATTCACATCTCGAGATAGAGTCCGTGAGCTCCACTGGAATGCAATAAATGCCACGCAGGCCCACAATTTTTCCCTTGAATTGTTTTGGTATATTTGTCCTAACTTCACTAGAATGTGGTGGCTTGGCTTCCGCCCAAGTATTCTAGACCTTGTGGTGCAGAGGCAGAAAGTCACTAAACATTTATGCTCTTTATGATGTTGTAAATTGCAGACAGCTCAAGTACTGCCTCTACTTATTCAAGGAACCCGGTCCCATCCCAAATTTGATCACTTTATTACCTTGACCAACTATCCTTTGTGTGGAATTGGAGAGTGGTAATAGATCTTTTGCCAAGGTTTGCAACTGCCTAAATGTTTTAATATCCAAATAATTACGCACGGCATGCAGAAAGGCCATTACTTTTTTTTTTACTAGGTTTGGTGCTTTAACATTCTCTTGCTCATTTTATATTTTTAATTGAGTGGAAGGACTGCTGTTAATTGGGTCAGATGTGGTAACAACAACCACAGGTCTAATATTTCACTGAGCTGAGTTTTAACCATGCAATGCACATCAATTGTGTGGGCTCACTTGATCAGACACCACACAGCTGACAGGGCACGTAGGGCAGAATAATCGCTTCCTCCATTTACTGCTCCATATAAAATGTCAACAAAGAAGCTCTCCAACAGTCAATACTGCTTTCAGCACAAACATTGGCAGTCTTGGCCAGGGGATCTAGCTTCAATATGTTTACTGAGAATAAGACTGACCACACACATATGTCGCGACCAAATATTGTTACGTCTTCAAAGCTTCATAGTAGTTAATTGCTGCTTAATATGTAACAAACTACTCACGGTCAAACTGTTGCTGTTAAAATAACATTTAATAATTCACTATGATCTTACAATTTTCCAGCTTTAAACAGTAAAACAATTAAAATCGTCAAGATCCAGCAAATTAATAGACAATAGATGCAGGAGTAGGCCATACGGCCCTTCAAGCCAGCACCACCATTCAATGTGATCATGGCTGATCATTCACAATCAGTACCCTGTTCCTGCCTTCTCCCCATATCCCCTGACTCTGCTATCTTCAAGAGCCCTATCTAGCTCTCTCTTGAAAGTTTCCAGAGAACCGGCCTCCACTGCCCTCCGAGGCAGAGAACGCCACAGACTCACAATTCTGTGTGAAAAAGCGTTTCCTCATCTCAGTTCTAAATGGGTTACCCTTTATTCTTAAACTGTGGCCCCTGGTTCTGGACTCCCCCAACATCGAGAACACGTTTCCTGCCTCTAACCTGTCCAAACCCTTAATAATCTTTTATGTTTCAATAAGATCCCCTCTCATACTTCTAAATTCCAGACTGCACAAGCCCAGCCGGTCCATTCTCTCAGACCGCAGCTTGCATTGGAGTACATTTCAGTGGCAGTTGCACTATCTAAGTAAATGTTAGCAGCACAATAGTTTAATCAGATGTACTAACAGGATGTGGGATATACTTGCATTGGGTTTTGTTGCTAATGTTGATCATCCACAGTTCAATGTGCATTAACTTGTAGTCTCTGTTTGCAGATGCCCACTCCATTGAAACTAATTAACCAGGCAGTTTTATAATAGTTAATGGTGTCGACAGGGTTAAGGGTTGGTGTTGTACAGAACTGAGAGGAGGACAAGTATATAATGGCAAAACAACAAACTGTTCTATTGCAATTCTTGTATTCACCCAGCTTATATATTGGAAGTTTTGTTTGGGCACTTGTAACCACACAAGAATGATCTGCACATTTGAACCTGGTTCACTGCCCCGAGCTGTCCCACCCTTGACCAAGGCCCATGATGGATCAGGCCCAAACATGAGCATGTATATATTTATACAATGGTATATGGACACACTGATCTGTTCTGTGTTCATGCCTTCTATATTCTGTTGTGCTGAAGCAAAGCAAGAATGTCATTGTCCTATCAGGGACACGTGACAATAAACTCTCTTGAATCTTGAATGTTCATGAAGTGATTGAGAGTACACCAGGATACATCTGAATTTACAGCTCTTCTAGCAGAAATACATTACTAAAAACAAAACAATGGTCTTTAAAGATACCTTTCCACATGGACAGATGTAACACTTTACCAGAAAGACTCATTTGAAGAATGCTACAGGTGCTGATCATTGTAATGACGGCAAATGAACCCATGAGAGAGAGGAACCCATTGCCTAGCTTTAAATGAAGCCTGCAATCTTTTTGTCCTGGATGATCTTATCCAACCCTTGGGGGCACGAGTCATCATATGAGTGTTGCTGGTTTTAACACACACACACTTTATCGGTTGGCTGGGTGGACATGTGTTTACATGTGGGGAAAGAAAGTTGTCAGAGTAAAAGTGTGTGGGGAAATTTCCTCAAAGTGAAAAGCCATTTTTCAAGATACTGAGCAAACATTGCATTGAAGTTAAAACAGAGGATCACTTCAAATGAGAGGGGGTGCTAATGAGGTTGGTTTAATTTATATTTAATTCCTGATTTTGGAATTAGTATTTAAAAATTGGAAGGTTTTATTAACAATGGAATTAGTAGACAAGTTATCACTGAAGATATTGTCTGTATCCAGAGTATTTGAGTACCCCACATACTGTACACTGGGCAACCTTAAACAGAATTCACTTCACCATACATGAATGATATCTCTAACATCATTCATTTAGACTGAATGTAATCTGCCTATTCATGGAAGTACGGCATGTTGGTCTCTGAACAAGACAAACATTTATTTGGCATTGTAGTGTCGGCCAAGCAAGTGAATAATCACCAGGCAATGCAAACAACAGTTTCATTCACATCTCTCTTTGCTTCAATTTAATCAGGTTATCATAAAATAAGTTTGTGTCATTCTGGACTTTGATTCACATTGCATTTAACCATCAAATGCACAGCGGAAACAAGCGGTTTACTAATGGACTTTGAGTGCATTTACTTCCCCCCCCCCCCCCCCCCCCAATTATATTTACTTATTATACCGAGGTATTAGTTAGATTTCACTTCTGAGGAAACTTGCCCACTCACTTTTACTTCGAAGAAACCATCCTTTCCCACGCAGAGCCACACACAAAGTCAGGGTGAGCATTGTAACCAGCAACACGCATCTCATATCTCACACCTTTAGCATTTGCACAAGATCCACTCGGATCAAACTTCTAAACTTCATTAAGGGGCAGCACAGGGGCGCAACGGGAAAGCACAGTGATAGAGCTGCTGCCGTAAAGTGCCAGAGACCCAGGTTAGATCCCAACATCAGCTGCTGTCTGTGTGGAGTTTGCACATTCTTCCCGTGACCGCGTGGGTTTCCTCCGGGTACTCCAGTTTCCTTCCACATCCCAAAGACGTGAAGCTTATTGGTCTCTGTAAATTGCTCCTGGTGTGTAGGAAAGTGGGATAACATAGTACTAGTGAACGGGTGATCAATGGTCGGTATGGGCTCGGTGGGCCAAAGGGCCTGTTTCCATGCTGTACCTCGAAACTAAACTACTATTTTCTTCTGCTGGATTCATTTATAACAAGTACATTGGTCAGCTTCCTATTCACTTTGTTGAATTAGATATAACTGGCTGCTTACTCAATTACATCTCAAAAAGTCTTTTTTTCCACAATACTTTGAGCATGTCTGATAGAGGGGTAATGAACATTAGTTTTATCAGAAGTCTTTGTATTACAACAGAAAGCTCCCAACTCCAGTTCAGGTGTTGGACGTTTTACAAAAGGCAGGGCAAAGACTATGATCAAGCCTGGTATTTAGCACCAGAACCATTCATCCAGTTGCCTGAACTGGAGTAGATGATATTCAGAGGAATTCAAACTGCACTACCTGAGATCCAATTGTTGAAAGTAAGAGTCTATAACAACCCAGGTTTACTATATTTGTGCAAAATCAATTGGAATATCCATTCGTTTTCACATCAATTGCTAATTCCCCATGCAACTGTAGAAAATCTGAAGTCTCTAAGACAAAACAGAGACGGGATAATTGCCATTATTCATTCAGCCCAGGGAAGTTAGTGCCACTGAGAACTAGAATATTTTACCTTCTGGCACATAGGTTATGAACCAGACAGTGCCAGAGGTTATGGGGAGAAAGCAGCAGAATGGTGTTAGGAGGGAGAGATAGATCAGCCATGATTGAATGGTGGAGTAGACTTGAATGGGCCAAATGGCCTAATTCTGTTCCTATCACTTACGATCTTTTGATATATTGTGCTTACGGGCCTGTTATGCTGCAGCAAGTAAGAATGTCATTGTTCCCTTGCTGGCACATATGACAATTAAACACCCTTGACTCTTGTTAATATTTTTCTCAGCCAAGAGCAAAAAGATGTCACACCAGACACATGATCAGAGGACCTTATGGCAAGAGCCCACCTTACCAGAATGATTTGGGGGTTTGTCTAAAGGTCTTTATTTCTAATATCCGGCAGTTTAATCTTCTATACAATGAACCCGTATTATTGGGCAAGGATATTTTGCCCCCTAAGACAATGGGGGAGAGATGTAAGCAGCACATGTACTGCAACGTGAAACACAGAGATTAATTAAAATTTCTTTAATTATATTTAATAGCGAGCCTCAGGTCTCAACTACATGAAAAACAAGAGGTGGTAGGCAAATGGTGGCCCAAGGAGACTGCATGGGCTTTAGCCCATTGGGAGAGAGAGTTTGGTTCCTGCATTTGTGCCCAGGGTGTGGAGGATGGGCTTGGTGCAGGCAGGATCACCATTGCTCCTTTGGCTCTGCAGAAATTACATTGCAATGGCCGTTTCTTTACATTTTAAGACTACCGAGTACCCAAGAGAACTGGCCAGAACGTGCATCCAGCTAAGACATCCAGACAGGGAGCAAGTAATTTAGGTTGCATCCCACTTCGGAATTTACAATGCCAACTTGCACCTTTTGGGGTGCTGGACACCGGGTGATTTGATGACCCCCATCTGCACAGTTGGGGGAAGAAGACATTAGGACCCTAAAGACATCAACATCTGAAGAAGGGTCCCAACCCAAAACCAGGACATAAACCAGGATTATCCTTCCACAGGTGCTGGAGTTCCTCCAGCATTTTTGCTCAAGATTCCAGCATCTGCATTTCTTTGTGTCCCCAAACCCCTCCCTCTAGCTTCAACATCTGGTTCAGTCTTTCCCCTCAAACCTCTGGAACTGTACTTCAGTCTTCTGTTTATTCCACAAGGAGCCGTCTACAGAGTCACTCCCGCCTGACATTCATTCCCTTTGCACCCCAATGAGTATTCCTAGTTGCACGTCATGTGTGTTAACTCAGTTCCACTGTCATAAGCTATCTGGGTTAACACGGCAGTGATATTTGTTCTGAAGGGCAGACAAATTAAGGAACCTTTAACACAGCAGGATGTGTGTGGAATTTCTGGCTCCTTGCCAAAATACTTATTCTTCACCTTTAGCAGTGGAATTCCACTGGTGACAAATGATGACACATGACAGTTGTTTGTTGCAGTTTGCCCCCTGTAACTCACATTCCAGCTCCAGCCATAAATACAGGCAGGGCAGGGCCTTTAGCTCGCCCTGTTTGTAGCACACACAAGCCACTGTTTTATGAGAAATACAAAATAGAAAAACAAACGTCAAGGGAAAGCGCAATCTTTGCGTGACTGGTATACACGGAATTCAAACAACAATCGCAAAGTAAGATAAGCCTTCTGAGGAAAGTTTGGAAAGTTTTGAAAGGAAAAATTTCAAACAATAAAGGAGAGTGTCAATGCGCAGGGGACTACCAGGAACAGTTGCTTTAGAGTAACCATTGCATTAAGACATGAACAATTTCCCATTTTAAACCCATAGGTATATACAGAAATAGGTATTTAGGCTACAGAGTCCATCAAGCACCAATTCTGCAATAATCCTATATTATACTATTTATATTTCATTGTTCTCACATTCACCTTTTAAATATACCTTTGACCTTACTAGTTCTGATATTTAGACAATTTTGCCAGCAGTGGCAGTCCCCTGTAACATACAGAGAGACCCAGCCAGGAGCAGAGCAGATTTGAGTAAATAGTTTATCTTTCCCCACTTCAAAGGCAGCTATGCATGTGGGCGGAGCGGCAGGAAATGTGCGTGGGTTGCAGGAGGTGAGGGCGGCAGAATAAGGGGAATTAAGTCTCAGGTATGTGCTTAGAGTAAAGTTGCAAAGACCGTAAAAACAGAGGAAGATATTTCTATCTCAAACGCTTTCACAAACTAATCAGTCATTCCTAATTAAATGGTAGTGCAGGAGCGAGAAGGTGACGGGCCTTCTCCTGATTGGAGATAACGGGGTCTTAGAAAATCAGAAATGTTTTATGGCAGACTAGAATTGCTTGATAATTTGACACAAGACACATTTTGAGCCCTCTCTCCCAAAGGATATAATCTGTTTTATGAATCTCGGTGAGATACAACAGACATGAGAGGTGGCTTGACATATATAATGCTTCACATTATAAATGCATTCCTCACATAACACATTACTTTATTAATGTCTGTCCAACATGTGCTACGACTACCCACATCAGGGTTTGATATTGCCAGTTAGCTCCTTTGAGAGCTTTCCCCTTTGGTTGATGCACAGAGTACAGTGGCAGGGATCAGGTCAATGTCAATGGTAGACAAAAATGTTGGAGAAACTCAGCAGGTGAGGCAGCATCTATGGAGCGAAGGAAATAGGCGACGTTTCAGATTGAAACCCTTCTTCAGACTCAATGCCAATGTCAGTGATGTGCCAGATGAAGTCTATTCTTCTCATGTTGTCTAGGTGGGGAAATGTCAAATAAATTGGAGACAAACGCATCATCGGTCAGAGCTCACACAATTCACTGCCTGTGGTAACGCACGTCATACCACGCTAAGAGCAGCATGGAGGCACAGCAGTAGAGTTGCTGCCAGACAGCGCCAGAGACCTAGGTTTGATCCCGACTCCAGGTGTTGTCTACATGGAGTTTGTACAGTCTCCAAATGACCTGCGTGGGTTTTCTTTGGGTGCTCCGGATTCTTCCCACACTCCAAAGATGTACAAGCTTGCAGGTTCATTGGCTTTGGTAAAATGGCATATTGGCCCTAGTGTGTAGGATAGCACTAGTGTGCGGGGACCGCTGGTCAATGCAGACCCGGTGGGCTGAAACTGTATCTCTTAACTAAACTACTGATAAGACACAAAATGCTGGAGTAACTCAGCAGGACAGGCAGCATCTCTGGAGAGAAGAATGGGTGACTTTTTCAGGTCGAGACCCTGCTTCAGCCTCGACCCGAAACATCGCCCATTCCTTCTCTCCAGAGATGCTGCCTGTCCTGCTGAGTTACTCCAGCATTTTGTGCCCATCTTCTGCTTAAACCAGCATCTGCAGTTCCTTCCTAAACTAAACTGTTCACCAGCAACGTCAGAGCCTATGGACAGATAAGATGGGGCTCAGGGGAAACATAACAATACTACAATGAAACATGCAATGGATTGCTTGGAACAGATTACCAAGCCGTAACATAGCCAACAGGTTTTGTGCAGATAATGTTAACACTGGATGTTTTTATGCTCTCTATATCTAAACCCGAGGACCTGTGCTATACCCAAGATCTGGTTCCACCCTCTATCCCACTCAGCTTTCTGGTTACAATATGATTTTTTCCTTCTATGGACATGACCATTTTCTCTGGCATTGCAAATTTTCAATGCAAAATTATATTAGACGAGCACTAAATCACCTCAAGTAAAGTGTCAACCTTGCAACGTCCTTCAAGGACGGGCAATTTTTCTTTTGTTTTTGGATCAGCTCAGCGGCAATTAGCAAATCTAGCTGAAACAACGACAAAGCCAAAAAGAACAAAATAAAACTTACTAAGATGCCAGGGATAGGTCAGAGAGATGTTTATTCAAGAAGAATAGAATGCATCTGATTTATCAGCTGATGGAAGATCAGATCATCGACCAACACCACGTTGATGTCCTGGTCCTCGTCCACTGTCAGAGTGAAGCCAAACACAAATTGAAGGAACAGCACTTCATATTTCGCTGGGACAGCTTACAAACCAGCGGTAGGGTTTCTGATTTCTCTAACTTCAAGTAACCCTTGCATCCCCTCTCTTTCCGTTCCTCCCCCACCCCAGTCAGCGTACTAATTTCACTGTCATCCTGTTGAGTTTCACTGTCTGTATAGCCCATTACTCCACAGCCAACAACGGACCATTGTGGGCTCCGCCTTTCCTTCATCATCATTGCTTTTTTGGTATATCTTGCATTAATCTGTTCTATGTACCTGCTAATTTTCTTGTCTTCCCTTTCCCCCCGACTCTCAGTCTGAAGAATGGACTTGAAGCGAACCGTCACCTATTCCCTTTTCTCCAGAGATGCTGCCTGACCCGCTGAGTTACTCCAGCGTTTTGTGTTTATCTTCAGTGTGAACCAGCATCTGCAGTTTTTGTCAGCACATTCTGCTTACCTGGTCACACTAGTCTGGAGAAAGGCACTATTTTCAAAAGCGACTTGCTGAGTTATAGTGTCACACAGCATGGAAACAGGCCCTTTGACCCAACTCATCCACACCAACCAAGATGCTCCATTTAAACTAGTCCCATTTGCCCGCACCTGACCCATATCCCTCTGTGTACCTGTCCAAATGTGGTTATTGTACCAGTGTCAACTGCTTCCCCAGTCAGCCCATTCCATACACCCACCACCCTTTGTGTAAAACAGTTGGCCGATCATCCGAATCAGCATGAAGAAGTTACACACACGTTAAACTAGTCCAGAGCGTCACTGAGATGGAAGCAAAATAAAACCTTGCACCTCGGGTTTTAGATCCGTATCGTAACAAAGAAACATTGGAAGCGCGTAAATTGTGAAGAGATCTGGGTTAGCTGAACCACAGCGAGTTCAAGAAAAAGATTCCAATCACAAACGATGCCTTTATGCATCCACGAGAGATATCCTGTCCACATGTGGGCTCGAAAATCTGTGCGTTCAATTTAAATGGATTACAGTCCAACCGCTGTGAAAACATTCTTGTAATTTCACACTATTGTGAAAATTAAAAATAAATTATATGTTATTGAAATGTAAAATGATAGGAGTGATGAAAAGATAAGTCAGGGATTCAAACATAGAAGTGACCACTCTTTGAATTTAATATTAATTACATCAACTAGACCCTGTTATTGTCTACAATTCTCCATTTGGCCGGCCAGATCGTCCTATTAGAATATGTTTAATCTGTACCTCAACTCCAATATGACACTTTTACCAGAAATATAAATCATATGTAATTTAATAACTCCAGTCCAACTATTCGTATAGTTTCCTCCAGATGCCATGAATAATGGTGTCAGGATAACAGCAGGCTTTATAGCTTACAAACCTTCCATCTGATTCACAGCAGGCTGTTTTAATTACCAGTCATCTGATCACATTTATCTAAACCGGAGTCTTTATTTGAATCAAACCTCCAAATTTCAAAAAAAAAAGTACGAAAAAAAAAGCAGAGCTTTTGCCACGTTCTTCCAGTGCCTGTAAGCAACATGATGACTGAAGATAGACACAAACATTAACTCAGCGGGTCAGGCTGCATCTCTGGAGGAATGGAATAAATTGGAGTTTAGAAGGGCGAGGGAGGATCGTATAGAAACATATAAAATTATAAAAGGACTGGACAGGCTAGATGCAGGAAAAATGTTCCCAATGTTGGGCGAGTCCAGAACCAGGGGCCACAGTCTTAGAATTAAGGGGAGGCCATTTAGGACTGAGGTGAGAAAAAAACTTTTTCACCCAGGGAGTTGTGAATTTGTGGAATTCCCTGCCACAGAGGGCAGTGGAGGCCAAGTCACTGGATGAAATTGAGAGGGGCTGGAGGAATCAGGGGATACGGGGAGAAGGCAGGCATGGGTTATTGATTGGGGACGATCAGCCATGATCACAATGAATGGCGGTGCTGGCTCGAAAGGCCGAATGGCCTCCTCCTGCACCTATTTTCTAAATGATGTTTTGGGTCGAAACCTAATTACCCATACCAGAGTTACTTCAACATTTTGTGCCTATCTTCCGTTTAAACCAGCATCTGCAGTTCCTTCCTACACATGATGATTAGACTTCCTGGGTGCACAGCACCCGCTGAATTGCCAGAGAGCAGGATGGAGAAATATCAGCCAGAGAGGAGCTGGCACCTTCAACAGAAATCCCGGATTTACCACCCAAAGGGCAGCGTTGCTAACAGTCATCGTACACCTATTGCTCTCGATTGTAACTATAGCTATAACTTTTGCCCTCGATTGTAATCATGCATAGTCTTTCTGCCGACTGGTTAGCACGCAACAAAAGCTTTTCATTATACCTCAGTACACGTGACAATAACCTAAACCTCAAACAATTCTTCCTTAACGTCATCCTCGCAAGGGCTTTCGTTGCACGGTCAAAATAATGAACATTAATGGAAATTGCTTGAAGTTGGAATCAGTCTAATCACAAAATGCTTTATTGAAGAGACATACGGTTTTTTTACTGCACAGTACATCTGTTTCATAAGGTAAGCATAACAGTTTTCATTACAGTGGCTTAATGGCAGTAAATCATGTTACGGCTTTAAAATTAGTGCCACAAAGATGGATTGCCGGGGCTCTTTGCGGTAGAGATGCTGACAAGCTACGAGGAGAGAACCCAGCACAACTGCCAAGCAATGTGTCCACAAACATAACTCTCAACACTGCAGTCCCGGTACAAATACTTTCAACAAAACACTGATCTGGTTTATAAAGAGCATTTTTAATCGCAACATATTGACTTAGCCGATTCCACTGGGCCAGCAGCTGAAAGACTCTCTTTACTCTTCTTGGGAGCTGCAAGGAGGCCAAAGGGAAACAAAAACAAAGAATTCCGATGCTGTCTGTAATTCAACGATCCCTGCTGGAAAGTGCAGGGTTAGACAGTAGACTAAGACAGGAAAGAGATGACTTTTAATTGTCCTTGACCAACAACTGGTCCTCACCCCTCACCTTGTACCCACAGGATGGCACTTGGATGAGATGCTACAGGTTGACAGTAATCAAACTGCAAGACTATGTCTTTCAGTAGAATAAATATACCACTAACAGGCAACTGCTAGAAATACAGCCAAATATTTCTATGAGGTAGAGTTTTTTAAAAACCCTTTTCAGTACTGTGACAAGGGACATTGCTTAACCTTTCCAGTAACTGCATCGGGTAACAGCAGAAGTTGTGCACATAATCTACTCTTCACAAACAGGTGATTAGCGCACAGAGATAGTTTTAAGATCTTTCAATGTTTTTTTATTTGTGGCATTTGAACATTAATCTTTGGACTTTCTGCACATAGAAACTATATCTTCCTATTTCTTTAAGTAGTGATGAGTGCATATATTTGGGAAGTGGTTCTTTGTGTGGAAGAATAGTTAATTTTAACTATTTTCATACATGCATCTCCCAAATACCACACATCCAGGTGAATTAATGGGGAGAAGATCATGAGATTGAATTACCAAGGCACTGCAGGCTACTGGTCATATTGGTACAAATGAGGACTTGATGGCTAGCATGGTGGGCAAAGGTCCCATTTCTGTGCTATAAGACTCTGAGATTGAGAGAGTGGGTTGTAGGGAGCATTACTCTGCATAACGGGGGAGGCTGAGGAGTCGGGAAACTCATATTGGTGTGGGAATTCCTCAGAGAGGTGAAGGAATTAGTATGGCTGGAAAGTAGATGGAAAGATTCAGGAGGAAAGATTGGAGAAGGGGTGGGCAGGTGTGTGTGTGTGTGTGTGTGTGTGTGTGTGTGTGTGTGTGGGGGGGGGGGAAATCAGAAAGAATAACTGTAAGCACCAGGACACCCGACCTTGAGAAGGCAGGGAGACACCATGGGGGCATGAAGGAATTTGCCTGAGAGCACAGAATTGTGACAGTGGTGTTGAAGGGGTACTATGCAGGAGTCATCATTACAGATGAAAACAAATAGAGAAATTTACCTTAACCAAGAGTTGACCGCTACTAACTGAGGTAGGGACTTCAACAGATGAATACTACAACCATTCCGGTAAGATGGGCTCCAACCTACAAGGCCAAGCTGTTCATAAACCCAGTTAATATCAATGGTCATGTTACAATGACATTCAGTGCAGCATGGTAGAGCAGCGATAGAGTTGCTGCCTTACAGCGCCAGAGTCCTGGGTTCGACCCTGACTATGGGAGGGTGTATGTACGGAGTTTGTATGCTCTCGCCGTGACCTGCGTGGGTTTTCCCCCCAGATCTCCGGTTACCTCCCACACTCCAAAGACGTACAGGTTTGTAGGTTAATTGGCTTGGTATAATTGTAAAAATTGTCCATAGTGTGTGTAGGATAGTGTAACCGTGCGGGGATCATTGGTCGGTGTGGACTCGGTGGGCCGAAGGGCCTGTTTCCGCGTGCTGTATTTCTCTAATCTAAACTGTCATTTACTTGTTCAACGTACAAATGAAGATCAGGTGTGGTACACAGATGCAAGTTACTGTGCATGTCCAGTGGCCTCAATACATGCATGCTGCTCACAGGAAGAATCAGAAAATGTCCCAACCTACACTAGGCTTTGGAAAAAGCAAGAATATTTCCAGCGCCTGGTAGCTTTCTGCCAAGCGGCAAAGAATGGCATGGCACAAGGTACTCAGCAATTATAATTCATAGATGGAGCAATCACTTGCAAGATATGACTATGCAAGGTTACTGACTGATAAGTTAATGCTAATATGCTACTTAATGTTATCAAATATCTAGACTTTGAAAAGTTGCTCAATTAAGCTGCAATCTTCCCTTGTTTACTTGTTAATGTTATTACTCACGTTACAATACAGTAATTATATTAGATCCTGCTTCAACAATTAAATTAATACAAAAGCATAACTAAGTACCCAATGCAATTTACATCAGTGACAGAGCTGGATTGCAGCGTTGCCCTTTCAATGCCCATTTTACCCATTGGCAGTGTGGAGGCAGATGTGGTTCGAATCAGGCCATTGCACAGGGTCAAGTAACTAAAGTGGAGATCAGGTGATCCCATGCAATAGACTGCCCTTTCTTTAAGTTGGGGTTTGATCCAAGATGTGTTTCACTGTAAAAAGGAATTTTTAAATAATATCAACTCTCTAGATTTTCTCTCTAGATTCTCTAGATCAAATCATGGTTCCACAAACACCAAACCAGTAGAGTGTGCCTCATACTGTAGCAAGTACCCTCAGAAGTGGGAGTAGCAGCCGACCAACTTCCCATGTCTTTCATTCATGTGTTCTTTGTACCTTTTCATATCACAAGTTTCCCTCTCTCCTGACTCTCAGGCCTCGGCCCAAAACGGCCCTATTCCTTTTATCCTGAGAAGCTGCCTGTTCTGATGAGTTACTCCAGCATTTTGTGTCTATCTTAGCCATTCAAAAATGCCCACAGCGAGTTCATTCACACCTAGGAGGAAAGGGGGGTAGCCCATTTGCAACATCATCGTATTCTGGAAAGCAAATGTAACCTAGACTTTGCAAGTCTGGTGAGCGGGAATCATGCAGAACATGTACCCAGTTGCTCGAACAATTCACAGTTCATAGCTCTATTTGTTTGGACAAGAGGCTGGTTAAACCTGGTGTTAAGTTACCCAAGCACAAAACAATAATTAATGCCTTGTGAACAGCAAAGAATCTGTGAAATCTGTGGAAAAACCTGGCTTCACATTTTTTCAACCATTAAAATTGTTTTTAAAAGGACCAAATAGAAATAATTGGAACATTTATGAACTTAAAAATGCAACCACGATGCCTTGTACAGTTGCTCAAAATAGCTTCCTTACATCAGCGCAGCCAAACAGTAAACTGCTACATGTGAAAACATATTTAGAGTTGCGACCTTTGACTAACTGGAGACTCCATCTTTTCCATCAACTGTCTAGCAGAAATCATTCAAAAGAAAAATGTTGGAGAATATTATATTGCGGAAACAATGCAAAATACAATAAATTATACTAGTTTAAAATGAGATGCGGAGACGTATGCCACTGATGGGGGGTGGCGGACACTGGATGCGGTGCGAGCAGGGATCTCCACTGCATTTTATGCCATGTGAACAATGCCAAGGCACGGCACTACCGCCTAACATACAGAACAGGAGAAGCCATTGTCTGGACTCATTCTCACCTAACAAACAGCTAACAATGGGATGTTTCCTTCATCATCGTTACTTCTTTGCATATCTTTCATTTATTTGTTCTACATCTCTCGACAATACCATCCATATCTCTCATTTCCATTTCCACTGACTCTCAGTCTGAAGAAGGGTCTCGACCCGAAACGTCACCTATTCCTTTCGTCCAGAGATGCTGTCTGACCCACTGAGGTACTCCAGCTTTTTGTCCATCTTCAGTTTAAACCAGCATCTCCAGTTACTTCCTACACAGGAGAAACCATTCTGTCCATTTTGCCTATACAGGTTCTTTTAAAGGAAAAAAACTAATTAGTCATAACCTATGGCATTTGCTCTCTGACCCTGCATGATTAAATAATTAATTCCTATATTGGAACCAAGGCAGGACTCATTTTGTTGGTATGGATTGTTACAGTTAGTACTGCTGTTGCAGAAATGTATGCAGACTTTGCACAGCTGGCTGATCAAGGTCGCCTCAAGAACTTATACAATAGAGAGTACCCACAGAGTACAGATTATGTATCAGACCTGAAGCAATTACTTAATAAATTCAGTTAAATGAAATCTTATTCCCATTTTTTTCCATGCATGTTACACGAAGGTTGCTCTTAAATGACGGTATGTTTCCGGAGGCAACCTGATGTGGTGCTAACAGGGCTGGATAATTACAAGACAAAATCGTGGAGAGGAACAAACAACTGCAGCTGATTCTCTACATGTTGAAGGAAGGTCATGAGGTTAATGAGAGAAACTGGTCATCGGTACTTAACATAACTTTAGCTGCTTTTATGTGGGTTTATATTGGGACTCCCACAGCAGGTGGCCTCGAACACTCACTTTGGCATCTGTTGGGTGTTAGTGTGAGCCATCATCCTAATACGCCTTGTAAAAACCACTGAATGGGTCACAGCGCAGTACTGGTGAGCTCCTCTGTGACATTATTTGCCCCTCATACAAATCTTGTCTTTTGCATCGTTACCAGTTAAGGTCACAAATGTGAAGAAAAGGCAGTGTGATTTAGATATGACTACAGTCATATCTAAATCTTCACAGAAAACACAGAGAGCAAATGACCACTGATGATCATCTACAGTGCAAGTGGCAATACTTTAAAGGGCTCTCATGCGCACCTCTGCTGAAAGCAGGTTATCTTCCTTCAACAGGAAACCGAGTAAATGATGTCCCAAATGCAGGGAAGGTATAGAAACTGCTGTCTTGCACTAATTCCACTCACAGCCACTCTCGCAGAAAACTGCAGCGTTGCCACAGCAACCAGAAAAGTGTCACCCTCCCACCAGCATGTGTCATCAAACGATGCCATCTCACTGCATTTAACCCAAAAGAGTAAGACTGAGAAACAGTTTGTTGCCATAAAAAACACCAACTGCGAAGTTTCGTACAAAGCCTGCGTAGGTTGGATGAAACCACATTATTCCAGGAGCTAATAACATCCAATATCTGCCAAACTCTAAAGGCAGGAAAAAAAAACAGGTGTGCAGATCATGTTCGCTAATTTCCCCTATGATTCTGTGGGGAGTCACCATTGCCTGGTGCAATTTAATGGTTTGGTAAAATTCAAACTCAATTTTCTTTGCCTGCATCAAATGAATGAGTTTCAGTTTAGATGATTGTCACGTTTTATCGAAGGTATAGTGAAAAGCTATTGTTGCATACTAACCAGTCAGCGGAAAAATACACGATTATAATCGAACCATACAGTGTAGTTACATGATAAAGGGAATAACATAAATAACATTTAGTGCAAGATAGAGCCAAGTAAAGCCCAATTAAAAATAGTCAGAGGTTTTCCAATGAGTTAGATAGTAGTTCAGGACTGCTCTCTAGTTGTTGTTAGGATGGTTCAGTTTGCCTGATGACAGCTAGGAAGAAACGGTCTCCAACTATTGGTGTTTTCATATTTCTATGCCTTTTACCGGATGGGAGGGGGGAGAAGAGGGAGTGGCCACAGTGCAACTCATCCTTGCCAAGGCAGTGCGAGGTGTAAATAGTTTCTTGCGGTCTTGGATGGGGCTGTTCCCAAACCATGCTGTGATGCATCCCGATAAAATGCTTTCCAATGGACCCTGATGTCTCTCCTCCGCGAACATCACTAAGCCAGCAGTGGAGTTCTACACTTGGTCTCAGCATTTGCTGGAGCAAGCGGCTGGTGTTCCAGCTCCTGACCGCTGCTCGATGATGGAGCGTGTAGACGTGAGAATGTTAAAGGGGCTGTCCCACTTGGGTGACCTAATTGGCGAGTGTAGAAGAGTTTGAAAAAATGACATGTTGAAGACCTCCATCGACTATGATGAAGACCAGCTTCGACTAGCTACGACTAACTTCGGGAAAATTGGACAACGAATAGTGGAGAGTGAAGACGATCTCCTTCGACTATGATGAAGACTATCTATGACTAACATGCCGATCTTATAAGACTAAACCTACGAGTAAAAAAAGTAGCGAGTTTTTCCGTAGTGACCTTTATTTACTCACGGGCATTTTTTAACATATTGAAAAAAACGCTGCGACCTAGCTGAGGCCTCGAGTACGCGGGGACCACTCTCGAGCATGAAGGAGAGTTACGAAGACCTCCTACGACCTCGTGTCGACCATGCTGCTAGTATGAGTCGAGGGCAAACTCGCCAGAACTCGCGGATCAGGTCGTCCAAGTGGGACAGGCCCTGTGAATGAATGGCCAGCTGGCATTCATTATGTTCAGCGTCATGTGAACAATGACGGGTTTGGGAGCAACATGGAGAATCCACAGTTACTAGGAACTGCACCCCGCGCAAACCACCCCCGGACTGAAAGGATGTGTTTAGTTGAAAGGGCTTTCAGAAACTGGCAGACCACAGGGAGGACAGGCTGCTTTCTATCAATAGTCACATCAGTTCAATGGCTCTGACTGATGCAGGAACCAGCCCATCTGCCAACATCCCTGGCACCAAGCTTTATTTTAGTCCAATACTGGTTCTGTGCAGTTTTGTTAAAATCCCTTTAAGTTTACATAGCACAGAGCCACAGAATAGCTTTGACAGGAGATTTCAATTCTCCTGCCCAATGTAAATATTCAGCTCACCCGACAAAATGCCTAAATCAGCTGGAGCCCCGAAGAATGCTGCTCTCCGTCTGAAATAAGAGCATGCTGCAAAGAATGAGATTTCCCAGGGTACGGACACACATCACCCCGAATGCTGCTTGAGCAACAAGAGAGTATTGAGCAGTGTGCTGGCAACTGTGGGGCAGAGTTTTCTTTTCCCACAGAATGTAACGCAGCATTTGCATCCGGTCTGAGTGTCAATGTGGTGTCAGCATATCAATCGTTGCCGTGTAGCCCCAGACGGCGGTTAACAAATCCTGGCCTGAACCCGTGCGATAAGCGGACCATGAATCAGTGGAGAAACTATAAAGCAACAACTTGGGCCAAAGACGAGGTTACATGCTTTAATACCGTACACTTGTATCAAACCTTCCCCGATTTCAACACAACTGAGATTTTGTACCAAGACCTGCATTTACATGATTTTCATTAACGTCTTCTTCACCGAGGCAGAACATGGCCATTGGCATCATTGTCGACTCCTGCGTGAATTCCAACGAGTGGTGTATTGGGAGCTGGCACGAATAGCTGATCTTGTTCACAATCTCGCAGTCCCCCTTCGCTCCACTCTAGGTTTGCCGTGCCCTGCAGTCCTTCTCCTTCCGACTGTCACACCTGATTGCATGGGAATGGGTTAAAGAAACGAGCTTCTGGGGATGGGAAGGAGAGGAAATGTCCCGAATTACCCACTCCCCTGCCCCGCACCAGTGCACTGCACACTGCAGCCAGGTGGGTGCTCAATGCTGACAGTTTCCAAATAGTTCTCAAGATATAGGTACCTTGATCACCCGGTTCGGGTATGGGTGAAAGCACATTTGATAATCAACAGAAATAAAGATGCTGGAAATCTGAACTAAAAATAGAAAATGTGGGAAATACTCATGTCAGACAGCATCCATGGGGGTATAAATTGTAATCACTACAGGTCTGGGATTCTTCATGTGAGCATACAAGGCTGGGATACAAATATGGCCTGAAGTCTGGAGTGGTCTGAAGAAGGGTCTCACCCCGAAACGTCACCTATTCCTTTTCTCCAGAGATGCTGCCTGACCTGCTGTGTTACTCCAGCATTTTGTGTCTCTTCAGTTTAAATCAGTATCTGCAGTTCCTCCCTATACATATGGCCAGAAGGGACTAGTCTGAGAAGATGCACAATATTCATTAGGGACCAGTAATCCCATTTTACCATGCTGAAGGGACAGTACAGCAGAGGCCAACCAAGGCAAATGTTCTCCTACGCTTGTTCGCTAATTCGGCCGTCATTCGGATGTATATATGTTGTGATACAAAAGAAAAAGAAATCAAGAAATACTGCAGATGCTGAAAACCTGAAATAAAGCAGCAAACACTGGAAGCACTCAGTGTCTGTGTAGAGGGAAACAAAATATTTCAGGACAAAGACCCTTTGCAAAGATTTAACTTTGTCTTCCAAAAGCAGTCAAATTTACATTTCCCTACCCTCTGTGCATTCACCCCATCTATTCCCCTTATGGTTTTATACATCACCGTGAGTAATCCCTCAGCCTCTTGTGCCCCAAAGAGTAAAGTCCTAGCCTGCCCACATTTCACTGCAGCTCAGGCCCTCGAGTCCTGACAACATCGTAAATCTTCTTCTCCGCACTTTCTCGCTTAATAACATCCTTCCTATAGCAGGATGATCAAAAGTGAATATAATGCTGCAAATTCGATTTCACCGATATCTTTTGCAACTGTAACATAACTTTTAATAACCACTTAGACAGGTACACGGATATTTTAGTTTAGCTTATTGTCATGTATACCAAGGTACAATGAAAGGCTTTTTGTTCCATGCTAAGCAGTCAGCAGAACGACTATCGCAGAAAGATCACACCATTACAATGTTTAAGAAAGAACTGCAGTTGCTGTAAAAATCGAAGGTAGACAAAAAATCTGGAGAAATTCAGTGGGTGAGGTCGAGACCCTTCTTCAGTCTGAAGGAGGGTCTCAACCCGAAACGTCACCTATTCCTTTGCTCCATAGATGCTGCCTCACCCGCTGAGTTTCTCCAGCATTTTTGTCTAACATCATTTTAATGGATCTGTCCAGTGTACAGATACTTGATAAAGTACCATGTTTAGTGCAAGATAAAATCCAGGAAAGGATAAGAAATGTTTAGGAGGTTATGGGCTTAAGGCAGGCTAATGAGACTAGATCAGGTTGGCAACTTGGATGGCATGGACAGGTTGGGCCGAAGGGCCTGTTTCCTTGCTATATAAATCTATATGAAGCTAAATATCATCTGTAGTTCACTGCTTAAGGTGCATCGGTACCAAGCTCAAACAGATGCTAAAATGTACAGCAATGGCATTAACATAATATTTTTCCCCACTTCCCCATCCCAAGGGATGTTTAATCCCCACTGCCCCGTTTTTGGCCCTATGCCTAACAGCAATCCAAATTTGGCCAATTTGTAGGATTAAGTCTACACTGATTGAATACATTACAACAAACCATGCACATGTTGTACAATCAATCCAGTACACATAGGCATGAGAACAGTTGGCTCTTTACAGAGTCAGAATTAAAAAATGACATGGCTGTCAAATTTTGGGAAGTTAATCACAAAAAATCACCAGAAAATTTAATTTCCTGCGATTGACAACTAATAAAGGCCATGTTAGTGCATTCAATCATCAGCTACCACCGGCCTGATGGTATTACACATTATTATTAACTTTCTAAGCTACTTAGGTTTAGCCTCTATGCAGGCTGAATAAATACTACAATTCCACTTTAATTAGATTAATTAGATTTACATCCTCAGCTGCACAGACCTGCATTGAACTCAGCGAGGATGATACACATGTTTTTAGGCACAATGCCTAACTGGATCATGATACCTGCAGCTGAGTTTCAGGTGACAGTTAACTGCCACACTTTCTAGGACTGACCTCTGACATAGGCAATCTGACTAGAGGATAACACAGACCGCGGAGAAGAGATTCCTGGAGCTAAGTAATGCAATAGATCCCCAGCCCTGACACCGATCGGGAAGAGGCAGTGCTCCAAAAACAACTGGCCTTCCTTCTCAAACAGCAGCTATTTTTCCGCAGATTACTAGTCGTGCTTACGACCCATTGTCTGCAATTTGTAAAGCAGTATTATTCTCCAGTGGCGAGATCCCCGACTTAGTTCAGAAACACAAAGCTTACACACTTTTGTCGAAAGATTGGAACACCAAGAAACTTAGATACCCTGGAAGAAGTCTAATGTCAGATGGATTCAGAGAGCACATCTCTCCATCACTGAGCCCTGGTCTGGGCTTTGCTAATAGGAGTGCCAGACCCCCAATCAAATGTGTTGCTAAATCAATCTGATCACATACTGAATGACCACACAAATTTCAAAGTAGCATTTCTAAATTATACTTGTATTTTGTTTTAATTCACAGATGGATTACATTAAACAATGCATCACTCTGCAAAACAAACTGTTGGCATCTTTGAAAATTTCCAAAAATGTTGTGAGAGTAGGAGGAACAAAACATTGAAAACCACCACACTGGGCAGTCCCGGCTGTGCCTTTGCAGGACTCGTTTATAATATAAACCGATCCTTAGGAAAGAACTTGCATGGTTGTGGGGAAGGGCAGTGGATTGCATTTACATTGAGCCAGTTCCAAGCTGATGCACCCGAAACGTCACCCATTCCTTCTCTCCAGAGATACTGCCTGTCCCGCTGAGTTGCTCTGGCTTTTTGTGTCTATCTTCGCACCAAATCGTTTACTGTTACAGTTTTTTTTTTCAGATATTCTTTACACCTTTTTCTGTTATGATGAGTTCCGTTAGCAATTACTTTAATGGCATTTCTATGAGAGAAAATGTGAAATGGGTCATCTCTCATTGCAGAGTTATTTATGTGGGAGTTATTTCCCCCAGCTTAATCACACAGTGGCCAACGTTCATGCAATAACCATACTGTCTCGCAATAAAACGCATAAGATACTGAACCTGTATCCAGAAACCTGGTCTTTAGACACCAGTTCAAATCCCAGCACAGTGCAGCTGCAATAGAATTTTATAAGACCATAAGTGATAGGAGCAGAATTAAGCTATTTGGCCCATCAAGTCTACTCTGCCATTCAATCATGGCTGATCTATCTCTCCCTCCTAACCCCATTCTCCTGCACTTCTCCCCATAACCTCAGACACCTATAACTAATCAAGAATCTATCTATTGCTGCCTTACTATATCCACTGACTTGGCCTCCACAGTCTTCTGTGGTAATTTATGTTATAGATACATGGAACTGCAGGGGCCGGTTTACAAAAAAAAGGCACAAAGTGCTGGAGTAACTCAGCAGGTCAGGCAGCATATCTGGGGAACACGGAGAGGTGGTGTTTCAGATCTGAAGAATGTTCAAGGGCATTCAATGTGCACAAATGGAATATGGTGAGCAAACGAATCTAGCATTTATCTGATCCAGTTTATACGTCAAAATCAAATTCCAGTGTGAATTACCATGTAGAACTACAAGGTTGCTGTTTTCACAACCAGCTGGTGTGCTGATATAATAGGACACTTCCTCCAACATTGCAACCAGACGTGCTATCTGAATTACTATTAACTAATGATGCCTGACATATGACAAAAGGGGCGTAAAAAATCCTCTGAGCTATTAGCTCAGACACTTGGGTTCTACAGATGTAATCCCCACACTCTGCTCTCAATGAATACAGAGAACGCTTCATACAAAAAACCAAGAGGAGGATATCTGGATGGACTTCTAACACAGTGCACTATCTTTGTTAGGTTACAGGATCTAGCTCTCCAGGGGAGAGAGGGGAATTCTAAACATTAGCAGAACTAACAAGAGAGGATATTGGGAACAATGAGATCTTGTGACATTGCTAGCCTCGCCTACAGTAAAAGCCATATATCCTGTATTTGTTTGTATTGTTTCGATCCACAAATACTAATTCCATTTCAGGGCTATCCCCAGCCTTCAGAAGCCCTCCCCTGGTCCACCACTCTTCTAACTACAAATCAGCAAACACAGCTCAAACTAACCTGGGTTCTGTCTGGGGATAAGTCCAGAGAACTTGGGTCAACTTGAGTGAGAGCAGGAACTGAATCACAGTGAAAGTTGGTGCAATGTTGAAATGCACCTGAACAACCAGCTACAGCAGCTTGAATTGTATCTAAAGTCATGAGATTTAACTTAACTGACTAAGATAAGGATGCAATTACTCAGAGAAATACCCACCACGTTCCCTATAAAAAGCATTAAAATATAATTTAAAAAATACATAACATGCACAAAGTTTTGAATGACACTTGGTTTGTGTCCTTAAACATTAAGTAAAGGAGCCCATTAAGCTGTTTACTGGGCAGAGAGGTGACATTCTACTTTTCAGTGTCTCCACGCTAGAACAACGCATTCAGCTGTCATCCTTTGACCACTCTTGACTGAACGCGTTAAACAATGGTCTGCAATGCCATGCACATAACCTTCAAGCTACGATTAAAATAACAGCAACTGTTCGCAATGTTTATTAACAACGGCTGCACAATGCGCTCAACAGCAATTAAGACATTGATCTGGTAATTAAAATGTACTTTGGCTGCACAAACATTAACAAAGCAAAAACAACCTCATTTAGCTTCTCCAGACTTATGCTGCATCCTTATGGTAAATAAACACAACTCTCGTTTGATTTATCCACACATCTGTAGGTTAAGGTTTGACCTCTCCCCACCTAGACGTTAAAACGCGACCTGTCACTTTAAACGGGGCACCGACTCCCTTCACAATACTGTTTTGCCCGGTCACTGTGGTGAATACATCTGGGTTCGGGGGGAATCAGTGCAAGGGGGACGGTGGGTCAGGGCGGGGAGGGAGGGAGGGAGGGAAAGGGGGGGCAACAGTGGAGGGGAGGTCGGGGTGTCACTGAGGAGGGGGAGCGGGGATATTAGTGCTGGCGGGGCCAAACGGGAGCGAAAAAACGGGGTGTCAGTGTAGGGAGACGGGTGGGGGGGGGGGGGTCAGTGTAGGGTGGCGGAGGTATCAGTGTGGGGGGGGGATGAGGGTTTCAGTGTAGGGGGGGGGGGCAGGGTTACAGTGCAGGGAGGTGTCAGTGTCCAGTACAGGGGGACGGGGGACCAGTGCTCGTGTCTGCTGCGGCGCTCCGGGACGGGGGGGGGGGGGTCAGTGAGGTTGGGGAAGGGGGGGGGGGGGGGGTTAGGGAGGGTGGGGGTTGTCAGTGGGGAGGGGAGGGGAGGGGGGGGGGTTGTCAGTGGGGAGGGGGGGGGGGGGTTGTCAGTGGGGAGGGGAGGGGGGGGTTGTCAGTGGGCAGGGGGGTTGTCAGTGGGGAGGGGGGTCAGTCGGCGGTCCTACGGCCAGCACTCACCTCCCCAGCTCCTTGCCCAGCAGCGTGTAGTTGCTGCTGAAAGAGTCGGTCCGTATTCGGCAAAGGATCTTCGCCACCATGCCCTTGCGATTCATCATTGCTACAGCAACTGCTCGGGCAGTCGAGTCTGTGACGGACCCGGGCGTCCGGCGAGGGCTCGGGGGTCGGCAGTGCCTTCGCTCCCCGGGACGGCTCTGGCACTGCACTGCACTGCAGCGGGACGGGGCGAGTGTGTGCAGTGCTCTGGTGCAGGGCTCTGGCACACTGCACTGCAGCGGGACACTGTGCGGGACGGGGCGAGTGTGTGCAGTGCTCTGGTGCAGGGCTCTGGCACACTGCACTGCAGCGGGACACTGTGCGGGACGGGGCGAGTGTGTGCAGTGCTCTGGTGCAGGGCTCTGGCACACTGCACTGCAGCGGGACACTGTGCGGGACGGGGCGAGTGTGTGCAGGGCTCTGGCGCACTGCACTGCAGCGGGACACTGTGCGGGACGGGGCGAGTGTGTGCAGGGCTCTGGCGCACTGCACTGCAGCGGGACACTGTGCGGGACGGGGCGAGTGTGTGCAGGGCTCTGGCGCACTGCACTGCACTGCAGCGGGACATGAGACAGTGCGAGCAGCTGAACTCTGGGCCGCATCACTGCGCCCGCAGCCAATCGCTGCTCAATGTTGGCGACAGCGCTGCCCCTAAGCCGCGGCAGCTGCCTACAATACAGATGCAGCTGCGGAATTCAAGCTAACACGCATCAGGCTCACACCTCACTCTCCCCGTCCAGTTTAACCAAAAAGGCGTCAATTTTATGCATACCCAGGGATCATTTACCCATTGTTTTCCCATGGATAGAATATTTTTTTGCATCCTCTTTAGCCACCAGGCGTGACACCAGATGACCAGAGAGCTGCCAAAGTTGTCCGGTTGTTTAAGAAAGGAAGTCGAGATAATGCAGCAAATTATAGAGATTATATAGATCAGTGGCGGTGCAATAATTACTAAGGATATAAATGACATTAATTACATAAGATTCTTAGGGACAGGATTTACTTGCATTGGATAAGCGTAGACTTAATTATTACTGTTAGTCGCAGCGTCATACAGCACCGAAACAGAATAAGAAAAGATTGCAGATGCCGGAGATAGACACAGAATGCTGGAGTAACTCAACGAGGCTTCGGGTCGAGACTGATGAAGGGTCTCGATCCGAAACGTCACCTATTCCTTTTCTCCAAAGATGCTACCTGGCCCGTTGAGTTATTCCAGCATTTTGTGTCTATCTTCAGCATAGAAACATCCACAATTGGTTCATGCCGACGAAGATGCCCCCGTGTAAACTAGTCCCATTTGTTTGCGTTTGGTCCATATCCCTCGAAATACTTTATTTTCCATGTACCTATCCAAGTGTCTTTTAAATCCTGTTCCATATGCTCTCCACCTCCGAGTGGAAAAGTTGCTGGGTTATCCATATTGCCCCTGTTTAACAGAGGAACAGATTTGGCTACATTCTGTGACCTCTCCTGTGGCTAAAGACACACACAATATTCTACCCTATTCAATCCATGAGAAAATATGGTTTTGTACAGGGGAAGGTCATGTCTTATGTATCTGATTGAGGTTTTGAGAGGGTGATGTTGAGGGTTATACAGTGGACGTTGTCTCCACGGACTTTACTAAAGCACTTGGCAATGACCTTCATGATAATGATGCATGGAATCCATAATGACATCCATCGTAGATTAGTCCAAATAGAAGGGTTCCCACCCAAACCGTCACCCGTTCTTTTTATCCAGAGGTGCTGCCTGATCCAGTGAGTTTCTCCAGCACATTGTGCCTATCATAGATTCAAAATTAGCTTGGTCATGGTAGAAAGGAACCAGTGATAGAGAGATGTTATTCCGACTAGAGATGTGTGACCAGTGGAGTTCCATAAGGAATGTGTAGGAAGGAACTGTAGATGCTGGTTTACACAGATGATAGACACAAAATGCAGGCAGCACCTCTGGACAGAAAGAATAAGTGAATTTTTCGGTCGAGACAGTCTGAAGAATGGTCTCGATCCAAAACCTCACCTATTCCATAGGGATCCGTGCTGAGACCTCTGTTGTTGATGATTATGTATTAATGATTTGGATGAAAATGTAAGGGGGTTGATTAGTAAATTTGCAGATAAATCAACAATTTTCAAAGTTTTGGACAGTAAGTGGTCAAATAATACAGCAGGATATACAGTAGATCATTGGAAATATGGGTGCAGAAATGGCAAGTGGAGTTTAAGCTGGAAAGTGTGAGTTGTTGCACTTTGGGAGGGCAAATGTAACAGGAAAGTATACAGTCAATGGCAGGACCCTCAGGGGCATTGATCTACAAAGCATCTTGGGGTTCAAGTCCATAGCTCCTTGAAAGTGGGATCACAATGGATGGGTTGGTTTTTAAAAAAAACATATGGCATGCTTACTTGCATTGTTCAGGGCATTTAAGTATAAAAGTTGGCAAGTCATGAACCTTAAGGGTAACTTTATTACACATAGCGTACATGGGTACATGGGACGAGCTGCCAGTAGAGGTAGTTCAGTCAGGTGCTATCACAACATTTAAGAAACACTTGGACAGGTACATGGATAGAATAGGTTTAGAGGGTTATGGGGCAAGAGCGGGCAGATGGGACAAGTGTAGATGGGGCATGTTGGTCGGCATGGGAAAATTGGGCTGAATGAACACCATCTTGGATATTGGCAAATCCATCCGTGATTGAAGGGATCGTCAGGAAACATTGGCAATCTCATCAAAGACCCACGGCGCTCTGGCCATGCTCTCATCTCATTCCGCAGACTCTATGATGCTGGGGTTTCACGTGACATTTTCGAAAATGGTCAATTCAAAGAGATTTTTCAAGTGCAAGAATTTCAACCATAATACACACTGCACAGCTGACATTGGCCAATATAAAGTTTATAATATAGCTAGTCACAGGACACAAGCACAGACGCATCAGGCTTCAGTCATGGAGAGGTGCTCAGCTCTCGTGTGTCAGCTTTCTGCACGGCTCAGTGTATTTCTAGTGCTCGTGCTATCTGACCACAGCCGTTGCTGCAACTGAAGATAATGGGAATTCACCCACCATAGGTGGTGGTGATAATGGCGGAAAGGTTTACAGCATATCATGTCTGCAGCTGTAATTTCTGAGTAAAGGTAGCATTTACGTTAAATCCATAAGGTCAAATATTTTACAACATGCATCAGCTTACTTGATTTCCATTCTGGTTAACCAAACACCTTCTTCAGGGTGTAGGACGGAACTGCAGATGCTGGTTTACACCGAATATAGAACAAAATGCTGGAGTGACTCAGCGGGTCAGGCAGCATCTCTGGAGAAAAGGAAGAGGTGATATTTCGGGTGGAGACCGTGTGTTCAGTCCCCTGAACTACTCTCTCTACACCTACGACTGTCAAAGTCAAATTCAAAAGAGTTTATTGTCCTGTGTCCCTGACAGGACAGACACAGTTCCAACACCATCTTGGATATTGGCAGGCCAATTCATGGCCCGTGGATTGAAGGGATCTGAGTTGGATGATCAGATCATATTGAATGGCGGTGCACAGGGCTGAATGGGCACCTAATTTCATGTTTCTATCTATGTCTCATCAAAGACCCACGGCGCTCTGGCCATGCTCTCATCTCATTACGGCCATTGAGAGGAAGATACAGGAGCCTGAGAATTGTTACCTCCAGGTTCAAGAGCAGCTTCTTCCCATCAACTATTAGGCTCTTAAACCGCACTGCATAGCCCGCACTATAACCCTACAGCAGCACGGAATTACGATGGACATTGTTTCGGTTGCACTACGTGCTTTGGCTCTCACTATCGTGGCCTGAGTTACCTCGTATAACAAATAATTTTTAATATTATTGGTTATTGCATATTTACTTGTGTTGATGCGTTATTGTGCCTGTTAAACAGCAATAAGTAAGAATTTGATTGTTCCATTATTAACTTGAACTTGAATACTCATGTCGCTTTCGATGGTCATCTTCCACCAAGGTAAAAGATCAAATTCAATGCACAAAGGCTGGTATAATGAGGATTTTAAAAAGTTGCAACAAATATATAATTAAATTTATTATTAAAATATAAAATTAAATATATTATTAAAATATATATTTTAATAATATTAATATATTATTAAAAAATTTCCTTGGAGCTCTCACATACGACTAACGCATAACCTGCGGATTAGGTCGCCACAGTGGGACAGCCCCTTATATATATATATATATATATGTGTATATAAAGAACACTGCAAACATTTATTAATAGGTAATTTGCTGATAATATATGGAATGATGAAAACTACCAGATGCTGTGCAGTGGCTTCAGACATGTGATCCAATGCAGGATTAAGATGGGGTATCAGTTGCGTAAACTTCATTCCTGCAGATGATGATATAAGATATGGCAATTATATAAGGACCTAGAGAGACCAGAGCCGGAATATTGTGTGAAAGTCTGGTCTCCCTAACATATACCCAAAATAGAGGGAGTGCAATGAAGGTTTACCAGATTGATTCCTGGCGTGGGATTGGTCTCAGGAGGAAAGATTGAGCAGACTGGACCTATAATGTCTGGATACTGAAAGAATGAGAGACAATCTTATTGAAACATGCTGTCAAAAATCGGTAGGTGGCTTCACAGAGTGAATGCAGGGACGGCAATTGTTCTGGCTGGGGTGTCTGGAATCACAGTCTGAAAATGAAGGGTTGGTTGTTTGGAACTGTGAGAGCACCGTGTCTTCACCGAGAGACCTCAAAGTGGTGCGGAGACTCAGACACTGGATATGTTCAATGCAGAGTTCAAAAGTATTATTTTGAAATGATGTGGATCGGGGGATATAGGATTAGTGCAGCAAAATGAAAGGAGATAAAAGACCATCACATTGAATGGCTCAGCGGGCTAGATCAATGGCCTGCTCCTGCGTCCACTCCTTACATCTGTCTGGCTGGTTATCAGTCCCAGCTACCTGCTCAGGCTGCTTTGATTTGTATTCAAGTGAGTGCCAGATCGAGTGTTTATGAAACACTTTGCTTCATAATTATTTCCTGATACCAGATCTTGAACTATCCAGTGCTATTAATTTTCACCAATTATACACAATTATGTCATGGAGATTATATAACCAGCGTACAAATATGATTGTTGAAAAATACAGACAGTTTTTCCATTGTTTTTCTCAGTGGGAAACAAGAATCTGTCGCTAAGTAATAATGTTCTGCTTTTTTATTGTCATTCCTGTGTCTGAAGCCGCCTGTGGTTGGATGTGGCCAGCAATCCTCCTCTGAGGTTTCCATCAATGTGACTTAGAAGTACAACAGTGTGACCGATGATGATCCAGGCTGGTCATGTGGACCATTGCTTGGGTCTGTTGCTAGTATAGCGGCTCTCAATCTTGTGACCCCCCCACCGACCAGAAGGACATGGCAATCGTGTGCTCGGACCATGACCTCCATGAGCTTCCGCTGATCTCCCACACTGTCCTCCCTTAATATAAGAATCAGGAGCAAGATCAGGCCATCGTCCCACTCCACCATTTATCGAGATCTAGGCTAGTACATCCAGCGTGTGGACCGGACTTTGGACTTTCCCTCTTTTGTAAACTGTGCCAAAATATGGTGACCTGAGCAAGCATTTCACTGTGCTGTGCATACGTGACAACAAAGAACCATTGTATTCTAATGGACATTGTTCTGTCACTGCAGTTCTATGGATAGCATCTGGATATTAAGTTTGGAATTTTCCACCCTAATAGCCTTATGCCACAACACTCCTCTCTCATCCTCTAAAACCTACCTATGCTTTTAAGGTTTGGTATCAAAAGGAAGACATGATTGTAGTGGTTTGGTATTCAACTCCTTAAACATTTAAAATGCCTTGACCATTTGTGTTGGCAAGGCCAATGTTGTCCAGATTTGGCCCTGTTAACACTTAACTTTGAACAATCTCGACGCCTCACACCTTCACAGAAACCGTGCAAATCCTGTTAGTTGAAATTCCCAAACTCTACTTCAAAGCTTTAACCTTCCTTTCAAATACTAGTCTCCTTCAGACACTCACATGGTCTTTATAAACAAGTGTTCTAGTTCAAATTTGTACAAAGGCTCTGAAATCTGCAATAATTCTAAAGGTTACTGCTATTTCCTAAGACTTTTTACATAACGATGTTCTTTGAAAGAGCTCCAAACACATTCAACAGAAGTTATATTATTTATGTTTTCTCAGAGACACTTTAAACATTTGGTTTATGAGCTCTTGGATTTTATAATTGAATCCAAATGATACAAGCGTAGGTTAAAACATACCACAGCATGTGAGCAGGAATAGAATAAATATGACCAATGGAATTCCCTGGGGTTTTACGGCTGAAATGGTTACTTTTTTAAAAAGATTTCAAATATTCATTGGAAAATGAAGTAAAGATATTTAAGAGCAATCAATGACAATTCAGAATGATGGCAACTTTAACAAGATGTTGTTTAAAAGCAATGGCACAGAAAGCAAGCTCTGAAAGTTCCTTTCCATCTTCCAATTCCCATCTGTTTTCAGAGCACCACATCTTCTCCAGCAGGGCAGAGGATAAACAAACAGCCTTCTTGGGACTTCAAAACCAAAAGGTCACTCTAGAGTTTGTAACAAACTGTTCTTGCTGAAATGGGAGATGATCAGATTTTGTCAGATTAGCGCATGTGGGTCATCCAATGTTTCCTGCTAATGTCCTGCATCAGCCCCATTTCCCCACGAATCCCTTAAGATCAAAAAAGTATGAACATCTGACTTGAGCTTACCCAGATTCTCCACAACCTCCTTGGGAAGCACATCCAAAGATTCACTCCAGTCTGGGTGAAAAGGTTTCATCCCATCTCCATCAAGGATGGCCAAATACTCATTCTGAGATTGACCCTCTTTCAAGATACCATAGCCAGGGAAAACCTCAGACCTGCAGCTGTTCCATCTAGCTCCATCCAAAGCTCAGAGGGTTAAACATAAAGCAGTACAGCACTGAAACAGGCTCTCTGGCCCACAATGTTCGTGTCGAACATGATACCTAGTTAAACTGATCTCATCTGCCTACACATGATTCATATCCCTCTATTCCCTGCACTTCCAAATGCATATCTAAAAGCCTCTTAAACGCTACCATCGTATCTACCACCACTGTCACCCGCGGCAAAGCATTTTAGGACCCACCATCCTCTGTGTCAAAAAACTTGCCCCGCACATTTTCATTAATCTTTCCCTCTCTCACCGTATAGCTATGCCTTCCAGCATTGGACATTTCGACCCTTGGAAAAAGGTTCTTGCTGTCTCCCCTCTCTATAACTCTTATAATTTTATACACTTCTATCAAGTCCCCCTGCAACCTCCTGAAGACTGAAGAAGGGTTTCGACCCGAAACGTTGCCTATTTCCTACGCTCCGTGGATGCTGCCTCACCCGCTGAGTTTCTCCCGCATTTTTGTCCACCTTCGATTTTCCAGCAACTGCAGTTCCTTCTAAAACCCCTTCAACCTCCAATGTTCCAGAGAAAACAATTCAAGTCTATCCAACCTCTCTGTAGCTGAAACCCTCTAATCCAGGCAGCATTCTGGTAAACCTCCTCTGCAGCTTCTCCATAGCTACCACATCTTTCTTGTAATGGGGTGACCAGAACTGCATGCAATACTCCAAATGCGGTCTTACCAAGTCTAATAGAACTACATCATAGCCATCTGACTCTTATATTCAATGCTCATAGCAATGAAGGCGAGCATACCAGAACCTTTCTTTACCAACCATTCTACTTGTGCAGCCACCTTTAGTGAGCTATAAACATGGACTCAAAGATCCGTCTGTCCATCAATGCTGTTAAGGCTCTTGCCATTAACTCTATACTCTCTCCTTACATTTAGCCCAAAACCGAACATTTGATGAGTTAAATTCCACCTGCCACTTCCCCACCCATTTCTGCAGCTGATCTACATCCCATTGTATCTTCTGATAGCCTATCCTTGCTGCCCGCAACTCCTGCATCAGCAAACTTACTCACCAATCCATCTATATTCTCTACATTCATGTCTACATCATTTAGGTCATAGACACAAAATGCTGGAGCAACTCAGCGGAACAGGCAACATCTCTGGATAGGAATAGGTGATGCTTCGGGTCAAGACCTTTCTTCAGACTCGACTCAAAACCTCACCCACTTCTTCTATCCAGAGATGCTGCCTGTCCCATTGAGTTAAACCAGTTCCTTCCATATATATACACATATATATATATATATATATATATATATATATATATATATATATATATATATATATATGTGTGTGTTTTATATATATATATATGTATGTATATATATATATATATATATATATATATATATATATATATATATGTGTGTATATATATGTATATGTTATATATATATATGTATATGTTATATATATATGTATGTATATATATATATATATATGTATATGTATATATATATATGTATGTGTGTGTGTGTATCTATATACATACACACAAATATATATATATATATATACACACACACACACATATATGTATACCATCAGTTAGTAGTTTCTGCTTTTGTGTGTATTGAGTCTATGTGCATGTGATGCTGTTTGCAAGATGTTCATCATGCCTGAACCTCGCTGTTCTTGAGCATAAGATCAATTTGCCTTGATTCTGAACTCAAGAGACCATCGGCCTAGTGAGCATAATCTCTCCTTCCTGGACAAACAACCCATCCCAGGATTCAACCTGATGACCCTTTGTTGCACTCCCTCTATCACAAAAACATTTTTTTTTTAAGCGAGGAGATCAGACCTGTACATTACATGTCAATTCTAATCTCACCAGGGCTATATGTAATTGCAGTGAGAGATAGCTCTCATCAGAATTCAGAATTAGCTAAATAGGGCTCTGCAATTTAAGGTCAGTGGAGCCTCTATGATAGACACAAAATGCTGGAGTAACTCAACGGGACAGGCAGCATCTTGGAACACCTTTCTAATTGACAGGCTGCACTAGGGGTTCTGAAAACCTTTAAGGTCGGGGAAAATAAACACTCTGGCAATTCTCTCAGTGACTGGATTTGGAATGATTTGCAAGGAAGGGATTTGGAAACAAATTCAATCAGAGTATTTGAAAGGGGACTAGATAAGCACTAGAATAAGAAAATATGTCCGCCCTCACTGGAAGGAAAGAGGGAGTGGATGAACTATTTTGATCTTCAGGACTACCTGTGCAGAATTAGTGGACTCGAGTCATCCTTGCTGTTATGTTCTGTGATTCTGGAACAACATCTTGGAAACAATGCTGAATGATTTGCTTTGTTAGCTTGCTACTGCAACATTCTCCACTCCATTTTCTCCAACTGTCTCCAGTAGACATTGACTAATGGATCTTGTGTTCTAATTTCTACAGGTAAAGAAGGTTATTAATGCCTGCATTGTTTATGCAACATGAGAGACCTTGTGCAGAAAAAAACGACATCATTTACAAGCCATATTTCTAAGGCTAAATGTAGAGGGTGGGACATTTAGTGGGGTTCGCAACCTAGCAAACATTGCAAGTGGTCTTATCATAAGCTAACTGCTGACAGCTCCTATATTGCGGGGCAGGTCACCTGCCCGAGTGTATTGGGAGACGGTGGGAGGAATTCCATAATAAAAGACCTTCATAAACACCGACAATCTGCACATTTTTCTGATAAGTGTCCCCACACAAAACAATATCGCATTTTTAATGTTTAATTTTCTTTATAAATAAGTTACAGTACAACAATTTGTACATCAAAGTGATTCATTCAGTTGATAAGACCTGGGTATTGCTGGCATTTGCTTTGATGTATAATAGAAGCATAGTTTTGTGCTCAGAACAAAATTAACGATCAGCCATTCTCAACAGGCAAACAACCAACAATCTTTCCAGTAATTTTATTCCTATTTAACCTTTTCTTGCATCTTGTTGTTGGGAAGATTAAATGGCTATGCAAATGAACTTCAGCGTTATCTTCTTGGTATTGTTTAGTGGTCAGTTGACGTTAGATATAATTCCTGTGTTACCTCAGTCGGCTTGGTAGCACTTATTTCCTTGAAGCGGTAAACCTAACAAGTCTGATGAGAATTAGTAAGTAAAAGGCATGATTTGAACTCAGCTGTTCTCTGTGGTAGCTCTGTGTCCAATTACTTTGGTTGCATGCTCTTTAAATGGTTTCATGGGTACTTATTCCCCTCAGACATAGCACTGACATGACACAAAAAAAGGCTGGGAATCACTTATCATGGAAATCATGGGCAAGGATGATGGTGTTATTACAAGCAGAAAGATGACAATTGGCCTAGTGAATAGCTTCTGGCATTTTGCACAGTTTCTCCTGACCCCGTCCCATTCTCCTTCTCTTTGCTCATAGCTCTGATAGAGTCATAGAGTCATACAGTGTGGAAACAGGCCCAACGGCCCAACTTGCCCACATCGGCAAACATCTACACTAGTCCCACCTGCCTGCATTTGGCCCATATCCCTCTAAACCTGTCCTATCCATGTACCTGTCCAATTGCTTCCTAAACATTGCAATAGTCCCTGCCTCAACTACCTCCTCTGGCAGCTCGTTCCATCCCTCAGAATCCCTCGGATTCCTACAAAAATCCTTCTCCCTTCACCTTAAACCGATGCCCTCTGGTTCTCGATTCCAATCCTCTTTGCAAACCATGGTTCAATCTGCACCCATTCCACTTCCAGTAAGAGCATTAAAACTCACAAATTGGATCAGTGTGCACCTTCTGGTTCTGTGACCCCCTTCATCGATTAGAACAACTTCTCTCAACTTAACCTGTCTGAACCTGACATGATCTTGAACACCTTTCAAACTTCCTCTTAAGATTCCAAGCACCATCCTTTTATTTTCACTGAAGTTCCTCATCCCTAAAACCATTCTTTCTGTGTCCCCCGTGAACTGTCAAATCCTTGCTTCTGCCTCTCTTCACAAAGCCCACATTGAGTTCATGAAAACATAGGCCATGAATTTCCTTGAAGCTGCTCCAACTCTGGCACTGTGCGTTTGTTGGAATTATGGCAAGAGAGGTGCGTTCCATGTCAACAAGTTTGCTGCTGCACCTGTGCTGATGTCTGGCAGTTTGTCCAAGGGGTTTCCTGCCCATTGATTGTCAAACAGAGCCTCAGGGAGGCCACTGAACAATTGTAATCGTGTTTAACATTGCAACGTTTGATGCCTGTGTTAGGATAAGTGGTAGAATCGTGGGGGAATTGAATAAAAAAGTAGCAATAATGTAAATGGTTGACATGGTGAAGTAGGTGTGAAGGACTGTATGTCTTTAAAAATCTGTCTACGTCTCCAAAGACTTGCAGGTCCATAGGTTAGTTGGCCATTGTAAATGGCTCCTCGTGTAGGGAGTGGATGAGAGAGTGGGATACCAGAACTAGTGTGGACAGGTGATCAATACTTGGAGTGGTCTCGGTAGGCCGAAGGGCCTGTTTCCATACTGTATCATTCTATCAATCAATTAATCAAGCACTCAATCAATCTAAATAATGGTACTGACCAAAGTACTCAAGCATGACAGAGGAATTATCAACTGATATACAGCAATAGATTTTTGATCTACAATTCTCCCCCTCCCAATCCCACATCACTACCTCTCCTGATCTCACTGTGGATCAATGACTAAATGTTTCTCATCAGGAGAAATAAGATCTTCAGGATAGAATTATCAACTTACTTCTTTAGAGCAGATTCTTCACACCATTGGTCAAGGATGGTCATAGTTGATCTCTGATTTGCTCTCTTCCCTTGTCGAACCCTAAAACAGCTCAGAAGATCAAGGGCTTGGAGCATATCCCGAAGACATGTGGGTTTGTAGGTTAATTGGCATCTGTGAAAGAAAAAATGCCCCTGATGTGTAGGAATAGGAATACTTTTTTATTGTCACATGTGACTAGGCACAGTGAGATATTTGCTTGCATACACAATGTATACAAATAGCAGCCACCTACGGCGCTGACAAAGTTACAAACACGACGGCTCCCCCTTTTGTTTCCCCCCACCCCTGCCATTGTCCATTGTTCCCTCCCCACCTCCCTAACCGCGCCCAACCACCCCCCCCCCCCCACCCCACCTCCATGCCGGGTCCTCCATTGTTCTTCCCCTCCCCCCTCACGGTGGTCCTCCACGCTGATTGAAAAACTAGATGTGGAGTGAACTGAAGGGCCTGTTTCCATGCTGTATCTCTCTAAACTTTAAACTAAACAGAGTGTTTAATTGTCATATGTACCAGCAACAGAACAATGAAATTCTTACTTATTGCAGTCTAACAGGTCCGTAAACGCAATAACACACGGATAAATATATAAAAATCAACAATACAATAAATGAACAACCACAATATTAGGTACCCATAATGGTGCAAAAACAAACGCCATAGTGCAACCATAGACACAGTTCACACACCGTAGGCAGATAAATGGATCGATAGAGGGAAAGAGATCAAATTTCCTTTAAATAAATGTGAAGTGGATTTTATTTTATCTCAGTAAATCCGTGACATACTGAGGCAATCCATGTTCGGAATGTTCCATTATATCCTCTTCCACTCGTCGGGAGATCAAAAGGACAATAACTGTATTTAATGTTCTCTGCTGCACAATGGTTGAGTGTCGTGATTTGCAGCATGTGATCTGCACTTCAATAGATCCACTGTCCAATCAAAAAAAGATGCATCTGAGGTAGCCCACAGGACAAGACATCAGATCAAATCCATTATACATGGATGTAATACCGAGCAGACTTTGTTACAGTTCTGAACAAACCAGGTTTTGTTCCTGGTTGGTATGGCCAGAGACATTTTCACTCTGAGGCCATTAACCACTTCACGCTGAAAGGTTTCTTATGAAGCTTATGATTCTGACCAGCTCTGGAATGACAGAGAAGCTGCAGAACTAACTCTACAAAAATGCATGACGTTTATTGCATAGTTGAATTGGTGGTATATCTGTGCAATAAAAAGGCTGCTTCGAACAAAGGAATTTTTGTTAATTTTTAGACTGCTTGGAGCAACTTCATTCAAGCTTATGTTTCTGCAAATGTATATAAAAGAGCGATATTCTCCTGTTAACCATGGTGACGCTCAGACATAGGATGCAGCTGACATGCCGAATTCCTCAGATGGCAATGTTCTGGTCCCTGTAGAACAAGGAGGAGGCAGTGCCGCTGAAGACATGAACAAAATATTTCTTAGTTCAAAGTCGGAAGTCCAGATTCAAAGAAAAAGATTTGTAGCTCAGCTGACGAAATAAGGAGATGTAATTGAGAAAAATGCAGAGGCATTATCATTAACTTTGAGCATGTGTGTCTGTGTTCATGTGATAGTTTTTTTTGTGTCGGTGGTATGCATGTGTGTGTGTGTGTGTTACTGAAGACTGTATCCAAAAAAAACCTAAAAGGTACTTTCACAAGGTTGTATCAAATTTCCACTCTGCTGTTTTAATCGAGATGTTATCCATTTAAATTAAATTGTTTAAGATCGATTTCAAAATATCAAAGGAAGGAATTTGGAACAAGTATGCTAGACATTTGTACAATAAGATTGTTAACAGTTAGTCCTGAATCTTGATATTCCAAATTTGGAATCTGCGTTAAGACTGGGACCTCTTGTACTGTGTCCAGAGTACATTGTCCATGTGTGGTGGTGCTGCCTCGGGTTATTCCAGTTCATTGTATTTGCCCGTCAGATACAGGGAAATATGACTTAAAATTACCAGAGCCCAAGAGAGGCAACCAGATTCTTCAATCCCATTCTGGTACATTCATCCCAAGAAGGATTGTGCAAAAGATTAATCCGATAAAACATAGAGGTTTAACGGATTTGAAAATATAAAGAATAATGGCAATGTTAATGTGACTCAGAGACAGCTAACCTTACATGACCTGCCAGTTGCAAAGACTCTCATTTTTGAGACAGAGCTTAAAGGTCTAAACATTGACCCCTGACGTGGGCCTGGGGTTCAGACCCAGTACAGTGATTTTTTTCTGAAGTGTGGGGCTTAATTGTGACACAGTTCACACACATGCCCCAGGCAACTACTTTCGAAGACAATGAATCGACAAATAAACATAAAAAACGGATATAACTTAAGATTGGATTGTATTAATAGGCAAAAGCCAGCAGTTAATGTTAATTCAATGAGAATTTTAACATCATTGTATAGTCTAACACATTCCTGAAAATCCAATCTTGTGCTCATGCTGTTGCTGTTCTTCCTGAGGTCACCGCCACCTGCTGTTACCCTCTTATTCAAATTGAATTAGTATCAAAAAATCTCAAACGCCTGCTGTTCCAGGACTCTCAGTACATGCAGCAGTGAGGGCAAATACTTACATTTCAGCAAAACTTTAAGACCGAAAAGTCACTTTCTTTCCGACTCGAGATGGGGCCATCGAACGAAACAAGAACTTGCACTTTCATTCCCAATGTAGACAATTAACCAGACTCCAGTGAGATACTCGTTCCCATTGAGAAGCATCAATTTAATCAGCCCCACAATAGAGCGGCCTACACTCTATCAGAGAAGAGTGCAGTATGTTAGTGCACACAGTTGATTAATATCAAATATTGTTAAAATGCAAATTTGATTCCAAACACTGCTTTGACATTTTCTTCCTAGTGTTGAACATTACAATTATTTTATCCCTATCCTAGCTTGCTGTCACAACAACATCATTCCCCAGTCCAAGGCCTGGAGTCCTCATTTACTCCTGCCTTATCTCTATACAAACTTAACCTATCCACATTCTAGGAACATTCCAGGAACAATTTCCTGAGGATGGAGGGTGTTTGAATGTTCCTAGAGGTCTGGATTGCTTAACTTTGTCTGGAGATAAGGCATGGGTAACTGAGGCCTTCAGGCTTTGATGGCCGAGTGGAGCTAGAGATGAAATATCAGAGTTAGTTTGTCACATTCAGATGCAATTGTTTCTTCTGCTGTTGTGATACTTGATGTAACACAATCTAAGAGCAGAATGAATATCCACAGTCTTGTTCCACATCTCTTTTAATATATTGTCTGTTAAAAAGCTCTTGCCTTTCAATGTCTCTGAATGGATAATCTGACATTCAACAAACCCGCTGATTCCCTGTTATGTTGGTGAATGAACCGTCATCGCACTGTCATTGGCAATGTTGCAGCACCTTGCTATTTTGTTAATGGAACTTTAAATAGATTAATAATAACATAGAACTGTACAGCACAGGAAATGTGCCCTTTGGCCCACAAAATATGTGCCAAACGTGTGTCGTTAAATTACTCTCTCTACTCCCTACACTTCTATGTCCATACCTAAATGCCTCTTAAATGCCACCATCGCATCTGCCTCCTCCACCACCCCTGACAATGCGTTCCAACCTCCATTAAACTCTGTAAAAAAAAACTAGCCCCACACATCTTCATTGCACCTTCACCTTCTCACTTTATAGCGATGCCCTCTAGTACTGGACATTTCCACCCTGGGTAAAAGGTACTGACTGTCTACCCTGTCAATGCCGCTCATCATTTTATATACTTCCATCTATCAAGTCCCCCCTCTACCTCCAGTCGCTGATCATGGTTATAATTCAAAATGCAAAGGCAATGGATCTCATGATGCAACCTATCCAGTACAATCGTTAAATCTATGAAGGTATAATACTACTCCTACTTCCTTCTTTGCGCAAACAACCCAATAATTCTCCTCTGTTTGATTATGTGTCTGTGAACCACATTGTGAATTATGTCTATCCAGTTCCTCTTGCTCAGATCAGGTGTTCTGGGCCTTGAACCTCAGTCTGTATATAACTGCTTACCTGCTTCCCTTCGCATTTGCATTCTTCGATGCTGTCAGGTGAACTCTGAGAGCAGTGTGCCACTTAGTAAACTGCCCCCCCTCTAAATATTTTGCAAATTCAATTTTATTTTGGATCAGCCTCCATTTTCAATCTCCCCAATGAACTCTGCAATCTGCAACCCATTGACCGTCAATCCTGATACAGATATACAAATTAATTCAACTTGAATAAGATCCATTTCTTTTAAAAATCACTTTTATACCTAGTTTTACTGAGCTAAGTATGTTTCCCCCTAAACATGCCCAGTTTAGACTTGGTTCAAAGTTTTCAAAGGCATGATAAAAATCACTATAAAATTAAATCACACTTTGATTTATAACCTAAAGATTTAAAATGTGTGTGTGTGGATGATAAATCATTGATGAACAAGTCAGGTGGGCAATGCCCGACACATTGAGTAATTCTGGCATGACAACTATTCATAATTGATTTAAGTGTGGAATAAGTTGTGTTTGTGCAGTCCGTTCATGAACTTTGTAATGTAACCTGGATCAAAAATGACCAGCAAATTGTGAAATTCCCAATTGGCCATGCTGAGAGTTTGGCATTTTGGAAAGATCCTATTGTTCAATAAACCTCCCCTTTACCCTCCGCCCCCCCCCCCCCCCCCCCCCCCCCCCCCAAAGAGTCCTGAACCATCTGGAGCCCCAGAGCACAGGGCACGACAAAAAAGTATTATCAAAGAACGGCAAAAAGATATAAAGAAACCATGCGTCCAAATTGCCATTTGAGCTCCTGAATGAAGAGCCTGGGGTCTGTGGGACTGAAGTGCATTTCTGTTCATAATGTCCCCAATTACAAGAACTTTACAACTTCAGACTTCATAAAACTGATCAAAAGGGAGAGAATTCATGAAAGGCGATTCCCTGCAAAGTTAAAAGTTGATGTTCTTTCCCTCTTGGTTTGACAGAATTTCACGGTACAAAGGTTTAGAGTACAGACATAAATCATGAGCCAGCTAAGTACTATGGAAACTCGGCCGATCAGGGTAGCTGTGTGCACAAATGTATCAAGTCATCAACAATTTTACACAACACTTGGTGAACATTTGAAAATATGGCACACAAAGTAATTTAAGTCCAACGATCTCCCCGGAGTGGAAAATGACTGTTGTGACCAACACCATTTAAGAACAACTCTGCCGCCCACACTTACCAAGAAGACATTGATGAGCATTTAAGTGAAACCTATTGGATTTCATCTGGGAGCAGTACAAAGATGACGGGATCTCTGAATAGTTGAGATTTCAGAGATTTGCGTGCCTGAACTAGCTGTACATCTGGCTTGAAGTTATCCTGTTACCTTAGCAACGGGATTTTGTTGCAAATATGAACAATAAGAGGCAGTTCTCCACAAAACTAAAATGTCCAGGCAACATTTATTGATAATGCCATTTTCTTCATTGCCAGACATTTCTCCTTTGAAAGTACTTCAATTACGTTGATTCTGGGAATATTATCAACATAAATATTGTTTTTCAATGATTAATTTTACAAGTTAATCTAATAAAACATGACTGGACAGTTCTTGTTACATTGCAATCTTATCTGTATGTTGTTGTAGTAACACCCAGTCACATCTTTAATTCAATTCTGTCCTTGTGTTTGTTTGAGAAGCCACAAAGGTTGAACTTGAAATTGATTTATGATAAGAAACACAGAAACAACCAAGAAGTCGATCCTTTAAACCAAAGTATACTATATGCCAGGTGTATTATTACTATTTCTTTTTATCATAACTGCATTGTTAATCCCTGGATTGTAGGTGGTCACATCGGATTCCCAGCATAGAAACATCCGTTCGGCCCAATAGGTTCCTGCTGGGTCATACGTCACATGAACCACTCACTTCAATTGATAATCTCCATTCTTTCAACTCTGTTTACCTAGTTCTCCTGACAATCCATCTACACTCTTCACCATAATTATTCCTGCTGGGAGCCTGGCCCACATTCTAATTTGGGGTAAACATGTTCTCCATAAACAAGCTGCAAGATGAGTTTAGATACAATTACAATGTTTTAAAGATATTTGGGCAGGTACTTGGATAGAAAAGCCCCCTTAATGTGGGCAAATTGGACTAGATATTGCTACAGCTATTGCTGCATATTGCTACGGTTGTATGAATTGTCAACTGAATACTAAATAACGATTTTATATTTCTAATTCTTACTTTAAAAAAAATGCCCTCTAGCACACGGAGTTGAATTGGTAAATGACATCTTAGCACTGAGCGTATTTGTGGCATTGTTGTGTGAGACATTGTAACTTGTTCATTTGAACTTCACTTCACGTTCAATGCCTTTAGCAGACCTGAACTTCAGAAAGGGAATTAGTTGCACATGGGCTAATTCATTGGTCGTTTTGCACATATAGCAGCATATGACTCTCCGCTGCAGTGCAAAAAACACACCAGGCATTATATTTATTTCACTTCTAGAATCTAAAAACCCTTGCTACTGACTGAGATGCACCCAACAGTAATAAAGTAAGCAAACTCAATGCTAGCATTTATTTCAAGAGGGCTTGCATACAAAAACAGGGATGTAATGTTGAGGCTCTATAAGGTGCTGGTAAGGCCGCATTTGGAATATTGTGAGCAATTTTGGGCACCATATCTGAGGAAGGATGTGCTGGCTCTGGAAAGAGTCCAGAGGAGGTTTACAAGAATAATGGAGACACAAGAAACTGCAGATTTTAGAATGAGTAGATTAACCTATGATGAGCGTTTGTCGGCACTGGGCCTGTACTCGCTGGACTTTAGAAGAATGAGGGGGACCTCATTGGAACATACAGAATAGTGAAAGGCCTGGATAGAGTGGACGTGGAAAAGATGTTTCCACTAGTGGGAGAGACTAGAACTAGAGGTCATAACCTCAGAATTAAAGGATGTTCTTTTAGGAAGGAGACAAGGAAAAATTTATCTGGTCAGAGGGTGGTGGATCTATGGAATTCTTTGCCACAGAAGGCTGTGGAGGCTGTCAGTGGATATTTTTAAGGTCTAGATAGATAGATTCTCGATAAGTACAGGTGTCAGAGGTTATGGGGAGAAGGCGGGAGAATCAGCAAAATCTGTTTGTAAAAATAAGATAATGGGAGCTATACACAAAATGCCCGAGTAATTAAGTGGGACAGGCAGCATCTGTGGAGAGAAGGAATGGGTTTCTGGTTGAGACCCTTCTTCAGACCTGAAGGGTCTCAACGCAAAACGTCACCCACTCCTTCTTGCCAGAGATGCTCCTTGTCTCACTGAGTTACTCCAGCATTTTGTGTCTATCTTTGGTGTAAACCAGCATCTGCAGTTCCTTCCTACAAATAATGGGAGATATGTTTAGATTATGGAGACACAAGAAACTGCAGATATTAGAATCGTCAGCAAAACACAAAGTGCCGGAGAAATTCTGCTGGTCAGGCATCATCTGTGGAAGAAATTCACAGGCAATGATTTAGGTCGGGGCCCTTCTTCAGACTGATGGCAGGAGGGGGGAGAAAGCTGGAAGGGGGGTGGGGAGGGCAAAGCCTGACAAGTGAAAGATGACAGTGAAATTGATAGGGATAGATCTGAAAAGATGGAGCAATGGGCTTCAGGGGAGGGTTTGCAGCAGAGAGATTAAAGCACAAGATATCCTTGGGATTGCAGTTTGATCTTGAACCAATACACAGATATGGCAGAGGAGAATATCTGTGACAGTGCTTTGGGTAGCACAGGTGGGTCCCACAATGAGTGGCTCAAAGCAAACGTCTTCCATATCTGTTCAGATAACTGTTGATGAGTAAGGGCTTTATTGGAGACTGGACCATCAAAGGTGGAGGTGGGGTTTGGTTGAGGGCTGTAGAAAATGAAGATTGATGGACTGCAGGGGAAACAGTCAGGACTTGTATAAGTGCAGCTTATTTGGAGTACAGAAACAGTTAGACAGGTACATGGATAGGACAGGTTTGGGGGAATATGGGCCAAACACATGCAGGTGGGACTAGTGTAGATGGGACATGTTGGCTGGTGTGGGCAAGTTGGGCTGAAGGGCCTGTTTGCACACTGTATGACTCTATGACTATGACTCTATGCAGCTCTGTGGGCTGGAATAGTGTTTACATCAGGGTTGGGCTCAGACGGATGTGCTGAGTGAAGGGGAATGAGGCTGCAGAGTGAAAGGAGGAAGTGATTAAGGTTGATTTTATTCTTGACTGGGATTCAAAGTGGCAGTAGTGGCCAGCCGGTGACTTGACAATTCAACATGCTGGCTGTGAATATACAGAGCCTGGTACATTTTCCATTGAAGAACACAGTGTAGAGATTGGAGTGTGTGGATAAATAAACAGCAATAAAGAGCTATTCAAAGCAGCATGGTGACTCCGTTTTACTGAGCAACAATGTGTTTGTTTAATTACTATTTCAGAAACTAAACTGTGGGAGGTTACAACCAGAAAGATTAAAAGTAGTGTGGGAGCCAGTGAACAGTGCGATGGGGAAGAAACCGTGAACTTGTGAAACAGAAGCTGGAATCATAAGGGCAAGAAGTTCATCGGTGAAGAGAACGGAGGAGGGCAGCAATAAAGAGAGACACAAGGAACTGCAGATGCTGGAAACTTGAGTACAACACAAAGGTAAAACTCAACGGGTCTGGCAGCATCTGCGGAGGCAATGGACAGGTGGCCTTTCAGGTAGTGACCATTCTTCAGTCTGATGGATTGGGGGGGGAAGGGAGGAGAAAGTTGGAAAAGAGAGGTGTGGGGGGGAGGGGTAAAGCCTGGTAAGTGATAGGTGGATACGTGATGGGGGGGGGGGGGGGGGGGGGATTGGATCTGCAAAATTCAAGACTTACATGAGAATTCCTAGGAAATATTTTGCAATACCTGCCTTCTATCTTTTCATCTCATTGCTGCATTTTGGAAATTATCCTGAAAACTGCTTTTGGTGCAATTTTCCATGGATTAGACAAAGCGATATCCACAGGCAGGAAGCAATAAATCTTTGAATCAGATTTAAATGCAAAGCATTATATTACATCTGCAAGTGGCTGGTGAAAGCTCTTTGGATGGCTTACACTGCACGAGTACAGAGAACAATGTGTCATGTGTAATGGTCGATTTGATTAATGTGGTCAATGAAAATAGATCATTTATTGTGTCCACTTTATCTTTCAGAAATGTTTTGTTGAGATTGAAAGCACCTGGAAATGGGAGCCGTGCTGAGATCTAGACGGTAGCAGAAACAAGAGAGGGTGTCTGGTGTCCTGTCAACCAGACAATTATTTTTCTTTATTTTCCCTCTCAAACATTCATTAGCTTTGAACAAACTTGGTGTATTGCTTTGAGGCCCTGTTGCACGCTGTTCGCAAAGCTGCAATGCAAGATATATTGATGTGTATAAATAAAATGAAAGGCTATTCATAACCCTGACGTATGTTTACACTCCGGCTATTTCACTGGAAGACCAATGTTTCTTTGGTGCCCATGACTGATTGGAGATATTTAAAGCAGATTAAAGATTTGTAACTTTTGAGCAATATACGAAGTTTGTTTATTTTACTGTTCGAGGTCCAATGAGGCTGTTGACAAAATTGGGGGTACGTTTGTCCCTTGCGTAAGCTTCCAAACCACGGCATCAGTAGAGTGGCCTCCTTCTGCTCCGTAATATCACCAACTCGGTTCATTTATTGATTAAATATACATCAGTGCTATCATCAGACGTGACCATTCCAATGCATTCTGCAGCAAACTCTACAACCCAAATCCCTGCTGCCCAATTGTTAATCTGGTCCATTCAGCTCACCATCACCCCTATGATCTGACTTCTACCATCACCTCATTAAACAGAACAATTTGAAAACCCAAGTTTCTCCACGGTCTTAGCTCTCTCCACCTTTCTCTTCTTTCCAAGCACCTAAGATCCCTGTGCTATGCCAGAACGAATTCCTGACATGATCTCACCATCACTGATGGCCAACAAGCACTGGAACTATAAATTAAGTAATATTAAATAAGTTTGTTGCTTTTACCCTCATTCAGTTGAATGAAGTTATGCTCTTGCACCAGTCACCTCTTGGTATAAAGATGAGTGGTGAAATGTGAAGAGATTCCAGTTCCCTAACTCAGTGTACTTCTGCTCTGGATTCAAAGCGTTGATATTCAGATCATTTCTGACCTCCCTCTTTCAATGTTTAGGTACAGAGGTCCATCACCAGTTGCCACTTGCACTATACATAGCTGCTGCTTTTCCATGCAGTTGTTATCCAATGATCACTATATACCAGCCATTATGTTAAAGATGCTATATAAATGCAAGTTGTTGTTAATGAAAATAGTTTTAGTAAGCAAATCAAAAATCGGATCATTCTACATTTCTTTCCATCAAATGTTTGAACTGGCTGTGTTTTCATTGTGCTTTGGGGCCAGTTGTGCAACAATTTCATTGAGCTGCCTTCCTCTGCCTTGAGAATCCGTGAGCACACACAACAAACAAGAAATAACATTGATTCATGCGTGCTGGAACTGGATGCCGATGCATGCGGACCACTAATGCACTTCACCAGAACATGATGTGTTTGCATTCGGCTGCCCTATTCCAGAAAGGGAAAGTAATTGAACTTGCCCAGCCTGTCCATCTAGATAATGAACAAAAGCTACACATTCTTCCAAAGATAGGGAGAAAATAACAAAGTTACTTGGCTCACTCATTCATAATATATCTGCAGCAATTTCATAATCTCTTGCTGTGAGAAAGATTCTGCACAAGGTTTTAGACCAAGCTGCACGATTCCCCAACATAACTCGCAGAATGGAAAAAAAAAATCACAGAGTGCATTTAAACAACACTCAGAGAGTTACGAGGCATCACATTTCGCAAAACAGAATTGTTATTAATTAAATAGATCTGTTATTGAATACAATTTGACATTGAACTATACAAGGAGATATTGAGAAGACAAGCAGAGAGATAGGTCTTCATGAATGTTTGCATAAAACCAACATCTGTATAAAACCAGAGCAATCAGTTTGAAAACTGGTCCCGACCTGAAACGTCACCTATCCATTTCCCTAGGATGCTGCCTGACCTGTTGAGGTATTCCAGCATTTTGCGCGTCTCCTCTGCAGAAAACAAATTGTCAATAAACTCTTAAATTAAATTTGGAATTTTACCAAGTCTTCCATTGATTTTATACTCTCCAACTTACCCCATAATCAGCTTTAACTGGAAGTACCGGGGTAAAATATGTACCTTTCATTGACCATCAGATACAGGTGCAAAGCCCTTGGCAATTGAATGCTTTATTTCTGTGATAACCAGTGGCTGATTTGTATTCCATTCCTTTTGATTCCAAGTGACTGTGAAGGTGTAAATAGAAACATAGAAACGTAGAAAATAGAGGCAGGAGTAGGCCATTCAGCCCTTTGAGCCAGCACCGCCATTGAATATGATCATGGCTGATCATCCAGAATCAGTACCCTGTTCCCTAAGAGCAATATCTAACTCTGTTGAATGTTTGAAGATTGCTGGTAACACGAGGTTTGAAGAGACAGCTAATTGTGGGTAAAAGCATTGTCAGAATGGGCTATCCTAACACAAATTAGGATAGTTTGGTCTGAACTCTTGTTGAATGACTGTTCCAAATGAGTGACATGAGTGTAGAAAGGACTACAGTCAAGATTTTGGCCTCAAAACCTTTCTCAAATTTGGCTGCCAACAGAAATTCATCTCCATTGTGCGTCATAATAGCATGCAAATTGTGACCCGACTAATAGGCCTGAAATGGACCTGATCCCAGAGACACCTGGAAATGCAGATGAAGGAATCATATCAGTAAAAAACAAACTGAAGGAAATCAGTGGGTCAGGTAGCAACTGTGGAGGGAAATGGACAGATGAAGTTTCAGGTTGGGACAATTCAGACTCATGGAGTAGAGGAGTAAAGAGAGGAGAGGGAAGGGGTGGATCAAGAGCTGGCAGTTGATAGATGGGCTCGGAGAAAGAGAGGTAGATTGGCGGACATAACCCCAGTTTAAACTGGTGGAAGACAAGGTTGAATCAACACCCAACACCGTTTTCATACTTCCTTGCTGCAATATTGAGCCTTAACTCCAAAATGATTCCCTCCAGGGCAGCGATGACAGGAAACCATTCGTTTCATCACAGCCTGCACTTCCAACCCCAGGTCGCCCCGACTCCATGGGATCTATGCCTGTCCCGCTGAGTTACTCCACCTTTCTGTGTCTATCTTCGGTTTAAACCAGCATCTGCATTTCCTTCCTACACCTTCGTTCTCTTTTCCCAGTTTTGATGAAGGCCTGAAATATTAACTGTTCCTCACGCCAAAGAATGAAAATCCTTGCGCCCACTGGTCAGCTTGGAAGTAGTGGGCCGAATGGCCTGTTCCTGTGCTTGTAGGGCACCTTTGATTCTATAACTCTCAACAAGCTGTCACAGATATTGTAATATTCTATACACATCACACGAGACTAGAAATTAAAGTGAAATGGTATAAACGTAGGCGGGGACACACAATGTTTTTACATTGCACCACTTTGTTCCTCTTAACTACTTGAAATGAAAGCTTGTGCTGAGATCCAGACAAATGTTTAAATATATGCAGCCAGCTTATAGATGGCGTTTGGAAAACCTTTCATCTCCTGCACTGAACATCATGTACAATGAGTCAAACGGCAACCACATGGTGAATACACAACTGAGCTGAACAGAGTTTGGTTTTGAGGCTTGCAAGGGCCCCGAGAGATCCAAAATTATATCCCCAGTGAATGCACAGATATTTCTAACACAGATCAGACAAGACACATCAATTGTGTAGGAGTTGACACACACGTTTTGAATATCCACTGTAGGTGTGCGTAGAGCAGCTAGGCTATGACATCTATTAGTGTGTAACAGTGGCTCCGTCTTTTTAGGGCTCTATGATTTAGCCCCACACTCTTGAAAATACTTAGGGGTGATAGCAGGCAGAGAATGGTGACCACGGATTGTTTCTGAGTCTGGAAGCCTCTGTGTGGTGGTGCATCACAGAGATCAGCGTACTGTCCGACTCGCCTCTATCCCATTGCGGACATTGGACACTTTCTCTGGAACTGATGTGCCACGATGCCGAGAACTGTATTCCGCGCATTGTAGCTTTCCCTTTGCCCCATTTATTATACTTCAGTTTGACTTAATTGTATTTATGTATTGTATTATCTGAACTGAGTGGATAGCGTACAAAACAATTATTTTCACAGTATCTCGGGATACGTGAGAATAATAAATCTAAACTTAATCATCTGGCTCCCTAGTATTTTTTATGTACATGAATGATCTGAATACGAATGCAGGATCTATGATCTGTAAGTTTTCAGATTAAATAAAAACTGGTGTGTTGTTGATAGTGAGGAGAGTTACTTTCAGTTTCAGAACCATGTTGGTAAGATGGACAGAGAAATGATGGAAGTATTTTAGTTCAAATTGAGTCAAGTCGAGTTTATTGTCATCTGCATAAGTATAGTGAGGTACAGGTGCAATGAAACATTACAGGCAGAAACTCACACGGCACAAACGCATAAATCATACATGGCACATAAATCCCTCCTTCATTAGCATACCCTGCTATTTGCAACACGTCACAGAATCTTCTAAATGCTCCATTGACAATTCCTCCGTCCTCAACTCTGGCCTTTACTTCAGAGATATTCCCTTTGTCCTGAACATCCCTTGCTCCACTTTCTCTGCAACTTAGAAAACTATCCACTTTTTCTCTTTCCCAGATCTCGTTAATGGTTTTCAATGGAAATGTTAACGCTGGTTGTCTTTCCACAGATGCTGCCTCACACTGCTGAGTGTTTCCTGCATTTCTGTTTTGTTTCAGATTTCAAGCACCTGCATTTTTTAAATTTTCATTCCTTCCTTTCTCAACATCCGTATCTTAAACCACACTCATTTTCTTCATTATTTTTCCTTTCTGAGAGAGGACCATTGACTGGAAACATTGACATTATCTTTCTCTCCATAGATGCTGCCTGAACTGCTGAGTACTTCCTGTATTATCGGATTTTATGTTGGATTTCCTGCAGCTGCAGGTTTTTGTTCCAATTGTTCTTCATAACTGTGATGCTTCCCATAAATCTGCTCTACACTGGATCTTCTGTTTTCTCCTCTTCCACTAAAGTCATAAGAGCAACTTTTTAAATAAACGCCACTCTCCAATTCTTCACGTTTCCTCGATTAGAATTAATAGCACAACACTTATCAGGGCCTTGTGGTACTCCTTGTGCTAAAGAGGTGTGGAGTCAGATTTCTCCAAAGGAAACTGCTCACAATATTGGCCCCATGTTGGCGAGACCAGTCAATTAACAGCACAGTTAGCAGTGAAGAACACTGAGTTCTGAGTGAACAAGCAACACAGAGTGGGCAAAGTAATTAACAAACATAGCCTAATTGTGTGTCACAATCCCCAGGCCTGCTGTAAAATTCAACCCTGAGGAACACCTCACTTTATATGTTTCTTGGGATTGTTCCAGGCAAGATTCAGAGATTCGCAAATATTTTTAATTGCTCAAAGTTGGAGTGTAAACAAGGCTACAGAACTGAGAAAATCATCTGGTATGACCATGGTACATTGTTGTACAGGACACCGGTGTTTAGGTGAGAGTTACCACATACGAACATAAGCAAATAGAAGCAGTAAGAGGCTACTCAGCCCATCAAGCCTGCCTCACTACACAATATGAACATGGCTGACCTACCCCACGTCTATTGTATCTTCTGTGCCACTGTTGGGATGCATCACAGCTTGGTTTGGGAACAACTCTGCAAGAAATTGCAGAGGTGTAGATGTAACTTAGTCCATCACATGCACCAGGCTTCCCACCATTGACTCTATCTACAGTTTGCACTGTCTCCGAAAAGTAACCAACATAATCAAAGATTTGTCCCATGCTGGTCATTCCTTTTCCCTGCATCCATCTGGCAAAAGGCACAGAACTTCTACCCTTCTGTGCCAGTTCCCTGTAGCATTCAATTCTGTGATCTTTCAAAAATGTTTCTACTTCTGAAATATATATTGGAAATATATCACCATTTCTCCATCACCACTGGATTTCAGTCCTGGGGCTCCCGTCCGCAGGGGACATTCTGTTTACGGCTCAGCAGCAACTTCGAGAAACCCACAGACACTGCAACAATGGAAAACATATCTACTGTTTTTGCCGATAAACCACCAACCACAATTAAATTAATTCCAGTAAAGATGACAAAGATTACATATGTCAAGCATTATCCATCGAAATATTTTGCAGTGGGTGCCTTGCATTGTTATGTGATGGAAATATAATAAATACAAATGGAATGCCCCAGAGGCAAGAACTCGGTACATTCCTGAATGAAATCTGTCGGGAAAGGAATAATTAGAATATTACCTTTGGCAACGATGAGAAGACAACAATCAAAATTCCTCTCGTGTCCAAATATGATTTTGTGATGGAGAATTGATACAAAGCAACAATTGTCATTTCTATATTCACATATAGTTGCATCTAATGCCCATTCCTCACTAGCATTTTTAGCAAAAGGTTTTCAGAGGGCAGTTAAAAACCATCAACCACATTACTGTGGGTTTGGAATTAGTTATAGTCCAAGTGAGCCTCTCCCTCAATGTCACCAATAACCTCTCTCTCAATGCCCACAAGACAAAGGAATTCATTTTTTGACTTCAGAGCACATCCCCAATCAGATGTGAAGTGGAAATTGTTGAGTTCCTGTGCATTAATATTACCAATGACCTGTCATGGATCAGCTACATTGATGCGACAGCTAAGAATGCACACCAATGCCTCTACTTCCTGAGGAGACTGAGGAAATTCGGCATGTTTCCAGTGACTCTTACAAACTTCTAGAGATGCACCCTAAAAACCATACTGCCGGGATGCATCACAGTTTGATTTGGGAACAACTCTGTCCAAGACCGCAAGACATTGTAGATGTAGCCTAGTACATCACAGAGACCAGACTTCCCATCATTGACTCCATCCACATTTCATGTTGTATCGGAAAAACAACCAACGTAATCAAAGACCTGTCCCACCCCCGTCTTTCCTTTTCCCCCCATTGCTTCCATCTGGCACAAGGTACAGAACTTGAAAGCTTGCACCACCAGACTCAGGAAAAGCTTCTTCATCTCTGTTGTTAGGCCTCTGAATGGTCCTTGCATAAGCTAAGGTCATTCACGTCTACTTCATTGCGGACATTGGACTTTGTCTATGGAACTGATGTGCTACATTGCCGAGAACAAAATTCCGCACTCTTTATCTGATGTTGTTTGGTTACATAATAACTGATAATTTATGGTATTATTGTTTATTTTATATTTATTTGTTGTACTGGCACATCAATGGGTCTGTAAATTAGCAGCAAGCACTATATAAATGTCATTGTTCTGTTGCAGATTCATGTGACAATGAAACGTTCTTGTTTCTCTTGCCCTTTGGATTTCCAGCATCTGCAGGCTTTTGCCCCAGTCTCTCTCTGCCTATCTACACCTCCTTAGCCTTGGCCACATCCTCGTAAACTTAGTCTGCAGACTCTCTTCTCCTCTCGTGTTGTTTTCTCTCACCAACCTTACGCAGTTATTCAACAACCTTAAAATCCACACCCCCATTTTGTGCCGTACCTCATCATTTCCGAGATTGGAATCATTTGTCCAACAACCGCCAGGACACTCTGGCACTCAAAGTGTTAAACGTCTTTAGGCCGACACACTGATATAGCTGGTAGAGCTGCAGCCTCAACAGTCCCAATGACCCGGGTTCCATATTGACCTTGGATATTGTCCGTGCAGAGTTTATCCATTCTCTCTGGGATCAGATGGGCTTCCACCTAGTGCTCCGGTTCCATCCACAACTCAAGGGAACGCCGACAGGTTAACTAGCCACTGTAAATTGTCCCTGGTGCACCGATGAGCGAGAGAATGTTGGGGGAGTTGATGGAAATAAAGATGGAAATATTGTGGGATGGGTCGATGCAGACCTGGTGGGCTATTGGGTCCTTTTTTTTAAAATTTCAAAATATACTTTATTCGAATGATAAATATATACAATACATTAACCTTGCGGAAAATCCATCCGACATTTTCGGAGGCTGTACAATAGATCAATACAGTTTAGACATTTCTTTCCCCCAAATTTCCACAAATCAGTCCCCCACTCGTGCCACAGTGGCGTGGGATACCTTCCCTTATATTGAGGGGCGTCTCCACCATACCGTACCCCCCATGTCCAGCAGCGGAAGGGCGTTAGACTGTGGCCCTCCCCCACCGAGCCTTGGCGTTGGCTGCACCGAGCTTCAGTGCGTCCCTCAGCACGTACTCCTGCAGTCTGCAGTGGGCCAGTCGGCAACATTCCCTGACGGACATCTCGCTCTGCTGGGTGGTGAACAATGCTCGGGCAGACCAAAGGGCGTCTTTTACCGAGTTGATGACCCTCCAGCAGCACTCGATGTCAGTCTCTGAATGTGTCCCTGGGAACAGTCCGTAAATCACCGAGTCCTCTGTGACGGAGCTGTTCGGGATAAAGCGTACCAGGGACCCTTGCATTTTTCTCCAGACTCTTTTAGCAAACCCACACTCTGTAAAGAGGTGGGCAACCGTCTCCTCGCCATAGCAGCCGTCCCGAGGGCAGCGTGCGCTGGCAGTGAGGTTCCGACGGTGCAGGAAGGATCTGACTGGGAGGGCTCCCCTCACCGCCAGCCAAGCCAGGTCTTGGTGCTTGTTGGTGAGTTCTGGCGATGAGGCATTTTGCCAGACAAGCTGGGCAGTCTGCTCAGGGAACCACGCCACCGGGTCCATAGAGTCCTTTCCCTGCAGTGCCTGCAGGACATTCTGTGCTGACCACTGCCCGATGGACATGTGGTCAAAGGTGTTGGTCCGGAAGAACCCTTCCACCAACGACAGATGGGGCGGCAATGTCCAGCTGACTGGCACATTGCGTGGCACCTGCACCAGGCCCATCCTTCTCAACACCGGGGACAGGTAGAACCTCAGCAGGTAGTGACACTTGGTGCCCACGTGCCTTGGCTCTACACTCCGCCTGATGCAGCCACACACAAAGGTGGCCATCAGAATGAGGGTGACGTTGGGCACGCTTTTACCCACTTTGTCTGCCGACTTGTACATTGTGGCCCGTCGCACCCGATCCATCCTCGACCCCCAGATGAACTGGAAGATGGCCCAGGTGATCCCTGTGGCGTATGAGGGAGGGACAGGCCACACTTGTGCCAAGTACAGCAGCCCTTTTTGGGTTCATTTCCATGCTGTGTCTCTCCGGGACTCTAGGCTCATCCTTAATATATACAGTGACAAGCCACGTACAATATAGGCACCATGTTAAGTATAAGGAGATGCATCTAGTTCCCCGAGATAAACGCTGCCACATGTTGTGTTAAAAGGATGTGATTGTTAAAAAAAAACTGCTGAAGAGCAGGGGATGTCCTGTCTATATATTTGCTCCTTAGTTATTTGTGTGACCTTGTGTGGCAAGAGTTTTAACAAATCCTACATCATTTCAAAAGTATTCCATGGTGGAGTTCACTGGGATGATGTCACTATCGACAGGCTATCCACTGTGGGTGCTACTTATATTAACTGGCAAAGTTCAGAAACCACAAGCTTCCATAATTTGTTTCCACATTTAATCTGCTCCCAATGGCTGGTCTGTGGGGAGAGGTTAGACAGGCTTGGACTTTATTCCTTGGAGCACAGGAGGCTGAGAGGCGATCTTGTAGAGGTGTATAAAATAATGCGGGGCATGGAGAGGATGAATACAGAGTTTTTTTCCCCCAGAATAGGAGAATCAAGAGCTAGAAGCCATAGGTTTAAATTGAGAGGGGAAAGATTTAAGGAGCCTGAAGGGCAACATTTTCCACAGAGGATGGTGGGTAAATAGAACAAATCGCCAAAGGAGGTAGTTAGGCAGGTATTATAACCATAAAGACATTCCTTCAGGTAAATGGATAGCAAAGGTTTAGAGAGATATTGACCAAATGGGACTAGCTGAGATGGGTCCATTTGATCAGTATGGATGAGTTGAGCCAAAGGCCTTTTTCATGCTTTATGACTATTAGAAGGTGAACCTAAATATAAACCGTTAAGACTACTTAGGTCTTAAATGTATTTCACAATAATACCGAGCCAATACTGCAAACCCATGGGCTTGGTCATTATCTACGTTGAAGGGTAGTCATTCATTTAGAAAAAAGAACAGCTAACACTGGAAGCACTTGGTCAGTGAAGCAGCAAGAGTCTTCAACAGGAAATGGAGACTTTGGATTTATGTCTGCCTAATCTGCTGAGTGTTTCCAATGCTTTCTCTTTTGATTTTAATTTTAGTGCTAACGGGAGTCATCCGAGGTGGCACATCAGTCAAAGTACAGCTCTCTTTCGATCATAACCACATGTGGGAGAAGAGCATGCTCTTGGGTAATTTGCCTAACTTTGGATTCTGCTGAATCACTTCATCGCTAACCAAAGGTCTAATAATTTGACCAAAAGTGTAGATGCTTGGATTCAATCTATTATTAGCTCAATAACGATGAAGTAACTGTTCCTACTTTTAATTCTATTTACTGCCCATTGCTGCAGACACTTGGGCTCGCGTGGCAGATGGATACCAAATAAATTCCAAATGCTTCGAGTAATGTGGTGGTTGAGCTAAATGACACAGGAGGGTGTGATGGGGAGTGCACACTAACCTCTGCTCTCTCTTAGCTCTGGCTTTGGACTTAGACTCTGCGTTTAGACCGAGTTTAAACATCTAAGGGGGCGCCATCGTGTATGGCTGCCCAGCCTGCAGCTGTCCGTCCTGTCACCCTTTTTTAATGTTTTTAATTTTTTAGTATGTTAAAAGTTCGTTTGGAGGTTTAATTTTCTTTGTGGTGGGGGGGGAGAAACTATTTTTCTCAGTCCCTACCTGATCGGAGATGCAGCTTTTCTCCGGAACGCATCTTCGCCCCTTCCTCGCGGCCTACCACCGGGACTGGAGTGGGGTTTCCTGCCGTGACCGGCCAGAACTTTGGGCTTCGGAGGCGGCGCAGCGCTGGGGCGCCATCGCGGAGCGGGCGTTGCCTTGCCCAGGTCGCCGTGCGGTGGGCTCCGGAGTGCTGAGACCGCCGACTGCCAACATCGCGGAGCTGTCGTTGCGGAGCTTCCAGCCGTGGCGGCGCCGACTCTGAACACCGCGGAGCCCGAGATCTCTCGCCGAGATCGCCAGTGTCGGAGATCCAACCAGTGCGGCCTGTCGACTTCGGGAGCCGCGGTCTATGGCAGCAAGCGGCCGTTCCAGGCCGCTGAAGAGTGTTCTCCCGACGCCGAAGCCCCATCATCCGGCGAGAGGGCCTGAACATCGGGCAGCCGTTGCGGCGACTGTGGAGGCCTCAATAAGCCCGACCATGGGTGAACAAGGGGAAGAGGAATGGACTTTGCGCCTTCCCTCACAGTGGGAACCATTGTGGGGGGATGTTTTTATGTTTTATGTTCAATTCTTTTTTAATGTGGTGTCTTTCTTTTATTGGTGTGCTGCAAATGGCAACTCTGAATTTCCCTGAGGGGATTAATAAAGTATTTATCTATCTATCTAGACTTTGTTGAGAAATAGTTTGCCTGTTCATCCCGAAGAAAGAAGCAGCAATTGATGGGCAGCTGACGTCAGTCAACGCTGTGTGAATGTAAATATTGTTATATTATCAATATCACTTGAGTGTGCATACAGTAAACACTACATCAATGCTCAAAAGGCACGATTAAAAAGTGCCACAACGAACGTTCTAAAACATTGCAAGGCCACTTATTGATTGTAATAAAAAAGGACCTGCAGATGCTGGTTTATACCAAAGAGAGACACAAAATGCTGGAGCAACTCAGTGGGTCAAGCAGCAATTCTGAAGAAAATGGACAGGCGGCATTTCGGGGAAGAAACTTTCATCAGCTGATCGGAGGAGGTGGGAGTTAACTCGACCGCAAGAAAAGACCAGGGTATCTCAAGGCCTGCAACCATTTATTGATGGTCACGTTTTGAAATATGTCATTTGTTTAAATGTCTCCACTTTATAGTCTTATAGCTAATATATAAAATTAAAAAATAATTTTCCATACACATCATATTTCAGAAGATGTAATAAGATAGTCACAGGGCATGGAAACAGGCTCTGCGGCACATCTCGACAAAGCTGATCAAGATGCCCTATCCAAGCGAGTCCTATTTACCTGAATCTGGCCATAAAGGGCTTGCGATTTCCTTTGTCACAGGTTGGAGCTCTGTTGACAACAGTGGAAACTCAATGAGTTTTTCTCACGTTTTAATTATAACTGTCAGCGTGCAGACCATGATGCTGTTTCACAGCTGCCGATGGAGGTTTTGCAAAGAGAAAACCATAATTCTGACCAAAGCAAATGGCAATCCTATTGCCAGGCACCTGTGGTAGACACGGCTCCATGGGTGGACAGTGAAGTCCCGTTTAGCCTCTTCATTGCAACCCTGAATGCATGTTGCTTTGGTAGAGATGCTGACCCTCGGACCAGGGTTAAATCTGCTTTTCCAACTGACTGCAAAAGATCCCATGCCAGTATTTAAATGAGATTCCTCCTGATATGAGAGCCCTTCCTGATATTTATCTCATTATCATCTGTATTAATACTAATCTGATCACAGAGTCATACAGCGTGGAAACAGGCCTTCTGGCCCAACTTGCCCACACCGACCAACAATCCCCCTCGACACTACTCCCACTTGCCTGCTTTTGGCCCATATTAAGTAAATTTCATTTCTATAGCACATTTAAAAACAACTCTCGTTGACCGAAGTGCTTACATTGGTGCAGGTACTAACGTGCTACAAACAGTGGTACATAGATCAACAATACATACATACAGCGCTCCCTCAGAGGACCTCAAGACTTGAGAGCAGAAATAAGTTTTAAGTCTAGACTTAAAGAGTCGATGGAGGGGGCAGTTCTGATGGGAAGAGGGATGCTGTTCCACAGTCTAGGAGCTGCAACCGCAAAAGCGCGGTCGCCCCTGAGCTTATGCCTAGACCGCGGGATGTTCAGTAACCCCAAGTCGGCCAATCTGAGGGACCTGGAGGTGGTGTGGTGGGTAAGCAGATCAAAAATGCCCCTGATGTAGGTGGGGGCATTCTAAACCTATATCATTCTAAACCTATCTCATCCATGTCTTTGTCCATGTCTTTTGTCTTTTAAACATTGTGATAGTACCTGCGTCAACTATCTCCTCTAGCAGCTTGTTCCATATACTCACTACCCTTTGTGTGGAAAAAGTTGCCCCTCTGGTTCCTATTAAATATTTTCCACCATCCACACCTACATCCTCCGGTCAACATTACGTTTCCCCACCAACTGCACTATCCGCTCCGGATAACTTCATTCACACTGCCATCACTTGGCTCCCATCAATCTCCTTCAGGGACCAAAATACTTGCATGTCCTAACCAACTTTGAGGAGAAACCACGTGCCAAAGCTTTGTTTGTCTCAAAGAGAGGGAGAGAAGAGTGATGCAACATCTGGAGGTCAAGTTGCTTTCTGGTGCATCCCATCTTCCATCACTCTCTTACTATCTGCAAGCTGCAGACAGTATAAACGGGCACCACTTACCTTCCCTGTTCTCCTGGAACACCCTCACTGCTCCCCCGTCATGACTAATTCTATAAGATATACAGGAGCAGCAACCCGTCTGGCTGCTGGAAGAACGACAAGGACAGGACAGTGACTCCGTCACTTAATTACCACACAGGTTGGACACTGACACTGTATGATTTAGAGGATTGCACTGGTGGCTAACCAGAGGTCTGCCACCAGGTCATGGGCAAAGACCTTGGCCAATAGATGAAGCCACTTGGTATCGGAGACAGACTCATCTCAGGAGGAGACTGATACACCGAGAAATGTTTGCTGGTTGGATCTGCCGCTGGAGAGTGAGTGCGAGTGTGATCAGTGTCAATGGGCAGGAACGAGTACAATATAAAGCTGACACAAGGCTTCACTCAGAATGTGGAGTCCTTCCTTTGCAACATGGAATTTGCCAGCCTTGAACTGTCTGATGATCAACTCGGCAACTCCACTGCAGCTTTTGCAGCAGCAGGCGATCGCAATAGTTGTTGCAGATGACGGAGCTTAAAGGCAGTATGGCCAGTGATTGTTGCCAGTGCAGGGATGCCACCACTGGGAGTTGCAGTGGGTCCGTGAAGCATGACCTCCTATTGTTTCTCCTCTCAGCAAGTCACTTCTCACCTAGCCCATCCTTCCCACTCCAATGGCCTCAGAGTCACCATCCAGCCAGGCCGGACCACTGCAGGCCATGCCAAGAAGATGCAACCCACACAGAGGTCATTCGGGGGGGGGGGGGGGGGGGGGGCAAAAGAGAAGAGAGGACAGGAGCACCAGTCTCCAAATGGCAGCATGCAGCTTTGCAACTCAATCGGTGGAAAGATCCTCCCGCTCTGAGTACATCTTGCAAGATGTCCATTATGGCAGTCTCCTGCCACACCAGAATGGCACCAAGGCAACTTGCCCCTCACAACTGGTACGATTTGCCATTGTAAGACTGTTTTCAACGCACACAGTTCATGGTGGTATCCATCCCAATTTCTCTCTGACTGCACCTCCACTTCCACAGTTTATGAAGTGAAAATATTTCGGGCAACTAACTTGAAACAGATCACCTAAAGTGTTTCTACTGTGTTTAGCCTGCTGTCAGTGAGCAAGAAAGCAAAGAGTTAACATATTGCAGGCAGCGTCCTTGACCCCAAGTATTCTATGTTTAAAATGGACATTCTCACTAATGAAATTATCATGAACCGGCGTCCTCCCCACACTGTGCCGAGCTGACCCAAGGATTAAAAGAAAAACCTTGCTTAGGTCACTTGAAACCACTAGCAACTGACCATCTGTCACCTGGTGTCAGCTTGGAACCAAAGGTTAATTCATCTGTGGCTAAATAGGCCATTAGCACTGTTTGTGAAGTCAGATAAAGAGGAGTTTGTCGGGCAACATCGTCTGCTGAGCTGTCAATGCTTTTGGAGAGGAAGATTTATAGCCCAGGTCGAGGGAAGAAAGGGTGAATCGCTCCGCCCCAGCCTCCGACAGCAGGACTCCAGTTACACGCATTCTTGGTGGCCTCGGAAACTTCAGAGGCACGAGTTCTACATCACTGAGAGGTGGAAGCTTTTTATTTCAACTTCTTGTTTCTCTTATTTCAGAATGGGTAATGGTTCTTTGTTTTTTGTTTTGAGGTATTTTCCATGTCTTTTAACAAACGTATAATAGGCAACCACAGACGCTGCCTAGCCATTACTTCAACCCTCCCAGAGATAAGGTTCTTGGACTCCCCATTCTCCTTAAACACTTACCAAGCTTCAACAGCTGCCAGCTTCCAGCTGAGGAGGAAGAGAGACATGTCTAATATCCCGACGCCACTTTCCCTGTGAGCCCCTTCTTAATACAAAGCCTTGATGTGAGATGTTGAGGGGTCTATGGTTGAGGGGGCTCGACCAGATAAGGGCCATTCGTACATTCCTTCTCTCCAGAGATGTTGCCTGTCCCACTGAGTTACTCCAGTACTTTGTATCATTCTTTGGTCTATGGCCAAGACTATTCTCCTTAAAGGAAGCCATGTCATTGCTGGTGGGGGGAAATTGTTTTGGAAGATTATTATATTGATTAAAAAAAAATCTTCCTCTCTAAAAACAAGTGAAGGCTTGTCAGAGGAGTGGTCATGTGGAGAAACTTTTATTTTTGTGCAGCTTTGCTCAAAATTGTTTATCCCTTAAAATTAAGGACAATTTTTTAACATGTCTCCTAGTTGCCCCTCCAATTCTGGAATTTAAATTCAGTTAATTAAATGCCCTGGAATTTTAAAGAAACATGGAAGTTTCTTTCTTTAAAGAAGCACAGTAACAGGCCAGTCATCTCACAATGTCTGTGCCGAACATAATGGCGTTAAACTACTCTCATCTGCCTGCATATCCTTCCATTCCCTGCATATCTATCTGCCTATCTAATAGCCTCTTAAGTGCCACCATTATATTCATTTCCGCCACCACCTCTGTCACTCCGTGCAAATAAAACTTGCTGTACAAATCCCCTTTAAGCTTTGCCCCTCTCACCGTAAAGCTATGATATTTTACGTGATATTAAGCTTGTCTTTTGATATTTCCACTCTTGAAGAAAGGTCCTTACCATCTACCGAATCTATGCCCCTCAAAACTTTATCTACGTCTATCAGCTCTCCCCTCAACCTCCAACGCCCGAGATAAAATAGTTGACTTCATATTAGCTATTCCAACCTCTTCTTATTAATTAATGTACTCTTATCAGGTTGCTTTCAGGTAAATCCATTCTGCAACCTCTCGAAAGCCTCCACATGCCTCCTGTAATGGGGCGAGCAGAACGGCGCACAACAGACAGCCTTTGCAAGGATGACTGAAGCTACCAGCATGTTGTAAAACCCAAGATAAACACAAAATGCTGCAGCTACTCATCGTCAGGTAGCATCTCTGGAGAAAAGGAGTAGGTGACATGTCGGGTTCTCCATTTTTTTTTTTTACAGGAGAAATCTTCTGAGACCCCAGCTATATTTTACTATGGGGGGGCCCAGCAATATGGCCATTTTAAACTGCTTTCCAAACAGGCTTAGCAATCTTTTCAGCATAAGAAAAGCCATTTGATTGGTGCACAGATGTGAATGGAATGAGGGATAAAGGAGAAAAATCCAAACCTTCTATGATAAATACTCACTGCCTCTCATAAGCCTTTCTCCACTGGCCAAATTGTGGAGTAAAGGTGAACTTCAACAACAGTGAGTGATCCTGTGCCCCACTGGCTCAGTGGTGAGAGGAAACGCGGCCATGGAGTTTCTACACAGGAAGCAGGGAGAGTTCGCACATCACCACTGTCATCGGTTTTTTTTTCCAGTTGGCTTATCAAGTTCTGCCTGAAAATCCTGAGTTTAAGCAGGGATTCTAGTCTTACATCATTACTTCATGTGGGGTCCTCCTTTCAGACCCACAGCCATTGTGTGTTCATGCCTCTTTCACTAATTTACTTTGTAAACCTGAATAAAGAAGCCGTCAGCTCCCATTAGCCTAATCTCTGCAGCCACTTAAGTTGTCTTCCAACCCCTTCGCCACCTTTTTGCCTCCCAGATGATGAATGGATGAACAGATTCATTCTTCGAGTACCATTAAGCCACACAGTAGTTCATTCAAAATTCATTTTGCCAATTGGCTGCCTATTAGATGACCAATTTTGAGTCGGGTGGGATCAGGTGCAGCCTAGATGAACTAGAAACTGTTTGCTTGTCTGTTAAACAAATGCTTTTCCTGCATTCCACATTTCCTTAACATACTTTGTTTGGATAAATGTTTCGACGGTCAGAAGAAAAATTATGGAATGTTTATATTTACCAGAGGAACTGCAAAGTCTTCATTGGTAAATACCAGAATATAGCAGATATGTTACTCCACTTTCAAAATCTTGTGTTTTTAAAAGAATTACCGTAAGCAAGTATATATCGAGCTATAGAGCTCTACAACACAGAAACGGGCCTTTCTGCGCTACTCATCCATGCTGACCAAGTTGTCTACCTGAGCCAGTCCTATTATACCTACCACCACAGCTAAAAATTGCTTTAATATTTGGATGCAACTACTCTCAATTCTGAAGAGTTGTCCGGGAAGGATTATTCACTCCTCTATATGGATCATGTTGAAGATTAGCCTGTTAGAAGGGATAGAGATACAGGTTTAACTAAAGATTTAGAATCAAAAGATGTGAATCAGCAAGTCAGATAGCATCTGTGGAAAGAGAAATGGTGAACTTTATAGGTCTTGGGCTTTTCTGACATTATCTCCATTTACCAGAAACTGCAGTTCGTGACGGACTTTAAAGAATAATTTACCCTATAAAAGGTAAAATGAAGCAGTTGCTGAAAGGGCAAAGACTGGCAAGTGATACATGCGAGGGGATTTGATTGGCAGAATGGTGGCGTAAGTGGCAAAGGCTAGAGTTGAAAAGGGGACAAAAGGATGTCAGATAAGGAGAGAAGAGTTTAGTTTAGAGGTACAGAGCGGAACCAGGCCATTCAGCCCACCATGGCCACACTGACCGATGATCCCTGCACACTAACACACACTAGGGACGATTTACTATTTTACCAGGCCAATCGGATTCACCACCAACTTACACACTCACAGCATCACAGACATTTGAAATTAATTTTGATTGAATGAATCTGCCCGTTTACATAGACAATATGTGCAGGAGTAGGCCATTCGGCCCTTCATGCCAGCAATGCCATTCAATGTGATCATGGCTGATCATCCACAATCAGTACCCCGTTCCAGCCTTCTCCCCATATCCCTCGATTCCACTAGCCCCAAGAGCACTATCCAACTCTCTTTTGAATGCAGCCAGTGAATCGGCCTCCTCTGCCTTCTGAGGCGGAGAATTCCACAAATTCATAACTCTGTGGGTGAAAACGGTTTTCCACATCTCAGTTCTAAATGGCCTTCCCCTTATTCTCAAACTGGGTGGCACCAGCAATGGCTGCCTCGCCAACAGTCTGTCTGCTACTTCTTTTATTGTTGTTTTTTAAAAGTTTGTGTTAAATGTGTGTTTTTAGTGTCTTTAGCTTGTTTTAGGTGGGGGGGGGGGGGGGGGGGGGGAGGGGGGGAGGGGGTTGGGGAAACTTTAATAACATTTCTTACCTCGACGGAGATGCGATGTTTTTCCATATCGTATATCTGACCGCACTGCGGCCTAACATCGAAGAGTTGATGGCCTTTGCTAGAGATCGACTTTGCTAGGGAACTCCAATCGCGGGAGCCTGTGGGACTTACCATTGCAGAGCTCATGATCTCTTTGCCAGGGATCGACCTCTGAGCTCCAGCCGCAGGAGCCTGCGGACTTTAACATCGCGGAGCTCGCGGTCTCTCGTTGCGGCCTAACATCGAAGAGTTGATGGCCTTTCGTTAGAGACCGACTTCGGGAGCTCCAAGTCGCACGAGCTTCGACCGCCCCAACGTGGGAGCGTTGATCGCCCCGACGTGGATGGTTCAACTGCCCCGACCACGGGAGAAAAATTAGGGAAGAAGATTAGACTTCCATCAGTGAGGAATGCGAGGAAATCGCTGTGGATGTTCACGTAAAACTTGTTGCTTTTTTTTTAGCACACGTGACAATAGACCTCATGAATGGAATTAACCTCATGAATCTACGCTGCTCTCCCTCAATAGCAAGAATGTCCTTCCTCAAATGAGACCAAAACTGCACATAATACTCCAGTTGTGGTCTCACCAGGGCCCTGTACAACTGCAGAAGGACCTATTTGCTCCTATACTCAACTCCTCTTGCTATGAAAGCCAACAGCCATTAGCTTTCTTCACTGCCTGGCATACCTACATGCTTACTTTCAGTGACCTATGTACAAGGACAACCAGATCTCATTTTACTTCCCCTTTTCCTAACTTGACACTATTTAGATAATAATCTGCCTTTCTGTTCTTGCCACCAAAGTGGATAACCTCACATTTATCCACATTATACTGCATCTGCCAGGTTTTTGCCCACTCGCCCAACCTGTCCAAGTAACCCTGCATCCTCATAGCATCCTCTTCACAGTTCGCACTACTACCGAGCTTTGCCTCATCTGCAAATTTGCTCATGTTACTTTTAATTCCTTCATCTAAATCATTAATGTATATTGTAAATGGCTGCGGTCCCAGCACCAAGCCTTGCAGCACCCCACTAGTTGCTGCCTGCCATTCTGAAAGGGACCCGTTAATCCCTCTTTGTTTCCTGTCTGCCAACCAGTTTTCTATCCATGTCAATACCGTACACTCTATACCGTGTGCTCTAATTTTGTCCACTAATCTCCTGTGTGGGACCTTACCAAAGGCTTCCTGAAAGTCCACCTATACTATAACCACTGGCTCTCCCTTGTAAATTTTGCTTGCTACACCTTCAAAAAATTCAAGATTGGTCAAGCATGATTTACCCTTTGTAAATCCACACAGTCTTGGACCGATCCTGTTACTGCTATCCAAATGCGCCGCTATTACATCTTTACTAATCAACTCCAGCATCTTCCCCACCACCGATGTCAGGCGAACTGGTCTATAATTCCCCATTTTCTCTTTCGCTCCTTTCTTGAAAAGTGGGATAATGTTAGCTACCGTCCAATCCACAGGAACCGATTCAGAATCTATAGAACATTGGAAAATGATCACCAATGCATAGACGATTTCTAGAGCCACCTCCTCGAGTACTCTGGGATGCAGACCATCAGGCCCTGGGGATTTATCAGTCTTCAGTCCTATCAGTCTACCCAACACCATTTCCTGACTAATGTGAATTTCCTTCAGTTCCTCTGACTACTAATACATCTGGGCGATTCTTTGTGTCTTCCTTAGTGAAGACAGAACCAAAGTACCTGTTCAACTCATCAGCCATTTCCTTGTTCCCCATAATAAATTCACCGGTTTCGGTCTTCAAAGAACCCACATTTGTCTTAATTAATTGTTTTCCTCTTCACATACCTAAAGAAGCTTTTACTATCCTCCTTTATATTTTTGGCTAGCTTACCTTCGTACTTCATCTTTCCTCCCAGTATTGCCTTTTTAGTTACCTTTTGTTGATCTTTTAAAGTTTCGCAATCCTCTGGCTTCCCACTCATCTTTGCTATGCTATACTTCTTCTCTCTTATTTTTATACTGTTCTTGACTTTCCTCGTCAGCCACGGACACCTCTTACTCCGCTTAGAATCTTTCTTCCTCTTTCGGAATGAAATGAGCCTGCATCTTCTGGATTTTTCCCAGAAATACCTGCCCTTGCTGTTCCACCATCATCCCTGTTAGGATCCCTTTCCAGTCAACTCTGGCCAGCACCTCCCTCATGCCTCCATAGTCCCCTTTGCTCAACTGTAATACTAACACCTCTGATTTTACCTTCTCCCTCTCAAATTGCAGATTTAGAACTTATATTATGGTCATTACCTCCTAATGGTTCCTTTACCTGAAGTTCCCTTATCAAATCCGGTTGATTACACAACACTAAATCCAGAATTGCCTTCTCCCTGGTAGGCTCCAGTACAAACTACTCTAAGAATCCATCTCAGAGCACTCTACAAACTCCCTTTCTTGGGGTCCAGTACCAACCTGATTTTCCCAGTCCACCTGCATGTTGAAATCTCCTATAACCACCATAGCATTACCTTTGTTACATGCCAATTTTAACTTCTGATGCAACTTGCACCCTATATCCAGGCTACTGTTTGGGGGCCTGTAGATAACTCCCGTTAGGGTCTTTTTACCCTTACAATTTCTCAGTTCTATCCACAATTACTTTACATCTTCTGATTCTATGTCACCCCTTGCAAGGGACTGAATTTCATTCCTTACCTACAGAACTACCCAAACCCCTCTGCCCACCTGTCTATCTTTTCGATAGGATGTATCGAATACTCAGTTCCTAACTCTGATCCTCTTGTAGCCATTGCTCTGTAATTCCCACAACCTCATACTTACCAATCTCTGAGCCTTCAGCTCATCCATTTTATTTCTTATACTTCGCACATTCATATATAACACTTTTAATTCGGTATTCACCTCCCCTCTCACACCAGTTCCTATTTCACCTGACCTTACTCTCTTATCCCTTCATGAACTTTCTGTCCCATTCATTTGGATGTCTTTTGTAACTTTTCCTGTACTCTCTTCCACTTTAACTCCATCCTTATACTCTCAATTTGTAAACCCTTCCCACCCCCCACTATTTAGTTTAAACCCACCCATGAAGCACTAGCAAATCTGCCTGCCAGAATGTTGGCCGCTCTACAGTTAAGGTGTAACCCATCCATTTTGTACAGGTCACCCCTACCCCAGAATAAATCTAAATCCCTGCTCCTGCTCCACTGCCACCCATTCAGATCCCTTATTCCTGCCCTCACCAGCACAAGGTCCTGGAAGCAGTCCAGTGATAATAACCCTAGGTCCTGGTTTTCAGCCTTCTTCCTAACTCTCTAAACTCACATTGCAGAACCTCCTTCCTCTTCTTCCCGACGTCGTTTGTGCCCACATGCACAACCACTTCTGGCTGTTCACCTTCCCTCTCGAGGATGCTCTGGTCGGTCTGAGACATCTTGGACCCTAGCACAGGGAGGCAACACACCATCCTCGAGTCTCGCCTGCCGCCACAGAAGCTCCTGTCCTGCACCTCAGACAATGGAGTCACCCACATTATTGCTCTGCCCGACGTCAGTCTCGCCGGTCTAGTCTCATCACTAGGATTGGAGCCACCGACCTGTCCGGGAAGCGTCATCTGCCCCGATAGCTCCCAAGAGGGCGTGCGTACCTGTTTGCAAGAGGAACTTCCACCGTGGTCTCCTGCACCTGCATCATCCTCTTTCATTCCGACCCTACCCGTTGCACCTCCTGCACTCTCGGAGTGCCTGCAGGTCATGTCCAGGAAGCTTTCGTCTTCCCAGATGGACAGTAGGTCATCCAACTGCTGCTCCAGTTCCCAAACTCGGTCATCGAGGAGCTGCCCCTGCACACAGTTCCTGGAGGTGTAGTGGTCAGCGACATCAGCAATGCCCCTGACCTTCCCACATTCTGCAGCGTACACACTGCACTAGCATCCTTGCCATTACACTTAAATCAAACACACAACAGAATAAGTGTAGCCTCTTTGCCTTAGCCTCCTCATTAAAGACCCTCGAGCTAAACACTCGCACTTTACTCACCAAGGCACTTCACCTCAACAAGGCCGCACCCAAACAGGCCACTCCCCATCGAGCAAGCCCTACTTTTATTTGCTGTTCAATTAACTAATTTTACTAATTAGCTAATTTACAAATTTGCTCATTTAGATCCTGCAGCCAATCCCCGCACTTGCTCCTTTAGTCTTTTACAAACTTTTTTGACGAGAATGGTAGATCCTTTTGTTGCTTCAAGAACTATGAATGAAGCGTTGGGCAATTTAATTTTGCAAAAGCAAAATAAAGTATATGGGAGATGGTTGCTGTTAATTGTTGCAGCGTTACACAGAACCATCTTATCACCACATGGATGTTGCCAGGACAACAAGTAAGGGAAGGAAGGAATGCAATCCCTGAATAAGGACTTGAATTAATCCCCTTTCTTTCAGATTTAATGAAGAAATTGTCGATTATTTTATTCAACATTATTTTGGTCATGTTCCCAATGACTCCAAACATTTGTGCAAACACTTGAGTTGAGTTTTTGCAGCATCTGGCTTATTTTGAAACCACTTTAATTTCTCCGGCTGCACAGACTTATTCTGTGTAGCCGGTGTAACCAAATGGGTTTTCGTGGTAATCAGTGGCACACGTTCCGCTTCACATATTTTTTGCTTTGATTCCAAATCTGAAGTCATTCATTGCCACATTCTTGTGTTTATTTTTAAAAAAAACACAGCTTGAGCTCCTGCTACAACGTGAATAGAGCAAACATTCTCTCAAGCGCATCCAACATCCTACGTAATTCTCTATTATGGGGAATAGACAGGGTGAATGCACAATCTTTCCTCCCCCCCCCCCCCCCCCTCCTTCTAATCAAGAACTAGAAGGCATTGGTTTAGAGCGAGAGGGGAAAGATGGAGACAGGAACCCGAGGGGCAATCATTTCACACTGAGCGTGATGTGTACCAATGTGTTGCCAAATGCAGTAGTTGAGGCAGGTGCAATAACAACACTTAAAAAGGCATTTGGACAGGTACATGGATAAGAAAGGTTTGGAGGAATATGGGTCAAAAGTAGGCAAATATGACTCACAAGGATGGGGCATTTTGGTCGGCATGGACAAGTTGAGCCAAAGGGCTTGTTTTTGCATAGCATTAATCTATCGGAGTTCTTGAAGTTTTCAAAATGGAACATTTCTAATAATTTTATATAAAGTGACACAATTAGAGATTTAAACAATGTAAAACGTTTTTAAAAGTTTAATAGGTTTTTACAACTTAATTCCATAAAACATTCAGCATATATAACACAACCCAGAGTAACATTAGTTTCTGATTATGGATCTCCATGTGCACCTAGATTCAGCACAATACACGTGAGGAAGATTTCTGAAGGTATTCTTTGATTATGTTTCCTGCAGTGGTCCTCCCCACCATCCCTGTATCAGAGAGAGAGAGAGAGAGTATCCAGCCATTCAACAACTAATTGGGCCAGTGCTATAACGTTTGGGTCAAACCACTTCAGCTCACTTTATTCATGTTTAGGCCTTTCTCTATTCACACCAGGACCCAGCCTCCAATCTATGAACAGGGCAGATGCAAAGTAAAACCACTGATCCTGGGAGCCCCACAGAGAAAAGTCCTAAATCTCTCCTTTCCTGCCTCGACAGCAGAGCCATCCAATTCCCCTCTGCTAACACTCTAGTCCGCTGGTACGCGCCCTTAACAACTTCTCCTATGACTCCTCCCACTTCCTCCAAGTCCAAGGCGTAGTTATGGGCACCCACGTGGGCCGCGACTATGCCTGCCTCTTTGTAGGGTACGTTGAACAATCCCTGTTCCAGGCGTACACTGGCCCTATCCCCAAACTCTATCTCCATTACATTGACGACTGAATCATTGCTACCTCCTGCACGCATGCAGAACTCATGGACTTCATCAACTACACCACCAATTTTCATCCTGCACTCAAATTTAATTGGACCTCCCTCCCCTTTCTTGATCTCACAGTCTCCATCACAGGAAATATACTATTGACTAACATCTATTACAAACCCACTGACTCCCACAGCTGTCCCGACTACACGTCTACCCACCCTGCTTCCTGCAAGGACTCTATCCCCTACTCCCAATTCCTCTGTCTTCGCCGCATCTGCTCCCAAGATGAGGTGTACCATACTAGTACATCCGAGATGTCCTCATTCTTTAGGGAACGGGGGTTCCCCTCGTCCATCATAGATGAGGCCCTCATTCGTGTCTCCTTGGTAGCACGCAGCTTCACCCTTGCTCCCCCTCTCCCTATTCGCAACAGAGAGAGAGTCCCCCTAGTCCTTACCATCCACCCCATCAGCCATCGTATACAGCACATCATCCTCCGGAATTTCTGCCACTCCAACAGGACCCCACCACATTTTCCCATCTCCACCCCCTTTCCGCCTTCCGCAGAGACCGTTTCCTCCCCAACACCCTGGTTAATGCACCCCTTGCCACCCAAACTACCCCCTCCCCTGGTACCTTCCCCTGCAACCTCAGAAGATTCAACACCTGTCGCTATACCTCATCCCTCGACTCTGTCCAGGGACCCCGACAGTCCTTTCAGGTTAGACAAAGGTTCACTTGCACCTCCTCCAACCTCATCTACTGTATCTGTTGTTTCAGATATGGATCTTATACATCGGCGAGACCAAACACAGACTGGGCGATCGTTTCGCTGAACACCTTCACTCAGACCGCCTGAATCTACCTGATCTCCCGGTTGCTGGACACTTTAATTCTCCTTCCCATTCCTACACAGACCTTTCTGTCCTTGGGCTCCTCCATTGTCAGAGTGAGGCTAAACACAAATTGGAGGAACAGCGTCTCATATTTCGCTTGGGCGACTTACAGCCCAGTGGAATTAATATTGATTTCTCTCACTTCAGACAGTCCTGGCATTCCCTCTCTCTCTATCCCTCCCTCTCCCAAGTCGCACATGCTTCTAATTTTCACCCTACAAACAGCTTACAATGGCTTGTTTCCGTTATCACCGTTACTTTTTTGCATATCTTTCATTAATTGTTTTTTATCTCTGCACATCACTGTCTATATCTCTCGTTTCCCTTATCCCTAACCAGTCTGAAGAAGGGTCTCGACCCGAAACATCACACTTTCCTTCTCTGCAGAGATGCTGCTTGTCCCACTGAGTTACTCCAGCTTTTTGTGTCTATCTTCAGTTCAAACCAGCATCTGCAGTTCCTTCTTATGCAAAGAACCACTTTGAATTGGTTTGGGCTTTTACATCCTTTGATCTGTCACTTTTGATCTCAGCAGCTTTTATTTATTTTAATGTATTATAACATGCGATTTGCCTCATCCCAAAACAACTTGTTTCAAGGTCAGCGTTATCACTTGATTATGTTTGATCTTTCAACGTCAACTCAAGAGTCCTTGACATTGAACTTCAAGATAACACAACTACTGGAGCCAATCCTAAACAATGGCTACATTTGACGGGAGTTATTTTTGCAACATCTGCGGTAATGTTGGGAATCAGTTTACAGCTTTCATTTCTCCCCAATGTAAAAGTGAGAAAAAGAATCAAGAATGTGTTTATGTTCAGAGATTAGGAGGTGAAGGAGGGAAAGGAGTGATGACACCAAAATAAATCAGTTCTTCTATGCAAGAACGATCACATTAACAGCTGGCTTCACACCGTGTTAATGTGATCTACATTTTAGCTGCAGTGAAACTCCGATAGTCCGGCATATGGTTGATCTAAAATCCTGAGGATCTGGCATGGGGCTTACCAATTGTTTAGGAATGCGAGCTGGGGGTCTATAGTTGTGTCCAGAAATGGGGGATTGAATTGGGACCACCACCGGAGCCAGAGTCAGAAACACAGGTGGGCTTATAGTCGATGCCAGTGAGCTTGGACATTATTGCCTCCCTCAGTACTCACTGGGATCACCAGAAGCTGCATTGTTCTACTCTGGAACATATATTAGAAAAAACGTGGTGTTTGGGTATTTAGAGATCAGTAAAGCATGGAGACCATCGAGCATCTCTTCACACTAGTTCTATGTTATGCCATTTTTGCATCCACCCCCTACACACTGAAGGATGTGGGAGGTAACCGGAGCACCCGTAGGAAACTCACGCGGTCACAGGGAGAACATGCAATCACCACACAGACAGCTGCAGAGGTCAGCATCGAGCCTGGCTCTCTGGTGCTGTGAACAGCTGCGCCACGGAGCTGCCCTTGTTAGACGGAGTCTGGCTCCACCCGTGGCGTGGCACAGTGGTAGAGTTGCTGCCCTACTGAGTCGGAGATCCCCGGTTCAATCCTGACTACGGGTGCTGCCTGTACGGAGTTTGTACGCTCTCCCTGTGGCCGCGTGGGTTTCCTCTCACATTCCAAACACGTACAGGTTTTGTAGGTTAATTGCGTCTTCACTAAAACAAAAATGTAACTTGTTCCTAGTGTGTAGGATAGTGCTGGTGTATGGGGATCGCTGGTCAGAGTGGACTAGGTGGGCTGAAGGTCTTGTCTCCTCACTGTATTTCTAAACTAAACTCCCAACTCGCAAGGGTGGTGGATTGTCAAGTTCATGTTCAGGTGAGTTTATTGTCATGTGTCCCTGATAGGACAATGAAATTCTAGCTTTGCTTCAGCACAACAGAACATAGGAGGCACTGACTACAAAACAGATCAGTGTGTCCATATAGCATTATATACGTAAATACACACATGAATAAATAAACTGATAAAGTGCAAATAACAGACAATGGATTATTAATGTTGAGAGGATTCTTGGAGTTTTATTGTACTTGGCGTCCCTATTCTGTTGGGATCACACGAACCTGGATCTCCACCAGCAGGAAGGATGATCATGGAACGCCACCACCCACAGGGTCCCCTCCAAGTCCCTTCAACGACACTGGACATGAGTCCTAGAAGTCCCTCCACTACTGTGGGGAGACCTAGACCGCATGGAATGCAGGCGGCAGCTCAACAACGCCTTTTCAAGGGCACCTTTTCTCTGGCAGTCGTAGCAACAACCACACCCAGCCGTCCCATTTTTAGAATACCATGATATTTGTGGAAAGGTACAATACAACCTTCCAGCACTCTTCGAATATTGCAAAATACCACGGGCTATTTTTAAACCTGTGTGCCGTAACAACAATACAAAATTATCTAACACTCAATGAAACCAAGTGCTCCAGGAGAGTAATCACCATCTGCCACAAGACCAAAAAGGGAGATATTAACCTCAGTGATCAACAGAAGTAGACATTCAGCAGCATCTTAAACGCGGAGGCCTGGGAATTGTGGACCCCAATTTGAATTGTCAAAAAATGCAAAGCACAGCCAAGGATATCGCACACCAATGCCATGATTGGCTTAGACGGCACACTTAACAACTTACCCAGAGTTAATATAAGTGGATGAGGAACTGAAGGCCTCCTTCCGGATATCTTTCTTATAAATAACCACTCAGTGATGGAGAAGCAGAAGTACATAAAGCTCCATTGGTGGCGATGAAATATTGCAGATTTGGAGTCGATCCATGTGTTCACCGTGACATTGATGAACAAACCTGGCTGACATCAATGCTGCTTCTCAGACCTTTCCAATGTTTTCACACTCCTCCGCCCCGTCCAACAACGACGCTTCAAGGGCAGCACGGTGGCACAGCGGTAGCGTTGCTGCCATCCAGCGCCAGCGAGCCGGATTCGGTCCTGACCGCGAGTGCTGTCTGTACAGAGTTTGTACGTTCTCCCCTTGACCTGCGTGAGTTTTCCACGGTTTCCTCCCACACTCCAAATACGTACAGGTTTGTAGGTTAATTGGCTTGGCATAGTTATAAATTGTTCTTAGTGTGTGTAGGGTAGTGTTAATGTGCGGGGATTGTTGGTCGGTGCGGACGCAGGGGGCCGAAGGGCCTGTTTCCGCGCTCTAAACGAAGCTAAACCCCTGCCAAGATATCTCCAAGTCTGGCTCCTTTCCCATTCCCAAGTGTACATGTTCCACCACTGACTGACACGTCTTCAACTCTCAAGGTGCCAGAGCTGTGGAACTCTCTCCCCGAGCCTTTTAGCCTTTCTCGTTTCAAAGGTGCTTCTGACAACTTAAGGGCCTGTCCCACCAGCTTGCGATTGCATGCGTCTAGCGCGACCAAACGTGGTCGCTTGAGGCGTACGGCCTCGCGGGACCCGTCCCAATTTGAACCGCGGAGGCGTATCGAGTTGTGCGGGGCTGGTCCCGACATCATACTCAACAATCAGCTGGGCAAGAGACGGGCCGACTGAATTTGGACGTCGCACAACGCCGGGCGGTGACGCCATCATGCAACGGCACGCACTAGGCGTACGCCATCAAGACGCTGCGTACGATGTCAAGACGCTGCGCACGTCCTCAATGCGGCTGCGGGCCTGTTGGCCTGTTGGCTCTTTGTGCGCGGAATTTTTGGACAGTGTCAGTTTTTCGGAGCCCCGCGCGATGTCAGCACCAGCCCCGCACAACTCCATACGCCTCCGCTACGTTAGGTCGCGCTCGCCGCATGCAGTCGCATGCTGGTGGGACAGGCCCTTTACCAGCTGCACCACTCAAATCAAACTATTCTGATTTTACTTTCTGCTACCTGGCATGAGCTTGGATGGGCACCTTGGGTGGTATGGACTCAGTCTTAGTGGACTCTCGGAAAGCAGAAATAGACATAGATGGCAGAATAAAAGCCTGTCGATTTTCAGTCATCCCTTGATGCGAGCCAGAGTCTATGTCTGAAGAAGAGCATCGACCCAAAACGTCACGAATTCCTTATCTCCAGAGATGCTGTCTGACCCACTGAGTTACTCCAGCGTTTTGTGTCTATCTTCAATCTTTTTTGAGTCAGCACATCCCTGAAACATCTTGCTGTAAGGCATTTTATACTGACTATTTTCTGATGTTACTGTGGTGGTGAAGCCAGTGTAAAAAAAATCCTAAAATGGAATAAAAATTCCTGTGAAATGTTACAGGTGTTCAAACAATCAAAGGCTCCTGCCAGCCATCTGCGAATGGAAAAACAATGACTGTGGCTGAAGAACTGCCAAACCACAGGCCTCACTCTGCATTTAGTTAAATGTGAATTCAATTTCCTGTTGCACTTAATTAACCTCATTTGTATTTTGCCTGTGTGCTTAGATCTTAATCTCTGTGGTATTTTTAAAAGGTCTTTTAACAAGGTGCACTTTCAAATCAGAAATATGTTGCTAAATTCTTTGTATTTCGTTTAACCCCACTGAGTTGTGCTCAAACCAAGTGTAAAGTTGAATTCCCATTGCAGGCTGCACGCACGTTTAAAGTAGCAATGAATAATATTGCCAGATCTGAAGACGCGTGCATTCATCCGAGCTGGGGAGACCTCTTGACCACAGGTTCCAGCCAGGTACACGGACATACGCTACAATGGGTGGAGGATGGGGAATGAGAGAGGTGAGGGGTGGTGCAGGCTCTACAGATACATGATCACATGCTGAAGGACATCACCATTAATCAACACATGCTTCCTACGTATGCCCCCACTTCTAGCAAATCAACTACCATCACCCATACTTCAGTCCTCGGTGATGCAGCTAACATTGGAGATAAGAGAAACCTCAGATGCTGGAATCTAGAACAAAAAAAAAACAAAGTGCTGGAGGAACTCAGCAGGTTAGGACAGCGTCTGTGAAGGGAATTGTAAAGTTCAGAAGAAGGGTCTCGACCCGAAACATCAACAGTGTATTTCCTTCCTCAGATGCTGCCTGACCCACTGAGTTCCTCCAGCAGTTTGTCTTTTTTATCCAGGTGAAATTGATAGCTGGGTAAACACAGGACTACAACTCCCACAACTCCTTGCAGTCAGACAGTGTGCATCGCAGACAATGGCACCCACAATGCTTTTCTTATATTTCCAAAGGTTATTCCTACTATCATAAACCAATCCCAACCTAGCAGACCCTCAAAAAACGTTGACTTTACTGGAGACTCGGTGGCTAGTTGCTAGTATTGGCAATTACTCAGTTCATTGGCACAAAGATAATGATACCCATCTGATGGAAGGTGCCGACCTGAAAACTCTCCACAGATGCAGCCTGAAATTCTGATCATTTCCAGATTTCTAAATCCCTTCTGCCATTCATTTCCGTACACAAGGTTTTTATTCAGTAGCTCAAGGAGTTACATATCTTTTGCACAGTTGAATGGTAAAAACATGTTTCTTTGCTTCTTCCTCAGTATCAATTCCAAGAGATATTTACTTGCACACAACTTCTAATGAAATCTTATCTCAGCAAAATAACATTTTAATCCTTCCAGACTCAGAAACTTTTACTGTGTCCTTCAATTTTAAGGAGATACTGTGGTAGCCTGGACTGTTTTCCCTGGAGCAGAGGAGGTTAAGAGGACATTATCGAGGTGTGTAAATTCTGTGAGGGTTATAGAAAGGGTGGGTAGCAGGAATTTTTTCCCCGTAGGAAGGATGTCTTTAAACTGGAAGAGGTGCGGAGAAGATTTACAATGACGTTGCCGGCTTTGGATGGTTGTATTAAAAGGAGATGAGTCAAGAGTCAAGCGTGTTTTATTGTCATATGTCCCAGATAGAACAATGAAATTCTTACTTGCTGCAGCTCAACAGAATATGTGAACATAGTACACTGTAGACAATATAATAAATGAGAGAGAAAAAAGGTTCAATGTGTATATATACACATACGCACAATTACATACATATATATACATACACACACTGTATGTTGGATTAGTTTAGTTCAGAGATACAGCACGGAAACAGGCCCTTCGGCCCATCAAGTCCACACCGACCAGCAATACCCGCATACTAATATTATCCCACACACACTAGGGACAATTTACAGATTTATCAAGCCAATTGGCCTTCAAACCTGAACATCTTTGGAGTGTGGGAGGAACAAGGAGAATGTACAAACTCCATACAGACAGCACCCATTGTCAGGATCGAACCCAGGTCTCTGGCATGTAAGACAGCAGCTCTACCACTGCGCCACAGTGCTAACCCTATTGTGGGGGGATATGGGAGTCTTTTTTCCCTGGAGCTCAAAAGTCCGAGGAATGACTTTATAGAGGTTTATAAAAGCTTGAGGGGAATATCTCTACCTCATTCAATTATTCCCTTAGTGCACTCTATTTTTTTTTTTACTGTACCACTTCAGATTCATTTATCATTAATTGTATTATCACTTGTTATCACGTATATAATTTACTCATGAAGAAGGAATTTCATTGCACACTGCTGTATATGGCCATAAACTAATCTAATCTAATCTATACAAGGTGAAGAGCCACATTCGTTTTCTCAGAGTGGGAGAGACTAAAACTTGAGGGCATAGGTTTATGGTGAGAGGAGAAAGATTTAAATACCAGAGTGGTAACTTTTTCCACACAGAGGGCGATGCGTATATGGAACCAAAAAAGATGAGCACAATCGACGCCATTTTAAAGATGCTTAGACAGGTGAATGTGTGGGAAGGGTGAAGGGACAAGGGCCAGGCACAGGCAAGTGTGACTAGCTCAGTGAGACAACCTGGTCGGCATGGACACGTTAGGCCAGTTCCAGTGCTGTTCAGCTCTTTGAGTGGAATACACTGCCCCGGAGAGGATAGCATCTGATAGCATTTAAGAAGTATCTAAACAAGCACTTGAATTGCCCAGACATAGAAGGCTATAGGCCAGGTGCCAGAAGACGAGACTAACACAAATGGATGTCCACTGATCAGTGTGGGCATACTGCATGACTCTATGACAACCATTGGAGCTGAAATTTATCATTTGTTGTTTGATAAAAAGATTAACAGCAAACCCAAGATATGCAGTCGTGCGATGAAGCATGCAGCTGAATTTATTGGACTTTGTTACAAGATACAAGATACAAGATACATTTATTTGTCACATGTGCCAGATGGCACAGTGAAATGTAATCACCATACAGCCATACAGTAAAATTAAAGAACACAACATAGAGTTGATAGAATTCCTCAGCGGCCTGGACATCAGAGTCAGCCACCTCCTACTGGAGTCCGCGGCTCCCAACGTCCGCAGGCCGCGCTGGGCAGAGGACTAATACCTCATGCCTCATGCCTAATACAAATATTTGCCTTGGTGAACAACCTCTGATCCCTATGAACTGGACCTTGGTCTTGCATGAGAATTGGTCTGTGAAAATCAGGTCACAACAGAAACAATTGAATTCCACTCCCCCCCCCCCCACCTCCAATTCCTTCCTATTCTCTAAACTGTATGAGCTACTTAATACCAGAAAACAAATTCTGCAAGATTTCTGCCCAGAGAATGAAGATAAACAATCATTTATCCCAATATCTTTTTCAATGATAAAAGTTTAAAAAAAAGCTTGTATTAGTTCTTTAAAGAACGGGATGAAAGGCCTTGATGTAGAGAAGAAAAAGGGAAAAGAGAGCTGCATTTACAAAATGACCCTTGATTTTCTATCAGAACATTCCAAAGTGCTTTACACTTTAAAGGAGAAACATGTTCACTGTTGCGCTCAAGAGAATTAACAAAATACTTTGTGTAACTTTCATGTGTACAGTGCACAAAGGGCTTTGTACATTTTATTACCCATTTTTGTGCTTCCACTAAATCTGGATAATATCTACATCTTCTACATTACATTCCAGAAATTTGAATGGGGAGCTATAAATATGGGTTATATTTATATAAATAATCGGTTACAGTTAGTTCTCTTGTCGATTGATTCAAAGTTGATCCCATGTAGACGGGATGAACTGTAGCAAGAAAAAAGTGCCATTTGTCCTCACCAGTTGAACAGACAATTAAAGTTTACTGATTGGAATTCGTACCATTGCCACACTGCCTTGGCGCTTAAGTGTTTATGTGGAGTGATATCTATATTTTTGTGGCTCTAGCAACAGCCAGTTGCTTACACATACTGACTCATCATTTCTAAACACAAGCCTCCGATTTTCAACTTTGTATTCACTCATAATGTGGTTAGTTGACCAGTTATGTTGTTTGCATTTTCTTTTCTTTCATTCGGTCCTTTTATGATCCATGGCTTTTGTTCCAACAGCCAATATCGAGGAAAAAAACTGAGCAGTGGCTATTGTTCAGTCTATCCCAGGGACTGATTTCCCCAATTTGTAGGGATCTACTGGAGGCACTGCCTCAAAAGGGCAGCCAAGACTCACACTCTCATCCCACTACTACCATCGGGAAAATGCTGCTGGCGACTGGGAAGCTCCAGCCTCCAGGTTCAAGAACTGCTGCTTCCCAGCAATCATCATGTTCTTCAACGTTACACAACTTTATCGCAGCAGCCATAACCTTCTATGAACTGTGTCTTGTTGCATAATGGACTTCTAATTTGCACTATTATGGTTATACGGAATTACAGATATTAGTTTATTGTATTTGATCATTACATATTTATCTATATGTTTTTGCATGTATGGCCCTGGTAAGAATGTCATTGTTCCTTTACCAAACATATGATAATTCAACACTCTTGACAAAACGCATTGTGATTGGCATTGCAATCACCTATTTCCCCAGGAACTGACAACACTCAGCAATGGGGAGAGTTTAATTTTTAATTTGGTTTAGAGATACAGCATGAAAACAGGCCCTTCGGCCCACCGGGTCCGCACCGACCAGCGATCCCCGCATATTAACACTCTCCTACACGCATTTGGGACAATTTACACATACAACAAGCCAATTAACCTACGTCTTTGGAGTGTGGGAGGAAACCGAAGATCTCAGAGAAAACCCAAGCAGTTACAGGGAAAACGTACAAACTCCATACAGACAGCACCCGTAGTCGGGATCGAACCCGGATCTCCGGCGCTGCAAGTGCTGTAAGGCAGCAACTCTGCGCCACCATGCCACCCCTTTGTTGACAGGTGAAGAGGTTGATACTTGGGGTTGGCCGTGTATGTTTGCATTTTCCCATAATGGAAGAGTTAAATTATTGAGCTTATATTTAGAATGATTGACACAGAGGCACAATTCCAATCCCATATGAGAGCTGGTGAACTTAAATTCAAGCAATGAAAAAAACATGCAATAAAGCTGCTGGAGGAGGTAGTTGAGGCGGGTATTATCGCAACGTTATATAACATTTAGACAGGTACATGGATAGGACAGGTTTAGGGGTAAATGTGCAGGCAGGTGGGACTAGTCCAGATGGGACATGTTGGCCGGTGGTGGGCAAGTTGGGCCGTAGGGCCTGTTTCCAAGCTGTAATCGTAAGATTAAATGAGAACTTACCAGTTTGAAGTTTGATCTTTATTTTATGAGGAGTTACGATGAGCGATTACGTGAAGAAGGCCGTCAGCAAGCATGCGCGTCAACCTTTAAAGCAGCAGTGTGAAATCACAGAATAACAGTTGTTGAACTGACTATATAGTAAGATACGAGAGACTAGAAATACCAGCTATGTTATATATATGATTTTCATATATATATAACATCTTATTGGAAGCTGATGCTCCATCAACAGAAATACATAGACAATCTTGGGAAAATGAATTATGCCAAACTATTAGACCAGAAGTATGGGATGATAGTTTACAACATATACATCATTGTTCGCTAAATGCTAAACACTCTCTTACACAGTTTAAAATATTACATAGACTATATTATTCCAAATCCAAATTACATAATATGTTCCCAAAAGTATCTCCTATATGTGATAAATGTCAACATTTAGAAGCCAATTTGTCACATTCATTTATAAACTGTATAAAAATTACAAAATTCTGGATTGAAATATTTAGGATAATTTCGAAAGTTGTTAATATAACTTTGATACCTGATTCAAAACTAATAATACTAGGAATACTGGAAACAGAACAATTAGTAACAACAAATCAAAGAATTTTTATTGATTATGGGTTAATAATTGGGAAAAAATTAATATTAAAATTTTGGAAAGGCCCTACATCCCCTACAATCAAAATGTGGAATACAGAAATGTCGGAGACTCTTCATCTGGAGAGATTGAGACTTGTCCTAATGGGCAGGTTAGATCTCTTCAGAGGAATATGGTCTCCATATATTGAATATTTACAGAGTCATAACGGCTCGGTACGAGGGCTTGACTGAGGCCTGAATATTAGAATGGATGAAGAAATATATATAATAAATCATGCCTATATCTCCAATGACGGATTAATGATTAATACTCCATTCGCTTTCATATTTTCTTCATTATTTAGCTCACTTTATATTTTCTCACTTTATAAAAAATAATTAAAAAAGCGTATAGAAGCATAGTCCTAAATTTTAATATTAGTAATAATATCAATATTATTAATATTATGAAAGTATATAATGATGTAGTTTTGTTTATGTAAAACATTGTAATTTTCATAAATATGTTTCTATAATAAAAATATTTAACAAAAAGAAATACCAGCTGATCTTTTATGAGGGTTGGGAGCAGTGGGCACGTAATCGCTCATCGTAATTCCTCATAAAATAAAGATCAAACTTCAAACTGGTAAGTTCTCATTAAATCTTACTATTTTACTTTGGAGTCACGTGAGTGACTACGTGAAGACTTTGAAGCTCTGAGATTTCATGCCGTGGACGCAAGTCCAAGCCACACACTGTATTGGTTGACTAAGGATGAGAGATAAATGCAATCAGACATGACAATTTTTTAAAACATGCTGATGCTTTTAATGGACAAATTATAATATCAGTAGATCCTCTTATCCAGGGAAACTATATAACAGAACTTAAAACGGTGTTGGTAAAAGCCGATTCCACCCATGTGATTAACGTATGCCACCTCTGTGGTGTTGAATATGCAGATGATGCATATTCCCGCAATAAGCTGTAACCCATAGAGTGCACCCAGTACTTGAGCATAGAAGAACTGATGACTCGTGCGTATTTCATCTGTCGCCACAACAGTCGTGATACCCCTGGGGAATGCCAAATACGGAAAGTCCACCATGTAACTCAAAATGGTTTCTGTTGGTAAATGCATAGGTCTATGACAGGACTTGTAAACGGGTATTTCGGTATCTGCTCTATAGGTAATTTCGCAGAGTAGCCTATATGGACAGTCGATACTGCACAACAGTTTAGGTTGTCAAGAATGGTTTGATTATGGAATTTGGCTTGAATACCGAAACTCTCAATGCATAAATGGACCGGGTGTATGCCGTGAGGGTGGAAACTGAGCCAGGCTAGAATTTTAATTTGGAATTGACGTAGTTGTGCAGTATAAACAAATCTGATGTTAATTCACAAACCAACGTAAATTCTCCCGAACCAGTGAGTGATGCACACCCTGCATGTTCTAAAAAGAACCAGAACCACATACCTTCATGGTTACTGGTGGCTTCGTGGCATGTATCTCTGCCCCCGAGGTTTGGGGGGTAGAGCTGCTGGAGTGTGCGAGGTGCGCATTTTGGAGGAGGGCCGGCCTTGGCCATGCCCTAAAAAAGACTGTTGTCCATAATGTTCGGCCTTCATACTGGTACCAGCTTCGAGAAAACGATTGGTGCTGGTAGAGGCGTAGGGGTGTTGCTGTCGGAAAGGCCAAAGCTCTGCTTGTTGACGGAGCCCGGATTAGCCCCACGGCTTTCGCCTCGTTATCCAGATCTTTCACCTGTTTGGGTAGATCTTCTCCAAACAGGTAGTTTGGTGGCTGCACATTGGCTTTACCCAACCCTGCAAACTTTGGATTCAGGGTGGGGCGGATGGCATTCTTGCGATAACAATTTATCTCAAAGTGCGCGTTGCATAATAATGCCAGCGCATCTTGTTGGCCATCCGACAAAGGGACTCCGTCCACTGATCTGGCGAAGGCTGTGGTGCCTGAAGCCAGCAGGCTCAGAACTTTCTGGAGTTTTACCTCCTGGTTCCTGATGCCTCCCCCGATGTGGTTCCACATTGAGCTGTTTACAGCCGGCACACTTAAAGACGTACAGTTGCTAGGGGTGTGGTGCCTCATGGCTGTATCCACCATCACTTGCTCTCGGAGCTGATGTGAAGCCAAGTAGTTTATGTTGGCTGCAAATTCTGCCTCGAGCGCCTCCCCAATTTGCGATGACATCGTAAATTTTGATGCTATGGCGGGTATGTCTGCTTCTCGCAGCCCGTGCATCATAGTAAGTTCCTCAGACATACTGCCGAACTCTGAACCAGCCCAAAACTGGCTTTGGATGCTCCCCTCCTCAGAGAGGGAGACATCATGCAGCCCTGAACGAGGTGCTGCTGCGGGCTCTCTCGGAGGCCCGCACTGGTATGACTATGATCCCAGGAGTGTGTCATGATGGAGCATCCTCTCCATGAGTTGCTCCATGCGGGACAGGCGTCCAGCGACGCTGTCCGTAGTGGGAGGTGCACCCTCCTGGCCTGACTCATCTGAGCCTATAGGCCTCACAGGCTTTTGCTTGGCTTTTCCCTTTTTTGGGGTAGCCACGGTGCTCTGCAGAGTCACCAAGTCGGGAGTCGCTGGAATTATCATCAGCGACTTTGGTGGTGAAGTTGACGACCGCCCGCTACCCGCAGTCTCGCGGTCTTCTGTAGTGGGTTTCCCCACGGCCCGTCTTGCCTTCACTTTCTTGCCCATTTCCCCGTTCAAAGCTTGAAGCGATTCTGCAAACAAGGTTTGAACGAACTTACGACCTCAGAGCCTCAAGTCCAAAAACGTACCTGCGGGTCTTTTAAACTTACCGCTGGAGGAGCGACGCGCCTACCAGCCAGTCGCGCCGTGCAGTCGCATGTGGGCTGACGGCCTTCTTCACGAAGTCACTCACGTGACTCCGAAGTAAAATAATCTGTGACTCTAAAATGACAACAGTATTAGTGGCCATGACTATCTGCTTCAACGGCTCCTTCAGGGGAGCAAACCTGCTGCCTTTACCTACTCAGCCCAATGCATCACTCCTGCATCACCAATGTGGTTAACTCTTGACTACTCCCTCGGTTAGAGCCAATTAGGATGTTACATAGAACAGTGCAGCACAGGTACAGGCCTATCTGCCCACAATGTCTGTGCTGAATATGATACCAAGACCATCACTTATTTATCAGCGTTTCCATATTACGATCCTTCTTTTTTTAAATGCCACTAACGTATCTGCTTCATCCACTACCCCGGCAACTCATTCCTGGGTTACCCCGGGGTATCTCATTACCCCGCATAAACTTACTCCTTTAAACTTTGTCCCTCTCACCTTAAAGCTGTGCCTTTTGATTTTACCGTCTTGGGAAAAAGGTTCTGATGGTCTAACCTAGTTAAGCATCTCATAAATTTAGATTCTTCTATCAGGTCTCCCCGCTATCTCCAGCAGTCCATAGAAAACAATCCAAATCTGTCCAACCTCTCCCTGGTGCTAACGTGCCTAGTCCAGGCATCATTCTGGCCAATTGGTGCATGTGACAATAAATGTAACTTGAACTTGAACTTGAACCATTTCCAAAGTCTCCACATCCTTATTGTGATGGGGTGACCATCACTGCAACCAAAGCTCCAAATGCGGCTCAACTAAAGTCCTATATAGCTGCATTATGACTTCCTGACTCTTATGCTCAATAGCCTAAACTATGAAAGCAAGCATAGCATATGTCTTCTTTACCACTCTATCTACTTGTGTTGCCACTTTCAGGGACTTGGACCCCAAGATCCCTCTGTACATCAATGGTGTTACATGTTGACCTTGCCCCCGAAAATAATTTCTGCTTGCTTGCTGCAGTTGTACCGACAATTTGTCCAAAGTGATCTTTTATTTTTTCTGAGTCAGCATCAGCTTCACTGCAATAATGTCCACGGAGAACATGTCCGTTTCAGTCAGGTGATCTAAACAAAATACCTGGCCAAACAAAAAGACATTTTTTGAGCTAAGAATGGGACAAGATGAGAAAGAATCTTGTTTCTCTCTCTCTGTTCCATTGTTTTGGAGGTTAAATATGCTGACATATTTTTGATAGTTGGTGAGACATTTTAGAAAAATGTGAGGGTGTAAAGGCATTGGATTAAGGAGCAGCAACACCAAATATCTCAGCAATGTACCTTTGGGAGGGTGCTGTTCAACTTTTTATTTCTTGGAGTATTTGTTTTGGAAACATCTTCGCACATTGCAGCAATATTTTATATCAAAAGCGATTAGCAGCCTGTCACCATCATGCTTTAAGTATGTTATCCAAACACAAACTTCCTGCATCGAGAAAGATATGGCAGAGAATAGCTTCCTCTGATGGTACATGAGAATTCCTAGCTGAATATAGTGCAGCGATGTTATTATTTCCAAAGAGGATGTAATGGGAACTAACTGCAATATCAGAGCAGCAAGTTTCACTGAGGAAGAATGTATGGAGAGAGAGAGGGGGGGCGGGGGCAGGGGGTGGATGAAGAACACATCCTTTGAATCCCACATGTTCTGTATGCTTAACATGATAAAATAATTCATGCCCAGGAATCTGCATATCGACCAACTCCAGAATCACTTTGCCCTCTCTGTCACTCATTATGACGCTGAGTTCAGATGCATATCTCCTGCTGACGTAAGCTTGCACAAGGTGTTTAATTGTATTGTTGGGCGTTTCGACTTCAGGAGAAAAGCAGGTGTGACCTATGCATCTGCAAATAATTGCTGGGGTAAGCAAATACCATTTCTAAATTTATCTCCTCATTGATTCCAGAATTCCAAGCAGATGTAGACACTGCATGCTTTTGCCTCTGAGATATCTTGTCTGCTCAAGAACATGAAGCCCTATTGATGAAAAGTTATTATTTTGCAACATTAAATCTATTTTTTGTCCATGGATGCCACATAACCTGCGGAGTATTTCCACCCGTTTCTGTATTTTATGTCAAGCTGAAGGACATTTGTGAATATTTATCTCAAGTTTTACTTACAGCACTGAACTACCCGTGAAGTCTGCTCTACCATTTAAAGACAATACGATGCAACTTTACTTATCCCAGGAGGGAAATTGATCTGCCAATAGTCATAAAACACAAGATACATGAAACATGAACTTAAAGTGACGACTGGAAAGGATTGGGGATGTGCAGCGATTGTGGAGGGGGGAGGAGGGGAGTCAGTCTAGCCCATCACCAAAGGGGGAGGGGTTGTACAATTTGATAGCCACAGGATAAAGACTCAGGAAATACCACACAGGAGAAGACCAATGCTCATGTTACTTACATCCCATTGACCTGAGAGTCAACTGATAAATCTTAAATAAAGGATGCACGTTTTGTAGAATCCTAAATTAATTGAACTGTAAAATTATAATACCTAGAGATTGTGTGGGAGGACAGATACAAACTATATTAGTTCATTATTGTCAGTTGTACTGAGAGATAGCAAAAAACGTAGTTTGCGTGCTATTCAGTCACATCATATTATCCACAAGTATAAAGCCATACACAAGTACAAGAGATAGTGCAAAGAGAGAAATACCAGAGTGCAGAATGTAGTGTTACAACTGTATATCTTTCCAGTTACAGAGAAAAAGTGCAAGGTCCGCAATGAGGTAGGTTGAAAGATTCAGTGTGATCGGCATACAGTGGTGTCTGTCTTGTTGCTTCTTGCCCTTCTTGTGCGTGGTGGTGGAAAGATTGGTGGAAACAGAGCCGCGACGTGAACGCTCTTTCCTTGACCCCACTGATAACAGTGGGGAAGAACCAATTCCTGAACCTAGCAGAGAGAGGGAGTGAGAATAGATAATCAGAATGAATGTTAAAAAAAAGGAGCTATCCTGATTGAAGATCATTGCCCAGAGATCTTATGAACATTGAGAAAAAACAAGGTTTTCTTCAAGAGCTTTTGTTTGAAGCCATGATATTTGCAACCAATGACCTTCAGGACAAGAGAAGGAAAATAAAATGTTTGTAGAGAGTCAGCAGAGATAGAGAAGGCATCTTTCGCTCTCAAATACTATGGCTTATAAATTAGATTATGCAGTGTTTATCTATTTCAGTGCTCTGGAACTGACAATTAACTTATCATAGGGAAGATGCATCACCCTTGACATGTGATGAGGCTCTAACTTGTGCGAGTCCAGTTGGTAATGCTACTTTCACTTGCACGTAGATGAGCAAGCAGCAAATGCTGCCATTTCCTGAGCAAGCCCCTTTTTGATGTGTAGTGGAGGCAATTAGACCTCACTGTTCTGAGGCTCCTTCATTGGTAGCCTCAGGACAACTAGGTCTTTGTGGCACCGAGTACTAATTCAGGCAAGAGCCCTATTTAACGTTTATCCTTTGCTCACACTCCCCCCTCGACCAATCATCCCACTTGTCCACTGATGTTCCCCAGATGACCAGCTAATCAGCCCTTGCCTATCCATCCCGCCATCCCCTTCTCAAAAGCTTCAAATTCACAAGGCTTCCAACCAAGTATTTTTCCAAAGTCCCAATCTCCTCCCACTATTGCACCTGACCCAGGTCCCAATAAGGTTTGCCAACGCAGGTATCTGATGCAAAGTGCTCCACGGCCATTTGATGTGGTACTTTGTTGGTTCACATGCTTGATCAACGGTGTTTTAGCAGTAATGTTTTATTATTATTAATGTTTAGTGTTTTCTGAGTCATTCGTAACTGTCACTGTATGTCATGTTGTTACTTGTGGGCGGAGCACCAAGGCAAATTCCTTGTATGTGAATACTTGGCCAATAAACGTACTTACTTACTTACTTACTTACTTACTTACTTACTTACTTACTTTTCTAGCTATTCTCTCCAAGAGTATTGGTGTCTGTTCACAGCCAGGCTACCGATGAGTGGGGATCAATCCAGGGTTCCCCATTATATGTCGTTCATCTTCAAGAAGAAAGATTATGAGGATAGATTATGGTCACAAGAAATTGTACTCAACTATTTTGGTTGTGGTTCGGCAAATGTAAACAGCACACAAAATGTGTAGGGCTGAGTTACTCCACCATTTTGTGTCCATCGTCACATTTGGCTGCAACTGAGTGAGAATTGCAACTCTGCATAACAGAAGCTGCCACCTGTGGCTGGGTGCTTAGTTAGAAACAAAGATCCTATGCTCCGCTATAGGATCTTTGGTTAGAAAGACATCCTGTTTTGGGAGACCCTATCAGGGCCTGGGTCAGATCCAAGAGTGGGTGGAGATTGGGGCCTCCAACAAAGGCTTTGGGGAAGTGCCTTGCGAATTGGAGACAGGATGTCCTTCCCAGCAAACACCTAGCCACAGTCGGTAGCTTCTGTCATGCAAAAATGCAACACCCACTCGTATGCCCAAAACATATAACACTTTTTTAACCCCTTCATTTTGACCCCTTCCCTTTGTAAAATTGGAATCCCCCTGTGCAGCTGGTCCCAGGCAGGTAATATCTGGGGTAATGCAAGTCATCATACGACTGCAGAACCACCAACTGCAAGGGAAGTCAAACACTCAGACGAAAACTGCACGGAGATCACTTCCAGAACTGCTCCAATCTGCTGAGCAATTCTATCTTGCGCCTTCCCCCACCCCACAGAAGTCAGCCTCCTAATTAAGGAGCCACTGTTTTGGCTTGAAGCAATAACAACACTTTGGCTCAGTTCACTTCTGGTTTTCAGCTGTTTGTATTTCCCTTTATTCTCTGTCTAAAATTCAAACCTTTCAGAAACGCAGGGAATGAAGTATCTCCAGCATGCGAGGACCCTACATTAATATGAAAATAGAAAGGTTTGAAGGAGACCACTGTCCCGCTTCCATTTGCCCCAATCGGTTGCGATTGTTATGCCAGCTTCTGCAGCTGAGATAATGCTGTGCACAGATTTCATGGTTACAGGATATAATGTGTTTAAACATGCTCAGTAACTATCGAACGTCTTGTGAGACCATGGCTGCTAACACAAGCGAAGAATGCAATGAGAGTACATAAAGGGGCAGCACAGTGGCGCAGCAGTAGCGTTTCTGCCTTGCAGCGTCAGAGACCCAGGTTCGATCCTGACTACGGGTGCTCTCTGTATAGTTCTCCCCATGACCCACATGGGTTTTCTCCAGGTGCTCTGGTTTCCTCCCACATTCCAAAGACGTACTGGTTTGTTGGCAAATTGGCTTGGTAAAGTTATACCTAGTGTGTGTAGGATTTTGTTAGTCGGCAGGGAAATCACTGGTTGGCAGCAACTTGCTGGGCTGAAGTGCCTGTTTTCGCACTGCATCACTAAACTAAACTAAATTAAAAATACACCACAGAGACTCAACAAATCAAGCCCTGTGCTCAGGCCCAGGGAAGGCCAGCAGTCTAACGGAACAAGGAATTAAACATCATTGACATAAATTGTTTCAAACTTGGCCAACTCTTATATTATACATTTCTTCGTATCAACATAAGCTTTTCACTGTACTTTGGTACACTTGACAATAACAAACGTAAACCTAAAGTTAAAATGTGTTAAAAGTTAAAATCACCGTACTTACTTAAAATGCATTATAATTTAAAGTCACCTTACTTACAATGACGGATCAAAGGCTAACGACTAATGGCAATGGACAACCGACTACGAGTGTCAAATGCAGATGTGGAGAGGTCTGCAAGAGCAGCCGAGGCCTGAAGATTCACCAGACCTGGATGAAGTGTTTGGAGGGAGAGGGAGTGTCACATCGCACAAGTATTTTACCTGGTGAGACGCAGGAGGAGCCGGGCCCAGAAGCACCCCATGGAGCCCGAAGCCTCCAAGTGACGCAACTAGTCCTTCAGAACAGTTCTCCGGGGGCGGTTCGAGTCAAATGGCCTCAGGCCTGCAAGACGGCAGCCTGGCATCAGCTCGACGAGGACGTCGACAAGGTGCTAGAAGCAACTGCGAAGGGAGACGTGGACCGAGGGCTGCGGACAATGACGACATTCATCGTCAGCCTAGCTGTGGAATGGTTTAGAGCAGCGGAGAAGAAGCCGACCAGAACACCTTTCACCATGAACCAACGAGCAACAAAGATCCACAAGATCCGGCAGGAGCTGAAGTCCCTCAAGAAGCAGTATAAAGAGGCCAGCGAAGAGCAACGTTCCCCCTTGGCTGAACTGCGAACCATCCTGAGGAAGAAGCTGATGGCCCTCCGTAGAGCTGAATGGCGCCAAAGACGCCAGAAGGAAAGAGCCAGGAAGCGAGCATCCTTCATAGACAACCCCTGCAGCTTCACCAAACAACTGCTAGGGCAGATCGCAGTGGGAGTTTGGCTTGCTCTAAGGAGGAGATCGACCGGCACATCCTGACGACCTACAGTGACCCCGTCAGGCAGCAGGAGCTGGGCCAGTGCAACATCCTGATAAAACCAACGCCACCCATCAGGGAGTGATAGTAGAGAGTCACTCCTGAAAGAGGTCCAGGACGTTATGAAGAGAGCAAGATCTAGCTCAGCCCCTGGTCCGAGCAGTGTCCCCTACAGGGTCTCCAAAAACTGCCCCTTGTTACTGAAACGGCTGTGGAAGATCCTGAAAGTCATCTGGAGGAGAAGGAAAGTGGCGTAGCAGTGGCGATTCGCTGAAGGAGTCTGGATCCCAAAGGAAGAAGATTCCAAGAAGATCGATCAGTTCAGGATCATCTCCTTGTTAAGCGTTGAAGGCAAGATCTTCTTCAGCATAGTGGCGAGGCAGCTGACCAATCTCCTCTCCAGCAATGGCTACATCGACAGCTCAGTGCAAATGGGAGGCTTATCTGGGGTGCTGGGGCATCTAGAGCACACTGGAGTGGTGGCCCAGCTCATCAGAGAAGCCAGGGAGAACAAGGGAAACCTGACAGTGCTCTGACTTGACCGGGCCAATGCCTATGGCTCCATCCTACACAAGCTGATCCATGGCCAAGCATCATGTGCCGGGCCAAGTGACCGATCTCATCCTGGACTCTTACAACCAGTTCAGCATGAGAGTCTCATCAGGGTCAGTAACATCAGAGTGGCACAGACTGGAGGTTGGGATCATCACAGGCTGTACCATCTCTGTGATCCTTTTTGCCTTGGTGATGAACACGATCGTCAAGTCTGCTGAGCCAGAGTGCTGGGACCCTCGGACCAAGTCAGGAGTGCGCCAACCACCAATCAGAGCCTTCATGGACGACCTGACTGTCACCACTGAGTCAGTGCCAGGAGGCAGGTGGACCCTGCAGGGGTTGGAGAAACTGATTGGATGGGCAAGGATGAAGTTTAAGCCAGGAAAATCAAGCTCACTGGTGCTGAAGAAGGGCAAAGTCATGCACAGGTTCCGTTTCAGCATCGAAGGGAGACCAATCCCAACTGTCTCCGAAAGGCCAGTGAAGAGTCTTGGGAAGGTATTTAACAGCAGCCTGAAGGATACAGCATCTGTCCAGGCAACCTGTCAGGAGCTGGAGAGCTGGTTGAGAGCAGTGGACCGGTCAGGGCTTCCCGAAAAGTTCAAGGCATGGATTTACTAGCATGGTATCCTGTCAAGGATACTCTGGTCACTGCTTGTCTACGAAGTCCCAATATCCATCGTATAGAGATTGGAGAGGAAAGTCAGCAGTTTTCTCAGGAGGTGGCTGGGACTGCCCAGGAGCCTTAGCAGCATCGCCCTTTACGGAAATAACACCAAGCCCCAGCTTCCCCTGAAGTCCGTGGAGGAGGAGCTTAAGGTGACTCGGGTAGGAGAGGTGATGCTGTACAGGGACTCCAGCGACCCCAAGGTGGCTCAGGCAGGGGTGGAGGTGAAAACTGGGAGGAAGCGGAGAGCCGGCGAAACCGTGCTGCAAGCGGAGTCTCGGATACGCCACAGAGTCCTGGTGGGAGGAGTGACTCGGGGAAGAGCTGGCCTGGGAATACGCCACAGAGTCCTGGTGGGAGCAGTGACTCGGGGAAGAGCTGGCCTGGGAATCTTCCCACTCCTCAGTTTGACAAGGCCAAGGGGAAGGAGGGACGCAAGCTGGTCTAGGAGGAAGTGAGGACAGTGGTGGATGAGGAGAGGTCTACCAGAGCGGTTTGCTTGAGGCAGCAGGGGGCCTGGACAAGGTGGGAGCAGGCCATGGACAGAAAAGTCACATGGACTGAGCTCTGGCAGGCTGAACCACAGCGCATCAAGTTTCTGGTCCAGGCAGTGTACGATGTCCTGCCCAGCCCATCGAACTCTTCATCTGGGGCAAAGTGGAATCTCCAGATTGCCCGCAATGCTCAGGCAAGGGGATGTTGGAACACATCCTGAACTGCTGCCCAAAGGCTCTTGGGCAGGGCCGGTACACCTGGCGTCACGACCAGGTTCTTAAACCCATTGCAGAAGCCATCAGCATGGGAATCAACAGCTGCAGACGAGCACGGCCCACCACCCAGATGATCATCTTCGTGAAGGCCGGAGTGCAGCGGTCAAGAACCACAGCAACCAGGAATCCGTCAGGAATCCTGGCGACTGCGCAGGACTGGCAGCTTCCTGTAGACCTGGTGAAACAGCTGAAGTTCCCACAGCACATTGCCATGATCACCCTGAGGCCAGACATCCTACTGGTCTCAGAGGCAACCAAAATCATCGTCTTGTTGGAACTGACAGTGCCGTGGGAGGACCGTCGGGAGGAGGCCCACGAAAAGAAGAAGAGCTGGTCATAGATTGCCTTAAGCAGGGCTGGAAGGCAAGGTGTCTGCTCATCGAGGTTGGCTGCAGAGGTTTTGCAGGGCAATCACTCTACAAAGCCTTGAGTGCACTGGGCATCAACGGCATGGAGAGGAGAAGAGCCATCAAGAACACCACAGAGGCAGTGGAGAAGGCCTCGAGATGGCTCTGGATCAGGAGAGGAGGTTCATGGGGAGGAGCGAATGCGACCGGAACACAAGTCATGGTCTGATCAACCACGGCTGGGTCGCCTGGGTGAGGGTGTCTGATGTTGAAAGACCCCATGTTACATCACTGATGATGTGTTCAGGAGCATCAATAGATGTATTTTTTATATCAATTATACATAAGCTGAGTTCCAGTTGAACATGTTCTTGGAGAAGCAGATTCAGCATTCACGTTGCATGCAAATCTTAAATCCACATAAATCATCAGTGAGTTGCCTGTGCAGGAGCAAGCCATTTCTGCTCGACCATCGTCATATTGGTGATCAATGAACTCATGGCACCTGTAAATGTTTTATCTTGTTTGCAAGTCATCTCACCAATGTGATTTTTATTCTGTGCCTAAAAATATGGATATTATTTCACTCTCCTGATTTTATAACTATATTAGTTGGGACATGTCAAGGCAATAGATAAAACTCAAGAAATGAGCCGAGGGTTTAAAAAATTATTAAGTGGCGCGGTGGCATAGCAGTAGAGCTACTGCCTTACAGTGCCAGAGACCCTGGTTCGATCCTGACTACGGGTGCTTGTCTGAACAGAGTTTGTTCGGCCTCCCCGTTACCTGCGTGGGTTTTCTCCGAGATTTTTCTTCTTCAATTTCCTCCCACACTCCAATGACGTACAAGTTTGTAGGTTAATTGGCTTGGTATAAATGTAAAATTGTTCCTAGCGAGTGTCGTGTTAATGTGCGGGGATTGCTGGTCAGTATGGACTCGGTGGGCCGAAGGGCCTGTTTCCGCGCTGTATCTCTAAGCTAAATTAAAAGTGGGTTATGATCATGGCTTGGTACTTTTCTATAGTCAAGTCAAGTCAAGTCAAGTTTTATTCGTCACTTGCACATAAAGTGCAAGTGAAATGAATTTGCCAGCAGCAGTACCATTAAAAAAGAACACACAATAGACAATAAAAATGTACACAAGCATCCACCACAGCATTCATCACTGTGGTGGAAGGCACAAAAATTGGCCTGTCCTCCTTCATTTTCCCCCGTGGTCCATAGTGACCTTGCTATCATTGCTAGACCCATGGCTCAATCAGTAAACATCTGTGGTCATTTTTCATGGCAAAAGTAAGATTTCTTTTGTTTATATGAAAAATGGTCCGAGAATAGAAGTACCACCTAGTAAACTATACACATGCAAATTTCCCAAGGAATATTTCTTTATCACCCAGTTAGAGCACTAGACCTGATGTAACTATATGAAGCATTTAGTTCTACCAAACCATGGTAAATCTCTAGGCAATTACTTTTAAACATACATTAATATGCTTAAAATAATGCCAAGTATTCATGACATAATACTGAACAATAATTTTAGGACTAAAGATGACACAAAATGCTGGAGTAACTCGGCAGATCAAGCAGCATCTCTAGAAAGCATGGATAGGTGATGTTTTGGATCGGGACGCTTCGACAGTCTGTGGACATGTAGCAACCTGAAATGTCATCTGCCCATATACTCCAGAGATGCTGCCTGACCCACTGAGTTACTCCAGTATTTTGTGTCCTTCTTAAAAAAAAACAAGCATCTACAGTTCCTTGTTTCTACAATAATTTTCAAGCCTTGTTCTTGCAAATTATTCATTCTTTAAATATCTAGATAGTCATATACAAATATATATCAATAATTGGAATCAAAAATCCATTCATAAAGCTAATAGAATATTCCATTCTATATTTTATACAGCATTTAAATCTAGATTAAGTTTTAATAGGGGCCAATTCATGAATCATACAGAGATTTTGCGACATCATTGAAATATTATTGGGCGTCTCCATAAGACGTCCATCACTTTTATATCCTTTCAAATGTTGACAAACCTGCTGCACATTTCTGGAATATTCTGTCTCGGTTTTGTTCCATTCCATGAATTGAATTTTTTTTTTAATGTTTCCAATCAGTTTGGTTTTAATAAAATTCCCCATGAACGACATGGGGATTAAACTCTCTTAGATCTGATCTGCCAAATACTCATGCAACTACCAGACTTGAGATAGGAGGCAGTCTACAACCTATGTTTCACCTGCACTTTTTCAGACAATAGTAACTTTAAGGTTTTGGTGAAAGAAAAGGACACAAAATGCTGGAGCAACTCAATGGGTCAGACCGCAACTCTGGAGAACATGGATAGGTGACGTTTGGGGTCGTTACCCTTCTTCAGACTGTACTTTTCGGGTTGGGACCGTCTTCGGACTTTAGGATTAGTGTAGTAGCGACTACACTACTTGTGCAGTTCCCTTTAGAGGAACCCTGATTGTGTGCTCGATACAGTTATGTCGATATGTAACTGAGCCATTTTCCTGCCCTTCACTGTAAGTACCAGTGGATAATCTCAAGAGGCAGGGGACTGGGGGTCAAACAATGCTGCCCTGCAGTGGAAGGAAGCTACTGTTGCCAGGAGATGTGTTTAACAATAGAGATTCAAAGGGTAATCAGTAATTGTTAATGAATACTCACACTGGTGATTAGCATGTTTATTAGCTGAAACAAAACCCAGAGAAAATTTGTCATAGTTATGCACAGTTGCTATGGAAATGTGCTATCAACTCAATTTAGGCAGCATTTGATTTGTTGAATCTTAATGACCCCTGGACTGCTGGAGAAAGGTTATCTTGGCTGCAACCGTTTATTGTGCTCAGAGTCAGTGGAATATTTAAAGGGGAATTATAGTCCAAAAGTCCTGAGCCCTCAGCAAGTGCAGCATATTGGGTGTGTTGCCTCTAAGCCAACTTGATCTCACTTGGTGCTGTATCCAAGTGTGGCTATGAGAGGTACTTCTTGAGAATTATGGTCTGAAAAAGGCTCCTGACCTGAAAGGTCAACCATCCCTTTACTCCAGAGATGATGCCTGAACCACTGAGTTGCTCCAGCACGTTGTGTTTATCCCCTGCCCATCTAAAAGGCTCTTATCGTCACAGTAGAATATTATCTTGATGGATTCTCTCTCCAATACCAGTCCGAGTCTGAAATGAAACATGATTCTAGGTGTTGCTCCAAAGCAAAACGTCTCTGCACTGATGACTTGGTTGTTCTGTGAAGGAACTATTAGCGTCAATGTCAAAGTTCGTAAGTTGGTCTATCAGTCATTGATGGACCACGATCATAATCAGAGAAATGTTCCAGCTTCTTCCAATCCAAATCTCCCTTAAACTGTCATAAAACCAGTGATGAATTACCTGGATCTTGAGAATGTTTATCTCAATATCTGCCAGCCATGCATCAACAGTGACAGATATTTCCCCTGTGAGAATGAACTGCAGGTGAATCGTTGGGTATGGCTTTCATCTTAGAGGGTTTTGGCACAATTTATTAGATATCTCTTTCCTAATTCAAAAAATACAAATTATGGAAACAGCAATGCATCGCTGGTATTGATTATGTGGCTGGTGTACATTTTTTGGGAACTTCTGGATTTAGCTAAAATTAAAAACATGGAGCATGGAAATAAGCCCTTCGGCCCAAATCATCCATGCCATCCAAGCTGCCCCATCTAAACTAGTCACATTTACTTTTGTTTGGCCCCTATGCTTCTAAACCATTTCTATCCATTTACCTGCCCAGGTGTCTTTTAAATGTTGTTATAATACCTCTCAACTACCTCCTCTGGCAATTTGTTCCATATCCCACCGCCCTCTGAATTTGGCCCTCAGGTTCCTATTATATCTTGCCCCTCTCACCATAAACCTATCTCTCTGGTTCTTGATTCCCCCACTCTGGGTAAAAGACTCTGTGCATTCGCCCTATCTATTCCCCTCATAATTTTATGCAGTTCTCAAATAGATTGCAGCATTCTCTTTGTCTAATGTACTTGGAGGAAGTGTCTCTAAAAGTAACAATAATACAAGAACACAAAAAACAGCAGGAGTGGGTCATCTGCCCCCAAGCCTGGCCCCTCCCCTACCATTCCATATGATCATAGTTGGTCTGCCCCAAGTTTCAACTCCTTCTTTGTGCTTCTTCCCAATTGCCCCCAATCACCAATCTTTCAAAAATGGATCTGTCCGCTCTAAATAGTGGTAATGAACTAGCCTTGATTTACTACTATACATTGATGGAGGGTGGCATTGTGACTGTATCATCGTCACTCATTTCATGGTTGCTAGACACTACAGTTAATTGTCTCTTGTACATGGTGAGTGGTAGACATTGAGGGGCGATGGGTATGTGTAGAATGGTATGAGTGTAAGTGAAGTGTAAATGGGTGATGGCTGGCGAGGATATTGTGGGTCAAGGGGCCTGCTTCCATGCTCTATCACTCAGTAACTCTGAGAAGGCATTGCCTAATGATTTTACATTAGAACTTAGATTTTAGACTTTAGAGATACAGCGCGTAAACAGGCCCTTCGTCTCACTGAGTCCGCGCTGACCAGTGATCACCGTACACTAGAACTATCCTACACACCAGGGACAATTTAACAATCTTTACTGAAGTCAATTAACCTGGAAACCTGTACATCTTTGGAGTGTGGGCGAAAACCGGAGCAGCAGGATAAAACCCACGCGGTCACAGGGAGAGCATACAAACGGCGAACAAGCTGCACCCATAGTCAGGATCAAACTCAGGTCTCGGGCACTGTAAGGCAGCAACTCTACCACTGCGCCAGTCGCCCTGTGAATAGACAATATTTTGCCTGATGTGATGGATAATATTTGCATTGAATAGAGTGACAACTGTTTGTCTTAAATATTAATCTTGCATTTGATCAGAGATTACAAGACGGCTTACAGAGCAGTTCTGCGTTTATTTATTTTTTAACAAAGAAAACATTGTGTTGATGACAGCATTGAGAGATGCTTCACAGTATTGTCTAACAGTGAGAAATAGTCAAATAAAACAATTATCGTTTGAGAAATTCCTTACAAGAGTTTTCACCTGATCGTGACATGCCTTCAGCTTCTATTCCTAATAATATTATTGACAATCAGTAAATTCTTTATTTTGTTGACCAGTTTTTAGCCTGGTGTTCCTGACGGGAAAGATCCCATTACATTTTCCAGGCACTGGAGGCAGATTTCTATTCTTTTAAGGAAGTTGGTAAACCAAAATATTTCTTTTAAAATATTTTTGCAAATTGGGATCTTCTGAAAAAAAAAGATGAATTGCCATGTCGAAATCTATCACCTAAATTCTGGGAAGTGCATCCCCTGTCTTCTCAATGTCTCCATGAATCATGAACCTGCCATCTCAGCAATTAATGTAGTGAGATATCTGGTTCAGATAGCATTTAAACATTTCATTTGATGAACCCAGTGAGCATAATTCATTAAAAAAATCTCAGAGTTGAGGCACATGACAAGGTTGTGAGGCTATATGCACGTTCCCAGCAAGTTACTCAGGACAAATTTGTAGTTCAAGGAGTTTTCCAAAGAGCAACCAGTTAAATTCCCAACTCTCAATCTACTAAGGATCTTGGATCTGCACATGCAAGAACCATCCCTCATATCATCACCTCATATCATCATATCATGGAGTCATACAGCAAGAAAACTGGCCCCTCAATCCAACTGATCCATGCCGACCAGAATGCCGGATCTAAGATCCATTGGCCTACCATATACCTCAGAACTTTTCCTATTTGTGGACCTGTTCAAGTGTCTTTTATATGTCGTTAGAATCATGGAGTCAAAACAACATGGAAACAGTCCATTCAGTCCAACTTACCCGTCTGATCCCATCTAGACTAGTCCCACCTGCTCGCGTTTGTCCCATGTCCCTCTAAATCTTTACTAACACAATGAAAAGGTTTTGAGGGATATGGGTGAAATCAGACCCCCTCTGATGGGTCGTGCCATATGCCCAGCATTCTCTGAACCATCATGAGAAGCAATCGTGAGCTAATCGAAATTTCAATAAGGATTGACTAAAATCCAAAAATCCCTAGGTACGACAATACGTTGAGTGATCACTAGCAGTGAGGAGTCTGTCCCTAAATCCTTGTCTGCACCCTTTGCATGGCTGTTTTACAACACTGCATTTCCATAGCACCTTATGTTGTCAGCAGCACTGTCACCTGCAGATTTACCTCTGAGGTTGAACAGCACCCAAGTTTGGCAATCCGTCATCGTCCCTAAGCTTGGATCATGGAACAAAACTGTGGGAGTGTGGTCACCAGAAGGGCTGCAGAATACAAGAGTGTTCACCAGCACCTTCCTGACACCAATCTGGGCTATTTAGTAAATGTTGGACACACCAGCTGCAATTGAAGCTCAAAAATAAGATAAAATGAATAAGAAAACCAATGAATAAGAAAATCAGTTCCTAGTGTTTATAGAAAACCAACACAGGTTGCCTAGTGGAAATATAATCACCTCGCAAGTGGTTAGAACAATCAAAGGAGATTGTAGTCAAGGCAATAGATCTTAACGCAGGTCACAGGGTGGGAGAGGTGGGGGAAAATTCCTCCAGATCAAATTCCCATCATTTTTAGTACATTGCATATTATGCATATCAATTTTTAGGTGGGTAAAAAAAATAGAGATCTTTATAGGTAATTTTAAATTATAATATTCATATCTAATATGTGAAAATATAATGTGAGTCTGTCATTGGGTGTGAAACATATCCCACTGAGTATGCAGTGACATGCAGCAATTGAGCCCTGTGGTATTATATGTTGTTAACAGCGATCCAATGGCGCTAATTGCAGTAAATTGCTTGTAATAATTCCAAGGCATGTAAGGCTGCAACAAATATTATACCAAAAACTGTTGTGGACTGACATTGTGCAGAATCCAGATCCCGTACTGCAGATCAAGGGAGAGGAGTACTTGTCATTTATCTGTGGTCAATTTTCTGATTTGGATGCTGGCTTCAATTCAAGTTGAAAGCTGGTGTCATCTCAGCTCAGAACATATTGTTCAGAAACAGACGGAAAGCCAAGTGTAAAAATAGGCCAACAATTCCCTTGTTGATTCCAAGGCATTTCCTGAGCATCAAGCATGAAATGTGAAAACCCCAGATTCTGGGCTTTGTTTCACTGCAGCTCCTCTGTGTTTGCTGATGCTACTTGTTGGGTCCAGAGAGCTGCTGGTAGCACTGTTCAGGAACTGGTGATAATCTACAGTTGTTGCTGCTAAAATGAGCTGTGCTTTTCTACATGTATATTTTATATGTGGATATCATCACTGGCTTCGAATAATTCCAATTCGCCTCACCAAGCCGATATAGAAAGGGGAATTCTCAAAACCCCCAAAATAATTAATTCCATTTTCACTAGCCTTTTTTTCAAACAGTATAAGTGGCTGCCTCATTAATATTTACTAATCAAAATGTTATAGTGGGTGAAGAGAGGAATGAAGAGTCAGAAACCTTCCACAGTGGTGCACAAGGTTAACTCTCGACCAACAACAGTCTTGGCCTGGGACCCCTCATAGAGTCATTGAGTTACAGTGTTATACAACATGGAAACAGGCCCTTCAGCCCAACTTGCCCCTGCCAACCGCCTGCCCGCGTGTGGCCCATATCCCTCTATACCTTTCCTATCCATGTCTAAATGTCTGTTCAGGTCACAGCCCTCCTTGGTCATAGTCAGCAGTCTCTCCACTGCACACTTGCACCCGAGCGGGTGCCCAGACGAAAGAGACTTCCTTCAAGATGGAAATCAAAGAACTGCGGATTCCAGGGATCTGAAATCAATAGAAACAGAAATGCTAGAAACAGCATCTGTGGAGAACATAGAACAAAGAACAGTATAGTACACGAGCAGACCATTTGGCCTACAATGTATGTGCCAAAAATGATACCAAGGCAACACTATAGAATATAGAACAGTACAGCAAATAAAAAGGCCTTGACTATGGGTGCTGTCTGTATGGAGTACATTCCCCCTATGACCACATGGGATTTCTCTGGGTGCTCTGGTTTCCTTCCATACTCCAAAGACGTCCAGGCTTGTAGGTCAATTGGCTTCTGTAAATTGTAAATTGTCCCTAGTATATGGGATGATCACTGGTTGGTGTGGACTCAGTGGGCTGAAGGGCCTGTTTCCGCGCTATATCTCTAAAGTCTAAAGATCACACCTGCAGTCTGAGTGTTGCAGACGTTGTCTCTTCCTTGACTTCACAAGTCAAATCGGAGTCACCACAGGATGGAATCAGCAAAGCTCTCTGCTTTGAGAAAAGCACTTGTGGGGATGCTGGGCAGCAGTGGCACACTAATCAGTGGAAGAGCAGGTTAAGTTATTGGCCAAACTAACAGATGGCACAGTTGACCGTGCACGCCACTTACAGAGACCAGGTTAAGTGACGGTGAAGTGTCATGTAGAATTGAAGCTATTGAAGGTAATGATGGCCTTGCCAGGTTTCTCAGTAACATCCACATCAGTAGATGTCTCTCGCTGCTCTTGCAAGATGGCTACATGATGCTCTGCCGAGCTGAGGCAAACAACGGGAGCTGGCAATGGCGGCAGGTGTGCCAACATTCCTATTTATAACCCTATACCTGGTGTTCTCTTTTACACCATTTTTGTAAAATCTCAACAGGTACAAGACAATCGAATTGGAAGTGAACTGACTATTTTTCTCATCTACGAATATCGGTGGATATTTTTACGGTGGAGATTGACAGATTTTAGATTAGTACGGGTGTCAGTAGTTGTGGGGAGTAGGCAGGAGAATGGGGTTGAGAGGGAAAGATGGATCAGCCATGATTGAATGGCGGAGTTAGGAGTAGACACGCTGGGCCAATTGGCCTAATTCTGCTTCTATGAACTTATGAACTTATAAAAGTGGGATGAGACAGAAATTCTTACTGCTTTTAAAAGGTACTTGGATGGCAATTTAATATGCTGGAACCTCTGATGCTGTGGAAAGAACTGATTGGAACTGATGTCAATGGCTCTTTTACAATTGGGATAAGCCTGATATGTCAAATGACCACCTTCAATGCTATAAACATCTATAACTTTGTGATTCACCAGTGACTTCCAGTACGGATCCACTGCCGAAAGCCCAAGTCCCCAGCACTGAATTATTTATGCTCTTTACATGGGTCCTATTCAGCAGTTTACATCAATTTTGCTCATTTGATTGTCATTTATTCTTTCTTAAATTCAATTTCCTAGAAGATCTATTTTTAATGATATGCTTATACACAATATTCATATTTATGCCAATATCTGGTTTCCCGTTGCCAATTGCAATATTATCTTAATATCCAGAAATATTTGATATGATTTAGCGTGATGCACATACGCTCCCCGACTTTCCTTAATTCAATTGCATGCACTAATCTGAGAGGCTCCATATGTGCATTGTGGTTTCATAAGGCATTCACATCCCTGTGGGCAAAGGATCATGTTTCAACATTTCTTGGAATTCTGTTCCACTCGACACACTGTTTGTTTCCTGAGCTATCAGACCCAAAGACATAAACAAATCCACCGAGAAGTCTAAAGAGTGATCTGAATGCACTGTTTAATACGTTTGGACAGATCTTTCAACTGACCAGCCACTGCACTGGTTCACTGGTCACCTGCCATTGAACCAAGCTATTCCTCCTGGGTAGACTCTTCATCTGCTACATTGCTCCCCCAGATGAGTGGGGATGCTCAGTGTGGCACCTGACCTCACCAAGAGCAAATGATGGCTTGGGATCCCAGCATGGCTTTGGCAGCAAAATTAATCATTTGGCTCACCAGCTCTCACTGACATTAAGTCGTTGGGAAATTCTTTGGGCAGCACAGTGTCACAGTTAGTACAGCCACTGCCTAACATCTCCAGCAACCCAGGTTCAATCCTGGCCTCCGGTGACGTCTGTGTGGAGTTTGCATGTTCGCCCTGTGATCACGTAGGTCTCCGCTTGATATTCTAGTTTCATCCTAATTCCCAAAGATGTGCCGGTCGGTAGATTAATTGGCCACAGTAAATTCCACCTGGTATGTCAGGGGTGGTGGGATCTGGGGAGAATTAATGGGAATGTGCTGAAAATAAAATGGGATTAGAGTAAATTAACAATGAAAGTGCTGGAGGAACTCATCAGGTCAAGCAACATCTGTGGAAGGAATTGACAGACAACAGGTTTGGTCAGATTGATGAGGTGAGAGTCGGAGTAGTGTAAATGGGTGTTTGCAGGTCAGCTTGCCCTCAGGGTTCTGGCCTGCACGATTATGATCTCTGATCTTTGGTCGTTGGTATTTAATAGGATCGCGGTACTTAATCTCAATGGACAGACTAAACCAAGTTGAGTCGAGTCGTTGCCAAATGCACAAGTATGTGTGAAGCACAGGAATAATGATACATCTTGCTGGAGGCAAGATCACAGCTACATAGACTCAGACAACCACACAAAAATAAATCATATCTAAATTATACATAAATGACATATAACATTTCAAAAGGAAGAGGAATATGTACATCTACCAGACATTAATAATGGTAGTTAGTGGTAGTGCAAGAGGTGGGTCATAGGGTTCCTTTGCCGAGTCGGATTAGTGTTTCAAGAACTAGATAGTTGTAGGAATGTATTTGTTCCTAAACTTGGTGGTGTGGGACTTCACTCTTCTGTACCTCCTCCCGATGGTAACTGTGAGAAGTAAGCATGGCCTGGACGATGGGAATCCTTGATGACAGATGCCGCCTTCTTCAGGCAGCACCTCATGTAGATTATTTCGATGGAGGGGCGGGCAGTGCGCATAATAAACAATGCTGAGTTCACCGCACTCTGTAGCATCTTGCATTCCTATGTGTTGGAAATGCTGCAGCAGGCCATGGTGCAACCAGCCATGATACTTTCCACAGTGCCTTTGCTGAGGTCTGTTAAAATATTCAGAGACATACCAAATATCTTTAAACTTCTTAGAGGTTAGAAATCATTGCTGTCCTGTGGGATTTGACAAGGTCTGCCACTCACTGGTCGTACAACCCCCCCCCCCCCCCCCCCCATTTTAACCGGTATCTTGGAATCCCGAGCTTCCATCCAATGTAGTGTTTAAAAATTGGTCAGTAGCAGATCTGCCATTCTCCAAGGAAGGTAAAGATCTTGCAGTCTGTAACCAGTCCAACAGGCCATCGAGCATGGGACCGCTGCAGTTCTCAAGACTGAAATTGAGAGATCTCTGTTCAGTGTATCAAGTAAGTAAGTCAGTTTATTGGCCAAGTATTCACATACAAGGAATTTGCCATGGTGCTCCACCCATAAGTAACAACATGACATATAGTGACAGTTACGAATGACTCAGAAAACACTAAACATTAATAATAATAATAAAACATTAATGATAAATCACCATTGATCAAGCATGTGAACCACCAAGATACCAGATCAAAGGGAGGCTACAGATTTTTGGCTGCTGAGTAGAGCAACTACTCGTGGATAAAAACTGTTTTAATGTCTGGCTGTGGCAGCTTTGACAATCTAGAGTCGCCTTCCAGAGGGAAGTGATTCAAAGAGTTTGTGGCCAGGGTGAGAGGGGTCAGAGATGATCTTTCCCGCTTGCTTCCCGGCCCTTGCAGTGTACAGTTCAACAATGGAGGGGAGGTTGCAGCCAATAACCTTCCATATCAAAGGATATGGAAGAACGAAAGACAACTAGGGTCACAATGTAAGTCAGACGTGATATAACTGGAGGTTGGAGCATGTTCAAGTGGGTGAATGGGGCACAGTATTAGGACGGGCAACATATTCTGGCCTCCCCAATATTGTCAACATCTCATCAGCAAATACGTAAAAGAAATCCCATGTTTCTACTTGGAATAAAGGAAGAGAAGCACTGCAATGAGGAAACCTTGTGTGTATTATTAGTTCTGGCAGACTCTTGGTATTCAGAGAAAATACCACCATATACAGAAAGAAGCATTCACTGTGAATAGACCTGGCATCAGTAATGCTTTCCCGAAAAACAGTAAATAAAGCCACTACTGAGAGGCTGGATTCAATTAATTTCAGGCAAGCTTCAATTTCTAAATACTTCAGGAACCCGCACGCATGCAAGCTGTAAATTGAGCTGAGAATAACGTTTGTAGGTGAGTGAATCTGCAAACATAGCAAGAGGATTGCAAAGTGGCCAAGTTACTGGCTCACATCCAGATGCTTGGATCTGAAGACATGCATTTGAATCTTACCATAGCTGTTGAGGAATTAAAATTCAAATGAATTAAATAAACCTGAAATTATTTTTTTTTAAATCATTGATGGTGATCATGAAACTACTGGGTTGCTGTAAAAGCTCATTAGGTTCACTTCAGGTAAGGAGATCGGTCATAATGATTTCTCTAACTTCAAGCAACCCTTGCATCCTCTCTCTCTCCGTCCCTCTCCCACCCTGGTCAGCTGACTCAACCTCTCCCTATAGCTCAGATTCTCTACTTCTGGCAACATCCTCGTAAATTTTCTCTGCACCTTTGACAACCTTGACAACATCATTCCTTTAGCATTGTGCCCAGAACTGAACACAATACTCTAAATGGTGAAATTGGTGAAAGAAGTATTCGGGTCAAAAAAGCCCATGCTATTTACCCTTTTATTTCTTGTGTTATAGAGAGAGCAATATATTTGACAAACCTCTGCTGGTCAGCGTTGAGTAAGTAATACACCACACTCTGGAATTCAATAGGCTTATTCAGATTGTAACATGTAATAAATTCTTCACTTTTCATTACCAGTCAATTAAAATTCTTTCTTATGTGAGAGTATAACTGGATACGATTCCGTCTGCAAAAGATGGGTTTCCATCAATATTAGGCATATCTCGGGCAAAAATAGTAATTTGAGGAGGTTTAAAGAATGTCTCAAAACCACAACATCTCTGGAGAATCAGACTTCAGAATGGCGTTTAATGAAGTGCATGTGAATAATCAGGACTAACGGCTCTCTGGAATTTTCCATCCTGTGTTCACTGTTTCCCTGCTTTAGATCCCTGTACAATATTACACCCCAAATGTAGAATGTGTTTGACAGAGTAATAGCAAAGAGGCCAGATCACTGCCTTCACGTCCAAGGTTTATATGGCGATTGCTTTCTTTTTAATTCAGTAAATTAGATTTTCAAGACTTTGACCTGTCTATCACAATTTAATTGAGGCTTGGCATATTTGGCAGGCTGAGAGTAGACTGGATATATTAGGGCTCCACAATTACGATTTAGGTACTGAATATACATTCCAAAGCTGTCACTTCCAAGGAGACAGAATTCTTTGTGCAGTATATAGTCAGCAAAGCTCAAGAGTCATATAGTCAGGACAGGCTGCTGCAGCTTAATATTCATCAGGAGATCTGCTTCTGTGATCTCGTGGGAAGATCAATGAAGTCTACACTGTGAGGCTACTGAACACATGCTAAGTTTGAACGTGCGAGTTTCAAATCAGCCGCAAGGACAAGACGAGCTACCGAACGATCATGAATTAGAGCTTGGTAAGTACTGCAGTAAATCATTTTAGCAGAGTGATTGCCCATGCACAGATCAGACAGGTGAGAAAGATGTCAAACTCCTTACGAACATAAATTAGAGCATTTGTATCTGCTGTAGAATCTTGCCAAAGAGTTACCCAGACATTGACAATAAACTCTCTTGACTTGACATTGAACGCACCCTTCTTGGAATTCTTCAGCTGTCCTCTTGGCTGCCTATAAAAGTCACAATAAAACAAAATGTTCACAACTCCACGAGTTGCAGTGTACCAGGGCTAATGGAGCTGCTGCCTTTCATCTCCCAGCATTGCAGGTTCAGTCTTGACCTCTGTTGTTGCCTGTGTGCAGTTTACACATTCTCCCCGGGTTTGCTATGGATTCTCCAGTTTTCCTCCCACATCCCGAAGATGTGCAGGATGGGAGGTTAACCAGCGAGTAGTTGCCCCTTGTGTGTTTCTGAGAGTTTAGGGAGAGTCGATAGGAAGGTGAGGAGAATAACATGGACTTAGATTGTGGATGTGGTTGTCTGAAGGATTTGTTTCCACTCTGTTTGACTCTGTGACTCCCTACATTTTGCTGCCAATCCCCTTAACATACGTGGCATTTGGCTGGGAAAGTAAAATAGCTCTGCACTCCAAGTGTTACTTGATTGCAGGACAATGCCATTTACTTTTCAAGATATTAATAGGAAATTTATTTCTATTCCACAATGGCCTGAATCACAGATGTGCAGCAAAGACTGAGACTGATTGGGAGAAGGGGCACAGACTGTGATCCTCACTAGATAGACACAAAAAGCTGGAGTAACTCAGCGGGACAGGCAGCATCATTAGTAACATTGTTGAGTCTTACTGCATTCAGCAGAATCTGAAGAAGGGTCTGAAGAAGGGTCTCGACCCAAAACGTCACCCATTCCTTCTCTCCAGAGATGCTGCCTGTCCCGCTGAGTTACTCCAGCTTTATGTGTCTACCTTCGGTTTAAACCAGCATCTGCAGTTTCTTCTTACACACTGTTATCCTCACTAATCTTTAAATCCCACCACGGCCCACTGCATGTCTGATACTGGCAGAGGTGGAGACATTAGCACGGAAACAAGCTTGGCACATCAGAGGAGGACAGAAACCAGAATATTTCTGTGAGCTGTAATTAAATCTCCCAATATCCCAGAGCATAGCTGAAGCCATTGTACGCCGAGCAGATACAGTTCCACCAATACCAAACACTGCCAACACTTTAACTTTAATAAATACTGTCCAACAATATTGTTTTTAACACAGTCACTCAATTCACACAGTGAAAGCACGGAAACAGAGCCGATCAACTCGTCTCGACCAAGCTAATTGTGATGGGCAGCTATGCTAATCCCATTTATCTGCATTAGTCCAATATCCCTCTATTTCAGCATTGGTTCATGCAGGCAAGCTGATGTTAGTTCCATGTAAAGTGAACAGTATAAATAACCTGGTATCTATTTGCTTACAATCTACCAAAGAGCCACATCTACCTGCCACATACATATAATGGTGCAGCTGTTGGAAGGACAGGTCTATGGGTTATAGTCCCAGGAGAAGAAGTTCACTATTTAAGGCACAGGCCAGGAGGAATTCCTTCTGTTGGACATTTACAAATCTTGGATTTTTTTCTGGAGACACACGAGGCTGCAGGTGTTGGAATCTTAGGCAAAACTGCTGGAGGGAAATGGACAGATGACATTTCAGGTCAAGACCTTTCACCATTCTGAAGAAGGGTCCCTACCTGAAACCTTGTCTGCCCAAGCCCTCCACAGATGCTGCCTGCCCCGTTGAGCTCCACCAGCAGTTTGTGTTTTGCTTTGAAATGTTACATCCCAGGGAGCTCTGAATGTTGAATTCTAAATTGTAATGCCAAGATAGATTTTTGGACCAGGGAGAGGGGTGTGTAAGTGTCACAGATCTCATCAGCCATTTATATCATTGAATGGCAGAGAAGAGACCAGACCTCCTCCTGCTATTATGTGTAATGCCTTTTCTCACAATCATAGAACATAGAACAGTACAGCACAGGAACAGGCCCTTGGGCCCACAATGTCTGAGCCGAACATGACGCGTTTCCATTTGCCTATTCAAAAGCCTCTTCAACTGCACTATTGCATCTGCCTCAACCCTGGCAGTGCACATCTCCTTTGCTCATCAACCTCAGAGAAATCTCAAAGTATCGCATCTCCAAGCTGAAAGGAAAATGTAGAGAGCTCTTTGGTCGCGTTTTTAAGGTTACTCACTGTCACTTGTTATTGGCCTGTTTCCTGCCCAAGTGCAAACACAGATGTAAGGGAGCATGTGATGTATCCCAGTTATTGGCAATGAAACGTTTCATTTACAATTACCAGTAAGCATATAATGGGTCCCCATTTTGTGTATCAGTTTATCAAAGCTGGACGCATTCCATAACCACTGTAATAAAATAGATTTTTGAGGTTTCTCATTAATACAGAGAAATGTCACATCCTACCATTGATGCATTGCAGATGACAGTGCACATAATAAGACATCAATATTTTTCAGACCATGGAATTTAGTACGCATTGACCAAATATAAATGTGGTATCTATGAATTATTCATAGCTGTCCATGATAAACATCTGTGTTGTATATTCGTTCTGACGAACTAACTCTATTACCAGAAACATATTTACAGTAATTTCCTCTAAACACTTGAGGAGTGTTGAGAAGAGACAGGTTCGGTTGGAGTGCACAAAACTTCCTGGACTATTGCAGTATGTTTGTTTGTGTCGTCAGGCACTGCAGTGTGAAATTAGATGCACAGTAAGCGCAGATGTGTTTTTCAGATTATAATATTTACTGGTAAACAATAGAAGACTAACATCGGTGAAACTCAGCTGCAGTGGGGCAAAGAGTTTATTTTTATGTTTAATGAATAGGTCATCTGAACCCACCTTTTGGAAGTTGTAAAAGGCTGTAGCACTCATGGTTGGTCTAAGTTTGCTACTAGCCAACAATCTCAATAGCTTGCATAGGGAGTAGCATCATTGCAGAAATGCAGTGACAGTTATAAAGTCATACAGATGGAAAACATAACCTTCGACCCAACTCGTCCATGCCAACCAAAATGCCTCATCTGAGGTAGTTCCATTTGCCCGTGTTTGGCCCACATCACTCTAAACCTTTCCAATCCATGTATTTGTCCAAATATCTTTCAAATGTTATTGTACTTGCCTCAATTACTTCCTCTGGTAACTTGTTCCATTTACTCATTACCTTCTGTGTGAAAAAGTTGTCTGTCAGGTTTCTATTAAGTCTTTCCACTCTCACCTTAAACTTATGACCTCTGGCTCTAGGTTCCTCTGCTTTGGAAAAAAAAAAATCTGTGCATTCACCCTATCTATGCCCTTCCTGATTTTATACACCTCTGTAAAATCACCCCTCAGTCTCCTGTGCTCCAAAGAATAAAGTCCTAGCCTGCCCATCCTCTCCCTGCAGCTCAAGCATCTGGAAGATGCTCGAAAAGGAATGACGCTGAGATGACAGGAAAATATTCACATGCTGAGAAAATTAGATATTGGAGGGATTGGTGTATAATTTGATTCCAAAGCTGATCTGCTAAGAGTTGATAAAAGATTCAGAAATATTCATATTATGGTGGTGGTAAGGACAAGAGTAGACATTGATATATTGAAGACCCAAGGAACTGGGCAAGGAATAGGCATAGATATGGAATAGTACATGAATGCCAGTGAAGCTGCCTGCTTTGCTTGGAACTATGTTTTTTGAAGAATATATCTGATTCTTTCTTCATTATTCGGTCAGACATGATTTTGGTAGCCATTTGGGATAAATAATTCCATTGCATTCCCGAGCTACATTCCATCCATCCCCATGAGACACCCTCGAGGACAAGTCAACCTGGATAGTTCTGTCCACTGGTTGAAGGATGAAAATTGGCTAAGGTTTGGAAGCATGCCTTCCATCTTGGCTGAGGAATTTAAAAATATGAATAAAAGTGCAGTGATTTATGTTTTAGGGTATGGACTAATTGCCTGAAATCTGGCTTTTGCCAGGAGTTCAGTGACTGTATCCAATTTAGTAGCATTCTATTTGCCTAAAGATACTTGCCTCGGAATATTCACAGACTCCCTGCTTGTCATGCAATCAACTGAAGAGGAAATTAAAATGGTCTGGCTCCTGACCTTAATTAAGTAGATTATACAGTCCACCCCAAGGCATTGCAGGCTGCTGCTCAAATCACTGAGTGAGGCAAGACTTCTCTATCATGCATAATACTCTATGAATATACCTCTATAATGCAGGATATAGCGGCAAATATTCATGCCATTTGTCAGTGCAGGTAAGGATGTGGCACATCCACACAGGCTCAACACTCAAAACTAAAGCTTGCAAACCCTTTTTTTTTAAATGGAGAGCATTTTTTTCCAAGAAACTGTAAGCTCAGATCAGGATTTCTCTAAACTCTGAAAACAAATATCCAATGAGTAGACATTTGTACTGTAGGTCATGCAATTATTTATTCCTATTGTTGACCTACACTAATAAAATGTTTTTAAAAAGGCAATGCACAAAATCATGTTTTTGAAATCCATCTTTATGTTAAAATGTTTTAATGGATGTTCCTTTTAAAATTCATTTTTTATTGATTCTCTCGCCCAGAGCACTCACCATGATTACTGCAATCACTACCATGAGATCAACATTTTTTTGAGGATGTAATTAGGAAAATGGACAAGTGAGAGCCAGTGGATGTAGTGTACCTGGACTATCAGAAATCATTTGATAAGGTCACACATAGGAGATTAGTGGGCAAAATTAGGGCACATGGTATTGGGGGTAGAGTGCTGACATGGATAGAAAATTGGTTGGCAGACTGGAAACAAAGTGTTGGGATTAATGGGTCCCTTTCAGAATGGCAGGCAGTGATTAGTGGGGTACCGCAAGGCTCAGTGCTGGGACCGCAGCTATTTACAATATACATCGATAATTTAGATGAAGGGATTCAAAGTAACATTAGCAAATATGCAGATGACACAAAGCTGGGTGACAGTGTGAACTGTGAGGAGGATGTTTTGAGAATGCAGGGTGACTTGGACAGGTTGGATGAGTGGGCAGATGCATGGCAGATGCAGTTTAATGTGGATAAATGTGAGGTTATCCAGTTTGGTAGCAAAAACAGGAAGGCAGATTATTACCTAAATGGTGTCAAGTTGGGAAAAGGGGAAGTACAACGGGATCTGGGGGTCCTTGTTCATCAGTCAATGAAAGTAAGCATGCAGGTACAGCAGGCAGTGAAGAAAGTGAATGGCATGTTGGCCTTTATAACAAGAGGAGTTGAGTAAAGGAGCAAAGATGTCCTTCTGCAGTTGTATAGGGCCCTAGTGAGACCACACCTGGAGTATTGTGTGCAGATTTGGTCCCCTAATTTGAGGTAGGACATTCTTGCTATTGAGGGAGTGCAGCATAGGTTTACAGGTTAATTCCCAGGATAGCAGGACTGTCATATGCTGAGAGAATGGAGCAGCTGGGCTTGTATATGCTGGAGTTTAGAAGGATGAGAGGTGATCTTATTGAAACATATAAGATTATTAAGGGTTTGGACACGCTAGAGGCAGGAAACATGTTCCCGATGTTGGAGAAGTCCACAGCCGGGGCCACAGTTTAAGAATAAGGGATAGGCTATTTAGAACGGAGACGAGGAAACATTTTTTCTCACAGAGAGTTGTGAGTCTGTGGAATTCTCTGCCCCATAGGGCGATGGAGGCCGGTTCTCTGGATAATTTAATGAGCGAGCTAGATAGGGCTCTTAAAGATAGCGGAGTGAGAGGATATGGGGAGAAGGCAGAAACAGGGTACTGATTGGGGATGATCATCCATGATCACATTGAATGGCGGTGCTGACTCGAGAATGGCCTACTCCTGCACCTATTGTTTAATGTCTATTATCTATTGTCTAACACCTAGAACGATATATGGATCAGGAGCAGGCCAGTAAGCCTCTTGGACCTGTTCTCCCCTTCAAGAAGATTGTATGATCATGAGACATTGCAGCAGAATTAGGCCATTCAGCCCATCGAGTCTGCTCCTCCATTCAATCATGACTGATTTATTTTTCCCTCTCAACCCCATTCTGCTGCTTTCATTTGCTAGATCGTGGCTAATCTGATCATTATCACAACTCTGCACCTCAGCTTTATCCTAAATGGGCATCTACTTACTTTTGAACAGTGATCTCCAGTTTCTAGACTCTCTCCACATCTATGTGTCAAGACGCTCAAGACCCTAGAGGTTTCAATCCCTTTCCCTCTTCTAAATTCCTGTGAATGCAAGCCAAGAGACTGCACTATCGGAATAATATCAAATTAAAGATCCCTGTGACTGAGTTGGGGAATAAGTGTTGCTAATCTTTCATCTTTATAAGACATTACACTTTGTGTAGGGACCTGTTGCGCTATAATGCTGAGAACTATATTCTGTATACATTCTGCACTCTGTATCTTTCCCTTTGCTGATCCATTGTACTCAAGTTTAACTTGATTAACTTGTGTTGTATATTTGATCTGTTTGGATGGCCTGCAAAACTAAGCTTTTCACCGTACCTCGGTACACATGACAATAATAAACCTAAATCAAAACGTAAACCAGTGATAGTCATACAACGGAAACAGGGCCTTGATGCAGGGCCTGCATCGGACATCAACTACCTATTTGCACTAATCCTGCATTAATCCTATTTTATTGTGCAAGTATCATCAGCAGAAATAATATAATTCACTTTGTATTCAGGGTATCTCTGGATAGACATGAAAAACAGCATCATGTTGCCCATATTGTGACATTAAAATAAAACATCACCATGATTAACTGTTGAGATTATCTCAACAAGTGTCTTCACTATCATAAAGAGATGAGCAGCTGAGACTGTTGGAATTCCTGATTCAGATAATATTATGTGGGGTGCTATAAGTATTACTTTCAAAGATTATTCCTGGAATTAGGATAACACCTTTACTTAAGCCATTCAGCATGTCTCCAATGACCCTTACAAACTTCTACAGAATCACCACGAAAGCATACTGTCAGGTTGCAGCACAACTTGGTTTGTGAATAGCTCTGCCTAAGACCACAAGAAATTGCAGAATTGTGGATGTAGCCCAGTCCATCACCCAGTCCTCCCTACCATCGGCTCCATCTACATTTCATGTTGCTTTGGAAAAGCAGCCAACATAATCAAAAACCCGTCCCACCTCAGTCACTCCTTCTTCTTCCCACTCCTATTGGGCAAAAGATACAGAAGCTTGAATGCACACATCACCAGACTGAGGAGCAGCCTCTTCTAATTTATTATCAAGCTTCTGAATTCAAACTAGTGTGCTGTCTAATTCATCTTTGCCCCATTCCGGCCATTAGATTTTGTCTCTGGAACTGTTGCACTACAATGCCTGGAACTCCATATCTTTCCCTTTGCTCTCCCTTTTGTACTTGAGTTCGGCTTGAATGTATTTATAGACAGTATGGTATTACCTGATTTGGTTGGACAGCATGCAAAACAAATGTTTTCACTGTACCTAGGTCTTCAGCAACCATAATAAACCTAGAGCTGAACTTAAAAACTCATTTCAGAAAGTTGATGGCTCTAATATTGAAGAGATGTCCATTTTGTCAACATTACCATTGGAAATAGATATACAACAAGCAAGTAAGAAGAGCATGGCGGAAAAATACTTCTGGCCGAGTAGTTATTACTTTAGGCCAGACCCGCTGTAGCTATTCTAGAACTGTTGAGTGTGGGGAAATTAACAAATTTTATTTCCATTTGATTTTAAATCTTTGCAATAAAGTAAATGGGGTTTGTTAGACATTATGCAGGCCTTTAAGTTTTCAAAAAATATTATTTTTGGATCCTCCATGGGGATATGGTATACTAGAGCCACAATGAGCTGGAATGTACCTGTGGATTTAAGGAATTTAGTTTTCTTTTAAGTTTGATCATATTTTCCAATTGAACAGATGGCTTGTTGCATTGCCTATAGCTAATGGCAGAGTAAACGTTTAATTAAATAGTTCATAATCTTTAATTCGCAGCTCTATGCACCCACCACTCTTCAAAAACCGCAACATTGTGCACTCATAATACTCATCTATGAGTTCCCTGTATTAAAGCAATGACTAGTATCAAAATTACTTAATTGTCTGTCACATGCTTTGCTTACCGAATAGTGAAAGGTTTGGATCGAGTGGATGTGGAGAGGATGTTTCCACTAGTGGGAGAGTCTACAACTAGGGATCATAGCATCAGAATTAAAGGATATTACTTTAAGAAGGAGGTGGGGAGGAATCTCTTTAGTCAGAGGGTGGTGAATCTTGTGAATTTCTTTGCCACAGAAGGCTGCAGAGGCCAAGTCAATGGATATTTTTACAGCAGAGATAGATAGATTCTTGATTAGTGGGGGTGCTGGCAGTTATGGGGTAAAGTCGGGGAGAATGGAGTTAGCAGCGAGAGATAGGTCAGCCATGATGGAATGGCAGAGCAGAAAATGATGGGCCGAATGGCCTAATTCTGCTCCTATCACTTATAACTTTCTGACTTTCTGACTGCATTATGGCTGTGAAAGAAACTGTAATAATGCAACATTTTCCTTAATTATTACTATTATTATTCAGGAAAATTATAAGAACACTGCTTCTAATTACAGTCGAGTAGGTTTCGCATTTTCGGTCACAAATACTGGTCACAATACAGTCCATCAACTAACCTGTGACTAATATTTAATGCATTTCACTGAGTTTGAAGTGACACTACCCCAGGTCATACCCATAGGTTTTGATTCTTAAGCCAAAAGATATTGGCCTCTGTTTTGTGGGCGAATGCTGGCAGTTCTGTACAGCACAAATAAGCCCCAGTTTTTGTCAGCCGATCTTCCACCACTATCGCCCACCCCCCAATACTCTGACATTGGATTCCACCGTGAGTTCATCAGGCAAATTCAAAGCAGCAGCAACTTCAATCCTTTAAGATGAGGAATATACTTGCAGTTCCCTGCAAAGGGACATTATTTTTATATTTGAAATAATTGAGAGTCGTTTGAAATTGTATTTGTAATTATTTTGGGATGTTTGCGTTTCCCGACCAGCGATCCCCGCACACTAACAGTATCCTACATACACTAGGGACAATTTACAATTTTACCAAAGCCAATTAACCTACAAACCTGCACATCTTTGGAGTGTGGGAAGAAACTGTAGCACCTGGAGAAAACCCTTGTAGTTTATGGGGAGAAGGTAAAACTCCGTACAGACAGCACCCGTGGTCAGGATCGAACCCGGGTCACTGGTGCTGTAAGGCAGAAACACTACCAATGCGCCACTGTTCCGCCCAAGATGCCAACCAAGATATCCCATCTACGCGAGTCCCAACTGCCCGTGTTTCACTCCTATCCTTCTAGATCCATCATAATTTCCAATACTGTCCTTCCATCGAATCGAAGACTCTGATGTTAGGTTCGAGCAAGCAGCCCTTTCAGATCTGCTGCACCAGTGAAAGACATGAAATTAACACAAACTGATTATGATAAATCCAGCAGAGTTTGGGCTCTGAGTTCAGGAACACGATGATTATGCGGCTATTTCTGCCGTGACTGCGTAATTGGTAACTTTAAACCATAAATTGATAATGTCTGAAACATATTCTGGGCTGCTAATACACAGTGAGCTCATCCATATAAATATGTATAATGGGGAAAACATTTGGATCTGTAGATTAGAACAAAATAGTAAATATATTTTACGTCCTCAGGATATATTGGGGTACTTTGCAGCCAATTAGCTATTTGTTAATTGTAGTTAATATTCCTCTATATGCAACGAAGAGCCAATTGAGGTTATTGCATTCCACTCCGGATATATAGATAGTGGAAAGCCACTGGGATGCCAGAAGATGAGTCATTCCCTGCAGGATATTCCACCCTTTAGCCTACTCCTGCAGCTACAGTATTTCTGTGACTGGTCCAATTGAGCTACTGGTCAACTCTGATCCCAGGAATCAGCACAGGTCATGCTGTTGAATATCAAAGCAAGCTTCTCATCATTGAGTCCGACTTCACTCTTTGCCTCAATATTGTTCATGTATCACACTAGCTGGCTGCAGGCTGCTTTATCATCTGAAGAGCCGTAACTGGAATTGAACATTGTGGAATCATCTCCAGACATCCCAACTTTTGATTTTTTTGACGGAAGAAATGTCCTTGATGAACCAGCTGAAGATGCTTGGTCCAAGGACGTCACTCTGAGGCAATTAGGTTGGCAATACCTCTGCAGATGAAACGATGTGGCAATTCTGCAGGCTGCAGTCAGTTCCCACTCACCTCTGTAATCACTTATTTTGTCATGTATAGACCAAGGTCACAATGAGATCTGGAGCTCAGCAGACCTGACAGAACTACTTCATGATCAAACTGGGTTATAATTGAAGTTGAGGATAGACACAAAATGCTGGAGTAACTCAACGGGTCAGGCAGAATCTCTGGAAAAAAGAACTGTTTTGGGTCAAGACCCTTCTTTAGACTTCTTCCTACTTATAAAGTAAGTTCTTGGGTGGAAACTTGCAGCTTTCAACCACCAATCCAAACTGGAGTGAACAAGGAATAATCTGGTGAGATTTGAATGCCCTGCTTGTCCCAGTTATGTTTGCCTCATCTGATAAAATCTTCTTAGTTTTTCTAATACGGTATTGATCACGAATGGCAACAATAGTTGAGGTAAATATTCAACATCATCCCATTAATATTTGAAATGGAGATGTGGACTTGGCCAAGTCAAACATTCGTCAGACATTGTTTTGACCTTGGCTGCAAGTGCATCCGTTATTCGAGTTTGTTAGACAGTGATGGGGGCTTTGCCATGAGTTCATGTGTTTACAGATTTACAATACAGGAAGCTGGGGTATTTTCCTGATCTCAGTCTTTTCATTGTGGCAGTTCTTTGGCACTCATCGTGACCTCTCCTGCTCTAATGTTTACATTGTTGAGAAAATGGCAGGAAATCTCCGGCTGAGAATGTTCTGCAGGCAGATTCCATTCCCGACATACTTCTTTTTTAAAAACTTGCAAGTAAATATTAAGAAATTTCATACTTGTTTCTTCGTCGAAGACAAAAAATCGAAGAGACGACACCTGGCAATGATTAGGAAACTGTAATCTGATGAAGGGGTTTCAATTATAGCATAAATTACAAGAATGGCAACAGTGGGAAGCAGCCATCCAGGCAGCTCTGGGCTGCCAAACGATTTACACAGAATGGAAATGATGTGCAACCTTTAGCTGAATTCTCCTTCAAAGCAGTTTTGGGCAAAGGCCAGGGTTGATGCGCTGTTGGTTTATCTGGGCTTTGCCTATCCAGACCACCTATTATTAAGTCCCACTGGAACAATTTCCATGGCAACAGGTCACGTCTTATTTGGTCAATTTAGTCATCAACTCACACTGGATAATTTGCAACTCTGCTCTACAATGAGCCAACCTTTTGGGCCATGGGAAGGGGAAATTGTGCTATTCGAGAACCTTTCATGGAGCATCCTGACAACTGCGGTTTATTTCTGTGGAAATTCAATGGAAAATACAGGCTTGGTTCATGGGAATGAGAGCAGCGTCCAGCAGCGACACAGCTCATTGAGAAGGCATAGACGAGCTTCAGAGAGCAGCGGCAGAGAATGATGAGCTGCTTCAACAGAAGGTTCCTTTGTTTGACATGACTTTCAGCTATGCTGCAACTGTGTTGCTAATGGCTGTGGCCCAACGCCTTGCTCAGTAAAATCTGACTATCTTTAATCGGACTTTACTGTACTTTATCTTGCACTAAACGTTATCCCCTTCATCCTGTATCTGTACACTGTGGACGACCTGACTGTAATTATGTAGTCTTTCTGCTGACTAGATGTGGATGACACACAACATATAAACTTTTTCTATGTACCTGGGTACACGTAACAATAAACTAAACTGAAGTGAACTAATCTGACATCCTACTGCATCTAATTGGAAACAAGTTTTGATCTCCATCCATTCCTGTGGAATATCTTTCACCTTCCACTGTTTTAACCCGCTGAGTTACTCCAGCAATTTGTGCCTACCACCTTGGACTTGTTTTTTATCTTTTCCTAAGTATATATTGGCTGATTAGATGGTCTTTCTTTTGGGCAGTCTTCTTTCTTTGAGAATTTTACGTGTAAGAATTGTGATGTTTGCTTTCCGTGTGTTGGTCTGAGTCTATGTCACCACGTTGCTGTTGCAAGCAACCTATTCTTTGTGCCTGTATCTCATTGTACTTGTCCATATGACAATAAACTTGCCTTAAACTTGAAAGTTGAATTTTCCCTTGTTGGCCTCCCAAACAATGATGCACAGAAGCGATATTGGAAGAGGTTAGCTCCTACTGAGATAAATGGTCTGCACTACCTGTTTTCACTGTGAATGCCATTCTCCAGAACAACGATTTTCACAACAACGCCAATCACTGCCACAGCCCAACGGGCTTCTTATTATTGACAAAAGGAGGGAAGAAAGGGCAATTTGCTGAACTGGTGCTTTGTAAGAAAATATTTCCTCCTTGCAAATTGCTAAACCTGTTTCCATAAAGAAAATACTTCTTAAAGAAATTCCCCAAGGAGCCATTTCACTCACGAAGAACCACTATAAATAGGTAATTGTTTGCACGTTACAAAAACAAAGCAGTGAGCTGATTTTAGTGATTTTGCATGAAATATATTCTCCTCCTGAGCTTTCCAATTAACTGCGTAATGTTTGAATTGGCTTACATCTGAATGATTGGGAAAGGTTAGTCTAAAGGGAAGCACTGAGCCCAAGAACATCAATGCCTAGAAATTCTTCCTCAGTTGTCCATGCCATAAGCAGCATGCAGTAAGCATAAGCATCATGCTTTGCCACCAAAATTTATTCAATGCAGTGAAATGTAGTGGATTTAAGTACAACAAGCCGACCCAACCATACCAACAGAGGATGGGCTTCTAGGCACATGGTGGCGATGTGGGAACGTTGATTTTACTCATTGAGCAGTGATTTTTTTAAAGTTCCTCCAGGCAGAGGAGAGTGTTAGTGGAGGGAAATTGACTCGGTATCTGTTGGAGGAAGGGGGAGAGAACCTTGAGACCTTCCTGGTGGGGGATGGAGGTGTAGCGGGACTGGACCATGATGAAGATGAGGCAATGGGGGCATAGAAATCGCAAGTTAGTAAAGAGTTGAAGGGCATGTGTGGTGTCTCGGATGTTCATGGGAAGGGACTGGAAAAGGGGGGAGTAGGATGGAATTGATGTATGTGGCGATTAGTTCAGTGGGGCAGGAGCAGGCAGAGATGATGGAGTCTGAAAAAGGGTCTCGACCCGAAATGTCACCTGTCTATGTTCTCCAGAGATGCTGCCTGACCTGCTGAGTTACTACAGCATTTCGTGTCCTTTTGCGGTAACATGGGATGTTAAGTCTCAAGCCTGATCTGCATTAAATCCCCACTCACAATCGTCTTTTAGAAGATGGTGATTATTACTTTTTTAACTGTTCATCCTTTCTAATGATTCCAAAAATAAACTCTATTCATACTAAAAAGATGTACAAAACATAAACTGTGCAAAATTCTTAATATTTTACTATAAACTATAAACTATGTAAGGTGTTTAAAGGTCTGAATGCCAAAATGAATTAATAAATTTCGTAAACTTTAATAATCTTTTTGTAAATGTTAAAAATTCTAAAATTTTGAAAATTCAGTTTTTAACTTTTTAAAGGTGCCAAAATGTTGTACTTTCACAGGTTAAGCACTGCCTGTAATTATCTTCCATTCACCACATTACCCTGCTTTATTTTTACTGTTTTCTGAGTCAATCGTAACTGTCACTGTATGCCATGTTGTTACTTGTGGGGGGAGCACCAAGGCAAGTTCCTTGTATGTGAATACTTGGCCAATAAACTTACTTACTTACTTACTTACTTTAACTCATAGAAGTGTTGCAGTTCCTGCCTTAACTCCTGTATTCCTCGTAAACTGTGCAGGAAGGAACCGCAGATGCTGGTTTACACTGAAGATAAACACAAAATGCTGGAGTAACTCAGCGGGTCAGGCACCATCGCTGGAGAAAAGGAATAGATGATTTCAGATCGAGACCCTTCTTCAGACTGAGTGTCAGGGGAGAGGGGATGATCAAATACTGTTTCACTGTTTGTATCTACTCGTTATCACCTTTTCCACATCCAACCATGGACCATTGTGATCGACCTTTCATTGATCATTGTTGCTGACTTTTTGATTTGTTATCTTCATACCTTTCATTCATTTGTTCTTTGTACATTTTCACACCTCTAGTTTTCCTCTCCCCTGATTCTCACTCTGAAGAAGCATCTCATCCCGAAACGTCACCTATTCCTTTTCTTCAGTGGTGTTGCCTGATCCGCTGAGTTACTCCAGCATTTTGTGTCCATCATCCTCATAAACTGTTTACTTTGAACCTAGTCAAGGGAAATAGCTTGCCTCCAAACTTGCATCTATACCTGGTTTCCAATAGACACTCTGATTTGAAGAAAGGAGTCTGTTTTGCAACTTCTTTCAGAGGCTAGCACCAAATGGGACAGAGAGTTAGAATAAATCACTAGCATTGTGTACTATTTGGATGAGTGTTATTATAAGATTTACCCGTTGTGATATAGGAACTTGCAGCACATGTTCTTATGTTGTTTTAAAGTCCACTGTTCAATAAAGCTATCCAAGTACTTGCTGGTAGCTCTTGAAATTTATTTGTTTTATATTCCTTTGGACAAAATAACCAAGATTAATGTATTTAATGAGAAATATGTTTCAGGCTACTGTTGAATCTTATGCAATTATTTACAGTAAAAATAACTGAACTTACCATGCCACTTCCTGTTCCAACTCCATCTGTCACATTGATCCTGTTTTAGAATCACAAACATTTCTGACATTCTCATGAGTTTTACCGAGAGTTGTGCAAGGGTCAAACTTATATTAAAGCTTTGAATGAGAGCACCAATTAGAAGGATACTGCAATTATATTTAAAATATTTTCAATCTAAATTCTTCGGAGACAGGTTGAAAAGTATTTAATGTTGGAACAATAGCAACATGTGAAATAAAAGCTGGAATTACTGGCAACTCTGAGCAAGTCAGGTAGCCCCTACCAAATATGCTTCAGATTGGCAACCAACTCCAATACAATACCGAGACACAAGAGACTGCAGATGCTGGAATCTGGAGCAAAAAAGCAAATTGCTGGAGGATCTTGCAAAAAGCAAAGTGTCACAATGCCAGAGTCTGGGAGACAGTGAGAGTCTGGGTCTGGGAGTCAGTGACAATCTGGGTATGGGTCTAATGTTCATTGATGGGCCTGTTGTTTGTTGATGGAGTCATGGTCTGGGGGAGGTATGAGGAGGTGTCTGAGAGCTGCTGTCTGGCCTCTGAAATTGCGAGGTCGGTCTGTCAGACTACGACACAGTCCTCATGTACAGGGTTGGTGATGAGGTTGGGATTTGTTCAGTTCATTTCAGTTCAGTTCAGTTGAGTTTAGTTTATTGTCACATGTACCGAGGTACAGTGAAAAGCTTTTGTTGTGTGCTATCCAGTCAGTGGAAAGACAAAGCATGATTACAATTGAGCCTTTTACAGAGAATAGATGCACAAAAAGGGAATAACGTTTAGTGTAAGGTAAAGCCAGCAAAGTCCAATCAAGGATAGTCTGAGGGATGGTATTAACAGTTGAAAGTTTGGAGTGAATGGAGAACTGAAGGCGAGATGAGGTGGAAGCAGTAGCTTTCACACCTCAAAAAAGATTTTCCTTCAAGGGAATCCCAAATTTCCTGGAATTTGATGGTATTTCCTGAAATTTTCAATAATGCTTCCTGCATGCTATATGTTGTTGGGTTTTTTTCGCAGGCACACATTAACAACACAAAGAAGAACAAGGCAAAACAGATCTATGTAACTACACCATATCTGCCTGCTTCTGTTACTCACTTGTACAGTGTTATGCAGGGCAGCTTTTGTTGCCTCCAACAGATTTAGTTGTCTTAGTTTTTTCAAACTGCTCTCATGCGTCTCAGTCTCTGCTCTCTCTCCCTCCCACTCTCCCTCTCTTCATCCCTCACTCCCTCTCCCTCCCTTGCTTCCTCTCTCCCTCCCTCTCTCTCTCCCTCCTTCCCTCCCGCTCTCTCCCTCTCACTCCCTATCCCTCCCTCCCCCCTCCCACCATCCCTCCCTCCCTCTCTCCATCCCTCCCTCCCTCCTTCTCTCCCTCACTCCCTCCCCTCTCTCTCCTCCTTCTTTCTCTCCCTCCCTCCCTCTCCCTCTTTCTCTCCCTCCCTCTCTCCCTCCCTCCCTTTTTCCCTCTCTCTCCACCTTCCTTTTTCCTACCTCCCCCCCTCACTTATTCCCTCCCTCTCTCGCTCCCCCTCCCTCTCTCCCTCTCTCCTTCTCCCTCTCTTCCTCCCTCCTTCTCCCTCTCTCCCTCCCTCTCTCCCTCCCCCTCCCCTCCCTCTCTGCCTCCTCTTTCCCTCTCTCCACCCTCCCTCTCTCCCTCCCTCTCTCCCTCCCCTCTCCCTCTCTCCACCCCTCCCTCTCTCTCTCCCTCCCTCTCTCCCTCCCTCTCTCCACCCTCCCTCTCTCCCTCTCGGCCCCTTGAGCCAACCCACCGTTCTGTAAAATCAAGGCCAATCCCAATGTAACTGTATTCCCACTGCCCACTGGTAACTTTTCACCACTAGGCTTATAGAGAATTCGACCACTGCCTGAAAAATAATCAAAGCCTCAACTTCCACTGAGAAAGAGAATTCCAAAGACTCATTGTTATATGCGAATTTTCCCGAACAGTCTGTGACCCATAGTGCTGTTGCCATAGCGCTATGTTTAAAGCCCATAGCGCAGCTGCCGGTAGGGCTATATTTAGAACCCATAGCGCTGCAGCCGACAGCTCTTTGTTTAAATTCCCACTCATTAAACTGACAGTGCTCTGTTAAAACCTTTGAACGCCAAACCGGCATTGCTGTGTGTATTACCTTTACACACCTTCGCGGGCCGGATGTGGAAATTTCCTGAAATTTCCCGAAATTATTCAATTTCCCTAAAATTATCCGAAGACAACCAGAATTTCCTGAATTTCGGGTAATTTCCTTCAAAGTGGAAACACTGGGTGGAAGTGGGGGGACTGAGTTGATGACACATTTGCATTTTCATTTGGAAATTGGTTCTGTTACAGGGTCCGGACCTGAAACGTCGACCATCCCTCTGCCTCCACAGATGCTGTCTGACCCACAGAGTTTCTCCAGCAGTTTTACTTTTTGCTCCAATAACACACCCTTGTACTGAATATAGTTTCTGTTTCCACCAATACCGCCAACACTGCTTCCAAACTTTCAAATGTCATTACTGTCCAACATTGTTTCAACGTGATATTATATCAGTAATGCTCAACAAACACGATTATTAACCTTAATCATCAAAATTAACTGGGATTAATTGACGGGCTCATTTGTTTAGATTAACTATAGTCAATTACTGGGGGAGTATGAGGCAAACGTTACAAGATTTGGAGAAGTGTAGATAATTGCAAGAGGATGTTGCTTTTCAATGAAAAGTCCAACACAAAGAAGCCAGCATTGTAAGTAACAATTGAGGTATTTAACAAGAAGAGTTTTTCAGGCTACTGTTGAATCCTATGCAATTATTTACAGAAAAAAAATTGAACTTTCCAGTGACATTTCCTGTTTCTGCATCACCTGTCCAATTGTTTTACTGATCTTGGTTCAGAACTGCAAATATTTGTTGAGGAGAATTTTTCTTTGCATGTTCATGAAAAGATGTGGAAGTTGAGCAAAGGTCAACAGGTCAAGCTTGGCTCACTTGCATTGTTTTTGTCTAGACTATAAGCAGTTTTCTTTTTTCCCAGCAGAAGAGGGAAGGAAACGGCCTACTGAGGTTTCTCCGTTTGAAGGAGCACATAAAATAAAGAAAAAAAATAAATGGAAGGTCACTTAAGGCAACACGTTTAAAACTCAGCAGAGAATTGCTGTAGGAATGTGATAATGAAGGTTGATAAACTGGAAACAATTTCCCCCAAACATTCCCTCCAGTAAACTAAATTAAACCAGTTAATGCCTCAGGCGATGAGCTAAACAAGAGAGATACTTGCACCCTGTGTATTCATTCTCGAGGTAACAATTTTGTCAGGAAGGTGAGGTCAGCAGTTATTGCCCATCCCTACGTGGCTCGAAGTCCCGAAGACTGGACAGTCGAGGTGGGAGCTGCTGGCAGCAACGGATGTGAGGAAGAGTGAGCCGATAGGAGAGGGACTGGGGTATTGAAGATTGGCTTCAGAAGAAGTCCGCCAGGGACACAGGTGGTCAACAGAGGAGAACGACGTCAGGTCAGGCTTAGCTAGGCTTACCTGGATCGAGAACGCACCAGGATTTCCAACACGTGGATTGGACTTTGCACTTTGGACTGTTAGTGTTTTCTGTATTTTTTTTATTTCTTTTTTATTAACTGGTGCCAAAATTGTGACAACTGTGCATTTGTGGATGTGCAAAAGAATTTCACTGTGCTGTGCATACGTGACAATAAAGAACCATTAAACTAAGTGGTAATGGTGACCCACCTTTCAGATCCACTGCAGTCTGCTGATGCTACATTCAAGACGCTGTTGAAGAGGCATTTCTGGGATTTAGTCTCACTGGTGATCAGGGAGTGGGATCAGGTCAGGGAGGTGTGCGGCTTGATGGTAAATCTACAGGAAGTGGTCCGGTGCTCCCTAAAGGGCCTGTCCCACTTTCAAGGCCTAATTCAAGACCTCAGCCGAGTTTGCCCTTGACTCATACTCGCAACATGGTCGTCACGAGGTCATAGGAGGTCGTAGGTAGGTCGTAGGTAGGTCGTGATGCCAGTCGTAGGTACTCGTGGCATCAAGTAGGTCGGGGCATTTTTTCAACATGATGAAAAATGTCCACTTTAAGACGGAAAAAGGTTGTGAATTAGGTCATGAAAGTGGGACAGGCCCTTAAACCTGCTATGCTTGTACAAGATGTTGGGTTTGCGAGGCGGTGTTGGAGAAGCTTTGTTGAATGTTACAAACGAGAGGTATTCCAGACAGTTGTGGGAGGTGTGAATGTCCATCACTCAAGTGGACTATTATAGTAGGAACTGTACTCTTCCATGCAGTTTTAGTTTTATTTTAGAGATACAGCATGGAAATAGGCCATTGAGCCCATCGAGCCCATGCCAACCAACGATCACCCATACACTAGTCCCATCCGATACACCAGGGACAATTTACAGAAGCCAATTAACCTACAAAGCTGCACATCTTTGGAATGTGGAAGGAAACCGGAGCACCCGGAGAAAACCCATGCAGTCACAGGAAGAATGTGCAAACGCGGTACAGACAGCACCTGTAGTCCGGTTTGAACCCGGGCCTCAGGCACTGCAAGGCAGCAACTCTACCGCTGCGCCACTGTACCACCCTAACCCGTCCACTTGACTTGTCCACATCAAGGGTGGAAAGGTTTCAGGAAGTTAGGTAATAAGTAGCTCATCCCAGGACATCCAGCTCTTCCAGAATATCGCAGATACTTTATAGCCTATTATGTGCCTTTAAAGATGTTGTCACTGTTGTAATGTGGAAAGTACAGCACTGAGTTCATACACAGGCAGCCTCCATTAGTAGCAGAATGACAATAACCAGGAAACATGCCTTAGATAGTTTGAGAGAGTGATAAATATTGGCAGGACAGTGAGGATAGAATTGGTTGTGGGATGTTCAGAAAGGGATGTGAAAGGTGCTACATTAAAGCTAGGTTTTGTTTCATCCCCAACCGTAACAGCCAGTCAGATCCAATCTAAAATAAACCTGTGTAGGAAGGAACAGCAGATGCTGGTTTATACCGAAGATAGACACTAAGTGCTGGAGTAAGTCAACGGGACAGGCAGCATCTCTGGAGAAATGGAATTGATGATGTTTCGGCTCAGAAAAACAAAATATGTCTACTTTCTACGTCCTAGGGTAGTAGAACCCCCCCCCCCCTCCAATCTCCTCCCTCCCCCCTCCCCCCCCCCCCCAATCACTCTCACCAAGATGTTTATTCCTAGTTTTTTTGTTAATATTTCATCACCATGAACCAGCATTCCCTGGTGTTAGCTTTGCTAAACAGTAGAGGCTGCGAATGGGTTAATGTTGCCCAACAGCCTACTCTCCATCCAGACCATTCTGCTCCGTTCTGAAGCATTATATCCCGTGGCACAAATGAGAAGCAGCATAAATTACCCGGTCTATATAAAGAAGTTTGTTACATTCCACCTGGAGTCCAAACCCGCGCCCAATGGCGCTCAGTTGACAGAGCTATTGCAAGGAAGCTCGTGACTTAACAGGATCCAAAATTCTTTGGAAAATACAACCTAGCTGAAAGGTACAAACACATTGCTCAACCTTTTCTACTAAGAAATATAAGATGAATGATGTTGGCATGGCAACAACTTTGACGTTTGACTTTTGCTGTGCATCTTGGTGTGTAAAGTGCAGGTCTGCAGCGGGCAAGTGAAAACACGGTGATCGTATCTATCAACACCAAGGGCAGGGACTTCCACCCTCATTCCCAACACACTTCCTCCATCTCACAATATGTTTGTGATTTTATGTTTGATTTGCTTGTGCCTTTACATTCTTTCGAGCCATCGAGCTAAAACACAGCTTTGTTCCCGAGAGACATAAGCTGGGTTATGTGGTTTAACCCGCTCGTTGGTAAAGAACAGACAGTTATTGTTTGTGATGTTGTTTTGTTGCCAAAGTTATCTGTACAATGGATTCACAAAGAGAAGACCTGTTAATTTGTCAAAACCTGTTTACCGTGAATGTCTAACCCCGAGACCCAACAACAAAGATTAAAAGCTGGTAGCATCTGACACGTTGGAAGAACTAGTTGAGGCAGGTATAATAACAGCATTTAAAGGATGTTTGGACAGATATATGCATTGGAAAAGTTAGAGATATGGGCCCAATGCAGGCAAACAGAACTAGCTTAGATGGGGCATCTTGGTTGGTTTGGGGGGGACCTCTTTCTGTGCTCTACGACTCTTTGACATTAGTGGAGAGACTGAGGTGAATTAATTTTACCCAGTGACAGAATTAATAAATAATAATTACAATGGACTTTGTGTAGGAAAAAGGGTCTCGATCCGAAACATCACCCATTGTGTAGGAAGAAGGGTCTCAATCCGAAACATCATGCATTCCTTCTCTCCAGAGATGCTGCCTGTCCTGCTGAGTTACTCCAGCGTTTTATGTCTATTTGAAATGGACTTCATTGGGTTTCATTGTGCGTTCTAGAATTGATCAAATGGCGATACCCACTATATTTTAGTATTAATTTTACTTTTGTGTTATGATAATTCAACACTGACCTAAACGGAGAAGATCTTATCCTAGTTGGATTAACATCCTAAATCTCAATGTGAGACATTATCGAGAAAGAATCTGGAAATGTTGCACATGTATCCACAGGAGAATAGCAGGCACTACGCAAACCAAACATATGTGCTTCATTCATTACACACACTGAGTATAAGCAGATGGGACTGGTAGAAAGAAAATATTTAACCTTTGACTTGCTATCACAACCAAATGCTCACGTCACATATTAACATGCGGGAGGGTCACTCTATGAATGGCTTGGGCTTTGAGTTGTCCTTCCTCCCTCTCACTGCATATCCTTTATGCCCTGTGCTTAACAATGGCCCAAGAGCTACAGCTTTTATTTTCAAGCGTAAATGGTAAATAAGAGAGTAATCTGTCCATGTGTCCATCAGAGTGATGGATGACACCAATGGTGCGGAAGGGCGATGCTCTTCCTCTTGGCACCAAGTGACAACAGCCAGCAGCCTCGGGTCACACATGGGTCAGGACCTTTGCAAAGCCACCCCCATGTTATCCCTGGTACTCGCTGACAGCTCCTCAAACTGTGAAATCCTAACAATTCTCAAAGGTGGTTCGACCGTGTTGAAATCTTTTTTGTTTAAACCATTGTTTCTCAATCAAAAACCTAAGGAGAGAGGCTGAGGAATGGGCTCTGAGACGAGTGGGATGTGGGTACAATGCTGACATACATAACTAGAAATGTGTATTTCAGCGATACAGCATGAAAACAGGCACTTCAGCCCACAGAGTCCATGGCAACCTGTTTACACTAGCTCTATCATTTTTTTACAATTTACAGAGGCCAATTAACCCACAAAGGTGCACATCTTTGGAATGGGGGAGGAAACCGGCGCACCCGCAGAAAACCCACGCAGTCACAGGGAGAACGTACAAACTCCATACAGACAGCACCCGTAGTCAGAATCGAACCCAGGTCTCTAGCGCTGTGAGGCAGCAACTCTACCGCTGCGCCATCGTGCCGCCCTACTGCTTTGCCTGTAAAGTTCTTTAGGAAGTCCGTGTGATTATTAAAGAGATTTTGGAAATGCCAATCTTTCTTTCCCTCCGGTATTTGGCAAGCTGCGCAGGCGAAAGGGACAGGAAGATTCTTGCTTTGTGTTGGTGAAGTGGAAAATGAATGTGTTTATAACAACATCACAATGTTATGCCAAAAGAAACTTACCACTTCCCTAAGCAACGGGAATGGGGAAATCTTGCATTACTCAGATTCATTAGCAATTTATTCCAGCATTGTTTACCAGGTGTGATTCGACCTCCATCCAGCTAAGCATTTAATATCCACAAAGCAACCAATGTCCTTATCTTGCTGGTGAAACTCAGTGAGTTGGGCAGCATAGAAACATAGAAGCATAGAAAATAGGTGCAGGAGGAGGCCATTCAGCCCTTCGAGCCAGCACCGCCATTCATTGTGATCATGACTGATCATCCCCAATCAATAACCCGTGCCTGCCTTCTCCCCATATCCCTTGATTCCACTAGCCCCTAGAGCTCTAATAGAAACTGTGAAGGGAATGCAGACAGTGTTTCCGACTTAAGGGCCTGTCATACTTATGCGTCCTTGGCAAGCAAATTACGCAACCTCGTGGTCGCGTAAGTGGGGCAGGCCCTTTAGTCTCTTCCTCTTCTTCCTGTGCCTCTCCTTCTCCTTTTCATCCTTTAATTCTCCCAACACCTTCCATTGCAGTAATGAAGGGCGGCAATTCCCAAAGATCAAGGGAACAAACTCCAAGGTGTGGGGTGTTCATCGGGTTAAAATCCAAATCAAATGACAAGAATTGAACGGGTATGAATTGCAGCGGTAGAGCTGGTGCCTCACAGCACCAGAGACCCGGGTTCCAGCCTGACCCCGGGTGCTGTCTGTACGGAGTTTGGACGTTCCCCCCGTGACCCCTCCTCGTGGTTTTTCTCCGGGATCTCCAGTTTCCTCCCACACTCGGCTTGGTAAAGATGTAAATTATCTCCTTGTGTGTAGTGTGCGAGGATCACTGGTCGGTGCAGACTCGGTACGCGGCGTATCTCTCAACTAAACTGGACTAAACTAAACTAAACTCCAGGAAATTGTGCTCTGTTGCATAGGGATGGATTCTCAGCATATCTGCATTCTGTTCACATAAAGTCTTTACAACCCACAAGCATTGGTGGAAGTAGAACCTTTTAAAAGAGTAAGTATCTGAGCTATTGACATGGTGAGAACAGGGGACTGGGATCATAGTAGAGTTACAGAAACCCGAGGGACCTTCCTCTGTGCCAAAGAAACCAAATATCATTGGTTTCATTATTCAACAAAATCATGTTTCTTTTTCTGGAGTTAAGTGCCACAAAAGCATCACAATTGATGGACAATGTACCCTGTTAACATTAGAAAATAAAGACAAACAGGGCCATACGTTAAATAGGCATTATACCTTTCACTGATACCTCAGCAGTATTAGTGATACTATGTATCTGTACCAAGAGTCCAATGCTTGCCTGATGTCTCCTGCCTAAAATACTTTGCCCTGAACACAATCTGCTGAGACCTGCCAGAGAAACACTGCCAGTGATGTACAGCCTCAGAATTGTAATCCAGTCCAACGGGCTGTATCTCCAAACTCTGCTGTGAATGCGACCCTACTTTGGTAGACATTGGTTCACCATGATCCAACCCACTGAATATCATTCTACAAATTAATGACAACTTGGTGCAAACCAACGTTCCTTACAAAAAGTGTTTAAAAATCGTACTGAATGTCATGTAAATGCCATGACCAAGTCAGCAAATGCTCTATCGAATGTAGTGAGTTAACTCAGCGGGTCAGGCAGCATCTCTGGAGAAAAGGACGGGTGATGTTTTTCAGGTCAGGACCCTTCTCCACAATACTCTATCAAACTTCTACAGACGCACAGTGGAGAGCATACTGACAGGCTGCCTCTTGACTCTTGAAGTGCTTGCTTACCTGGTAGTATGATCTACAACATGTAAACTTGCATCGTTAAATAAACTTGCTGAACTCAAGAGGGAAAAACTCCCTGAACTTGTAGAAAATCCCCCACATACCGCCATGACTAATTCAGGTTGTGCGGCACGATTGCAGCTGATTATGGCTAATAATGGAATTTCTCAACAACCCTAAAAATGCTCATGCACGCACGCCGACTGAGGTGGTGAGCGTTTATGCACAGCTAAAGCCACGACAGATCTATCTAATAAAAATCAGTACCCTTTCAATTCTTGTCATTTGATTTGGATATTATATCTTATAATAACACAAATTGCTGGAGTAACTTAGCGGGTCAGGCAGCATCTCTGGAGGGCATGACAAGTTCTATTTGATGGGCTGATGGTCTCCCAACCAACCTCCCACCAACGGAGATCGTGTCCATTCAATCTGGTTGGAAATCTGTGTGTAGCGAAATCTGCCTGAAGTGAGCTGACAAAGGAAAAAGGAAGTGAGGTTAATAAACCCGCAGAATAGAGTATGTCATCTGGTTTTGAAGCATCACCTCATTCCTGAGTAACACAATTCTGAATATCGACATCTAGCCAGAGATTCTAGCACTGATGTCAATTGGTAACAATCTGATTTTACTCAAAACCACACAAAAGATTTTTGTTCCATGCTAGTGGTATGAATATTGATTTCTCTAATTTCAAGTAACTCTTGTCATGCCTCTCTCTCTCCATACCTCCCCCACCCTAGTTGTCCTACTTGTTTCGCTGTCTGTATCCCTTTGTTATCACCTCCTCCGCAGCCAACAATTGACCATTGTGGGCTCCTCGGCAATCGGTGCCGGCTCTGATTTGTTCTGCACCTTTTCATTCCTCTATTTTCCCTCTCCCCTGAGTCTGAAGAAGGGACTCGACCCGAAACGTCACCTTTTTCTTCGGAGATGTTGCCTGCCCTGCTGAGTTACTCCAGCATTTTGTGCCTACCTTACGTATAAACCAGCATCTGTTGTTCCTTCCTACACAAAAGATTTTTGGTCCATAAGAACATATTAATCCCTTGCATAAGGACGGCTGTACCAGGCTATGGTGCATCCAGTCAGAATACTTTCTGCAGTAAGTCTGTAAAGGTTTGCAGGGGCGGAAAACCTGGGGAGACCTGTTTTGACAGGTGGGGGACATCCCCCCCCCCAAGTTTTTGTCATCCAGATTTTAAAATCTCCGCTTTCCGCGAGACAGTGGAGGTGGGACTGCTGATCGAGGGCGCCGATTGGACGAGAGATGTCGGTCAGCAGGCAATGGGGGCGGGACATGATGATTCAGCGCGATGATTGGAGGAGGGAGGAGTGGGGGGGTGGGGTAGGACTGAGGATAGAGGGCGATGATTGGATGAGGGAGAAGAGGCACAGACCTGCGCCTCATCCACAGCCAGGATTGATCCCGGCCGGGTCTCCGGCGCTGTCCCGTCCCCACCCGAGTGCCCCCCCCCCACGGGTGGCCAGAGACGTCGGCAGTCAGACGGGAGCTGTACCCCCAGGCCCACAGCCAGCGCAGAGAAGCAGCGCTAAACGCAGCTCAACTCTGCCCGTCCCGCCAGGTTAACCTGCCTGGGCTTGCGGGAAATATGGCCAACGCGGTCAAGCAGCGCTGGTGTCCCATCAGGGCTGTAGGTTAACCCAGCGAGACAGGTAGCGTTGAGCTGCATTTAGCGCTGGATTGAGCCTCCTTGCGCATGTGTGTGTGAGTGTGTGCATGCGCGCGGCCGCCAAAAAATTGTGTCCCCCCCCTGTCCCCCCGGTCCCCTCCATATTTCGATAGCGAGTTCCGTGCTTGAAGGTTTGTAAGGATGTGTCGGAAGGAACTGAAAATGCTGGCTTACACTGAAGATAGACACAAAAAGCTGGAGTAACTCGATGGGTCAGGCAGCATCTTTGGAGAAAAGGAGTGGGTGACGTTTCGGGTTGAGACCCTTCTTCGGGCAGAGAGTCAGGGGAGAGGGAAAGGAAAGATATGAAAAGGTACATAGAACAAATGGGCTTTCCTTGATCATCACTGCTGGCTTTGATTTGTCCTTTTGCATACCTTTCATTTATTTGTTCTATTTTCAGGAATTCAAGAATTCTTGGATTGATATTATCAGGAGTTGAGAGTAACTTATGTACCGGCATGGCAATAATTAAATTCTTACTTGCTACTGCTGAGCGGGCCTATTAATCCAATAACACATAGGTAGATATAACATAATCAACAATGCAATAAATTATAACTTATATTGGTGGATATATAATCTATATAATAATCACGGTGGCGCTGCGGTAGAGTTGCTGCCTTACAGCGAATGCGGCACCGGAGACTCGGGTTCGATCCCAATTACGGGCGCTGTCTGTACGGAGTTTGTACGTTCTCCCCGTGACCTGCTTGGGTTTTCTCCGAGATTTTCGGTTTCCTCCCACATTCCAAAGACGTACAGGTTTGTAGGTTAATTGGCTTGGTAAATGTAAAAATTGTCCCTATTGGGTGTAGGATAGTGTTAATGTGCGGGGATCGCTGGTCGGCGCGGACCTGGTGGGCCGAAGGGCCTGTTTCCCTGCTGTATCTAGAAACTAAACATAATTATAACGTTATAAAATCAAGTTTGTGGTGCAACCAAAGACACAGTTGATTGCAGGTCCTGGATGGAGGTCAGTGTTGTAGACAGCGTTCAAGAGCCTGATAATTGCTGTGTCCAGTATCTCAGGTTGGTGGAGCATTTTAGCATTCAAGTTATTTAAGCTATATAAACTAAACATGGATCATATAACTGCGATCACTTTCTGACTAAGAGAGGTAATTGTTACAGCTGGTATTGTGGTTGGCATTGACAATTAAGCCTATTGTTTGGTTAATGTATGATGAAATACCTCCCTATAGGTTAAATATCAATCATTATATTTACAATATTTACAATAGTGCTTTAATTGCCCTACATAATGCTAAGCAGCCTTCTATATATTAACAATAATTGCTCTGAACATGTCCTCTTTCTACCTCTACACATTTCCATTTTACGCACTGCTCTTTTCTATCTGACAAAGGTTAGACAGCAGAGGGAAGACACAGCGTGCTGGAGCAGCTCAGCGGGTCAGGCAGCATCGCAGGAGATTTGCTTATTCAAAGCTTATTTAGCTTTGACCATGTTAGACCTGGCTCAAGAAGGAAGGTAAGAGTTTAAACAAAATATCTGAATCATTGTTTTCCTGCAACAGAAATAAATGCATTAAGATTTCGAACAAAATAAAACACAGTAATGTAATTCACAGCATCTGATGAAGAGGAAGGCAGATGCCAAATAGCCACAACCACTGCTGGAATCTCTCTCCAGGGAGAAAGCAATGAAATGGTTCCTCATCTTAATCAAAGATAAATGGCAAACAGAACTGTAATACCTGACAGTCCAATCCACTTTTCTTTACAGTATTCCTGTAAAGATTACTCCACTGAAATATGTGCGTTTCTCAACATCCAGCCTTCCACTTGTGGAATGTTGGTCCGTTACAAGTTTCTAACTTTTACTTGTATGTGTAATACCTAATCAAAGATAGCTGATGTGAAAAAGGGGGCAGCTTTTTCTTGATCGATTTTGCCCCTCAGATTGATTCCATGTGCCTGTGGAGATGAAGCTCGACTGTCCTTTGTTATCTCGGGTGAGCCAGACTTCTTTATACCCGAGTTTAAAGATGCCAAAGGGTGGATTTTAGGAATTTGTATGTCAAGAGATCATATTAGGAATGTGAATTACAGGTCACGGGAGAGAGGGATTTTTCTGTGATGGGAGATGCTGTGTGAGCCGGTGACCTCGGAATCTTTTCCTAATGTGCAGTCCTGCTTCACATCACTAACACTGGTCCATTAAATCTGTCCTCCTTTGCCAGCAGCCTGCTTGTGAGTAGGAGGTAACATTGTTGAGTCTTACTGCATTCAGCAGAATCAGAAGCTGAAAAATGGTCTGAAGAAGGGTCTCGACCCAAAACGTCACCCGTTCCTTCTCTCCAGAGATGCTGCCTGTCCCGCTGAGCTACTCCAGATTTTTGTGTCTGTCTTCAGCAGAATCAGACTTTTCTTCCTCGCTCTTTTCCCTTTCTTGGTTACTGACGACGCTGTGGCAAGGGTGGCACAAAGGGTAGAGCTGCTGCCTCATAACGCCAGAGACTCACTTTTGATCCAGATCTTAGGTGCTGTCTGTGTGGTGTTTGCACATTCTTCCTGAGACTGCATGGGTTTCCTCCGGGTATTCCGGTTCCGCTCTCACATCCTAAAGATGTCAGGTTTATCGGTCAACTGTCCCTAACGTGTAGGATAATGTTAGTGTACGGGGATTGCTGGTCAGCGTGGACGCAGTGGCCGAAGGTAGGGTTGCCAACTTTCTCACTCCCAATTAAGGGACAAAAGGTCAAAATAAGGGACAAATTCCCGATGGCAAGTCGTTGACCGACTTGGCCGAGAATGATGAATGATGAGTTGGGTGAATGATGAGTTGGCCCGGGTGCTGGACTGCACACAAAGCCCAGCCGGCGGGCCAGCTGAGGAGATTTGGCCCAGGCTGCACAACGTCGCGCGCAAAGTCCGGCATCCCATCCAACTCATGAACCGATGATCAGCCATGAGGTGGTGTCGGTGGTAAATGAAGGTCCGAAGGTCGGACAGATGGCCGCGCTGCCGACCGACGGGGCCACTGGCGAGGCGCTGCGGCTGCACTCCATGGGCTGCACTATGTCGGGATGGGTGAGGCGGGGCTAGACGCGGCGCTCCTACCCGACAGTCCCCTCGGTCCGAGTAATAGCAGTCAAATACGGGACAAGGGCGGTCCCGTATGGGACAAACAAATTTAGCCCAATATATGGGATATGTCGGCTAATACGGGAAAGTTGGAAACCCAACCCGAAGGGCCTGTTTCCGTGCTGTATCTCTAAAACTAGAAACTAAATCAAGTCCTTGGTTATGCCAAGAAATATTCCTTAAAGTTCCGTTATTGAGGTAGGATTAAGGTTGTGCAGGTTGGTTCAAGAACCTGAGAGATATTGGAAAGAAGCTGTTCCTGATTCTGGTGGGACTTGTGTAGGTGCTTTAAATAATGGGGACAGCTGTGCCTACGATAGACGGAGCAGAATCCATCTCTCTCTGCAGCTTCCTGCATTTCTATGCATTGGAATTGCCAGACCAGGCCATGATACAACCAATCTGGATTAGTGTTTAATGCTACTGACAGTGCAAATGCAGGTGATAATTATGGATTATGGTCGCAGTAATGCCTAATATTTTACCTGTCAGGAAGGATGTCATCACGCATTATCTAAACAGTAGTCTCAATTATAAAGCCAGTCACATTACCAGCGGTAACAAATAGCTTTCTTTGGCTGAGAGCAATCAGTTACAATGTATTGGGCTTTGTTTATAAAACTTTATTTTATAAAGTTTTATAAACTTTATAAAATAAATCAAAAATGTTGCTGAAAATGAATACAATTAAAATACCTTCAGAAAATATGAAACAGATCTAGATTTGTGAATGATTAATGGTTCAATTGATGCCCCTCATTATTAATAGGTCCATAGAGTTCTTCTTTCATGTGGCGTGCACAGCCCAAAGTTGTTGGACAACTTGTTCTATTTGATCTTCCGTTTGTGCACGTCGAGTTGATTGCATTAGTCGAAACAGGGCGGACCACGTGAAGGTTGCAATCTTCCACCCCTGCATAGAGTTCAGTCCAACTCACATCGTTGTGCCAGCGATTATTGTTGCAAGAAACAACCGAAGCGATGTTGCGTGGCGAGTCTGGTGTGTATTCAACAAGGTAAAGACAATGCTGTTCAAGTCATACACTGACTGACTAAAAGGTGTGACTTACAAACTCATGAACGGGTCCTATCTGTGAGGAGGACAGCCCACTCAATGCTTGAAGCTGTCCTCCTCACAAATAGGACCCATTCATGAGTTTAGAAGTCATACATTTTAGTTGGTGCAGGAGTGGCTGAGAAGACAGATCATTTTCTAGTCAGGGGTGAAAGAATGGAGGCCTTGTTCTAATTCACAGCAAAACCATGGCACAGTAGAGCAGCTGGTGGAGATGCTGTCTTACGGCGCCAAAGACACGGGTTCAATCCTGACCTCGAGTGCTGTCCGTGTGGAGTTTTCACGTTCTCCATGTGACAAAGTGGGTTTCCTCCCCCATCCCAAAGTTGTGCAGTTTTTAGGTTAGTTGACTTCCGTAAATTGCCCCTAATGTGTAGGGAGTGGATGAGAAAGTGATATATAACGTGGAACTAGTGTGAACAGGTGGTCGATGGTCGGCATGGACTCGGTGGGCTGAAGGGTCTGTTTCCATGCTGCATCTCTAAACTCTACACTGAACATGTTTTTTTACTTCAAATTAATTAATTCCGCCTTTCACTAATCTTGAGGGTTTAGCAGTGTATGATTCTAGTTCCATCCTTTAGGGAAATGGCAATGAAATGTGTATATCCAGCAGGGACCACAGGGCAGTGACATAAAGCTAGCACTAGCTGTATATGATTTATGTTTAGTTTAGAGATACAGTGGAGAAACTGGCGTTTCAGCCCTCCGAGCCCGCACCTTAGCATTATCCTACACACACTAAGGACCATTTACACATACACCAAGACAATTAACCTACATACCTGTACGTCTTTGGAGTGTGGGAGAAAACTGAAGATCTCGGAGAAAACGCACGCGGTCACAGGGAGAACGTGCAAACTCCGTACAGACAGCACCGTAGTCGGGATCGAACCCGGCTCTCTGGCGCTGCAAGCGCAGTAAGGCAGCAACTCTAGCACTGCACCATCGTGGCCGCCTCAAGACTCGTGTTAATATTGCAGGACACTAACAGTTCCAATGAAAAATCAATAACCTGAAGCAAATTAGATTCATCCTTCACCTCATGTGCTAAATACACAACATTGAGCAGCTTCACTTTGGATTCCTTTTTTAAATGTGTGCTCCTTAAAATCAATGGCCTAAAGTTCAGAAGAGGCGGATACAGTTCACCAGCCGTTACATCACCGATTAGGCACAGACAACCCAGAACAGATATCTACTGTATCACCTAACTCTGTTTTCAGATTTTCCAGCAGGTTTATTTTAATTTTAAACTCAGAGTACAACTGTCTAAATAACTAATCTAAAGAAGAGTTGCAACCCAAAACGTTGCCTGTCCATCCCCTGCCCAGATGCTGCCTCACCGCAAGTTCCTCCAACGCTTGGTGCTTTGCTACAGATTCCAGCATCTGCAGTCTCTCGTGTCTCCATCTGAATAATTTTCCTTTTAGGTTGCTGGTACTTCCAGCATTTGCCTGAAACCAGCTTCATCAACAAACAGGAATCAGTTCCTCTGGAGTAAAAGGCTGGGTGGCATTTCAAGTTGGGACCCTTCTTTAAACTGCAAGTCGTACTTTCAGTCTGAAGAAGGATCCCAACCCGAAACATCACCCAACCTTTACCTCCACGGATGCTGCTTGACCCGCTAAGTTACTGCACCACTTTGTGTCTGTCTTTGGTATAAACCAGCATCTGCAGTTCCTTGTTTTTGCAGGAATCAGTTCCTTCCAAACTGTGGATTAAACTCATCACTGGATTAAAATCACCACTGAATTAAAATCATCTCTGAAATAAAATCACCACTGGATTAATATCACCACTGGATAAACCAAGGTGAGCTTTTGGAAGAACATGTTGGATCTCTTTATTACTCGATGCAAAATTAAGTATCAATCATCAATCAGATGAATGCACTCCTTCATGCCCTGGCCTGGTCATCTATCCACACTAAGACGTACACTCATCGATGCACAATGTACAGTAATCGCTGTGCTGATTGAACTTTGGCACACGCTGTGTCCCCAGATTCAACTTTCCAGAGATGGCATGTGCCTACATGCAGTATCGTGCACCAACCACAACATATTTAGCTGCAGCAAGAAACAGGGTATTCTCCCGTCGGCAGCCCGACGTTTAGGATGGACAAGGTGCTGGGCCCATACGGTCGTTAACAGAAGGCAGCCGCAGCAAGGTAACAAAACTGAGGAACTGTCACGACCGTCCCCCTCCTGCAGAGTAAAGCCCATGGGTGGACCAGTGGAAGTTGCTCAGAAACCAGTTGCCATATCCTGATAATAAGGTGTAGCCCGTTTGTGACAGGCGGGAGAGCTTGATCACACACGATGCTTGCCTGAAAGCATTGTTGAATTACTGGACAGGTGAAAGGGGTGTTGATGGAGTACTTGAGCAAAGGCAGGTAAGGCTGCCAGAGAGAGAGGCAGTCACAGAGTCTGAGTCAACTAAGTGAAGGGTCTTGGCTGCATGCAAATAAATGTTCCACTTATGCAGGAATGCGTCAAATTGACTGAGATAATGAACAAATGCGTGCAGAGTTTGTTTCTTTATTAGCTCTTGGGCTGCAGAAATTGGCAGCATTTTCTGCTGTACAACAAATCTAAACTTTTGATTATATAAAATCCCCTTCAAGATTGTTATATGGTTATATATGGTTATATGTAAATAAATAAAAGGAAATGTCATTTCGCCATTTTTTTAAACTGTGACATTTTTATACTTCTTTGCAACATAGAAGTAAGACTTTGAGTCTATGCCAGCTCTCAGACAAGCCCGTCGATCCCAAACTCCCACCTATTCCCTTGTAACCCATCCTTGTACCAGAGGCCTTTAGCTCCGCCTGATCCTGCCAACCAGCGCAGTCTGGAATGTGTGAGGAAAGTGCTCAGAGGAAATCCCCACGATCACGGGGTAACGTGCAAACCCCACACAGACAGCATCAGGGGACAGAATTGAACCTGAGTTGCTGGATTGTGAGACAGCAAATGCAAGAGGCTGTAGTGAGTGGTGGGCTCAACACCTCTAATAAAACGTTATCAGGTGGGTAGCAGAGAAATACAGACCTGGCGCATTTCAATCCTGTCATATCAACTGTGGATTATAAATTCAATCTGACTGGCCTCAAGACAACTCCATTATCTGTTCCAAGTTCCCCAGTCTTCACTTTGGATTTTCCTCAATCTGAACCTTATCTGCCGGGGTCAAGTAAAAAGAGCGTTCACGTCGCGGCCCTGTTTCCACCAATCTTTCCACCACCACGCACAAGAAGCGCAAGACAGACGCCATTGTTCAGCTCTGGCTGAACAACTTCTAATCTGTGTGGACTCGATAAGAAGAAGATCTTTTCTGCCAGAGTTATGCACAAGGTAAAGAATAGCCATAGGGTAGCCATGTTCATAAGTGATAGGAGGAAAATTGGACCATTCGGCCCATCAAGTCTACGCTGCCATTCAATCATTACTGATCTATCTTCCCCTCTTAACCCCATTCTCCTGCCTTCTCCCCGTAACCCCTGCCACCCATACTAATCAAGAATATCTATCTCTGCCTTAAAAATATCCATAGATATTCCTAGATGAAAATAATCCACACTTCACTTCCAATTCTATTGTCTTTTATCTATTGACTTGGCTTCCACAGCCTTCTGTGGCAATTAATTCTACAGATTCACCACCCTCGTTCTGCTGCTCTGTGCCGCGTTCAGATGCATTAAGGTGCAGGCACCAGGCAACACACAGGAGGGACATCCAGTGGTATTTCCTTCACGGTGATAAAGATTATCATTCTCTCCATGTGACACAGAAAAATCTTTGGTGCAGTTTAAGAGCAAAGCAGGGAAAAGTTGCCACTTTAACCCAAGCAGAGCAGAGCATGTGTGTCACTTCATACCACTTCCTTGAACGCAGGTGCTAACTGTGACGGAGAGGATTCATCAGATTCTCCATCAGATTGAGAACGCCTGAGGAAAGTGTACGCGATGACTGACAGCTCACTCCTCCATCTCAGAGTTGGAGCAAGGATTGGATTAACAAGCCAAATCCCAGTCTGTATTTCTAGAGCCAGGGTCAGTTAACATCAGGGCTTGTTTTGCAGTTGAAATGATGTTTTGAAAGAAGGCAACAAGCAAAATTCCCTGGCCGACATTCCTGTGTGTTGAGACTAATTTGTTGGAATTCTGTCCAAATCTGGAATCAATTTGAGCTCCAGCACAGGATGTGATGCCAAGTCTTAGCATTCCAGTGAGACCCTTCCCATTTGACCTTCAACTGGGTTTTAATACTGTAACACATTCCTTTGATCCCAGAATTCTTCTCATTCTATTTCAGGACTGATATTTACCCAGAAATGACTTTGATATATTTCTATTTCTTAACAAAAACATAAGCAGTTTTAGATCAGTTTACTTTACATTGTATAAGTGGAGCCCCATGTCCTGAAGAAACACTTCAGATTTCAACAGGAATAATTCAACTTGAAACGGTCCATCTGTGTGCGTGAACATTAACCCACCGGGACAAGAAGCCCCTTCCACTCTATGTACATTGCCATAGCCGAAGAAAATGATTTATTTAATATAAAGTATTCACATCGACCAAAGAGAACATTTCAAACTTTTGAAAACAAAGAAAAATAAACTAGTTCAGTTAATTAGTCAACTTTGGCAGCTTTTCCAGCCGGAGTTTCTGAACGACTAACATGGCCTTTCTTAAGATGGATCATAAGATTTGACATGCATAGATGGCTGCCTGTTTAGGCAATGACGCCATTCATAGAAGTTTGGTGTTGTGGCTAAAATTGAAACAATTGAGTTTTCCAGCTCTTCACATCAAAATATGATTCTGTTTGGTTTACCATCAAGTTTCACTTAAGGTAAAAACATTCTTTTAAGACCTTCACGCTGCAAATAACACCAAATTTATTCTGTTAACAATTAATAATTTGAAAATCTCTTCCTATTCTGGTGGTGTTGCAGTGAGTTATTTCCAATGGTGGCATCCTTATGAATAAACGTAGAATGCCTAACATAACTGTGCGACAAAGACCCTCTCCATTGTGACACTAAAATTGTGTTTAACGGAACAGACTTGGAACAGATCTGACAGCTCAGAACTTGGTATCCATCTAGTTTCATTAAAGTTATTAACGAGGTACAGTTAAAAGATTTTGTTTTTGTGTGCTATCCAGTCAGTAGAAAGGCTATATATGAAACATCCACAATGTACTGATTCAGGATAAAGTGTATAACGTTTAGTGCAAGATGGTACAATATTGTACGATCCATAGAGTGTGATTAATGATAGGTAGACAAAAGTGCTGGAGAAACTCAGCGGGTGCAGCAGCATCTATGGAGCGAAGGAAATATCAACGTTTCAGGCCGAAACCCTTCTTCAGATGGATAATCCATCTCATTAATAATAGTTCAGGTAGAATTGACCTCCAATTTCAGGTAGAATTGACCTCCAATTTCTGGTAGTCCTTGCTTTCTCCCTCCTTCCTCTACCCTTCCCAGCTCTCCCACAGCCTACTGTATCCGCCTCTTCCTTTCTTTTTCCCCGCCCCCCCCCCCCACATCAGTCTGAAGAAGGGTCTCGACCCGAATCGTCGCCTATTCCTTCACTCCATAGATGCTGCCTCACCCGCTGAGTTTCGCCAGCTTTTTTGTCTACCAATGATAGTTTGGAGGTCTCAAATGAGGTAGATGGGAGGTCTGGAACACTCTCGAGCTGGTGAGAGGATGGTTCAGTTGCCGGGCCATCACAATCCACAACTTCTGACTCCGCACTCCCTCGCTCTACCATTATCATCCAGTGTGGTTCAGTGAAGAATGCAGGAGGTGGTCAGAGTGGGAGCAGTATCGGGCATGCCTAAATGTCAAGTGTCAGCTTGGTCAAGCTGCAATGCTGGACCTCATGCACGCTAAGCTGCATAAATAACCAGCAATCGGCAGAGCTAAGCAACCGCGCAACGAAGGAGACATACTGAGGCTGCAGCCCTGTGGCTCGTCACGAATGGTGGAGGATGATCAAACGGTGAAGGACAAGACAAGGCTCCAAGGACATTCCACTCCTCAGCGAGGGTGGAAAGCAGCACCGGGATCGATACAAGGCAAGAAGACTTGCAAACACATTCAGCCAGAATAGCCGAGCGGATAATCCATCTCAGCTTCCTTCTGAGATCTATGCCATCTCAGAAGCTCGACTTGTGCCAATTGGATACGCTCCATGTGATGTGAAGAAACAGCTGAGATGGCTGGATACAGATATGGTGGAGAGCCAGCTGACAATGCAGCTGTGTCCTGAAGGTCTACGCTCCAGATAGCTGTGCTTCTAGACGATACAGTAGCTACATTGGTATTTATCCAGCTGTATGAAAATCTGCCCATATTTACAAAAAGCAGAACACATCTGACCTACTGACCTACTTAGTTACTAACCAAATAATCTACTTTCAATCATGTAACGTAATGGAAGGCATCATCGACTGTGCTGTCAAATGACACTCACCCACCATTAACCTGCTCACCAGTAACCTGCTCACCAGTAACCAGCTCACCAAGTAACCTACTCACCATTGTCCAGTTTGTGCTTTGCTGAGAGCACTTGACCACAGAATGCATTGCAACTTTAGTCCACACATAAACCACAGAGCTGAATTGCAGAGGTGGGTTGCGAGTGACTGCCTTTGACACAAAGGCCGCAGTTGACAGCGTGAGGCATCAAGTAGTGCTGGTAAAACCAAGCTAAAGTTGTATCAAAGGGTTAACACTGTAATAGCTGGCGTGACACCTTATCTAAAGGTAGCTGGGTGGGGATCTATCGTCCAGTCGCAAGACATCAGTGTAGGAACCCACCTCCCCAACAGCGCTGGGGGATGCCTTCACCAGGAGGCCTGCAGATCTTCAAGAAGGCAGCTCATCCCATGCTCTTGAGGCACTAGGGCAGGCAAGGGGCAGCACGGTGGAGCAATGATAGAGTTGCTGCCTTACAGCAGCAGAGACCCAGGTTCGATCCTGACCATGTCATTAAGATCCTTAAAGGAGAAGGACAGAGAATAAGGTCCACGGACACACAGGCAGACCCCGTGACACGCAGGCAGACCCCGTGACACGCAGACAGACACCGTGATACGCAGACAGACCCCGTGACACGCAGACAGACACCTTGACACGCAGACAGACACCGTGACACACAGGCAGACCCCGTGACACACAGACAGACCCCGTGACACATGGCCAAACCCTATGACACAGAGACAGGTCCATGGACACAGACGAGCCCATAAACACTGAGACAGGTCCATGGACACGCAGACAGACCCCATGACATGGAGATAGGCCCCACAGACACGGAGACAGACCACATTGACAAGTCCTTCCTCATTCAGACGATGGTGGGGTTACGCTGTTCCATTTCGTATTTCCAACAGGCTCTGTTTTCATTTTTATGTTGCTGAGTGGGTACTTTTTGTACGTTATGAGCTGAACATGTGGAGATTCAGCTGGCATGTTTGCTCAGATCGGTAACATGTGGGCCCGGGGGCCATGGAGTGGCAGCACGGCATTCCGGTACTGCGACGTGGGCCGGCGGCCGCTATGCAAAGAATGCCTGAAGTATGAAGGGTGCATGTTTGTCATGAAAGCTGAACGTAAACTACAACAGGAAATGTCTGTGCTTCCTTGGCTCCAGGCCAAAACACTGGAGGGTTGCAATGGAGGGGGTGTGATGCTCCTTGGAAGAATAGTTTCGGCCAGAAAGAGAAACAAAGATTCTTTGGGTCTGGGCTTCATTTACGCCTCAACATTTTTCTTCCTGGGACTTTATTTCCCAGAGGACCGGGAGGTCAGGCGGCTACGCTACCTTCATGTGGAAAATGTTGAAGCTTTTGATCCACATGAAGTGTTTTGTACAAATATAGTTGAAAAGGAGGATTATCATTGGCCACAAAAATGTTGGAAGCACATTTTCAGGCATAGATTCTACAACATTGATGTTCCTACCTATAAACAGATCCACCCAATAACACTAAACAGAAGGCTCCAAACCTTTGGCTCACAGTGTGTTGTTGCCAGCTGTACTTCACTCAGTAACACTCCCACCTCTCATCCTTGGTCAAACAAGCTATGTATGGTTCTCAATTTAACTACATGCCATTATGAATTTTCACTAAATCCCATTAACACTTTGGGGTGCATGTCTTTGATTAACTGAGATACTTCCCTCGATAACAAGCAGCGACACCACACCAATATTCCCATAAAGCACTTTGCCCAGCCTTTGCAAATTTTCTCTTCGCTAAATGTTTTTCAGGAATGCATCCTGGACATAAATCAAAGCATGGCTGTCTTCTAGAGCAGTCAGAATTCCATGTGCTGCCAGGCGTTGGTGCAATCACTGGTCCAGGGATCTGGGTCCGTTCCTGACCTTGGGTGCGGCCAGATGGCATTTGCATCTTATCCCCCATGACCAAGTGATCTTGTGAGCTTCCATCGGGTGTTCCCGTTTCCTCCCGCGTCCCAAAGCCGTGCTGCTGCTGGGTTAATTGGCCATTGTCACTTGTCGTGTAGGTAAGTTGCACATAGATCCAAATGGTGGTCTAGGCATGCGAAGGAGCAGAAATAAGCTCCAGGACTACAGGGTGTGCTAGTCTGAACAATGCGTTGAATGGTCTCCTTCTAATTCATAATAAGCAAGCACACATCATGATTAATATTGACAATCAGGAGTGAATTTCTAGACCATGTTATAGAGTCATACAGCACAGAGACAGGCCTTCGGCCCAACATCTCCATGCCGACCAGTATTCCCCATCAAAGCTAATATCATTTGCCTGCATTTACCCCATACCTCTCCAAACCTTTTGAATTCATGGACCTGTCACAATGTCTTTTAAAGGTTGTTATAGTATCTGCCTCAACGCCTTCCACTGGCAGCTTGTTCAATATACCCACCATCCTCTGTGTGATAACGTTGCCCTTCAGGTTCCTAATGGATATTTTTAAAGAGGAAATTGATAGGTTCTTGATTAGTAAGGGTATTAAAGGTTATGGGGAACCTACAAGTAAAGAGGGAGAATGGGGTTAAGACAGAAAAATGCCATGATCTTATGATCTTATGATTACCTGTTCGGATTGTTTGTGGAATCTTGACGTGTCTAATTTAGCACTTCAATTTATCACATTGATCTCCCTACATCATGTTCTATATCTCTTGTTTCCCTTCCCCGTGACTTTCAGACGGAAGAAGGGTCTCAACCTGAAACGTCACCCAGTCCTTCTCTCTAGGGATGCTGCCTGTCCCGCTGAGTTACTCCAGCTTTTTGTGTCTCACATTAAGACAATTACCAAACTTCAGTGTAAAATGGCTACCGGATGCTTTGGGGTACCCAAGAACAATAAAAGGCATTATTTAAATTAAAATGATGTCATTATTTGCTTTCTATCGTATATCTGGGTACTCTCTGCCTGAAGGTCCATTTTTTATTTATTTGTCTGCCCATCCACCATAGTTCAACACTGTGTTGTTAATATTCTCAGATAGCACTTTGTAATGTTATGGATTCCTCCAAGTGTGACGCTCTTGCAGAGAATCATAACCGGTGACTTGTTTTCACAGTATTGAGCTTTGTCAAATGTCTGGAGCCGTCAGCGTGGTCCTTCCACCTCTCGTTCCGGGACTCGGGAGGGGAATTCCTGGGTGTGCTCTTGCTTGGCAATGTGACAAATGTGGGGAATTTTCTGAATGTTGAAGTACCTGTACAATGTCTAGAATCCAACATTCTGCAACTGAGAGTCGACTTGTTTCAGAGTGAAACTTGAAGCTGACCATGCCCAGGACATTTTGCATCACTCTGGGAATTAGACTGGTCCCTCTGTCACCCAGCATCCCAACAAAGTTTCTGTATCAGCGACGGATGGGTGGGATGATGCCTGTCAGAGACAGTAGGACATATTCAGATTGCATTATCCCAGGACTACCTGTTACACGCATTCTGTGACAATTAATACTATGTAGCTTAGTGCATGACAGGTCGGGGAATTACTCAGCACTATCATTGGAGACCCCAATGTGCCCTGAACCTAGCCCCACATCATTTCCTGACCATATCATTTCCCCGCAGCCCTGCAAATTCTACCCCTCACTGACATTTCCTCCCCACCTACTGATGTTTAATTTTTAGTTTAGAGATGCAGTGTGGAAACAGGCCCTTCGGCCCACCGAGTCCGCGCTGGCCTGCTATACCCGCACATTTACATTACCCTACACACACTAGGGATGATTTTACATTTGTACCAAGCCAATTAACCTACAAACCTGTACGCCTTTGGAGTGTGGGAGGAAACCGAGGATCTCGGCGAAAACCCACGCAGGTCACGTGGAGAACGTGCAAACTCCATACGGACAGGCACCCATCGTCAGGATTGAACCCAGGTCTCTGGCACTGTAAGGCAGTAGCTCTACTGCTACGCCAACGTGCCGAGTAAAACACCTCCTTAAGATACCAGCACCAAGTGCTGATCTAATTCCCTCACTAGTGGTTCGATTCCCACACCACCCACTTGATCAGACCCACTTCCAGAGCTTGACCTCCAGAGGAAGCTGTGGGTGACACAATCTCAATGGCCAGTTCTTTCTACCCAAGATCCCGAGCAAGTGATGCGATGTTTAGAAAAGTCCTCAAAAAGTCAATGATGAATCCTAACATTTCTCGGCATAGGTACCTCATGTTTGGACCTCTCAATAATTCCCACTGGATTGTGATCCACATGGTCTTGTATCTCATCTACACTCACCACAGGGGAGCCGGCATTCATAACCCATGTTCACTTGCACCATGGGCCATTGTGCAGTGGGCAAGAGCAGGAGATCTGGTGACTGGTTCTCTTCTACACAAAGCCCACATGACAGGTCTGGCTGAGGTGTACTAACTAGCAATACATCCTTTGTAGCTGCTCTCTTAGAAATGAGGCGAGGAGGAACTTCTTTAGTCAGAGGGAAGTTAATCTGTGGAACATTGCCCCAAAGTGGATATTTTTAAAGCAACGATAGACAAATTCTTGATTAGAACGGGTGTGTCGTGTTATTGGGAGAAGGCAGGAAAATGTGATTCGGAGGCAGAGATCAGCCATGATTGAATGGCGGAGTAGACTCGATGGACCAAATCTTCTCCTATAATTTGTGAACTTGAGAACTTGTGCAATTCCAATTGTTACAGTAAGTGGCCTGAGTACCATGGAAATGATCAAAAGGGTAACATTTGATGAGGAATTATGATAGAAAACATCACCAAGAGACCAGAGAGGCTGGGTGGCAAAGGTTAAGAAGGGATGATTGAGATATATAAAACGAGGATAGGGAAAAGATAAGGCAAAGATTGGGTAGACTGCAGAAAACAGTCCCTGTATCAGAGGGGAACGCTGCACAACACTAACCTCAGCAACTATGATTTTCTAAGGACTACGCCGTTGGATGTACCATGTATTTTGGATGGCACTATTATAGACTGTTGGACTATTTTGGGGGATGTGTGGCCGAGGATACTGAAGGTAACCTACAGTGGTCACAGGGAGCGTATGCAAACACCACACACACACACATCATGGGAGATCAGGATTGAACCCAGGTCACTGAATCCGTGAGACAGCTGCTCCACAAGCTGCACTGCTGTGTCGCATAAAATCCAGCTTCACACTAAACACCAGAAGAGCCTCTCAATGTAAAACAATATTTTAAAAAGCCCTAAATGTTGGAGTAATGCAGCATATCTCAAGGACATGGGTAGGTGATGTTTCAGGTGGGGATCCTTCTTCAGACCGCTGATGTCACCTAGCCATGTCTCCCAGAAATGCTGCCTGACCTGCCGAGTTATTCCAGCATTTTGTGTACTTTATGTCCCCATTTTTTAGAAAGACGATTGTCTTCAATGAGTGAAATATTCTCCTGAGTTACGGATTTATTTTACTGAAAAAGAAGTTATGAACAAAGGCATTCAAAGACATTTTAACCATTTGTTTTGTTAAGATTAGTGAAGAGTGGAATTTTGGTCAGGTTCCAACTGGTTAAGTAAATGCAGAACTTGATCTGAGACTATAAAACTGTCATGACAAGTGTGGGGCAAGGCCATTATGAAACTTTATCCCCCAACTACATTGCTTTAAGATTGTAATTCAACCTTAGTACTCTGCAGACATTAAAAAAAAAACTACCATAGCTCTTCTGAAATTTACAAGCTGAATTCTGAGAGTGTATCTACCACTGTCATATACTTATTCCATATTTATTGACTTGGAACCAACATGGCAATCAATCTGCTTTCAGTTGTTAAAGTCGGCACGAGTTTCAGTTGGAAGCTATAAGAACAAACACAATTTAAAAAGCTGGAAATTGCCTTTCTAATTATATTTTGACTCAAATAGTGCGAGTCAAAGTTAATGTTTCACTTGATTTTAAGGAGATCTACGCACTTATTTTTATTCCCGTATTTAGAGTTTAGCAGATATTGCATGTTATTGGCTCTTGGAATATTATGGAATATTCACTGTATTACACGTGACAATAAACTAAACTCAAACTCAGTAGTGTTAAAATGTATGAAGCACAGGTTTAATCTGCACCAAGTGCTGAGAAATTAAGTGCAAGTGGATCCAATTCCTAGGTCCTTAGAAACTGACTTCCCAAATGACAATATAGTTGGTGTTTTGAGAGGAACGACGGGGAGGGAATGTGCATTCGCATCTCGGCTTAACAATCCACACAGAACTCTAGACTTGCAACCAAGAATGTAAATTCAGGCAACAGGGTGGCGAACCTGCCCAGAGCAAATAAAATAACTCAATCATCTATTTTCATGATGTCAATCGAAGGAAAGGGCGGCACTGTGGCGCAGAAGCAGAGCTTCCCGTGCCAGTCTTGGGTTTGATCCCGACTACGGGTGCTGTCTGTACGGAGTTTGCACATTTTCTGTGAGATTTTCTCCCACATTCCAGCGATGTACAGGTTTGTAGGTTAAATGGCTTGGTATAAGTAAATTGTCCCTAGTGTGCATTAATGTGCGGGGATCATTGGTCGGTGCTGACTCGTTGGGCCGAAGGGCCTGTTTCAGCGATGTATCTCTAAACTAAACTAAGCTAAACTAAATGAAGAACGTTAGGTGAAAAATAAAGACATCATCCTTGCAGAAACCAATTTTAATTTCCTTTAAAAATCTTGGCATATTTGTGCTTTAACAGGCGATCACTCCTAGCTTTCTCAACTTATAAATAACCTGGTCATTATTTACATAACTGGCTGGGTACTTAACTGTGTTGTACTATGTATCCACAACTCAATATACAGTTGATGTGAACAGCTTGCTATTCAGCAGATGAGAAAGTGGATGACATTTGAGAATGGCTCCAAACTGGACCCAAGGGAATGAACATTTTTTTATGGCCTTAAAAATTCCAACAGGAATATTTGATCACGTTGAATCACTTTAAGTAAAGATTTGTCCATGGCATGCAACTCTCCACTGATTCAGTACTAAGTTGTACACTCGGGAAGAAAGAAGCAGCTTACATTTCTACGGCACATTCCATTACTCAGGTAGCCCAAAGTATCCAAAAAGGCCAGGAACCACAAATGCAGGAGATATTCTTAAGGTCAGGCAGCAACTGTGGAGAGATGAACATGGTCAACCCGTCAGGTCAATGACCTTTCATCAGAACTGGAGAAGTGAGTAAAAGGCGTTTTAAGAAGGGAAATCAGTGGAAAAACAGAGACTGTTTGTAATGTATAGAAGCCAAGGCTGTTTAGTGACACAGCTGTTGCCAGTGTTTAGCTTAGTTTTGTTTGGAAATACAGCATGGAAACAGGCCTTTCAGCCCAGAGTGCACGCTAAGCATTGATCAACTGTTCACAATAGTTCTACGTTATCCCATTTTTTAATCCACTTCCTCCACATTAGGGAGGTGAATAGCAGGAGATGAATGAGGAGTGTAGTGGGGAATAATAACAGTGCTAGAATTGAGAGATGCAACTGCTGAAAAGCTAAAATAAAAGGGATTGCCAGAAATACTCAGCAGGTAAGGTAGCATATTTGTGGAGAGAAAATCTAAATCGGTGAGAATGTCTTGACATCAGAGCTGGCCAGCTCCAGCATAGCTCATATGTTCATAGGTTATATGAGCAGAATTAGGCTATTTGGTCCATCAAGTCTACTTCGCCATTCAATCATAGCTGATCTATCTTTCCCTCTTGATCCCATTCTCCTGCCTTCTCCCCTGACACCCATACAAATAAAAAATATGTCGATCTGCGTCTTAAAACGACCCAATGACTTGGCCTCCACAGCCGACTGTGGCAATGAATTCCACAGATTCGCCAACCTCTGACTAAAGAAATTCCCCCTCATCTCCTTTCTAAAGGTAGGTCCTTTTATTCTGAGGCTCTGGTTCTGGTGGAAACATCCTCCCTATGTAAAGGCTGGATTGTGTGACAGGGTTGTGCTCACTGCTGAGTCCCGAGGGCAGTAACATGTCGAGACACTCATTGCGTGATCAGGACTCGGACTTGATTAATGAGGTTCAGTTCTAATTTGACAAAATAATGGTGTGGTCTTTGCTCTTTTTCTGCATCTTTTCATCAACAAAGGACCTTGAAGTGTACACCCTGTATTTCATTTATGATTATGTAATACCATAATGTGCATCAGTTTGATGAATGATGAATGTAATTTGCTATTGATATCCCAGTTTGCACATAGACGCAAGTAAGGATAAATCACCTTTCATCTCTCCTGGCTACACTTGGAGTTGAGGAGGATTTGTTACTGCTTGCTTCATTGGGATCTGAGTGAGTTAAGAGACCAGTGTGGGAGCCTCAAACTCTTCCATTGATGAGGCAGGACGAGCCTGCCACAGCGGGTGGCCGCGACCTATTTTATCTTAATTATGTTTTGCGCCCCTGTTGTCTTCTGTTTACACAGGTGTTTTTTTTTTTGTTGTAATTTATGTGCTTTTGAGACATAAAACAGCACAGCACAGAAACTGGACCTTCGGTCTACAAGGTCCGTGCCGAACATGATGCCAAGACATTTCTTATCTGCCTGCATGTGCTCCATATCTTTTCATTCCCTATGTATCTGTACACTAAATGAAAAGCACGTTCCAGGCACCCACCACCATCTGTGTGGAAAACGCTGCCCCTTTCACCTTAACGTATGCATTCTAGGATTGATATTTCCATCCTGTGGAAAAGGTTCTGACTGTCTACCCTGTTTATGCCTCCCATCAATTTACATACTTCAAGAAGGTCTCACCTCAACCTTTGGCATTCCAGAGAAAACAATCCAAGTCTGTCCAACCACTCCTTGCACCTAATACCTTCTGATCCAGACATCGTTTGGGTAAACTTCCTCTGCACCCTTTCCAAAGCCGCTGAATCCTTTCTGTATTAGGGAATCCAGAATCGCACACAATACTCCAAAAGCTGCCTAATCAAGGTCCTATCTTCATCTTCTTGGGTATGGCACAGCCTAAAGTTGTAGGACAACTTGTTCTATTTGATCTTATTTGATTGTGCACGCTGGGTTGATTGCATTACCAAGGTCCTATAAAGCTGCATCATGACTTCCTGACTCTTATACTCAATGCCTTGACCAATGAAGGGAAGCTTACCATGGAGTTGTTGGACTCAGGCCCCAAGATCCCGCTGCACATCATTGCTGATAAGGGTCTTGCCATTAACTGTATATTTTTCACCTTACATGCAACACCTCACACGTGCTCAGATTAAACTGAATCTGCTATGTCCCCGCATGTTTCCGTGGTTATCTCTATCCCGCTGTGCACTTTGACAGCCTTCCTCACAGTCCACAACTCCAACAAACCTACTAATCCACCGTCTACATATAGATCCAAAAAATACAAAGTGCTGGAGGAACGGTGGCACAGCGGTAGAGTTGCTGCATCACAGCGCCAGAGACCTGGGTTCAATCCTGACTACGGGTGCTGTCTGTATGGAGTTTGTACATTCTCCCCATGACCACATGGGTTTTCTCCAGGTGCTCCGGTTTCCTCCCACTCTCCAAAGACGTACAGGTTTGTAGGCTAATTGGCTTTGGTAAGAATTGTAAATGTTTGGCTGGTGTGGAGGATAGTGTTAGTGCGATGAGATCGCTGGTCGGCACGAACTTAGTGGGCCAAAGGACCTGTTTCCCTGCTCCATCTCTAAACTAAACTAACCTCTGTGTAACAAAGGGTCAAAGTGTAATTACATGGTTTAAATATTTTAACCAGGGTGTTTATGATCCGGTGGAATCCAGCTACACAAATAGATTGAACAAGGCTTCCCATTTAATAGTTACGTTTTTCAAGGTATAATACTTGTTTTTACAAGTATAATGATTCATGGATTGCAAGAAAAGAAAGCTGCCCCCTTGGTTACCTTTAGCTCAATAGGTTACCAAAGTTTTCTTACTGCTTTTTTAGAAAATCTCACAAGGAAGTTATTCAGAGAATTTAATCCATTTGAACTTAATGCATTTTGGGCTCCATGGCATTAATGATCAGGCCTGAAGTGAACAGATTAATTTCCAGTGAAGTGTGACAGTAAACATATAATAATAATAATTTTCTAAAATAACAGCATAAAATAACAAAACAATATTAGGAGTCAATAACTCACCCACAACTTGGATTTGTAACGTATTTCAAGGTTTAGACTATGGAATTAATGGGCAACGTTCTGGTGTGGATTGAATAATTCCCTCATCAATCAAACTCAATGAGTGCGCTGCTGCAGGTATTACAGATTGATTAATTTATAAGCAAATCTCTTTGTTTCACTGCATTTTTCGTGATGAGCTGATCTGCTTTTAATGGAAGAAGCTGCTCCAGTTTCTGGCCCCTCCATTCTTTGAATATATTATATTTTCCGAGTCAATAGACCTTATTTACTGCAAAATAGACACTTGTTGTGAGTCGTTACACCCAGTTGCACATTCAACTCATTGGCTGACACTGTGTTGTCAATGATTATTCTGTTCACTTTAATTTAGTTAATTTCCATTTCCATTTCTTTAAAGTTCACCTACTGCAAAATATTAACATTACTCTAGAAATATCCATGCCTCTCATCATTTGATATACTTCTATCAGGTCCACCCCTATCTGGCCTTCCAAAGAAAACAACCCAGGCCTATCCAAACTCTCCTTGCAGCTAATACCGTCTGATCCAGACATCATTCTGGTAAACCTCCTCTGCAGCCTTTCCAAACCTCTGAATCCTTTCTGTATTGGGGCAACTCTGCAAGGCATTCAGTCAACATTAACCAGAAGAGTCATAGAGTCATGCAACATGGGAAGAAGCCCTTCGGCGGAACTCGTCCACGCTGACCAAGAGGTCCCAACCTAATAGTCCCATTTGTCCACACATTTCCGGTATCTCATGGAATTCTATTCCTGTCGGTCTTTGAAGGACTAAACGAGGCACAATAGTTGCCACCGGCTCTTTGGGTTAGGATACCACATATTCAACTCAGCTGCCTGAATTTAGATATAGTTCGGACTCGGAGGAAGGAGGCTTCCTTTCTCTGCTATCTAGATTCCATTAAGATGATGTTGGGTCATTTTAATCCACTCTGGACACTAAGGCGATTTTATTCCTAAACTGACGCAGTTGAAGTTGGCATCTTTTAAATAAAGTGATTAAACCAAGACCTGTGTTTGCCCTCCTACCTGGACATAATTGTTCCCATGGCAACAATTAAAAGAATAACATGGATGTTACCCCTGCAATTGTTTGATGGTCAAACATTGTCTTCCTAACAATGTTTCCAAGAATGATTTACCCAGAAATTTAATCATGTGGTACCGGGTTTTGTGTGCACTGTCATTCAATTTCATTGAGAAATGGAACATAAAATGGGGATTTTGCATAAAATATGTGAGAAATGTTCACACACGGGTCGGCTGTGTATCGGACACACTGACCTGTGCAAGAGCCTGGCCATGTGGTGCAAGCCTGAACGCTGCCTCCAGCATTTTCACCGGAGAAGTGTCATCCGTGCACATACAGAAGGAAACTTCATGGCCCTTGTATGTTTTGATTCCGCTTTTCTCGCTGGGGTCCCTCCTCAACAGATCGCAGGTCATCGAATCCAGCACAATAAACCCACCTTAAATAGGTCCCGTTTGAGTAATTTACAGAACTAACTGCATCCTCGCTTGTAAAAGACATTTGGTCAGATACATGGATAGGAAAGGATTAGAGGTATATGGGCCAAACGCAGCAGGTGGGACTGAATTTATAGCCAATTACTATGGAATGAGCTGCCAGAGGAGATAGTTGATGCAAGTACAATAACAACATTTAAAAGACAATTGCACAAATACATAATTGGTATCTTGGGTCTTTTCTTCCTGTAAGAAGATAAACCTCTGGAAACAAGTAGAAGTGAGAGGTCTGGAGGAACTGAAAGAATTCAGCATTAGTAAAATAAATAGTGTTGGAAAAAATAATGGGATTGACAAGCGATAAGGCCCCAAAGCCAGATTAGCTTCATCCCACTGTTTTGTAATAGGTGTTGCAGAGATAGGCAATGCACTGCTTATTATCTTGCAAAAGTTCCATGATAAAATTCTAAATGGTCCTGAAATGGTTTCTATACATTGGAAGGTAGTAAACAGGAGCCACAGACCCATTACAACGACATCAGTACACGGGGAAATACTTGCTGAAGAAGTGGTATGTGCAAGAGTTTGGAAAGAACTCCAGAATGACTGTGGACTGAAAGAGTCTGAAGAAGGCTCATGATCTGAAATGTTGTCCTCCAGAGATGCTGCCTGACCCACTGAGTTACTCCAGCACTTTGTGTTTCACTGCATAATAACTGTATCAGTCCAGTCACAAGTGATCCTATCTCATAAGGTGTATCATGACCTTATTTTCATCGTTCGGTGGTCTGGAAACAATTCCCTCCAATACATTTGTCCATTGATGTTGTTTAGCTCCACCCAACTGATTCCACTTCTTCCTCTCCTGAGCCATGATTCTGTCTCTCTGCTGCTTTTATCAGTGCTGCTTCCTCTCGTTTTCCACTTAGACTTCAGAATTTAGATATACAGCATGGAAACAGGCCATTCAGCCCATCAAGTCTGCACCAACCAGTGATTACCCCGTATGCTAGCACTATCGTGCACACTACTAATAATTGATAATGTACAGAAGCAAATTGTACATCTTTGGAGTGTGGGAGGAAACTGAAGCACCCAGAAAAAACCCACGTGGTCACAGGGATATGGTACAAACTCTGTACAGACAGCGCCCATAGTCAGGATCAAACCTGGGTCTCTGGCGCTGTAAGGCAGCAACTCTACTGTTTTGCCACTGTATTATTTCTCCATAAATGCTAGCTATTCAGAGTCAAGAGAGAAACATAGAGATGGCCCTTCAGCCCATCTCATCCATGCCAACCTTTGTGCCCATCCACACTAATCCATTTGCCCGCATTGGGACTGTATCCTTCCATGTCAACTTAAATGACTGTCCAAATGTCTCTAAAACCTAATAAATGTATCCTGAAATCTTTAACTTCTAAACTTTGTTTTTTGCAAACATGATTCCTTTAAGGCTGTTAGATCATATTTCTGACTATGATTTATTGATCTCATTACAAATTCAGTGCACATTCAGATAAAGAGCCTTCAGTTCTGTACCTTTACTATTTTTCCTTGATGTGACTTGAAATGAAGAATGTTTCTGACTGACTGATGATCATTATCCAGTTTGATATCCTGTATTGCCACCTTTATCCTTTCTTTATACTTTTGTAAAACTTCCCTTACCTGAACTCCTTCCCCATCATTTGACGTAATAATCTTATCTGCAGCCTAATTGTTTGATTCGCTGGGGGCACTGTTCCCACCTTAAATCTCGATAAAGATCTTGAAGAACTCATAAAGACGTCTATTAACTGTCAAGAATTTGGAGCCAAGCCAGTGAAGTTTAGCAGACTGACAATGAAACCTTGATTATTGTGAGATGGGAATTGATAAATAATAACTCAAATTGGATCAAGCTGAAATATGTCCCATTGAAGAACTGATATCCATTTTCTCATATGATGGCTTACTAGAAGTACTGGTCTTGAACATGATCCCCAGTTTTGTTAATTTCCTTTGGAGTGTTTTGCAGAACAAAATGACATTAAGTACACACTTATTGCATCATATTATCTGGTGTCAAGTAGTACAACAGGGAGATTATTGAGAATTATTCAAGGATTACTGGGCAGCTCTTATTTAACAAAGAAGCATTGATTAACAAATGTTTTCTGAACCGCAAGGCAATGCATTCCACGATCACACTCTAGTTGAGTTGTTAATGCATCGAAGGCACAAAACATGGCTGAGCTTAGTTCAGGCAGATCTTTTGGGGATAGTGGAAGAGAGCCAGTCGGGACAGAAACTAAATAATGATTTGAGATAGAGGGAAAAAAATGTAAATGACTTGATTGTATTTGTGCATGAACACCACCTGAACAATTTGACGTTCCAGAATCGGATGTTGGGGTGATGATTGAATGGGTGACACGGTGGCGCAACGGTAGAGGAGTTGCTGCCTGACAGAGCTTACAGCGCCACCGAGACCCGGGTCCGATCCCAACCACAGGTGCTGTCTGTAAGGAGTTTATACGTTCTCCCCGTGACGGCGTGGGTTGTCTCTGAGATCTTCAGTTTATTCCTACACTCCAAAGATGTACGGGTTTGTAGATTAATTGGCTTGGTATAATTGCAAAATTGTCCCTAGCGTGTATAGGATAGTGTTAATGTGTGGGGATCGCTGGACAGTGTGGACTCGGTAGGCCGAAGGGCCTGTTTCCGCGCTGTATCTCTAAAACTAAAACTATGCGGTATGAAAACTACAATTAAAGATAAAACACCTCTACTTCCCTATAATTTTGAGGAGCTACCAGGTAATCTACTGAACCTCTACAGGTGTAGGGTAGAGAGCACTCTGACTGGCTGCATCGTGGTCTCATTCAGTAACTCAAATGCCCAGGTACAAAGAGGGCTGCAGAGAGTGATAGACATTGCCTGGTCCATCACGGGTCCCGACCTCCCCACCATCAAAGGGGTCTGCAGGAGGTATTCACAGATGCTGCCTGACCCGCTGAGTTCATCCATCACTTTGCTGTTGGGCACCAGACCCTTCAGCAAAGCTTTCTGCATCGCTGTGATAGAGCTCAAGGAAGATTCCAGACTTGACTTACTATTATTACAGTAAACATGGTCTTAGAGATACAGCATGGAAACGCTGTACCCGTTCACACTAGTTCTGTGTTATCCCCCCCCCCCCCCCCCCACTACACACTCGGGGCAATTTACAGAGACCAATTAACCTATGAATCTGTCCTTGGGACATGTCTTTGGGGCATGGGAGGAAACCAGAGCACCCGGAGGAAAGACCCTCGCAGTCACAAGGAAAACGTGCAAACCTCGTACAGAGAGTACCCAAGGTCAGGATCTCCGGTGCTGTGCGCCAGAGGCATTACCAGCTGCATTATCTTTGTACTCAGAGAGTCAGACCACAAAACACAAATTTTGGGTGTCTGATTTCCCTGTCCTCAGAAGCTTTTAGACCATCCTTGTGAATTACTTTGTACCAGCAAAGGTGTTGGAACATTCAGCGGGTTTAGCTCAGAGATACAGCATGGAAACAGGCCCTTCATCCCACCGAGTCCACCCCGACCAGCAATCACCCGTGCATAGTTATATCCTTCACACCGGGGACAATTC